>CM066031.1:64592952-65182144 GCA_033557465.1 Ichthyophis bannanicus | reverse complement strand
ATGCGGAAATATTTATTTATGGAAAGAGTGGTAGATGCGTGGAATAGTCTCCCAGTGGAAGTAGTAGACATGAGGGACAGTATATGAATTCAGAAATGTGCTTGTGTGAGAAATATACATGAAGACAACAGGAAGCAAAGTAGAAGAGAGACTGATGGAAGATATGATGGACTATATTATTTTTTAAGTACTGTCAAGGATATCTCCTGAAGGGATTGAAGTTAGAAGAACCATCTATAGATCTTATAGGGGAAGGTAGGCCATGCCTGGTTGGGAACTCTGAAACCGGTACCTCAGGTTTCACCCAGACTCATCTCCCACTCCGCTCCTACAGGTTATGTATCTAAGCGTTGACTATATATTGATATTTATAAAATACTGCTTATTGTACCTGTTGGGTGTTGGGAGTTAATATATGGCTGAGAAATTGCTATGTGAGCACATTTTCTGCAACCATGTTCCATCTCTGGAACCTGAAGACCCACCTTTTCTGTACTGCCTACGAACTTCCCTTTACCTCCTCCATACCTACAGATCCCTCTGAGGTTGTATCATTTTCCTCTGTTTGTTGGTATGCTTTATCTCTGACCCACTTTCTGTTCAATTTCATGTTTCTACCTCTGTCCCTTTCCTATTGCACTAATGGAGTTAGTTTCTTCTTTCCTCTCTTTCTAGAAGCAATGTTATACCTCGTATTTTAAGCAGTTGTAAACCGCGCTGGTGTCTTTGGCAGTGCGCGGTATATCAAGAAACAAAATTAAAGAATAAAGACTATAGTATAATAGATCAGCCCAACTGTCTGCTAGAAATGCAGATACAGTCGTACAGTCCTTACCCAGGGAGGGAGTCAGAGTCGCATAATTCTCCTTCATCACATCCCTGTAAAGACTTCCTTCTGACCTTCATCTAAATACTCCCACTCCTCCTGGGAGAAAGCGACAGCAATGTCTTCAAACGGCACCCGTATCTGAAACACAAACCAGAAAACCACTCAGGGACACGTGGAGGTGCTCAGAGTATATTATATGTTGGCTGGCTTTATTCTCCGGCCCTAGAAATCCAAGGCAGATCTGCATTTAAAAATTGTAGGAAAAGACCCAGAAGCTATTACTGGTCTCCCCCCCCCCGGGGGGGGGGGGGTTTTTTGGGGAGCACCGGGGGTGGAAACACATTGAGTGGATCTCTCTGGCTAAGTTTTTAGGCTTTTTCTCTTGCATGTTTTGAATAGTTTTTAGATGCCTGTACCTCGTCTGTCTTTTTGGAGGTACTGTAATTGCAAGCTTTACTTATTGGCCTGTGTTTGACATGGTTACATACTGTAGTATATGACGGCAGATAAAGCTCAGTATGATTCATCTACTATGCCCAGAAAGGCGGCAAGAGTCGGTGCACATACTGACTCCGTGCAGGGTCAAACATCCGCATGCCTTGGGTTTAGAGGTGTACTAACTGCTCTGTGTAAGTCACCCCTCACAGTTTTTTGCGATATAAGAGTATAGTTCTGTTTATTTTGATTGTATCCATGTTGCTTTACAGGGATCCACTGTGTCTGTCCCAGGCCATTTGGATTCTGTCACTGTATTTGCAACCCCATCACTCTCATCGGGAGGGGCCATTTCAAGCATCCACTATGTCGATTTTCTTTTAGCTCTTGTAGAAATTAGTGGGATGAAATATAAGGAATTACCTGGCTTTAATTAAATTAACAAAACAAAAAAGGAGTTAAAATTTTTTTCAGCCTGTTTTTAAAAACAATATGTATTGGCCTGTATTGGCAGACGAAAACAAGTCCATGCGCTGGTAGTAACAGTGCCCTGCAAGTCTCTGGCTTAGGAAAGTCAAACTCGTAGCTTACTGCCATTTATTCTCACGCGACCACCTCCCCCATCCTCCCCCCCAGTGGCTGGATGTTCTTAGAGCCCAAGACACACATTCACTTTCATATAACTTTA
The DNA here is from genome assembly GCA_033557465.1 of Ichthyophis bannanicus. NCBI lineage: Eukaryota > Metazoa > Chordata > Amphibia > Gymnophiona > Ichthyophiidae > Ichthyophis > Ichthyophis bannanicus. Next base: position 65,180,192 of record CM066031.1, on the reverse strand, counting down.
TAGTTTATGTGTTTTGATGTTTAGGTTTATTTAGTTGCTGACTGCCTTCAGCTGTGCATAAACAGAGTAGCGGTTTAAAATAAAATCTTCAGTACCAGTAGGGAACAAGGCCAGAGATGACAAAAGAAATTCCAATTCAATATAGGGACAGAGAGGAGAGGAGAGAGGTAGAAAACAGCAAACACAAGGCGAAGAGGTTTAAGTCTCGGGAGGAGGGAGAGGTCGAAAGACAAGGGAACAAGAGGTGGGTCTTCAAGGCATGTTGGAAAGTGGGATGATGTTTTTCAAGACGGAGGGCGGGGGGAAGGGAATTCCCGAGAGCAGGACCTACGAAAAAAAAGGCCTGAGGAGCGGGTGGATTTGAAGGTGAGGCTTTGTTGAAGGGGGGGGGGTGGGGTAGTGCAAGGCGGTTGCAGATGAGAAGGGATCGAAGAGTGTGACCATTGGGGGTATGAAAGGTGGATTAGGGTGCAGCCAGATATTGCGGGGTAGTGGGTATGAAGCGCGATGAACATGGAGTGTGAGAAGTTTAAATTGAATACGGCAAAGGATATGGGAAGCCAGTGAAGACGGAAAAGGAGGGGAGTGACATGACTCTCGAGGGGAGAGAGTATGACCACAAGTCTTGGGCGGACGGTGTGATTATGGATTCCTTGGTAGCTCGTGTCAGCTGTAGTTTTTGGAAATGCCGGAGAGAATGGGTTGGAAAAGTAGACACGGGGAGGATGACTAAAGATAGCTAAGTAGGGTGGCAAAGAGCGGAGGGAGAGAGGAAAGGGGCAGAATTGCATGTATTTTGAACGGAGGTAAAAAAAAAGGAGGGCGTGGAGATATGGGAGACATGGGCAGAAGAACAGAACCACGAGCTGATCAGAGCGAAAGAGCAACCCGAAGTAACGAAAGGGAAACGCAACCCCTTTCCTAGGTGCTGCTTTTTTCACATCTACCAACTGCCCCACACACACATTAACATAAGAACATAAGAACTTAGCCACACGGGATCGAGACCAAGGTCACCATCAAGCCCAGTTCCTGTTTTCCAAACATTGGCCAATCTAGATCATGATGTTACCCAGCAATTTCCCACAAAAGACACAGTTGCAGATAACGTGGTGGTGCTTTCAATCCTCAGGAAAACAATTTGGAGCCTTTTGAGCTAGGCTCCTAACCATCTTAAGCTATCTACTTATGGAAAAATAATTGATTCCAATGAGGGAAGACGTAGGCTGCAAATAAAACACACCCCCCACCTCTCCCCACGTCGATACAGCGTGCAAACAAATCCAGGCAACGCACCTCACAAAATCAAAGCAATGCAAGAATAAAACGCCCCCCCGAGCACAGTCCGCGTTTCTGGCCGGTTATGAAGCCCACTTACCCCATGGAACCACCAACTCCACCTCGAGATACCCTTGCAGAGATACCTTCTCTGCCTTGGTACAATACAATCGGATTCTCCATTAATGAAATGTGAACTGATGTTGGCCTTCATGAAAAACAAGAAAAGTACGCATTGATTTACAACAGATATCTAAAACCATATAGACAAAAAGAAGGGCTTGACTTCAATGATGCATCTCTAGCCAGCCCTTTTATTTAACATTTATCTCCAGCCAATCTGTAGTAACTTCCATAAGTTTAGAGTATTACACATCTGTTGCAGACAATATCTCATTATATCTCCCATTTCTAATCATCTCTCCAGTCCCAGTCCCTATCTCTGGGTTGTGCTCCTCTTCCAGCAGCTTGGAGGACTGAAGGTATGGTTCCTATCCTTTTGATGACCTCATGGATATATTACCACTGGCACCACCCACCAGCCTCCCAGTACACTCAGGTCCTTCACGCAGGCTGAAAGGAGCAGTAAGCCCGGGAGAAAAGGCGATTCTGGAGAGACTTATTTTTGAGATAGAAGGGGTTTATTTTTTCTTTCTTTGTGTTTTTCCTTAATCCCATTTACGTTTATTTTGTAAATTGCCAGCTTTAGAGGTGTTTTTCCTGCCCTGCACCACACACCCCCTAATCCTCATTAGCTGAATGGGCTGGGGTTGGAGGGAGGCTTATCGCACGCTTGGGGATCAATGAGGTCTAAAATAAATAAATAAATAATATATATTGGTTTATATTCCTTTAGTGCACACTTGTATATTACCGCCCCCCCCCCCATTACATCAGGGTGGTTCACAATACAAATAAAAGTTCTGAATCAAAAAGGGAAAAGACATTACAATAACTTAAGGGAGAGAAAAGAGGGGGATTAAGAGCAGATTTGAGTAAGAGAGGGGAATGAGGGTATGAGGATTCACAGGGAAACATTAAAAGCAGAGGAGAAGAGATGAGTTTTGCGAAGAGAGCGAAATTTGGTGGTAAGATTCTTCCAGTCGGAAGGGCAAGTAGGTAGGGAATTCCAGAGGGAGGGCCAAGGTAAAAAAATGCTGATTTTCGGGTGGATTGTAGGTGAGCTTGAGAGGGAGCTGGGAGGTGCAGGCGATTAATATGAACGGATCGGAGGCTACGAGTGTGAGTACTAAAAAATAGCAAATCAGATAAATATTGCATCTGTGGAAATAAATAGACTCGATGTACTAAGGTGAGAATCTTGAAGGGGATCCGAAATTTCAATGGCAGCCAATGAAGATGTTGCAAAATTGGGGTAATATGATCACGTATACAATATTGGAAGTGGAGGCTGCTGGACCCTCCGTTTGAAGTAACGGGCCTTTGCGCTGCCTCCTGCCCTCGTTGCCAAAGCCCTAGAGAGGCGGCTGAGCATGAGGGCGGGAGGACAGACTCACGCGATTCCTGGCAGGAAGGAGCATCGGCGGTGAATCCACACGCTGCAAGGTAAGATGCAGCAAACAGGATGAGCCACGAGGCCCCCAAGTGAGTCTTGCGGTCATCGTCTGAAGGCGCGCAGCTGAGCCGAAGTGGCGGCTGTGGGAGGGTGAAGAAATCTCTGTCCTCCGGTTAGTTTCGGATGTGCCAGAGAGAGAGTAGACTGGGGAGAATGGCATGGTGAGGAAGCAGACAGCCCTGCATGAAAGGGAAATAGTATTAGGCTTGGCAGCACAAGGTTTTAACCTTTTTGTTCTGTAGTGAGACATTTTTAGTTTTTTTTTCTGGGTATAGATTCATGTAGGAGAGTTTAGTTTATATATATATATATATATTTGTGTGTGTATATATATATGTGTGTATATATATATATATATATATGGAGAGAGAGAGCTTTAGATCTTTATCTATATATACCCTTTAAAAAAAGAAGGAAGTTTTGATTTTTAAAATTGATGGTCAAGATGCCTGCAAGACAGTGATGACTGGCCTGTGGGGCTCGCTGGGGTGTAGTGTCAGACACCGGTGGTGTGTAGGGGCTGTCTCAGTTGAGCAGGATCTGCAGGAAGTGAGTCCCAGAATCCTCCAGCTTCTGAGTCTCAGGAGTCGGGAGAAGATTTAGAGGGGATTCTTGGGGAGGGCTCACTCCAGTCCATAGCTTCGGAACAGCAAGTCTCCTCACAACCCCAACCCGGGACCTCAGCGGGAGAGGGAAACCTCAGTGAAGGGTTCTCCCTGGAGTTTGTGTTAGTACTACCCAAGGCCTTCTGTCTGCGTCAAAAGGGACGTCAGGGGACGTGCACGAAAGCATGAGGCGGAGACCAAGTCCCTGGGGGAAATGGACACCCCTCCCAAGAGGACCAGAACGGAGTTGGAAGAAGATCCTCTTTCTCCTATGCTGGAGGTGCTAGAAAAAGAGACCACAGATCAAGAACTGGGGGAAGGGGAAGAGGAAGAGGAGCTCGAGGAGGGGGAGATCCCCGAGGAGCAAACAAGAATTATGAGGGTTTTCCAGCGAGAAGTGTTGCCGGCTTTGATTGGTGAATCCTTGAAAGTTCTCAACATTACCACAGGGGTGCCTGCGGAGGAGGATGCCCTGTAAGATATCCTTTGATTCAGGAGTTAGAAGTCTCAGAGGGTTTTTCCAGTCCACAGAGTCGTCTGGCAAAATGATCCAAGAGGAGTGGGATCAGCCGGTGTCCGGATTAAGGGGAGTGCGCTCAATGTCGCGTTTGTACCCATTGCCAGAAGCAGAAAAAGAGTTGCTAAAGTCGCCCAGAGTGGACACGCGTGTTTTTGGCGGTGACCAAGAAGACTACCATCCCGGTGGAGCAAAGTGCAGCACTTAAGGATGTCCAGGACAGGAAATTAGACCTCTTGCTGAAACAAGCCTTTGACATTAATGACCCTGGCCCTGCAGGTGTTGGTATAAGGGGCTTAGGGTAGACCCGGGTTGAATGATGTGGCCTCAACAGCTACAGATGTGGAGGAGTCTCCGGCAGGAACCACAGAGCAAAGCGGCAAGAATTTGAGTTGGGAGCGGCCTACCTGGCGGATAGTCAATATGATCTTATTTGGATTTTGTCAAGGAACATGGCATCGGTGGTGGCTGCTCGGCGGTACCTTTGTCTCCTCAATTGGCGACAGATGGCTCTTCCAAGTCCCATCTTAGCAGATTCCCCTTTAAGGGTAAGCTGGCTTTTTTGGAGAAGATTTGGACAAGTTGGTGAAGGACCTAAAGTGAGTCTAAGGGCGGCAGGCTTCCGGAGGATAGATCCAAGCAGAGTCGCTTCTCCTGCACAGGGACGGGCTCAGCAGAGGGAGGCCCGGAGCTTGTGTACAGCTTCGTCAGAGCCCCTTTCAGAGGGGTCAGTTTCCCTCAAGGGGTCAGGGATTCTGGGGGTTTTCGAGGAGCGGGAGAGGCTTTGGGGCCTCTTCGACCACCTCTGCCCTGAGAAAGTCACAATGAGACAGCGGGGGCTCGGGTGGGTATTCTGCCAGTAGGGGGACGTCTAACGGCAGTTCTTTCCCACCAGAGCCTGGGTCACGTCCGACCAATGGGTTTTGGAGGTAGTGCGAGATGGTTATGCCCTAGGAGTTTGCAAGGCCGTCCTTCCCTTCCTTCGTCCACTCACCTTGCAAATCGCTGGCCAAGCAGGCAGCGGTGGAGGAAACATTGGCAAGACTTTTGCCCTTGGGGGGCGGTCGTCCCAGTGCCAAAAGACCAGTGCAGCCTGTGGTCAATACTCCATTTATTTTGTGGTACCAAAGAAGGATGGTTTCTTCCGACCATACTGGACTTCAAGTGTGTCAATCAGGTCCCTCACTTTCGTATGGAAACGCTGAAGTCAGTGATTGTGGCGGTAAGGCAGGGAGAATTTCTAACCTCTCTTAACCTCATGGAGGCATATTTACATATTCCCATCAGAGAGTCACATCAGCATTTCCTGCGCTTCATGGTCCCAGTGGGTCACTTTCAGTTTCAAGCTTTGCCGTTCGGTTTAGCAACAGCACCACGTACTTTCACCAAAGAAATGGTGGTAGTGGCGACGGCTTTACGCAAAGAAGGGATTCTAATCCATCCCTACCTGGACGATTGGTTGATCAGGGCCAAGTCCAAAGAGGAGTGTCTGAAAGCAACTGACAGAGTAGTCAGTTTCTTCTGAAGTTTAGGGTGGGTGATCAATCTGGCAAAGAGCAGATTGGTGCCCGCTCAGGAAATCAAATACTTGGGGGCTCCTTTCGACATGCTCTTGGGCAGAGTGTTCTTGCCGGTTCAGAGGGCAAGAGACCTCCGTTGCTTGGAGCGTGAGTCTATGGCTCGGAGGCGCCCTCGGCTTGGCACTATCTGCAGGTGTTGGGGATCATGGCGGCTACCCTAGACTTGGTTCCCTGAGCCAGGGTGCATATGCGTCCGCTCCAGCGGTCTCTTCTACGGTGCTGGTCCCATCAAAGACAGCCCTTGTCGATGTCGCTCCCCTGTGCCCTGGCGACCAAGGAGACCCTTCAGTGGTGGCTTGCTCCAGGAAATCTGGAGAGGGGAATGTCCCTCGAAGCTCCTCAGTGGATACAGGCTAATGAACAGACGCGAGTCTGTTGGGCTGGGGAGCCCACTGCGAGGGTCACTTTGCCCAGGGACTCTGGAGTGTTCAGGAGTCCCAATGACCCATAAACAGATTGGAGTTGCGAGCAGTGATCCTGGCTCTCAGAGCATTCCTATGTTGGGTTCGCAGGAGGGTGGTCATAGTTCTGTCAACATCATGACAGCTGTGGCGTATATCAACCAGCAAGGAGGCACGAGCAGCCCTCTATTGGAAGAGGAAGCAGGAAACTTATTTCTATGGGCCGAGGTTCATCTATTAGCCCTGTCGGCACAACCCGTGGCAGGGGGGGAGAACGTGATGGCGGATTACCTCAGCATGTACAAGGTTGATCAGGGTGAGTGGGAGCTCAGCCAGGAAGGCTTCAAGCAGGAGAAGCGCTATTGGGGTATGCCTATCATGGATCTGATGGCACGCTGGGAGTCGGGCAAAGCAAATAGATTCTTCAGCAAAAGAAAGGAAAGGATGTCAGAGGGTTTAGATGCCCTAATTCAAAGGTGGCCCATGGAGGGCTTACTGTATGTGTTCCCTCTGTGGGTGCTCATAGGCAGGGGTTGGTGCTCCTGATAGCTCCGGACTGGCCGTGCATCCATGGTATGCCGATCTATTGGCGGACCGACCCTGGCAACTCCTGGTAAGAGAGGACCTGCTCAGGCAGGGGCCCATAATGATGCTGCAGGTGGGCTGGTTCTCGCTTACGGCCTGGCTATTGAAAGGGCAAGGCCTGCGTAAGAGAGGATATTCCAGGGCTGTGATTTTGACATTGTTGAAGGTGCGTTAAGCGTTCGAACCTGTTTAGCATATATTAGAGTACGGCGCATTTTCGAGAACTGGTGTGAGGTCAGACAGAAGAGGCCCTTGAAAGTTTAAGTGCCTGAGGTGTTGGACTTTTTCAGGCAGGCTTTGAGAAGGGGCTGGCAGCCAGCTCCTTGCGGGTGCAGGTATCTGCCATCTCTTGTTACAGAGGCAAGGTTATGGGTAGAACATTAGGGGAGCACCCCGATGTGGTTCATTTCCTTAAAGCAGTGAGGCGTCTGCGGCTACAGCTAAGGTTGGCAGTTCCTCCATGGGATCTCATTCTGGTGTTGGACACCTTAGCAGGTGTGCCTTTTGAAGCAGGTGGAATGTGCTTCTTTAAAGGATTTGATGCTTAAGACGATTTTTCTGGTGGCCATTTGCTCAGCCAGGCATGTGTCGGAGTTGCAAGCCCTGTCATGTCATCCACTGTTCCTGGTTTTCTTCAAAGAGAAGGTGGTGCTGTGGATGGTTCCATCATTTTTGCCCAAGGTGGTTTCTCCCTTTCATATGAATCAGTCAGTGTCTCTCCTTTTCTTTGTCAATTTGGGGGAGGGGGAGGCATGGTTCTGTCTTCTGGACATGTGCAGGATTCTAAAGCATTATCTCAAGTGTACTAAGGCATTTCGCAAGTTGGAGCATTTGTTTGTGTTGTTCGGAAGGCAGCGCAGGGGAGAAGCGGAGGCCAAGGCTTCTATTTCTAGGTGGATTAGGGAGGCCATTGCTTCTGCTTATATTCTAAGGGGAAGGCAAGTCCCGTTAGCTTACCGGGTTCATTCCACGCGGACTCAAGCCATTTCATGGGCAGAGTTTAGTTTGGTTCCTCCGCTAGAGATTTGTAGCGCAGCTATGTGGTCTTCCTTACATACCTTCGCCAAGCACTATAGGTTGGATGTTCAGGCAGAAGCAGATGCAGGTTTTTAGGGAGCAGTGCTTCAGTCCAGTTTGGCAGGCACCTCCCATGCTTGAACTTCTCTGTTACATCCCAGAAGAAGGGACTGGGACTGGGTCCAGTCCCTGGTCCCGCTGGGGTGCTGATGTAGGCAATAGTTACCGGCCCAAAGCGATTCAGGAATAACAATAAACCTGAGAAGGATTTGTCTTTGGCAGGTTTTTCTCTCGGGTTCCAGTAGCGAAGCGGACGAGGCAGTCACATGGCCCTGCTTTCAAGATTGCTAGTATGTTAGGCAAGGGCCTTATCAGGTAAGCCTCCTCCTCTGGAGGGAGGGGGGCTGGGTCTTCCCTTTCCTGTGAGGGGGGGAAGTGTTTTCTGTTTATTGTTTTTCATTTGTTAGTTTATTACAGAGGTACTCAAATCCAGTCCTGGAGGACCGCAAACCAATCAGGTTTTTCGGGATATCCCTAATGAATATGCATGCAATATATTTGCATGCACTGCCTCCATTGTATTTGAATCTATCTCATGCATATTCATTAGGGATATCCCGAAAAACCTGACTGGTTTGTGGCCTTCCAGGACTGGATTTGAGGACCTCTGGTTTATTGGTTTAGTTGTTTTTCCGTTAAGTTTGCTTTGTCAACAGGATACTGAGGCTGGTGGGTGGTGCCAGTGGTATATATCCTGAGGTCATCAAAAGGATGACGTACTCAGTCTCCAAGCTGCTGGAAGAGGAGCACAACCCTGAAGAAGGGACTGGACTGGCGATCCTTCAGGAACATTAATTAGCAGGTAAGATATTTTATATTGCAAGCCCTAACCTCCATCTGATAATGTCCCGCTTCAGTGAATTCTCAAAGTGGCTTAACTCCCATAATCTGCAGATTAATTTAAAGAAAACTGATATATTACAGGTAACCAGGAAACAAGACTTTAAACCTCCCTCAACTATACACTTAAAAAAAAGCTCTTTACAGGTAAAGTTCTTTACAGGTAAAGAACAAGGTGAAATACATTGAGATTACTCTAGATCAATCTCTTAGCATGGCCACCCTTATAAAATTAACCACTGATAAGAGCTATTACAAACTAAAGATGATTCAGAGGTTGAGACCACTGCTATCAAGCTATGACTTCCGGTCTGTCATTCAAGCATTGATCACCCCACACTTTGATTATTGCAACAGCATTTTCCAGGGCCTCTCCAAACAGGCAATAAGCCAGTTACAGATGGCCCAACATGTGGCCGGCCAAATTATTTGGAAAGTTAATAGAACTGAATATATCACACTTATATTATATGAATTTCACTGGCTGCCAATTTATAGCTGTATAAAATACAAATTACCCATGATCACATCCAAACTTCTAAAGAATATAGCTCCATCATACCTCAACTCTCAACACCCTCATAGTGCCCACAGACCTCTGCAAGGCTAACCACTTGATGAGCAACACAGTCTTTACATACACTGCACCCATGAACTGGAACTCCCTCTCTGATAAGCTCAGATCCATTAATGATCTCTCCGCATTTCATGAGGCCATTAAAACCCATCTCTTCGCTGAGCACTTTGCAACCCACAGGACCAAGTCTAGGTTTACCCAACCTAGCTTTCCTGTCCATGCATTCTAATACAGTTGACAACCCTTCAGCTTAGCAAATATGTTGGGAATGGAATTATCTTTGTAAATATGTTATTTAAATATGCCACTGTATAAAGTTGATATTGAATTAGACAAAATATCTGTATATAATTCTACCACCTCACTCTGTTATAATTATGTTCAATGGAAGAAGCTTTGTTGTCTGAATTCTCTTTGATTACTGGATTGGGAAAGTGAGGATGGTAAAGAGGAGATGAGGGGGAGGGGCTTGAAGGTGTTGGTAGGAGGGGAGACAATTAGTGAGTATGAGGAGTAGGACGAGAAAGTGATGAGGAGCCATAAAAGAGAGAGATGGAGAGGAGAACAGAAGAAATAAAACGATAGGTGGCAGAAATTGCAGGTGATGAGATGTACTTTTGAGTGATCGTGGTAAGGAGCACAGGATAGCTTTAAGAAATTTTCAGCCATGGATTGGGATAATAAGGAAGAGGAGAGAGACAGCTGAACAAGATCACAAACAAAAATACTGAAAAGTAAGGCACTCTAGCAATGCTAAGATAAATAAATAACATACAGGCAGACCTTCCAAGCAAGTGTTTAGAAAAAGCCAGACCCCAGCCAGAAACCCTGCAGCCATTCTCCTGCCCCTCTCCACAGCACCAGCTCTAGCCCTGGCTCCCTCCCACCCTGTCCAGCCCATGGGGGTAGCTTTGACTTTTGCCTGGTAAGTGCTGGAGCTCGGCTTCTCTTCTAATGGTGGAAGAAGGAGGACGTTCTATCACCGAAGCCCATGAAGATTGTTTGAGTAAAAATGGTTGCTCATCCCAGCAAAAAGGAGAGGAAATATTAACCACATTCAGAGCCTGGAACAAGAACCAGATATTTCCAGGGCCCTTGCACATAATCCCCAAGTTTGTTGTTCTTAAGTAATTTGGAGTCAGTGTCCATTCACGGCAAACCCTCCGGGTAGTTTCATAACCATGTTCGGTGGCTCATAGTTGATAGAGTGGCATCCATATCTGCTCATATTCTGTTGATCCATCTCATTGCTGCTGCCTTCCTCTTCTTCGTTGACTTTCTACATAATCATAGTTATTGAAGAAAACTGTTGCAGAATGCACCAACAGGCAATTTTGCTACTACTCGATCTAATCAAGGGCACCGACAAACCCAAATCTGGCTTCATACTCATCTTTCTAGACATAAAAGGAACATTCAACTCCATTCCACATGACAACATAATTCAGCACCTAAAAAACTCTTGGATTAGCAGACACACTCCTCAGATGGTTCAAGTCCTACTTGACAGACCACAAACTGCAAGTAAGAATAGACCTGAGAAGATGAGAGTGCTGAATAAATCTCTGTCTGCTTTCCCAGACTCCTCTCTGAAAACTTCATCTTGAAATGAGTGAATGAAAACAGTGTCTCTGTATCTCTGTGTGTGTATGTTTACCTTTGAAACTGCTAACAAGACGAATTGCAGACAGATTGCTTTAGCCATGACTACATATAAACCAGAAAAAGACAGGAATTGGGGGGGTGTGGTTTAAAGGACATGAGACATAGAAATAAGACCCGCGCAAAGAACCATACAAACAAGAGAAAAAGAAATAAATTTATTTCCAAGGCTGTTGTAAGGAATAACCGTATAAAGGAAAAGGGACAAATGGGTTAAAAAGAAAAGAATGGGTCGTAAATGTATAAAATAGTGCTTTGTAGAATGTAAAGTGGGCAGACAGTAACTGAAGTTCTGTATCAAGTGATGTCATTTTCTGCCTGACAGAATAACAATATGGTGTTAGATTTATATTTGCTGCAGACCTGTGTATTCTAGTTCAATAAATAAGATTGATTTTTACTTATACATTGTTCTGTCTTACAAATTTATACACAAATTATAAGGATAGCATATTGAGGTGCCACGTAGCACTAAGGCACAAAAGAAAAATGTCCCAATAGACCATACAAATTCCACCCTATATCATGCAAAGCCCCAATAGACCAAACAAATACCACTCCAATCTCAAGGAGTTCCACTAGGCTTGACCCTCTCATCATTACTATTTAACCTCTTTGTACAACCAGTATGCTCTGTAATAAAGACTTGCAATATCCTATATCATATCTATGCTGATGATGTAATGATAAACACATCTATTAACACATCAAATCCAGACATCATACCCAGGAACAATCTGCTTCTCCAGTCTGAAACTGGCTGAAAATACACAATTTGAACACAGACTTCAAGGCCATGTTCATCACAAGAGACATTAGCTTCAAACCACCATCTTTCATAACCATTGATGGCACTCAAATCCAACTGAAATAAGATATAAGATACCTTGGTGTCACACTTGACCAATGCCTCACTTTCTCAACACACATACAAAATCTTACTCATAAGAACATTGGAACATAAGATATGCCATACTGGGTCTGACCAAGGTCCATCAAGCCCAGTATCCTGTTTCCAATAGGTCATACGTACCTAGCAGTTTCCCCAAAAGACACATGTTCCAAAATGGTTGTACTGGGTCAAGCACTGATATCCTGGGTCCCTTTTTAATAATGGTTTATGGACCTTTCCTCCAGGAACTTGTCCAAACCTTTTTTAAACCCAGCTACACTAACAACCTTTACTACATCCTCTGGTAACAAATTCCAGAGTTTGATTACATGCTGAGTGAAAAAATATTTTCTCTTATTTGTCTTAAATAGTTTACCATGTAGCTTCATCGCATATCCCCTAGTCTTTCTAAATTCTTATAACCTTTAATCACACCTACATTAAAGGACTTACACTGGCTCCCAATCAGTGCTCGCATCAGATACAAGACTATCATAAACCTATTTAAGATAAAACAGCACACATCAGCCAACAGCCTCCACACGCTCATACAACCAGAAACCAGCGCACGTCCTAGAAGAAGTCAAACACGCAAACCGAGTCAGTACCCCAAATGAATACAAGCACACACGCAAGGACACAACAGACAGAGCTCTCTCCATGGCTGCTCCAACAATATGGAACAATCTACCGGATGATCTAAGGGCAACTCCAGACCTCAAAGACTTCAGAAAACAGCTGAAAACCCATGCTGTTCATAGAGCACTATGGTCACATCACATAACCTAAGAGAATGTATAACAGCACTCCAAACCTCCTAACACTGTATGTATATAAAATGTGTTTTTAGCACCACTGTAAATAGCCCACCTTGTACATAGCTCAAGCAAATCAAGCACCCAACACAGCCCTCACACAACTAAGTTTCACCCTCACTGCATGTATAACACACCCACTTTACCTCATTGCTTGCTGTGATACCACCTTGATTATTAAGATAAGGCGGTTTAGAAATACTGTTAAATAAAATAAATAAATAAAATAACCTAAATAATCAATCTATGTTTACCCGTTTCACTCTGTTCATTAATTTATAGACTTCTATCATATCTCTCCTCAGCTGTCTTTTTTTCCAGATTAAATAGCCCTAACCTTTTTAGCCATTCTTCATAGGGTTATCATTCCATCCCCTTTACCATTTTGGTGGCTCTTCTCTGAACCTTTTCTAATAATGCTATATCCTTTTTAAGATACGGAGACCATAATTGCACACAATATTCAAGGTGCGGTCACACCATGGAATGATACAGAGGTATTATAATATCCTTTGTTTTATTTTCCATTCCTTTCCTTATGATACCTAGCATTCTATTTGCTCTCTTGGCTGCCACTGCACACTGGACAGAGGGTTTTAGCATGTTATTCACAATGACGCCTAAATCTTTTTCCTGGATGGTGGTTCCTAATGTGGAACCCTGCATCGTGTAACCATAGTTTGGGTTGTTCTTCCCTAGGTGCATAACTTTGCACATGCCCACATTAAAATTCATCTGCCATTTTGATGCCCAGTCTTCCAATTTATCAAGATCCTCTTGCAATTTTCCACAATTCTGATGGGTTTTAACAACTTTAAATAGTTTTGTGTCATCTGCAAATTTGATAACCTCACTCCTTATTCCCTTTTCCAGGTCATTTATGAATATGTCAAAAAGCAGCGGACTCAGCACAGATCCCTGGGGTACACCACTATTCACCTTTCTCCATTGGGAAAATTGGCCATTTAGCCCTACCCTCTGCTTTCTATCTTTTAACCAGTTCTTGATCCACAATAGTACACTGCCTCCTATCCCATGACTCTTTAGTTTTGCCAAAAGTCTCTGATGAGGGACTTTGTCAAAGGCTTTCTGAAAGTCTAAATACAATGTATCAACCGACTCACCTTTGTCTACCTGTTTATTCACACCTTCAAAAAAACATAACAGATTAATAAGACAAGATCTTCCTTGTCTGAAGCCATGTTGGCTGTCTCCCATTAAGCCATGACTATCTACATGTTCAGCAATTTTGTTCTTTATGATGGATTCTATCATTTTTCCTGGTACTGACATCAGGCTCACCAATCTGTAGCTTCACAGATAACCCCTGCATATTTCCGTATATGCAGGAATATGACCTGGAAAGTGGAATAACGAGTGAGGTTATCAAATTTGCAGATGACACAAAACTATTTAAAGTCGTTAAAACCCAAGAGGGTTGTGGAAAATTGCAAGAGGATCTTGATAAATTGGAAGACTGGGCATCAAAATGGCAGATGAAATTTAATGTGGGCAAGTACAAGGTTATGCACCTAGGGAAGAACAACCCAAACTATGGTTACACGATGCAAGGTTCCACATTAGGAACCACCACCCAGGAAAAAGATTTAGGCGTCATTGTGGATACCATGTTAAAACCCTCGGCCCAGTGTGCAGCGGCGGCCAAGAGAGCAAATAGAATGCAAGGTATGATAAGGAAAGGAAAGGAATGGAAAATAAAACAAAAGATATTATAATGCCTCTATATCGTTCCATGGTGAGACCGCACCTTGAATATTGTGTGCAATTCTGGTCGCCGTATCTTAAAAAGGATATAGCGATTTTAGAAAAGGTTCAGAGAAGAGCCACCAAAATGGTAAAGGGGATGGAAGGATACTCCTATGAAGAAAGGCTGAAAAGGTTAGGGCTCTTTAACCTGGAAAAGAGACGGCTGAGGGGAGATATGATAGAAGTCTATAAATTAATGAATGGAGTGGAACGGGTAAACGTAGATCGATTGTTTACCTTATCAGAATATAGAAAGACTAGGGGACATGCAATGAAGCTACAGGGTAAACTATTTAAGACTAATAAAAGAAAATATTTTTTCACTCAATGTGTAATCAAACTCTGGAATTTGTTACCGGAGGATGTAGTAAAGGCTGTTAGTGTAGCTGGGTTTAAAAAAGGTTTGGACAAGTTTTTGGAGGAAAGGTCCATAAACCATTATTAAGAAGGGACCCAGGATATCAATGCTTGAACTAATACTAATGTCATATCGTAGCCATGTGCAATTCATGCAGCAGGGGTACCTGCAGCTAGCAATATGAGGGAGGACACTGATGTCATGGTGTGGTTTGCCAAACATAGCTCATGCTTGGTGAGATATCTTTGGAGCACATCAACGTACAGCTGCTAGGGATAGACAGGGGATGTGCCTGCTGCACCAGGAAACCGGGTATGGGCCCAGGGGAATGTAGCAGCCCCTGCATATATCCCATTCATACAGCTCCTGGGACAGGGTTAGCAGGGGAGGTGGGCCCACAGGAACACACACTGAGGGTGATATGGGAGACATGTGTGGATGACAGGCTTGTACCAAGACCTTTGGGATGCACATGTACAGGTTAGCACAGTGACGGTTGTGGTCAACGGTCTGGAGGGCAGCAGACATGTCCCAGAGGGGAAGGACAGGCTACAGGCCCTTGGACCTGGCCAGGGACACATCAGTGGCGTGTGTGGGAGATGACAATTAGGTGCAGTGACATGGGGAACTGCCAGACTTTGACGGGTCTAGGGGGTTATGGGAGATGGGGACTGTAGTGCAGTGTCAACTGTGTGTACCTCATTCAACATGCAGGACAATGGGGTAGGTGGACATACAGGTGATGTTTCTGTGCTGAGAGTCCTGAGCAGGACATGTGACACGTTATCTGTCTACTGCACATATGTTGTGGGTGTCCAATTTGTCTTGTTCCCACGTACCCCATATGTTGATGCTGGCCACACATATCCACATGTGTTTGTGCGCAGTTTGTCGTATCAGTCAATGTCTCTGGGACACATCCAACAGGGCTGCATGTGTCCACAGGTCTCAAGGGGCCCCACTTACACTCTTCCATGACATTGCAGCGTTGGACAACAACAGTGTATCATAGCATTTGCCAGCCCTTTATCTACACTATTTGCCACATGTGCACATACAGGCCGTATGTTATTGGTGCCATGCTCACCTTCTCATGCTTTGTGTGTGTGTGTGTGTGTATTTGTGGGTGGCTCTTTTATGATGCAGTGTTCATGCCATTTTCATTATCATGTGGTGGGTGGGGTCGGCACACCTTTGAAGTGGTGGTGGGTGTGCTATATCTCCCTTACTGGTGTTAACCTTGTGCACAGTGTGCACGTGTGTTGTGTGGTGTAGGTTGACCTATCTCATGTGTATTGACTGACCACTGCACAAAAGCATTTTTGTATCCCAGATGTCACCATAATGTGGGAATGCGGCGACAGCGGATGGACATGGGGACATGGTTCTTCAACACATGTTGATGACATCCTCTGCCTTTATTGAGACATTTTAGGGCCCTTGCCTGCCTGTGGGGATCCTGAGCAGACATTTGGTGCAGACACACAGTGGGTAGCAACTTGGATGTTTGGGTGTCATGTCAGCCTTTATATGTTTGTGTTTTACCGTTTGTTTCATGCACCTTTCCTGTTGGGTCTCTGTGCACCAGCGCTGGTGGACATGGGGTGCAGCTGCGATATGCCTGTCTTACTTGGCCATGGACATTACCATATCCGTGGGACACACTCGTCTGTGGTTGCATTTCCAGATATCCACATCATGCCCAGTGTTCTGTGTTGTGATCATGTTATGTTCGCCTGTGTGCCATTTCATGACATTGGTTATGATGTTTGACACCCTGCAATGTGCCCTGCTGTTGCGTCCAGCATACCATGACATTGCTTGTCCTTATTCTGACACAGGGCAGCGGTAACACACAGCACATTTACTTACGTGCATCTGCGGGCGACATCATCCACCTGTTGGAGGACCCACCAACACCATTCAACTATCACTGGAAAATGGTGAAAATTGGATGTTTTAACTGTGCGAGTG
Organism: Ichthyophis bannanicus; assembly: GCA_033557465.1. NCBI lineage: Eukaryota > Metazoa > Chordata > Amphibia > Gymnophiona > Ichthyophiidae > Ichthyophis > Ichthyophis bannanicus. The sequence goes on along the minus strand of CM066031.1, from coordinate 65,163,688 downwards.
GGACACATACCTATGATGACTATTGCTGTTGGACTGCTACCTTACATAAGACAGGCCTGTCCGAAACACTGTTGCTACCGTCGTCTGTCTGGGTGTCCTGTTGATTATGAGAGACACAAATGACCCTTCGAGTACTGTGCCACATTGGAATATCACACTTGACTATGCATGCCCTGTGATTCACGAACAGTCTTAATGGGACATGTGGGGTTGCAGATACCCTTTGCACTGTGGACACTATGTACTGGTCCATATGTGTGCATCACAGACTGGAGGAGTCGCTGTATGTTCTATATCCATCTGACATATTGTTAGTGTGTGTTGGCCATATGTGTAAAATGCATCACAGGATATCCTCATCTGTCAAGGTCACAGGGGCATACAGCCATGCGTGTGGCACAGGGGCAATATTGTATACATACTCTTTTATATGTCGGCCTACCCTGCACTTGTACATGACAATGTTGTTGCCGTCCCACCAGTTTAATATCCACCAACATTTGGGATTGATGTTTACCCTCACCAAGGGGGTTACAGTGCATGTACGTCATTACTGTGTCATGGTTCACCGTACACAGTGCATGTGACTGGATATGTAGGTACACCACAACATGGGGCAGTGTGGCTTCTGTGTAGGGTACTGGCCCATGTTTGACCTTTCTTTCACACTCCATATACAGGTCATTGTGTTTGGCTACTGTACAGAGGTGCTGTTGTACATTGATTTACACACATAGCATTGCATGTCTGCACTTTCCTCTTTGTCCCCTTTGCTGTGACACTCATGTTGGTGTTGTAGCCTACCGGTTTGTGCATTGCCCTTTGTGCTATTGGCATGATTCCTCTCTGTTCTGATTTTTTAATGCCTCTTGTCCACACGTACTTCCCACACGTACTTCCCATTCCTGTTACAGACCTATCTGTGAGGATCTGTGCTGCTGGCACATTGTACATTCAACACTGTTGCCAATCATCCTTCTGTCGGTCTATCAGTGTCTGCGGGCTCTGTGGCATCCAGCCCTACTGTGCAGGCTGCTACACCATGTCCTGCACTGGCACACTTTTCTGCATCTTGGCTCTTGCCTCTCCTGTGTGTGCTCTGCATGACACTGCTACTCCTGTTTCCTCCTGTCATTGCACTTTTCCTGCCACTTCTACCTCCTCTGCTGGACACATCTTCCCATCCTCTGGCAAACACTGTCATTATTGCATGGTACATTACCATCACCCTGTGCATCGCTACAGCTGCCCCCGATATGTTTGTCCATTTTTCCAGCTGCCACATGGGCTGGACGCAGATTTGTCTGGTCCATCAGTTCAGATCTACTTCCTTCCATTACTTGTGCATTGTCTTTCCTTGTTGTTCTGTGCAATGTTAGGGTTACATCTGTGTTTGGCCCATACCTCTCTTGCTTTTCAACTTGGGGGACCTTACTGCCCTTGGCCAACATTTTTGGGGTCACTTATACATCCTTGGGGCATCTTCAGCCACACCTTAGCTTCAGCCAGCTTATGGAGTGCCTACTATGGTGCCTTGGGAGTTGGCAACCTTTCCACATGGCCTCTGGGGCACATTATGAACCGCCTTGGCTGATGTTGTGGTTTAGGATGTGCCTTCTGGTACACCCTAAAAGGTGCATTAGTTTATGGTACTGGGGTGCGGGAATTTTTGCTGCCAACACAGATTGTTGTACTGTTTCAAGCAGGAAAAGGAATTGCTTTGGCCAACCTTATTCATTCAGCCCACTGGGGGATTGAACCCATGACCCCTGTTTCAGCAGACATTGTAATAACCACTGTGCTGCACCTCTATTACTATGATTGCAGGTCAGCACACAATGTTAAGGTTAACGTGTGGTAACGCGCGCGGCTCCTTCGATCGTGCGATACTGTGCTCGGATTCATTCTGTTAATTTCCCATGCAAATAGGAAAGAACTCAGATCAGAAGTCAGGCTACTGTACAGAGGTGCTGTTGTACATTGATTTACACACATAGCATTGCATGTCTGCACTTTCCTCTTTGTCCCCTGATGTAACGTTGCTCCCCTTCGCCCATGACATTTGCAGTGTGGCAGTGTGATTGTCCGTTTTTGTCCTTCATTTCTGCATCCCATTTATCGTGCTCTATGTGTACGATTCATGTATCCTCGCCACCCATTGCTGGGAACCTGCTGCATGGTGATATCTCTGCATGTGTGTGTGGTCCATTTTGTGGTCTTCTCTGGGATCATGTGCCTCTTGTACCTGTTACCTTATCCTCATTTTGCATTTGTCCTTTGTTTTGTGTTACATTGGGGACACTTTCATTGCTATATCAGGCATCCTGAGGCAGCTGTGATCTATATATCTATATCTGTGTGTACGCTTGCTTACATGTTGCTACTTCTGCTTTTTCAGGCTTTTGTCACCTGTATTGGCAGACGGACATGTTTTTGGGGAGTATTCCTGACTAATGTGTGTGGGTCCCTCATCATGCCCCGCCTAGTGTCTACATTCTCCTGGGGCATCTGGGATGTGCAGCAACATGTGGTGGGTGGGGGGATACTGCATAGTGCACACCATACAGCTACGGCACATTCTCTCTCACGACCATCATCTGTTGACGTGCCAGTGACTTTGGGGTGACATGTGGGTAGCTGGCATGATCAATGTGTTTTTAGTTAGTTCACTGTATCCAACCACCTTGATATGATTACAGGCAGTATATGCAACATGTCTACTGATTGACCAAAGACAACGTATGTGTTTGAAAAACATTTCTCGCTGCTGCTGCTTGACCACACTGACACATGTCTTTTGTTATGTTCAGGTACTGTACATGACCCACCTGTGTTCACATCCTTCTATGGTGGCAGTTGGCAATGTGGCAGCCATCTGACACATCACAGGGTGCTAAGGGTTTCAATACTGCCATTCCCTTTGGGGGACACTTTTGGGTTGTGCTTGCTGTGGTGGTTTCTGATAGTGGTTCCAGACATGTGTTTGCATGCCATAGGTTGCAGGTTCGGGTCCCACATGTTCTTTCATTTTGTCCATGTTTTGTGCTAAACTGACCAGGAGCTGACTGACAATATCTCTTCACTTTACACCCCAATATGCCCTTGCTGCAGCCTATCTGTCACATATCAGCTGCTACATCTGACTCTTTCTTTGTACTGTCCATGGCGGCTTGGGGGATTGACATTGCTGTTGTTGATGTTATCTGGTCCATGTCTGTTTGTAGGTTCATGTCTCACATGCTCCTTTGCCGTTCTGTTCCCCTTTTTGGCCTGCTCCACAGGGCATCCCATGCCGCACATTGGGTTTGGGTTCTTTGTTCTTTTGCATGCTGTGTCCACTGCATCACATTTCATTGTGTATGTTACTGTTGGGGTTGGCCCGTCCTGGCAGCCAGCTATGTTTTGGTGTGGTGCCCTCCAGTGTTCTTGTCTGCAGCCTTTGCTGTGACACTCATGTTGGTGTTGTAGCCTACCGGTTTGTGCATTGCCCTTTGTGCTATTGGTCATAGGCATGATTCCTCTCTGTTCTGATTTTTTAATGCCTCTTGTCCACACGTACTTCCCATTCCTGTTACAGACCTATCTGTGAGGATCTGTGCTGCTGGCACATTGTACATTCAACACTGTTGCCAATCATCCTTCTGTCGGTCTATCAGTGTCTGCAGGCTCTGTGGCATCCAGCCCTATTGTGCAGGCTGCTACACCATGTCCTGCACTGGCACCCTTTTCTGCATCTTGGCTCTTGCCTCTCCTGTGTGTGCTCTGCATGACACTGCTACTCCTGTGTCCTCCTGTCATTGCACTTCTCCTGCCACTTCTACCTCCTCTGCTGGACACATCTTCCCATCCTCTGGCAAACACTGTCATTGTTGCATGGTACATTACCATCACCCTGTGCATCGCTACAGCTGCCCCCGATATGTTTGTCCATTTTTCCAGCTGCCACATGGGCTGGACACAGATTTGTCTGGTCCATCAGTTCAGATCTACTTCCTTCCATTACTTGTGCATTGTCTTTCCTTGTTGTTCTGTGCAATGTTAGGGTTACATCTGTGTTTGGCCCATACCTCTCTTGCTTTTCAACTTGGGGGACCTTACTGCCCTTGGCCAACATTTTTGGGGTCACCTATACATCCTTGGGGCATCTTCAGCCACACCTTAGCTTCAGCCAGCTTATGGAGTGCCTACTATGGTGCCTTGGGAGTTGGCAACCTTTCCACATGGCCTCTGGGGCACATTATTAACCGCCTTGGCTGATGTTGTGGTTTAGGATGTGCCTTCTGGTGCGCCCTTAAAGGTGCATTAGTTTATGGCACTGGGGTGCGGGAATTTTTGCTGCCAACACAGATTGTTGTACTGTTTCAAGCAGGAAAAGGAATTGCTTTGGCCAACCTTATTCATTCAGCCCACTGGGGGATTGAACCCATGACCCCTGTTTCAGCAGACATTGTAATAACCACTGTGGTGCACCTCTATTACTGTGCTTGCAGGTCAGCACACAATGTTAAGGTTAATGCGTGGTAACGCGCGCGGCTGCCTCGATCGTGCAATACTGTGCTCGGGTTCATTCTGTTAATTTCCCATGCAAATAGGAAAGAACTCAGATCACAGTCACTTGTCAGCAAAACTCTTTTATTTGGTATAAGCAAAAAGCTGTAAGCACAGATACACAAGTGTCTGTCTGAGAGATCTGAGTGCAGGCAATGTTCCCTACATCCAAGATGGTGAGAGGGAAGACTGCCCCTGATGCTCTGCTGTTGCCCCCTTTTTATGCCTCTCTGTCACAAAGTTCCAGAAAGTTCTGCATATTCTTGCAAATCTCTTTCCCTGGGACCCACCCTCATTATCATATTAACGGCTTTATTCTTATCTTTTACTTTGGAAATGCTGAGTCTTCTGACCGCACCCTACTTCCTTTGTTCCATTGCTCATCTGTTGCTTCCGACACTGTTTGCAATCTTCAGGGCTTATGAGTACTTTGTATCACTAGCTTTGCTTGGCCTGTTTAACTTGTTCAGGCTTGTTTTAACTTGTTCAGGCCTGACCTGTCTTTTCTTACCTGGGTCCATCATCTGTGCACATCTGCTCAGGGTATGGTTCCCTCTGGCTTTACTCTTGTTGTGCTGGGCTCTGGGTAGTCATTCTCTCAGCCCACATGCTTTTCTTCCATGCCATCATAATGTATTACAGCCTCAGGCAAGGGTGCAGCCATACTAGACATACTTATCTGCCAATCATCCCCTCATTCTCCACTTTTTCTTCTTTTTTTTCTTATATATGGGGCAAGGGTAGAAAACCATTTGAGCTATGGGCCATGGATAACGATCAATTGAGACAGAGAGGATTCATCAAGGGGCAACTTCTCATACTGTTCCCTAGAGACAATATACATAGTCTTAGTAGGTTGCATCATAAACCGCTTACAGCAACCAAGTAAGATGGAAAAAATACAGCACGCAATAATACCAAAAGCAGCAATACTTAACAAAGTAACGAAGAAGGCTTCAGACCGCCTCCAAGTCCAGAGAACCAGGAAGCAACATTTCCCCAAATGTTATCGAGGTCAAGGCCTCCCTTAAAGTCACTTATATCTAACTCGGATAAATGTCTTATCTTTGTCATAGCATCCCACACAAAAGTTGTGTGATTAGCGATCACCGTACAGCAATTGGTTTCATTAATAAAAGTACAAGCTCCGCCTTCAGCAGCTAGAAGCAGATCTAGCGCACGTCTATTTTGCAAAGTCATTTGAGTATTTTGTTCTAAAGATTCAGCAAGGCGAGAAATGGATTCAGTTACAGCTTTCATTTGAATATGCAGCAAGCATTGCAAACGGCGAATACCCATGCCAAGCTCAGCAGTGAAAGCAGGTGTAGCAAAAGGGATCCAAGCAGTCCAACTAAGGGCATCTAAGCGTTTTTTTGTAAGTGGGTAGGTAGCATTAATATACTCATAGGAGGCCTGAATAGCCTCGTCCTCAGCAGTGTCAGCACCCCAAGGGCTGGTCCCTAGAGACACACTCCACTTAACTCGGGACAACGAAGAACGAGGAGAGTGGTGGGTAACATTCAAAGGAATGAGGACAGAATAAAAATAAATTTTAACCAAAGCACAGGGTAAGAGGGAGAGGTTGAATACCTGATACAGAATTTTGCCACACAACCAATAATGACCCATTATCGCAAAGAGGTCTATGGCAGGTGTCCATATGCGACTCATATTATGCCCATCAAACCACTTAACAGAAGAAGTTCCCATGGTAGATGAGGTAAGATCCCTCCTTAAACTGGACATTGTGAGATAGCATGAAGTATATGGAGATTCATTCTGAGAACCCGTTGTCAGCACAGCTGAACCATTGTGGTGAATGGGACCAACCCCCACATAACAGCGGAAGTCAGATCCATTAAGCAGTAGCGGGCTCTCCGTAATATTTCTCCAATCATTTTGCATCTTGGAAAGGTCCATGTTACCGGTTTGATTATACCACTTTATCATGACTGAATTACTAGCAAAATGAAAGGACCCATTAACCACATTATACGACAGGGTACACCTGTGTGAAAAAGCAACGGATGCATTTGTTATCAAACATAGATCAAATACCATATTTGGGACAGCATATACATGCAAAGGGTCATGTGTCATATTCATCATATACCACTTCTGGGAACAATTAAAAGCTTCATAACAACTCGCAGAAAAATTGTTATTGTCTACACAAGCAAGTTGTCCTGCATACTCATTTAAGAGAACCTTTGAAACATGTACTGGAGCATATGATACACCATTTGGTAGATGAGTACAGATAATGCAGTCTGAAATGTTCATCAGGCATCAATTGTAAGGGTTCATTCTGTTAATTTCCCATGCAAATAGGAAAGAACTCAGATCACAGTCACTTCTCAGCAAAACTCTTTTATATGGTACAAGCAAAAGCTGTAAGCACAGATACACAAGTGTCTGTCTGAGGGATCTGAGTGCAGGCAACGTTCCCTACCTTCATGACAGTGAGAGGGAAGGCTGCCCCCGATGCTCTGCTGTTGCCCCCTTTTTATGCCTCTCCGTCACAAAGTTCCAGAAAGTTCTGCATATTCTTGCAAATCTCTTTCCCCAGGACCCACCCTGAAGGGAAATTGGCTGATAGGTATGTCTAGTATGGCTGCATCCTTGCCTGAGGCTGTAATACATTATGATGGCATGGAAGAAAAGCATGTGGGCTGAGAGAATGAGTACCCAGAGCACAGCACAACAAGAGTAAAGCCAGAGGGAACCATACCCTGAGCAAAGCTTTGCCACCCAGAGAGCCATACCCTGAGCAAAGCTTTGCCACCCAGAGAGCCAAGGATGCATTTATGTATAAATGTAAATTTGTAAACTACTTCCCCCTCTACAAAAAGAACCTATCTATTGTGTGTTGTGCTTACCCTACAAATCAACGTGTATATACTACAAATTTTGCTGTCCTGATTTGGCAGTTTCCAATATGTAATCAAACCCGCTACTGATCGCTGGAAGTAGCGATATACAAGTGTATGCTAAATTTTAAAAAAAAGTGCACAGAGAATGGACCCAGGTAAGAAAAGACAGGTCAGGCCTGAACAGGTGGAACAGGCCTGAGCAAGTTGGGAAAGCTTGGACAAGTTAATCAGGCCAAGCAAAGCTGGTGATACAAAGTGCTCATAAGCCCTGAAGACTATAAGGTGCTGGAAGCTACAGTGATTAATGAAACAAAGGGAATGGCAGGGTGCAGTCAGAATGACTCAACATTAGCAAGAATAAAAGCCATTAATATGCTAATGAGGGTGGATCCCAAGGAAAATGCCTCTCCAAAGGTTTGCAGACAGCTCTGCAGACTTTTGCAGATGGCTTTAAGTTTTTTGCAGACAGCCCTGCAGACTTTTGCAGATGGCTTTGCAACCTTTTGCAGACAGCATAGCAAGTTTTGCACACGGAATAAGACTTTGTGCAGAGGTTGCTGGACATTTGCTACAGAGAGGTATATAAGAAAAGCAACTATAGAGAATGGGGGGGGGCAGCCTTCCCTCTCCCCATCCGGGGGTGGGGAACGTTTCCTGCCATCTCTCAGATAGGCATCTGCTATTCTGCATTTACAATTATTTTTGCTATGCTAACCCTCATTATCATATTAATGGCTTTATTCTTATCTTTTACTTTGCAAATGCTGAGTATTCTGACCGCACCCTACTTCCTTTGTTCCATTGCTCATCTGTTGCTTCCGGCACTGTTTGTAACCTTCAGGGCTTATGAGCACTTTGTATCACCAGCTTTGCTTGGCCTGTTTAACTTGTTCAGGCTTGTTTTAACTTGTTCAGGCCTGACCTGTCTTTTCTTACCTGGGTCCATTCTCTGTGCACTTCTGCTCAGGGTATGGTTCCGTCTGGCTTTACTCTTGTTGTGCTGGGCTCTGGGTACTCATTCTCTCAGCCCACATGCTTTTCTTCCGTGCCATCATAATGTATTACAGGTTCAGGCAAGGGTGCAGCCATACTAGACATACCTATCTGCCAATCATTCCCTCACGGCGCACTTTATCGCACGATAACGCGCGCTTGCTACGTTTAGACCGGAACGCCCACTCCTTTTATGGCATCCTGCACATTATCGCCGGGAGCACGTTAAGACGGTTTAGTAAACATACACCTTAGTGGCTTTTAGGCTGTGCTATCTCTAGATGCAGGACAATGGAGATAAATAAGAATCTGCATGAGATGGCAGACATTCATCCCAGAAAGTTTTGTTTTGCAAAGCATTTCTAGAAACCTCTATATAACTATGCTAATTTTCTGATCATTCTGTAAAAATAACACTTTACACTCTTTTATCACCTTTGTATAGATATTTTTGTAAAAACAACAATTTAAACCTTTCTATCAATCACCACACACCTCCAAAGGGGAGAGGGAGACCAACAAGGAGGAGGTTACAATAGTCTTGACCAGAGGTAACTAAAGAGTGTATAAATGTCTTAGTAGTGTGTGTAGTAAGGAAGGGAAAATTTTTTATCAATGTTATAGAGAAAGAAGAGACAGGATTTAGCTGTCTGTTGGATGTGTGCAGAGAATGAAGTGTAAAGGTCTGAATGTCCACCTGTGTGCATGTGTATCTGGGTCTTATTTTCTGCAAACTGACACAAAAGAAATTGTGCAAAAGAAAGAGCAAGAGAGGAAAAGAGAATCCAAAGACACTGCAGGAAACAGAAAATGAGAACATCATGGGAGGGGAATGAGGAGGAAGAGCCTCAGAGACTTGCAAGGAATAAAGAACGGAACATTCTTTCCTGGACTGAGCAGTGCCAGTCTCATTTCCCCTTCTGCTTGCCCCATGCAGTGTGTGTGTCTCCGAGGCTGGATCATGGCACTGCCTCCCCTGCTGCCCGCCTCCTGCCAGTCTCCTACCTGCTGAGCAGAAAACAATGCGGCCATTCTCCTGCCCTTCTCTGGAACACACCTTGGTTCCCTCTTTGCAAAGCTGGTGGTGTGAATTTTGCTGGTGCTAACACAAAGCGTCTTTCCGGGTAGCTTCAGTGGAAGGAAGTGTGAACAGAAAACAGAGGGAGGGATGCTGGAGACCGAGTGCCCTCCCCCAGCTCTGCGAAGCCTGAGAAAGGGGCTGTACTAATGCTTGGTCATCTCACAATCCACTTCCTGAGATATTCAGGCAGATAAAAACAAGGCAAGATGGAGGAGTTACTAACAACAAAATGCCCTGGAGAAATTCACGTGTCTGATCTATAGAAAAAAAGATTTTATATGCACAGAACAAGTTCCAGCTACACAGCGCTATAAAAAAAAAACTACAGTTTATCGATGGGAGTGTCACAGTGCACTCTGGGAACTGTAGTCCTTCCTAGGAGCGATTCTCTGGGAGCGTCAGAGTACACTCTGGGAGCTGTAGTCCTTCCTACAACGTATTACTCTATGGGAGTGTCACAATGCAGTCTCAGGTGCTGTAGTCATTCCTAGGGGTATTTTTCTGTGGGAGTGATACAGTGTACTTTGGGAGCTGTAGTCCTTCCTAGGAGGGATTCACTGTTTGGGAGTGTCACAGCGCACTCTGGGAGCTGTAGTCTTTTGTGTGAGGGATTGTCTGTTTCAGACTGTCACAATGAACTCTGGGATCTGTAGTCCTTCCTAGGTGGGATTACTATGTGGGAGTGTCACAGTGCACTCTGTGAGCTGCATTCCTTCAAAGGGGATATTACTGTGTGGGAGTGTCACAGTGCACTCTTGGAACTGTAGTCCTTCCTAGAAGGGATTCTCTGTTTGGGAGCATCACAGTGCACTGTGGGAGCTGTAGTCCTTCCTAGTAGGGATTACTCTGTGCACGTATCACAGTGCACCCTGGGAGCTGTAGTCCTTCCTAGGGAGTATTACTCTGTGGAGTGTCACAGTATACTGTCAGGTGCTGTAGACGTTTCTAGCAGATATTTATTTCTGGGACTGTTACAGCTTGGATTATTGCAGATCCAGTCTTTGTTCAGCTTTTTAGCATCTCTATGCACTCTTGGAATCAGCCCAGGGTAGGGGGGAAGGAGAGGAGAAAGCATGGTGAGCCTTTATTACTGAAGCTTGTGCTTTGTGGAAAGTTGATCGGAGCGTGATACACTGAGGGAAAAAGAAACCTCGTAACATAGTATGTGAGAGCAGATAATGACCTGCATGGTGTAGAGTGGAGGAATAGCCTATGGTTAGAACACTGAGACCTCGGTTTGATTCTTACTAGCACTCCTTGTGGCCTTGGGCAAGTCACTTAACCCTCCATTGCCTCAGAAAAATCCAAGTTATCAATATTCTTATTTAATGTACATTGCCAAGTTCAAGTTACAACATAAACTGCTTTAATTAAATGAAAAAGTGGTATATTAAAAAAAAACTGTTAAAAAATAAAAATGGGCAATCTAGTCTGCTCAATGAGATGGCCAGGGTTGTTCACGGCACTCTGTTCAGGATGCACCCCCATTTACTCTATGTCTTTGATTAGTGCTGTTTACACTACTCTGTGCAGGTTACCCTCTTCTACAGTAGTTGCTGAAGTGCAAAAGTTATTTAAGTTTCCTTTGATTACCTCCTCGTGCCTTTTTTAATTTCTTCAATGGTTTTGCTCTCACACCTCTGCCCCATCAGGCACTAGTGATCTGGCTGTGGGTCCTGCTCTTTCAAGATTTTATTTATTTATTCATTTATTGATTTGTTTAACTATTCTTTTATACTGCACTGTATATTTAATAATGGCTACAAAGTTGTTACAAGAAACAATGAGAATGTATGTACTGCAACAAAACGTATATACCTTTTACATGAGATAAATTTATTTATTTATTTAGCTGTATTTATATCCCGCTTTTCACCGGGTCAAAGCGGTGGAACATACAATAATCAATTACAAGGGTTTGGGGCCGTCACCTGGTGGCCAACAATAATGATTGTTAACAATTAATTGGGACGTAGACATAGACATTGTGTTATGGTTACATATGACATATGTTCAGGTGGACGAAATATGGTGGTTGGGAGGGAGTCAGTGGTGGGTGCTTGTCTCTGGTCCGAGGAATTCTTGGAATAGTGCAGTTTAAAGTTGTTTCCTGAAGGATGAGAGGTCCGTGTTGCTTCTGATGTGATTTGGAAGAGAGTTCCAGAGGGATGGTGCATATAGTTCGAAGGCTCTGTTGCAGGTCCATTGATTGTATTTCATTCTTTTGTGTGGGATGGTGAGTGAGTTATTGGTGGTTTGTCTGGTTGTTCTGCTGTGGGCTGGCTGAGGCAGTAGAGTGCGGAGCTGGGAGGTTTGAGTTTGGTAGAGAGCTTTGTGGGTGAGTAGGGCGGATTTGTATTTGATTCTTGCTTCTAGAGGGAGTATGTGTAGCTCCCTCAGGACTGGGGTCATATGGTCCTGTTTTTTTGCATTCTTGATAATTCTTACTGTGGTGTTTAAGGCAATTCGAAGTGGGTTGGTATGAGTGGCTGGAAGTCCATGGTATATTATATTGCAGTAGTCCAGGTGGGGGAGTGTCAAGGCTTGCATCACTGTTTTGAAGTCTTGTGGTTCAAGAAGAGGTCTGAGACGTTGTACTGTTTTAGCCTTGTGGTAGATTGTTGCGGTGGTTTTTTTGATCTGTTGATTGAGTGTGAGTGCTTGGTCTATGATGATTCCCAGGTATCTTATTTGTGGCTGTATTTGTATTTTTGTGGTTCCAATGTCGAGGTGTGTAGGTGGTGTGAAGTCTGGGTCCTTTGTTACTATGAGGGCTTCCGTTTTCTTTATGTTGATGGATAGGTTGTTCTTTTGTAGCCAGCTGGATACCTCGGTGAAGCATTCCGATAGGTGTTTATTGGTTGGGTTGGATGTTGTGATTGGAGCATAGAGCATTATGTCGTCCGCATAGATATGGTAGTTAATGTTGTATGTGCGTATGATTGAGCAGAGTGGTTGCAGGTAGATGTTGAAGAGCATAGCAGATAATGTGGATCCTTGGGGTACTCCTTGGTGTTGCTGAAATGGGGGGGAGGTTGATAGGTTTGTGCGGATCAGTTGTTGTCTATTGGTCAGGTAGGAATGGAACCATTAACATAGAAACATAGAAACATAGAAACATGATGACAGAAAAAGACCACAAGGCCCATCTAGTCTGTCCTTCCATAACAACAACTACAACAGTCCACTTTTTACCTTTAGAGATCCTCTGTGTTGGTCCCATGCTTTTTTGAATTCAGTTACTGTCCTCATCTCTACCACCTCCACTGGGAGACTATTCCACGGATCCACTACTCTTTCCGTAAAGAAATATTTCCGCATATCACTCCTGAATCTATCTCCCTTCACCCTCATCCCATGTCCCCTCGTCGCAGAACTTGCTTTCAATTGAAAGAGGCTCTCTCCCTGACCATTTATGCCACGGAGGTATTTAAACATCTCAATCATATCACCTCTATCCCGCCTTTCCTCTAAGGTGTACATATTAAGATCCTTAAGTCTGTCCTCATATGCTTTATAATGAAGACCACTAATCATCTTAGTAGCAACCCTCTGCACCGACTCCATCCTGTTCACATCCTTTTGAAGGTGCGGTACATTGGAGTACATTATCTTTGATGCCGATTGCTTGTAGTCTGTGTATGAGGATGTTGTGGGAGATGGTGTCGACATCATAAATGGCTCTTCCCCGTGGCTGGGAGACCCTGTAACACAACCCTGTCCTGCAGCCCGTAGCAGTCAAGGTGTCAATATGCTCCTTTGTCTTCTGTTCTTTCCCATATGTTTTTTTTTCTGTTCTCTTACCACATTTTGTGCAATGTGATGCTGCAGGAGGGATCCTGTTACTAGAAGGGAGTTGATGAGTAGGCCAGTTAGGCCCATATCTTGGGGTTAGAACATGTAAGTGATGGGATGGAGAAAGTGGAGAGAACAGGAAGATCAGTGCTGGATTCTGGCAATGGAAGAAGGGCGTAGGAACCCTTGATGCAAGGTGAAGGGAGGTTGAGAGCTAGCAACAGAGAAGGCCGCTAGATTAAAAGGGGCCACTTGTGAAAGACAGCATGGGACATATCAATCTTTTGGGAACTTGACAGATACTTGTGAAGGAGGGCAGACCACTGTTGCAAACAGGATAGGGGGCTTGATGATGTCTGGTCTGACCTAATATGGACAACAGTCCCTGTGTGTTTGTCTCATACAGCTACACTAACAGCTTTTACAACATCCTCCAGTAGCAAATTCCAGAGTTTGATTACATGTTAAGTGAAAAAATATTATCTCTTGTTGTTACATGCCGTTGATTTAATGTTGACTCATGGCGACCCTCTGGATAGTTGTCCTAAACTGTATTTGGTCTTCAGTTAGGCAGCTCATTGTTGACAGACTGGTACCTGTAGCTGCTGTTATTGTATCGATCCATCTCATTGCTAGCCTTCCTCATTTGCGTAGACCTTCTATCCTGCCAAGCATGATGTCTTTCTCCAATGATCTCTCTCTTCGCATGATGTGTCCAAAGTATGAAAGTCAAAGTCTTGTCATCTGAGCTTCTAAAGAAAGCTTAGGTTTGATCTCCTTTAGTACTGACTGGTTTGTTCTTCGGACAGTCCGTGGTATACGCAGTATTTGCCAAAAGCACCATAATTCAAAGGCATCAAATTTTCTTCCTGTCTATCTTTTTCACTGTCCAGCTTTCACATCCATATGCTGTTATTGAAAATACCATAGCTTGAACAAGTTGAATCTTTGTATGGAGAGAGACATTTCTGCTATTGAGAATCTTGTCTAGGTCTTTCATAGCCATTCTTCCAAGAGCAATACATTATCAGATTTCTTGACTGCTTGTTGCTTCTTTATTGAAAGTTGATCCAAGTAGGTTAAAGTTGTCCATGATTTCAATTTCTTCTCCTTCAACGATGAACTTGTTGATTTTGCCAGTTGTCATGATCTTTGTCTTCTTTACATTAAGGTGCAGGCCCATTTTAAGACTATGTTCCTTGATAGTGAGAAGCAAATGTTTCACATTATCTTCACTTTCAGCCAGTAATGTGGTATCATCAGCGTAGTGAAGGTTGTTGATGAGTCTTCCAGCAATCTTCACACCTCTGTTGTCTTCATACAATCCTGCTTCTCTGATGATTTGTTCTGCATATAAATTAAACAGGTAGGGGGAAAGTATGCAGCCTTGTCTTACACCTTTGCTTATTTTAAACCATTCTGTTTCTCCTTGTTCCGTTTGAACTGTTGCTTCTTGATCAATGTACAGATTGTGCAAGAGAACGATCGAGTGTTCTGGTATACCCATGTTTCTTAATGTGGCCCAGAGTTTCTCATGATTTATACAATCAAAAGCCTTGCTGTAGTTGATAAAGCACAAATAGATATCCTTTTGGTATTCTTTAGTCTTTTCAATGATCCATCTCACATCTGTGATGATGTTTCTCATTCCTCACCCTTTCCTGATCCCTGCTTGCACTTCAGGTAGTTCTTGTTCCAGGTATGGTTGTAGTTTCTGTTGAATAATCTTCAGTAGAATCTTGCTGGCATGTGGGATCACAGCAATTGTGCGATAATTCCCACAGTCAGTTGGATCACCTTTCTTTAATATTGGTATAAACACAGATCTTTTCCAGTCAGTTGACCATGATGTTGTATTCCAAATTTCTTGGCACAGCCTTTTAAGTGTGGTAATAGCTGCATCTGATTGCTGTAATACTTCTATGGGAATACCATCAATGCCTGGTGCTTTATTCTTTGATAAGACTTTCAATGCTGCTGTTCTTTCATCACCAATGGTTCCAGATCATAAGGTACAGGTTGAAACAGCTGTTGGTCCACTTGCTCTTTATCATATCGAAACTCTGTATATTCTTTCCTCCTTTTCTTGATCTTCTCAGCATCATTCAATATAGAATCTTGAGCATCTTGTAACATTCCAATTTGAGGCTGGAATCTTTTCTTTAACTCTTGTAGCTTTGGGAAAGTCGATCTTGTTCTTCCTCTAATAATTTCTGCTTCTACTTCCTTGCTTGTGTCATTGTAGTACTTTTCCTTGTCCTGTCTTGCTGCATGTTGGAAATCTCTGTTGAGTTCTGTGATTGTCTTTCTTTCTCCTCTGGCTTTAGCTTCTCTGCATTTCTGGGCAATTTTCAGAGTTTCTTCCGTCATCCATTTTGGCCATTTTTGCTTTTTCACCTTTTGTAGAGACTTCTCGCTTTCTTCCAACACAATCTTCTTGATGTCATTCCATAACTCTTCTGGAGCTCTGTCATTTGTATCTAAAGCAGTAAATCAATTTTGCAGGCAGTCTTTAAATTCCAGTGGTACATTATCAAGGTCATATTTTACTGCATTCATGAGTGGTTTGCTCTTTTTCAACTTTAGCTTGAGTTTACATTCTAGTAATTGGCGATCTGTACCACAGTCAGCTCCAGGTTTTGTCTTTGTTGATGTTATAGAGCTTTTCCGTCGTTGACACAGATGTAGTCAATTTGATTTTTGTACAATCCATTCGGTGAAGTCCATGTGTACAGTTACTGCTTGTGTTGTTGGAAGAAGGTGTTTGAGATGAATAGATTGTTGGTCTTGCAGAATTGTATCAGTCTTTCTCCAGCTTCATTTCTGTTGCCAAGTCCATATTTTCCAACCACTTTGCCTTCTTCTTTGTTGCTAACATTTGCATGCCAGTCACCCATGACTATCAAAATATCTTGTTTGCATGTTCTGTCAATTTCAGCTTGTACTTGTTCATAGAACTCGCCAATTTCAACCTCTTATTTATTTATTTATTATTTATTACAATTTCTTATATACCGCGCTATTTAGCATCAGTGCGGTTTACATTATAACATTAACGACCATAACAACAAGCTGTCAGGTTTACATCTAACAGGAGTATAAACTTGGAAAACAGGGCTAACTATATACATAATCTATTTACATTGGAAGGATAGATAAAAGTCAGATAATGCATGTAGGTCTTTTCTAACTAAATTGGGTCAATTCCTGGAGGGTATGTCTAGGATCAATTGCTGTCAGGTAAGTGTTGGAGGAACAAGTGGGTTTTGAGGGCCTTCCTGAACTGATATAGGCTGGCTATGGCCCTAATGTCAGGGGGTAGAGCATTCCAGCATTTGGGTACGTAACAGCTGAAAGTTCTGTTTGTGGTTGACAAGTTGTACTTTGTCGAAGCCTTTGGTATTGCAAGCAAGTTTACAGCTGTTGATCTTCTGGATCTGTTGGGAGGGACAAAGTGGATAAGATGAGTGAGTGAGGAGGCTGAAATACCTTTGATTGCTTTGAAAGCTAATAGAAGGGTTTTGAAGGTGATTCTCCCATTGATTGGTAGCCAGTGCAGCTGTTTGAGAATGGGGGTCACGTGGTCGTATCTGGATGCTCCGTAGAGGATCCTAGCTGCGGTGTTCATGGCCAACTGTAAGGGGGTTAATGTGGATTGGGGGAGACCTTGTAAGATGGCATTTGCAAAATCAAAGTGCGGCAGTATCATCGCTTGATATATGGTTCGGAAGTCATCTGGGTCCAATAGGGAGCGTAGGTGCTTGAGAGAGCGTATTTTGAAGTAGACGGCTTTGGCTATGTTGCTTATGTGGCTTTTCATGTTAAGATGTTGATCCAAAGTAACTCCCAAATATTTTATTGCATCTTTGGTTTGCAAATCAGCTTCATTGACACTGACATGGGATGGGGGGGTAAAGTAGGTGTCTCTGGTGATGAATAGCACTTCCGTTTTTTTATGTTGGATGCGAAGGTTCTGTGTTTGGAGCCAAGTTGAAACTGCGTTGAAGCAGTCTGTGAGGGGGGTCAGGTCCATGTGAGTTGTGGAGAAGGGCATGTATAATAGGATATCGTCTGCATATATCAAACAATTCACGTTGAATGATCTTATGATATTGCAGATGGGCTGCATGTAGATATTGAAAAGTAATGAGGATAACGATGAGCCCTGGGGTACTCCTTGCTTTTGATGGAAATGTGTTGACTCCTCTGATCCTGATTTCACATATTGCCATCTGTCGTCAAGGTAAGATTTGCACCAGTCTAGTGCACTGTTGCAGACTCCCTTCTCCTTCAGTCTTCCGAGGAGAATTTCGTGACTCACGGAGTCGAACGCCGCGGCAATGTCTAGAAATATGAGCACAAAACCTTGACGGATGTTGTCAATTCCAGTGATGATTTCATTGAAAAGACCAGTGAGTAGTGTCTCTACCCCATGATATTCTCTGAATCCGTGTTGGCAGCTATCTAAGGGGGAAGCAGCATCGATGTGATCTTGAATTTGCCGTTGTGCTTCTTTCTCAATTATTTTGGCCAAGAGGGGGATACTGGCTATTGGTCGGTAAGAGTCAGTTCTTTGTGGATCAAGCTTGGGGTTCTTCAATAGTGGTCTAATGGAAGTCTGCTTAAGTGAAGTGGGGAAATATGATGTAGTGAAGGATAGTTTCATTATTTTTGCGATGACCGGGCTGAACACATCACGTAGCTCCTTGATCCAAAAAGCTGGACATGGGTCAGTTTGTGCGGTGGAGGTGTTGAGAGATGCTATGGTGTCCTCGATGCATTTAGTGGATGGTGTAGAAAATATGTTAAGTGGTGATAGGCCCGTTGGTTCTTGATATGGTGCTGCTACCACCTTATTGGTTTGCACGATCTTGGATTGTAGATAATCCGCAAATTCCTGCGGGTGAATTTCGCTGTGCTGTATCGGGGAAGGTTCTTTTGAGAGGGATTTTACTAAATTGAAAAGATCACGTGGCTTGTTCAAGGACCTCTTTAAGGTGTCAGTGTGATATTGTTTCATTTTGGTAGTGATTGATTCTCGGTGTATTGCAAGGTGGGTTCGGTAAGCGGTCTGATCTTCAGTTGAATGCGATCTGCGCCATCGGCGTTCAAGTTTACGTAGTTGCGTAAGGGATGTTCGCAACTCAGGAGAGAACCAGGGGGCGGAGCATCTTTTTGACCTTGCTGTAATCTTCGGGTTTGGGCGTTGTGAGATGGCAAGCAGGCTAGAGTTCCAGTAAGCGATTAGTTCATCAAGGTCTGGTGTAGTTTTGTTGATGAGTGATGGGGTCTCCGCCAGGATGTGTTCCCTGCAGCTGTTGTTGGGGCATATACTTGAATTACAGTTGTGTTGATAGGCATTCCTCGCAGATGAATAGAGATTAAGTGTTTACTGACTGCATTGTATTTCATTACAGTTCTTGAAAGTTTCTTCTTTATTATAAATGAAACACCATTTCTTCTTTGTCTTTCATTTCCAGCATCATAGATCATGTGATCATCTGATGCAAGTGCCCAAGGCCAGTCCATTTCAGCTCGTTGACACCCAACAGATCAAGCTGTACACGTTCTATTTCATTCTTGACCACCTTCAACTTCCCTTGGTTCATGCTTCGTACATTCCATGTCCCAATATGTAAGACATCTTTACAGCTTCTGACTCTCATTTCATGTGCAGCTACATCAGCAGTCAGACGTCCCGAGGGCTTTGATCCAACCACATCATAAATGCTGGCTTTACTCTGAAAAGTCTTCATCTCTTCTCCAGTAGCTAGTTGAGTGCCTTCTGACTTGGGGGTCTCATCTTCTAACACTATAGTGCAATTTGTTTTGTTGTGACTATCCATTGGGCTTTTATAGCAAGGTACAGAACTAGATTGCCGAGCCTTTCCTCCGCGCAGTTTAAGTTTAATGTTGTTGCCATTGTCACTGAAATGTGATCCTCCGCAGCCAACACCGTCCCATTCTGCTGCTGCCCAGATGGTATTTCATGGCAAGATTCAGAAGTAGATTACCAGGCCTTTCCTCCATGCAGTTTAAGTTTAGTGTTGTTGCCATTGTCACAGAAATGTGATCCTCTGCTGCCAACACTGTCTCATTCTGCAGCTGCCCAGATGGGTGGTTTGTCTTAGTCTGGCACCTCAGCTGAGACCTGTCCATCTTGGGAGACCCTGCCAGTAGTTAAACTACCGATAGATTAGCCCTCAGCATCACTGTTGCACACAAGCCCTCATAGCACGACAAGCTGCAAACCAAATGATGGGTGCTTGCAGTATCTGGGAGTATTTCAGTGCCTCCATTGCCTTCTGAAATGATTTAGCTTCCTTTTTGGTTGCAGAGGTGATATTGAAGTGTTTTTGCCGATTTGCTTGTTCTACTGATGATAGCTCTTCTTGTTTTGCGTTTGGGGATCTGTAGTTTAGGCAGTTTAACAACAACAACACAGTTTAGGCATATGGTGATATATTTGTTTGTAATGTCAATGGAGTTGATTTCTTGTGTGTTGATAGTGGAGTGGATTTTGAATTTGAATTAGCTTTTGGCTAGTATAAGTACTCCTCCTCCTCTCCTGTGTTTGTGTGTACAGTTAAAGTCTGTGTATGCCGTGGGTGTGATTTCATTTAGTATGACTTTTGGTCAGTGTCAGACAACCATGTTTCAGCGATACACATTATATCAGTCTGGTGCTCTTGAAGGTAGTCATTGATTATGCTAGTTATCTTTCGGATGGACCTTGAGTTGATTAGCGTGCATTGTATTGATGTAGTTAGAACGGGGTTGTCGTTGTTGGTGTACAGCTGTGTATTAGGTGTGATTTGCATGAGACTTTGTGTTCTTTTAAGGGTAATTGTGTTTGGGTGTCTGTTACCATGGTGTTTGAAAACTAAAGCCATGTAATACTAGAGGTATTAATATGTAGGAGTGTATATGTGTAGCCCCTGCATAGTAGTAAGGTCAAAATAGATATGTTGATGTTTGTATTCATGCTGAGATGATTTTTGTTGCTCTGATGTGCTATGTTGTTTGTACGTATTAAAGTGAGTTTGCAGTAGTGCCTGTTTTCCTGAGAGCAGTGTGTTGCTTACATTGCCTATATCTGAATCTGGGCCTGGACGTTCGTAAGGACATCTATTGAAAAATAAAAAGTACAAGTCCCATCATGCAGTGGGGCAATACCAGGACTGGCTTAACTTTCTCCAACGACACAGAGCCATCTCTGATTTGACTTTGGATTCCCCTGTCACAGCTAAACTACAGGGGGGGGGGGGGGGGGGGCGAGGGGGGGAGTTAAGCCCTTTATAAAATAGGAGAGGAGCCAAGATGGTGGTTTCAGCATGCATAGCTGAACGATGCTCCGGTGTTGCCCGTGCAATTAATTTATGGGTAACTAGAAAGGTGAATCGACTCCATGCCTTTCTGTCCTCTCAGGGCATCCATATGGTCCAGCAGACTATCAAACAATTCACTGTGAGTGCTCTGGCTGAGGTATGGGCAGGGGTGGTACATTGTGGGAATATAAGACATGATGGAGGCACATCTTTCTGCAGCGAAAGCGAGGTCTCATTTACCCAGAGGAGCAGAACATGTCCCCACCTCTGAGAGCACAGACAGAGGTGCAGGGCCTTGAAGAGTGGTGTCTTCATGAGAAAAAAAAACCAATACTTGACCAAGAGCTGGGACCAGCAGATCTGATCCTTCATTGACCCATTTGGGATTCAACAATCCAAGGGAGTGGTACAGTATAGCAGGTACTTCTGTCTACAGAAGAAGAGTGGGACCTAGGCGTGATTGTGTCTGATAATCTTAAAGTAGCTAAACAGATAGAAAAGGTGATGGCAAAAGCTAGAAGAATGCTTGGGTGCACAGGGAAAGGAGAAGAAAGGAGGTGATTCAGCCGGCACCAGATAGAGCGAGCGAGGTGAGATCGGGACGGAGATCCCCTCCCGCTCAGCTGCCTGAGGCCAATCAGCACCTCCAATGCCAAAGTTTAAAGGCCGCAGTGCGATTGGGCATGCCCGTGCCTGGCGGGCCTCACCAGCGGGCCTTTTGGCGTGGCCCTTAGGCAGGAGACCTTAGCGGTGCATGCAATCCATAGTAAGCCTATCCCCTGTCCTCCTGTCCTCCTAAATGGTAAGCAACTCAAGTTAATGCTAGACAACCTGCACCACATAGCCTGTGACTCCATTGCTACCCCACTGCTTGAAATAACTCATGCTGCATAACCTGTAGACTCCATTGCCACCTCATTGTTTGTTGCCACCTCATTGTTTTTTGCCACCTCATTGTTTGTAGATAAACTTATGCTACATAGCTTGTAGGCTCCATTCCTACCTCTTTGTTTGTTCACTACCATATTGCTTGTAATTATAATATATACCCTATAGCCCCTCTCTGTTCCTCTTCCATGGCTCCACATCACATTATCTTCCTTTTCCTCATACTCCCTAACTGTCTCCCCTCCTACCTGCACCCTCACCCCTCCACTCCTCATTCTCCCTGTACCACCCTCACTTCCCCCTCCATTCTGTCTTCCAACCATTCAACAGCTCTTGAGCTTCACCACTTTCTCCCTCTCATAGAACCATCTCCTCTCTCTCTAAGGCAACCTCATCCTCATTTTCGCCATACTGTCTCCTCCCTACCCCATACTCTGCTACTCCTTCTCCTTCTCTCTTCTGGAGATATCAACCCCAATCCTGGCCCCCTGACTTTCTGTCTCATTCTGAGAAGAGATCCTCATGCAACATGTCTAATCTTATCCATATCCCTCTCCTCTCCCCCTCCACTCTCTCATCCAGAGCTATCAACCTCAATCCTAGCCCCCCTAGATTTTTATCTCATTCTGAGAAAAGATCTTCGTGCTACATGTCTAATCCTAGCCATATCCCTCTCCTCTCCCCTTCCTTCAACCCCAATCCTGGATTTCTGTCTCACTCTGAGAAGAGATCTTCACACAATATGTCTAATCTTATCCATATCCCTCTCCTCTCCCCCTCCACTTTCTCATCATGCAACATGTCTAATCCTAGCCATATCCCTCTCCTCTCCCCTTCCTTCAACCCCAATCCTGGATTTCTGTCTCACTCTGAGAAGAGATCTTCACACAATATGTCTAATCTTATCCATATCCCTTTCCTCTCCCCCTCCACTTTCTCATCATGCAACATTTCTAATCCTAGCCATATCCCTCTCCTCTCCCCTTCCTTCAACCCCAAACCTGGATTTCTGTCTCACTCTGAGAAGAGATCTTCACGCAACATGTCTAATCTTATCCATATCCCTCTCCTCTCCCCATCCACTCTCTCATCCGGAGCTATAAACCCCAATCCTGGCCCATCTAGACTTCTGTCTCACTCTGAGAAGAGATCTTCATGCAACATGTCTAATCTTATCCTTATCCCTCTCCTTTCTCCTTCCACCCTCCCTTTCTCCTGTGCCTTATGGAATGCACACTCTGTCTCTAACAAACTCACTTTCACTCATGACCTCTTTATCTCCAATGCTCTACATTTTCTTGCGCTAACAGAGACCTGGCTCCTCCCAGATGATACCGCATCTACTGCTGCCCTCTGCCATGGGGGCTATCAGTTCTCCCACACGCCTCGTTCCATTGGCCGTGGTGGTGGTGTTGGGTTTCTACTTTCTCCCTCATGCCAATTCCAACTCCTCCTGCTGCCTCAGTCTCACTCCTTTCTCTCTTTTGAAGTCCATGCCATCTGCCTCTTCACTCCACTTCCTCTCCAGGTAGCTGTTATTTATCAACCTCCTGATAAGTCTGCTTCTACCTTTCTGATTGACTTTGACTCGTGGCTCTCTTGCTTTCTGTATTCCTCTTTCCCCACTCTTATTCTCGGGGACTTTAACATTCATGCTGATAACCCCACTGATCCCCATGCTTCAAAGCTCCTCTCCCTCACCTCCTCCTTTGACCTCCAACTTTGTTCCACCGCCCCCACTCACCAGCATGGCCACTGCCTAGACCTGATATTTTCCTCCAGTACCTTACCCTCAAATTTACATAGCTCAGTTCTTCCATTATCTGACCATCACTTTTTAAGCTTTAATCTTCATCTCCCACTGCCTCAGCCTCGTCCTGTCTCCTCCAACCTATTTCGAAACCTTCATGCCATTAATCCCTTGGCTCTCTCTTACACCATTTCTCCATCCCTCTCTTCTACTTTGTCATCCAAATCTGTTGACAAGGCAGTAACTTCCTATAATGCTGCACTCTCCTCAGCCCTGGATGCTCTCACCCCACCTACCCCACGTTCTGTGAGATGCTCTGCACCCCAGCCCTGGCTTTCATCCACTATCCACTCTCTACGCTCCTGTGCCTGTTCCGCTGAATGTGCTTGGCTCAAATCCCGATCCCGGAAGACTTTCTACACTTCAAATTCATGCTTGGCTCCTTCCAGTCAGCCATGGCTCTTGCTAAACAAGACCACTACGTCCATCTGACTAACTCTCTTGTCTCTGATCCTCATTGTCTCTTTAATACTCTCAGTTCTCTCCTCAAAGTGCCTCCGCCCCTGGCCCCTCCCTCCCTTCCTGCCCAAACCCTGGCCGACTACTTCCATGACAAAATCCACAAGATCACCCTCCAATTCCACACTTCTCTTTCAACTACTTCCCCTCCTCCCCTCTTCACTCCCAATTCTCCCCCCCCCCATCCCTGCTACCTCTGCTACCGTCTCTTTCTTCCCTGTGATCTCTGAAGAGGAAACCATACCCCTTTCTTCTTCCAAACCCACCATCTGTTCCTCTCATCCTATCCCCACCCATCTCCTAGGCCCCATCTCCTCCACCGTTGTCCCTTCCATTTCTTATATTCTCAACCTATTGCTCTCCACTGCAACCTTCCCCACAGTCTTCAAGCATGCTGTGGTCACACCCCTCCTCAAAAAACCCTCACTTGATCCCACCTGTCCTTCTAACTATTGACCCATCTCTCTCCTTCTCCTCATATCTAAACTACTTGAATGTGCAGTCCACCGCCGCTGCCTCGACTTCCTCTCACACCCTCCTGGATCCCTTACAGTCTGGCTTCCATTTCTTACATTCTACTGAAACAGCTCTTGCCAAAGTCTCCAGTGACTTGTTCCTGGCAAAATCTAAGGGCATCTACTCTGTCCTCATCCTTCTTGACCTCTCTGCTGCTTTTGACACTGTTGACCACAACCTTCTCCTTGATACCTGTCCTCGCTTGGTTTTAGGTTCTCTGTACTATCCTGGTTCTCCTCCTACCTCTCCCATTGCTCTTTCAATGTGTGCTCTGGTGACTCTTCCTCCTTTCCTACCCCACTCCCAGTTGGTGTACCCCAGGGATCCGTCCTAGGTCCACTCCTTTTCTCTCTCTATACCAGTGGTTCTCAACCTGTGGGTCGTGACCCCCACAGGGGTCGCCACAGGATTTAGCGGGGGTTGCCTCACTCCACCATTAAAAAAAAAAGTGCACAAGTTGCTGCCGATGCCGAGTCCGCTTCTCGACAGCGGCAAACTCACTGCCTCCCAGTCCCTTCTAATGCAGCTGCTGCTATGACAGTAAAAACGTTGCAGAGCCTACCTGTCTCTTGACGGGCTCCGTGCAGCATTGTCCCGCCTCCTAAGGAAGTTGTTTACCACTTCCTTTGGAGGTAGGACAGTGCTGCACAGAACCCGTCGAGAGACAGGAAGGCTCCACAATGTTTTTACAGGCATAGCTATGGTTCCCTAAGAGACAGGGAGCCATGGCTGTAGAAGAACAGCAGGGCAGCAGGCAGATAGGGAGAGGGGAGGAGGGGGCAGGGAACCTGCAACAGGGCTGACATGAGGGAGGGAGGGAGGAAAGGAGGGGTGCTGACATGGAGGGAGGGAGGGAGGCTGACATTGATGGATGGATGGAGGGGGGCTGACATGGACAAGGCAGGCTGACATGGAGAGAGGGGGCTGACATGGATGGAGGGAGCGAAGGGCTGACATTGATGGAGGGAGGGATGGAGAGAGGGGGCTGCCATTGATGACATGGAGGGAGGGAGGTCTGACATGGACAGAGGGGGGCTGACATAGAGGGAGGGAGGGAGGGGTGGCTGACATTGATGGATGGAGGGAGGGAGGGAGGGGGCTGACATGGAGGGAGGGAGGGGGCTGACATTGATGGATGAATGGAGGGGGGCTGACATGGACAAGGGGGGCTGACATGGAGAGAGGGGGGCTGACATGGATGGATGGAGGGAAGGGCTGACATTGATGGATGGATGGAGGGAGGGAGGGGGGCTGACATGGACAGAGGGGAACTGACATGGAGGGAGGGAGGGAGGGCTGACATGGACAGAGGGTGGACTGACATGGAGGGAGGGAGGACTGACATGGACAGAGAGAGGGAGGGGGCTGACATGGAATAAGGGAAGAGACAGGGGGACATACTGGACAGATGAGGGAAAAATTGTATCACCAAAGCTGTTGCCCCCGTTACAGCTTCTGCATCTGTCCAGGCAGAGGTCTCAATGCCAGTTGAAGGACCAGTTCCATGTGCAGGATGCCTGCAGGCAGAAGCTCTCAGGAAACAAGTTGAGGAACTCAGAGAGGAGATGGCGAGGCTGAGGAGTATTCAAGACAGTGAGAAGTACATTGATGAGATGCTTCTTGCAACATCCAAGCTCTCCAGCACAGGAGAAGATGGGAGCCTACAGAATGACAAAGGTTGGACATAAGTCAACAGGGCCTGCAGAATCACCAGTCCAAATCATCCAGCCCTTGAACTGAAGAACCATTATGCAGCCCAGGAAGTGGAAGAGATGAAACCAACCCTGGACAGGGAAGAAAGAACAAGAGCTCAAGCACCCCAAAGTTGCAGAATCAGTGACCACAAGGAAGGGAAGGGTAGTGGTGGTTGGAAACTCTCTTCTGAGGGGTACTGAGGCATCCATCTGCCGACCAGATAATGTCCAGAGAAGTATGCTGCCTGCCGTGTGCCAAAATCCGAGATGTTACAGATAGTTTACCGAGACTCATCAAGCCCACTGACTATTACCTAATGTTGCTAATCCATGTCGGCAGAAATGATACTGCCAGGTATCCCTCTGGGCATATCAAAAGTGACTTCATGACTCTGGGACAGAGGGTGAAGCAGATAGGGATGCAGGTGGTGTTCCCTTCAATCCTTC
Source organism: Ichthyophis bannanicus (assembly GCA_033557465.1). Taxonomy (NCBI): domain Eukaryota; kingdom Metazoa; phylum Chordata; class Amphibia; order Gymnophiona; family Ichthyophiidae; genus Ichthyophis; species Ichthyophis bannanicus. Next base: position 65,137,256 of record CM066031.1, on the reverse strand, counting down.
CTGTTGAGAGTAAAGGCCAAGGCAGAGAAGCTCACATCCTGGAGATGAATGCATGGCTGCGTGGATGGTATCATCAAGAAATTTTTGGTTTCCTGGACCATGGGATGCTGTTCCAAGGGTTGCAGAGCAGAGATGGCATCCATTTGTCCAAGAAAGGTCGGCATTTCTTGAGTAGCTGGCTGGCTAATTTACTGAAGAGGGTTTAAACTAGATTCATTGGGAGATGGGGGAAGAAAACATCTAGGTAAGTGAAAGCCCCCAGGTAAGTGAAGGATTAAATATCTTTATGGAAATGTGTAAAAGGAACAACAAATGGAAAGCGGTGTGTATAAATGCCTGTAGCATGAGAAATAAGATCCCAGATGTTGAAACTTTAATGGGAGAAACATAGAAACATAGAAAAATGATGACAGAAAAAGACCACATGGCCTATCTAGTCTGTCCTTCCATATCAACAACTACAACAGTCCCCTTTTATCCTTTAGAGATCCTCTGTGTTTGTCCCATGCTTTTCTGAAATCAGATACTGTCCTCATCTCTACCACCTCCACTGGGAGACTATTCCATGGATCCACTACTCTTTCCGTAAAGAAATATTTCCACATATCACTCCTGAATCTATCCCCTTTCACCCTCATCCCATGTCCCCTGATAGCAGAACTTGCTTTCAATCGAAAGAGGCTCTCCCCTTGTGCATTTATGCTATGGAGGTATTTAAGCATCTCAATGATATTCTCTCTTTCCCGACTTTCCTCTGCGGTGTACATATTAAGATCCTTAAGTCTGTCCTTATATGCTTTATAATGAAGACCTCTAACCATTTTAATAACCACCCTCTGTACTGACTCCAGCCTGTTTATATCCTTTTGAAGGTGCGGTCTCCAGAATTGCACACAATACTCCAAATGAGGTCGCACCAAAGACTTACACTCTACTACTACTACTACTACTACTATTGAGCATTTATATAGCGCTACCAGTCATACGCAGCACTGTACAGACATGTAAGAGACATTCCCTGCTCGTCAGAGCTTGCAATCTAGTAAAGACGAAACACAGAGCAACAGTTTAATCAGGACAAAACACAAAACACGGCACTTACAGTCTAGTCAAGACAAAACACAGACGTCAAGATCTGAAAGCAACAGTGAAGAGGAGGGGTGTGACTGTCGTACACATAATTACTTATAACCAGAAAAATTACAGTAGCTACTTTAACTATATAGAAAAGGTGGGAGGGGGGATAGATATTTCAGGGGTCCGTGAGGCATGTTCTATTCGCATTGTAAGATTTGGGACTCTGACAGTTGATATAGTTAGAGGTTTGTGTTAGTTAAGTCGCACTTGACCTCTGGTCTTATATTTTGGTTGTGCTGAAGTATTCATGGAGTAGGAAGGTGTTTAATTTCTTCCTGAAGTCTGATTGGCCAGTGCATCCTCTCAGATCAGGTGGGAGTGTGTTCCAAGCAGTAGGGGGAAAGAGAGAGAATGCACAACTACATGTGGATTGTTTGCTTTTTGTTTTTTTGGACTGGGATGTTAAGGACCTTGATAGCGCTAGGTCTTCGGTGTCTGTCACTTTTGGATCTGGAGAGGAGGGGGATGCAGACAGGCTGCTGATTCATTGTGGGTCATGATGAGTGCATTACACCTTATTCTGGCATGGATAGGGAGCCAGTGGAGGTGTTTTTGTGCGGGGGTGATGTGAGCTTCTCTGGGGGTTCTATGGATTATTATTGCTACGGTATTTTGCATCATTTGGAGAGTGTGTAGGGTTTGTTTGGGGAAGGCTGTGATATATAATGTTACAGTAGTCAAGGGTGGGGGTGATTACGGCTTGGCACATGGTTCAGAAGGAATCTGAACTTAGTAGAGGATGGAGGTTCTTCAGTGTTCTTAGTTTATAATAGATGGATTAGATAATTATTCTTATTTGTTCTTGGAAGCAGAGTTTCTGATCAAAGATTATGCCCAGATATTTGACTTTGCTTTTATTTATTTATTTACATTCTCTTATATACCACACTATTCTGCATCAGTGTGGTTTACATTGAACAACATTGAAATTACATTGAACAGGGCATTATAACTTGAAGATAACTATTTTACAGGGAACATGGGCTATGGAGGGTTAAGTGGCTTGCCCAAGACCACAAGGAGCACCTGTAGGACTAGAAACCCCAGTCCTTCCGGCCCAAGTTTGCTGTCCTCTAGTGGGATTTGAACCCCCAACCTGAAGTACCTTGCCCCAACCACTAGGTCACTCCTCCACACTGATGGTGAATTTGTCCAGTTCTAAGGTATGTAGAGGGGAATAAGATGCATCAGAGAATATATGGAGGGGGGGGGGGGGGTGCCTCTGTCTTTGTTTGGTTAATAATAAGACTGTGATGTTAGAGCCACTGCCTGACCTTGGTGAAGCATTTGCTGATGTTATTGAGGTTGGGTGCTGAGGTATTGAACGGGGTGAAGAACATTATATCATTGGCATAAAGCTCCATGGAGCTTCACCCCTAGGCAGAATGATATAATGTTCTTTATAAGCTCCATGGAGCAGGAACTCTCTCTTCTCTGTCTGCACAACATTGTGCATATCTTTGTAATGGTAAATAAATGATTAATAGCAGTAGTATTAAAGCTAGATATTCCCTTCACCCCTCTATACTTATTCCCATCCCCCCTCCTTACTATCAGGTCAATGAAGAAACTCACCAAATATTCTGCTAGTCCTAAATGAGAGAGGAGTTGATCCAAAATTTGTGATCTGTGCAGAGCCACCTTAATGCTGAAGCAGAGCCGGGTGTGTAATGAAACGCTGGGTCTCTCTCTGTCTCTCTAACGCATACGTACAAAGGGATCCTGGTTTTTGAAAGAGTCTGACAAACAGTCCTATGAAAGACAAGGTCCTCGGCACTGTAATACCCTCCAGATAGGATCTTCACCGGAGTAGATTTCAGCTTCTCAGATAGCCCCGGATTTGTCTCATGCAGTTGCCGGTGTCAGCGCCTTCACAGATCTTTAAGGCGACATTCTCTTCTCTCACCCAAGAACACATTTATGTAATTAATGTAAAATAGTTCTATGTAAATATGTCATATGATTCCATCCACTTATGTTTTAAAAAGTTTAATGTACTTGTTCTGTTCCTTGTAAACTGCCCTTGATCGTTGGAAGGGGCAGGGGCGGCCCAAGGGGGGTGCGGGGCCATGTGCGGAGACTCGGTGCGGGGCCTCATTTGCATAAGTGGCCTTAATGTCTCTTAATGAGTGTATGGATAAAGACAGACTAAAAGACATTACTATAATCCAGTGCCAACCACCAGGCACATTAGGAACTACTACAAACACTGCCCATTTAGAACCCATAGCAAACCCGCCGTATCCTAACAGCACTACCAGGACTCACAAAGCACCATACCCTACCTATCAAAAGGCAACACTGCAAATATTAAACCAATACATTTCAGAGAACAACAATACATGACCTACTGGGGAAAGAGAACAAGTGGCAATGTCAAATAGGAATTACATAAACAGAATACCTCAGCTCAGTTACACATGCAGAACATAGACCATCACCAAACAAGTAATCACAATTTAGAAACAGGAAGACAATAATTAAACTGGGAACCCCAAAAGCCAAACTTGGAATGTACAACAACACTGTAGAAATAAAACTATAAATTAATTTCCTCTTATACCAAACAAAGCGCAGACGTTAATGATGCACATTTCCCAGAGCTTTCATATTCCAGTTAATAAATTCAAAATAAAGAGATATCTTTCTACCTTTTGTGCATTTTTTTCAGTTGCAATTGCTCCAGCCACTTTCTTCTGGTTTCTTCATGTTTTCTGCTAACTCTCCATCATCTGCTGTCCATTTGTCCTTTCTTCTCTCTTCTAGTTTTTTTTCCATTCTCTCTCTCTACATCTGCTTTAACATACTAATCTTTCTCCTTTTGCTCTTTCCTCATTCCTATTTCATCCACTCAAATTTTACCCCTCCTTCCTCAATCCCCACTTACTCTCCCAATACCCGGCCAATTGTAGATTTTTTATCCCTCCCACACAAAATATTTTTCCCCTCTCCATTTTACTCTCCCAGCCCCATCCCATTCTAATCCTCCCCCAACATCAGCTCCCTTCTAGTTCCAGCCTCACCCAGCATCCATTCCCTTCTAGTCCCTACATCAGCCCATTTCCAGTCCTAGCCCCCCATCAGCCCATTTCCAGTCCTAGCAACCCCCCAACCCAATACCAGTCCTAGCCCCCCCCATCAACCCACTTCCAGTCCTAACCCCTCATCAGCCCACTTCCAGTCCTAACTCCATCAACCCATTTCCAGTCAGCCCCCCATAGCCAATTGCCAGTCCTAACCCCCCCATCAGCCCACAGCCCATTACCAGTCCTAACCCCATCAGCCAACCTCAAGTCCTAACCCCTCCCCATCAGCCCATATCCTGTCCTAGCCCCCCATAGCTCATTATCAGTCCTAACCCCCCATAGCCCATTACCAGACAGCCCCCATCAGCCAACAACCCATTACCAGTCTTAACACCCCCATAGCCCATTACCAGTTCTAACCCCCCCAACAGCCCACAGCCCATTACCAGTTCTAACCCCATCAGCCCACCTCAAGTCCTAACCCCTCCCCATCAGCCCATTTCCTGTCCTAGCCCCCCCATAGCCCATTATCAGTCCTAATCCCCCCCATAGCCCATTACCAGTTTTAACCCCCCATCAGCCCACAGCCCATTACCAGTCCTTACCCTATCAGCCACCTCCAGTGTTAACCCCCCATCAGCCCATTTCCAGTCCTAATCCCCATCACCCAATTTTCAGTTTAAAGCCCCCCCATACCCCATTACCAGTCCTAACCTCCCCATCAGCCCACTCCCAGTCCTAATTCCACCAGCCCATTTCCAGTCCTACTCCCCCATCACCCAATTTTTAGTTTAAGCCCCCCATAGCCCATTACCAGTCCTAACCCCCCATCAACCCACTTCCAGTCCTAATCCCATCAGCCCATATACAGACTTAGCTCCCCCATAGCCCATCACCACTCCTAACCCCCCAGCCCCCCCATAGCCCATCACCACTCCTCACCTCCCCATCACCCATCACCACTCCGAACCCCCCCCTAGCCCATCACCACTCCTCACCCCCCCAGCCCATCACCACTCCTAATCCCCCCCCCCAGCCCAGCCCAGCCCAGCGCAGGGAAATTTTTTTTAAAAAAAAGCTGTCTTCTCCCGCTGCCGGGGCAGCCGCGGCAGAATCGAGTGTGCCGCGGGGCCCCCCCTGCCCAGCAGAGCCTGCCCTCCCCTGTATCACCTCTCTCTGCAGATGCAGTCAGACGCGCCGGCTTTCAGAGCGTTAAGGGACTAGTTTCCCTTTCGCGGCTCTGTTAAGCCCGCGGGGGCTGATGGGAACTTCCCATCAGCCCCCGCGGGCTTAACAGAGCAGCGAGGGAGAAACTCTCCCCTCGCGCTTTGAAAGCCGGCGCGTGTGACTGCATCTGCAGAGAGAGGTGATACAGGGGAGGGCAGGCTCTGCTGGGCAGGGGGGGGCCCCGTGGCACACTCGATCCTGCCGCGGCGGCCCCGGCAGCGGGAGAAGACAGCTTTTTTTTTTTTTTTTTAAATTTTACTTTAGGATCAGAATGTTTTTTGCGCGGGGCCCCCTGAAACGCGGGGCCCTGTGCAAAAAACATTCTCGCTCAATGGACGGGCCAGCCCTGGGAAGGGGCATATAAACAAAACAGTTAAATAAATAAATAAATAAAGGATGGAAAAGGCATGGTACAAGGACATGGAGACGAATGGAGCCCACTAGCAGTGACCATAAATCCTGCTGGGAGACTCTGGGAAATTGTTGCAGACTGGCTCTTGCTATGGTTTTGGAAGAAAAGCTGCTCAGACTACTCTAGTTCATGTTGAGTATTAGTGAAAGGTCTTTATCACCCTGACACAGTTGCCTTTAACTCAAGTGCATCACTTCCAGCTCACTCTGTTATCCTTCCTGTCTCCTCAGCGTGTAACCTTGGTGTTATCTTTGACTCCTCTCTCTCTTTCTCTCTTATATCCAACTCATTGCTAAGTCATGACGTTTCTTTCTCTACATTATCTGCAAAATTCACACCTTCCTCTCTGTTAACACTACTAAAATGATTGTCCACTTCTTAATCACATCCCGCCTTGATTACTGTAACCTTCTCCTTGCCGGCCTCCCCGCAAACCACCTCTTTCCCCTTCAGTCTATTCAACATTCTGCTGCTCGTCTGATTTTCCGCCAGTCTCGTTTTTCCCACATCACTCCTCTCCTCATGTCACTTCATTGGCTCCCCATCCATTTCCATATCCAATTCAAGCTTCTCCTACTGACCTATAAATGTATTCACTCTTCTGCCCCCCAGTACCTTTCGTCTCTTATCTCTCTTTACACTCCCTCTTGGTTACTTCGCTCTTCTAATAGTCTTTGTTTATCTATTCCTTTCACTCATATTGCTAATTCTAGACTTCTCTCCTTTCACCTTGCTGCACCCTGCGCCTGGAACACCCTTCCTGTCTCTGTGTGCCAGGTGTCCTCCCTGGCCATCTTCAAGTCCAGGTTGAAATCCCACCTCTTCACTATTGCTTTTCATTCCTGACTCTTGTGTTGTGATATGACTATTTTATATATGCTGTGTTTGCTCTCTCTAACATTAGATGTATACTTTGTCCTGTTGATCTCTAATTTGTATTATGTAATTTTTTGTTTTGACTAGATTGTGAGCTCTGATGAGCAGGGACTGTCTCTCTTATTTGTGTGTACAGCACTTCGTATGTTTGCAGCGCTTTATAAATGCTTAATAATATCAGAACTTGCAAACTTCTTGTACTTTTTCAGGTCTCTCCACATTCCTCAGCGTCTGGAACAAAGGAATCTCTGTGGTGAGAGACACTTTCTCCTGCCAGGTTTGTGCTGTCATAATGCCCATTATGACATCAGCGCCCTGCAGGCGTCAGCTAAAATGTATCCAGGAGGCATTCTGCACACGGAGCTCTGGAGCAAGACTCCTTCAGATTCCATCTACAGTGAAGGAAAATACTTTCTTAGCTCATCAGACACTAAAAGCCAAAAGAACTAATCTAGATACTTATAAAAAGTGCACATGATGTTTTAAGCACTTCTTATTTATTTAACAGGTTTTATATACTGCTTTATCATTTCAACCAAAGCTGTTTACATTGTAACTTAAACTTGGTAATGTGCTTTAAATAGGGACATTGATAACTTGGATTTTACTGAGCAATGGAGGGTTAAGTGACTTGCCCAGGGCCACAAGGAGTGCTCGTGGGACTTTAACCCTGGTCTCTGGATTTACTAAGCTAGTGCTCTTAACCATTAGGTTACTCCTCCACTCTGTTATTGCCCTACACACATGGCTGAAGTGGTTCTCCAAAGAATAAAAGCAATCGATTTTCAGAAAAAAAGCTGTTTTCATTTGAAAGTGACAAGTGATCTTTAAAATATTATAAAAGGGCTGTGCAGAGGCTGATAACATAAACTGTAGTAGCTAGTGGCCAGATTTTTTATTTGGGAAAGGGGGGTGGGGGGGGGGGGCACAGGGCAACTGTGTCTTGCACTGTGAGGGTTAGGAAGACCTTGTCTTGCCTCATGTTAAGGGATCCTGAGGGGCTGGGGAAGATTGTTCTTCAAGAACCTAGTTCACTAGATGTACAATTTATTTATATTCTCTTATATACTGTGCTATTCTGCATCAGTGTGGTTTACATTGAACAAACTGAAAATACATTGAACAGGGCATTATAACTTTGAGATAACTATTTTACAGGGAACATGGGCTACGGAGGGTTAAGTGGCTTGCCCAAAACCACAAGGAGCACCTGTGGGACTAGAAACCCCAGTCCTTCCAGCCCTCTAGTGGGATTTGAACCCCTGATCTTCTGGCCTGAAGCACCTTGCCCCAACCACTAGGCCACTCCTCCACTCCAGTTTCCATGCTCCACTGTCTCTCCAATCTCCCAGTCTCTTCAACAAAGCCACCGTCCATGCTAGAAACCTGTATATAATAAAAATATAGCTTTACTAAAAGAATTAAAGCAATAAATAAACATCATCTGTTATTTTCATAGATCATAGGAAAAGGGGACTTAAAGCCTTCTGTCCCATGGACTCCCACATGCACTCTCACAGAAATCTGTTCAGTAGTGGCAGTCTCGGAGTTTTTGGATCACAGCACGTTCTTTCTCTCTTGCTTGGCTGACCTCCCACAGGCTCTGCTCTCCAGGCTGTGTTCTCTACTGGGCTGTCAGCATTTGCAGCATCTCTCCCTCTGCACTCAGCTCTAACAGACAGTCTCTCTCTCTCTCTCTCTCTCTGACTTTCAAGGCAGATGGCAGAGGAAAAATATGTAGATATCAGAGATATTCAATCTCTATCGAGATAACCAGCAGCAGTCAGTAGCAAATCTATAACTTCAGCACATTCTATAAGAGAAAGGAAAACACCAAAGGATTCAATCAGACATTCTTCCCAGCAAGAAAACTCTCTAGCTGCCCTGGATCACAAAACATAAAACAAATACCTTGAAGGAAAACCAGGCATTTCCAAGGATGTTTTAAAAGACATTTAGCTTCAAGAGCCAATACCCAAGACTTCAAGTCAATAAAGACTTTCCGTCTCAGCTGCGTGGCCCTACATACATCAGGAAACACTAATACTTTGCCCACTAAAGGAAGCATTTTTCTTTTGAAAATGTGATTTCAATATTCTTTTCTTATCAGTTACTAATAGGGTGATTCTAGTCAGAATCTCATCTTTAGAGGGCTCCTGCGGTTCATGGTAGAGGGCCTAGCCTCTGTCCCAAGAGTCTTCACAAAATGCCTGGCAGTCATGGCTGCCTTCCTCTGGCTCTAGGGGGTCTTCGTCTTCCCCTACCTGGACGTTTGGCTCATAAAGGGTGGCACAGCCTCTTTTCCTGTCAGTCCTCCCCCCCCCCCACCCCCCATTCCTCCTCTCTTGGCCAGGTCCTTTTCTGTTTTCTGTGCCTCGTGCTGTCTCTCTCTTTCCTGTCCAACCAATGGCGTTCCTTTTCCATTTCTGTTTCTATTAGCCTGTTTTTATTGTACACCACCCTGACGCATATGCCTGGGCAGTATATCAAGTGACAAATAAAGATAAAGAGAGGTGTGGCAGACCACCGCATACACTCTCCAAGGTCTGCAACACTTGGGCTTTATTTATTTATTTAACAGTTTTTTTATACCGCTTTATCATTTTAATCAAAGCGGTTTACATTGTAATTGAACTTGGGTGTACATTACTACTACTACTACTACTATTTAACATTTATAAAGTGCTACTTGTATGCAGCGCTGTACAGACATATAAGAGTGATGGTCCCTGCTCAACGGAGCTTGCAATCTAATCCATTAAACAGGGACATTAACAACTTGGATTTTTCTGAGCAATAGAGAGTTAAGTGGCTTGCCAAGGCCACAACGAGTGCTAGTGGGAATCGAACCTTGTCATAAACTTTGTCATAAACTACCCAAAATCTCACGTCCTCCCGGCACAATGTCTAGAATTCACTGGGGCAAAGATCAACACTCTTCAGTCAAAGGCTTTCTTGCCCAGGGTCCGAGCTGATCATCTCAGGTCTCTAACTCACGACATACAGTATGTCCCTTGGTGCCTGCCTGGCTTCTGCTATGGCTCCTCGGACACATGGCCTCCATGGTCCATGTCACCCCTGACACTCGCCTCCACATGAGGGTGGCACAGTGGTGTCTTTGGGATCAGTGGTCTCAGGCCATCGGCCACCTCCACAACAAAGTCTCTGTGACCCCCCAATTGGTGGACTCCCTGGTCTGGTGGCAGTCATTCCAGCATCTTGAGGTGGGAATGCCTTTTCAAGCCCCAAGCCCTTCAAGAGTCCTCACCACGGATGCCTCCCTGCTCGGCTGGGGAGCCCATAGTAGAGACCTCCGCACTCAGGGCAAGTGGTCACCAGACAAGAGCACCCAGCAGCCCTGAGGGTCTTCTGTCACCACCTGCATTACCAGTCAGCGCTGGTCCAGACGGACAACCAGGTGGCGATGTTCTATGTGAACAAACAAGGGGGCACTGGGTCTTGTGCCTTCTGTCAGAAGGCACTGATCCTCTGCTCATACGCAATCCAACAGGATATCCTCCTGCGGGCAATGTACCTGCCAGGCCAGCACAACTGGCTAGCTAGACCCCAGGGTAGCCAGTCGGCTTTTCTGGCACTGGGGGAACCTGTGATGGACCTGTTCACCAGCCCAAACAACTTTCAGTTGCCCTTCTTCTACTCCTGGCAGGTCCACCCCTCCAGGTTGGGAGCGGATGCTTTCCTGATCTCCTGGTCGGAAGGCCTCATATATGTCTTCTCTCCAATGCCACTGATCTCCAAGACTTTGCTCAGGACCCTCCATGACATGGCGTCACTCATCCTGATAGTCCCTTGGTGGCTCAGGCAACCATGGTTTCTGCTGCTTCTACATTTGATGGTGGAGGCCCCCATCTCCTTGGGGACTGCCCCGGGACTCATATCTCAGGAGGGGGTCTCTCTCCTGCACCTCAACCTGGGGTCCCTGTCATTGACTGCGTGACTGCTTGAGAGGGTGACTCTGGTCCCTTTCAATCTTCCGGTTGAGGTGGAGGACATTCTGCTGGCCTCTCACAAGGCCTCTACTAGGAAGGCTTACACCCTTAAATGGTGCAGGTTCTCTCTATGGTGCACTGAACAAGGGACTGATCCTTTCTCCAGCCCGGTGGCTCTGTTGTTACAGTACCTTCTCCACCTCTCAAATCTAACTCCATCCAAGTGCACCTTAGTGCCCTGGCAGTGCACCACCATCCAGTGGAGGGTAAGCCCCTATCGGTCCAACCATTGGTGACCCATTACCTTCAGGGCCTGCTCTTATTGAAGCCCCCGGTTCGCCCTCCAGCAACTGAATGGGACTTCAACATAGTGTTGGGGAAGCTCACTTGCCCACTCTTCAGCCTCTGGCTATCTGCCACCTTTGCTACCTCTTTTGGATGGTGGCTTTCCTGGTTGCGCTTACTTCCGCTCGCTGAGTTAGCAAGCTTCAGGCCCTTGTGGTGGAGGTGCTTATGCTGGATTCTACAAGAACAGAGTGGTGCTTCGCACACATCTCAAATTCCTTCCAAAGGTAGTGTCGCCCTTCCATCTCAACCAGGAAGTGGTGCTCCCTACCTTCTTTCCAAGACCTCACTCAAGTCGGGCAGAGATGGTCCATTACACCCCGGACTGTAAGAGGACCTTGTCCTTCTATATCCAACACACTCAGTGACACCGCAAAGCTTCTCAGATTTTCATCTCCTATGACCACAGTAGGTTGAGGGAGGTGGTGACCATACGTGCGTTGTCCACCTAGGTGGCAGACTGTATTGCCCTCACTTATGAGCAGGCAAGGATCCCGCTGGAAGGCCACATCACGGCGCACTGTTTCAGGGCTATGGCGGCCTCGGTGGCAAACTTGCGCTCCATTCCGATGGTGGACATCTGCCGGGCCGCCATCGGGTCTTCAGTCCATACCTTCACAGCCCATTATTGCCTGGAAAGAGAGTCCCGATGGGATAATGCCTTCGGACAGGCTGTGCTCCATAACCTTTTCATGGTTTAGGCAACTCCTACCCTCCGACCCATGTGTGTAGGCTACCGGAGTGCTGTTTTTTATCGGACTCAGGGGTCCTACTGTGGTCTGTAGGCACAGACTCAATTGCTGCTGCTTGCAGATCCCCATGACAGAGCCCTGTTTTTGCTATGGGCCTATAGCTGGGGAGTCCCATATGTGAGGACTTATTTCCTGCTTGTTTCTGGAGAAATCATAGCTAGTCACCTATAACAGGTGTTTTATTTATTTATTTTTTATTTATTTAGACAGTTTTGTATACTGCCTTATCCTTCAATCAAAGCGGTCACAACACAATTGGGGGATGCATTTAACACGCAGGGATATGAGACACATACACTAATACTTACAGGGAACATGGGCAATGGAGGGTTAAGTGGCTTGCCCAAGACCACAAGGAGCATCTGTGGGACTAGAAACCCCAGTCCTTCCGGCCCAAGGTTGCTGTCCTCTAGTGGGATTTAAACCCCTGACCTTCCGGCCTGAAGTACCTTGGCCAGTTTGGCCAAGTCCATCATCCTGAATCTTTGTGGATTAGAATCTAACTTCATGCCATCTTGACCTATTTTTTATTTCCAGGCTGCCTTCCCAAAAAGTGTAGATACTGACCTGTAACAGGTGTTCTCCGGGGACAGCAGGAATCAGTCCTCACAAGCCTCCTTCCTCCCTTTGGAGTTGCTCCTTTACCATCTTTTCTTTTTGCCATCTTTTAGCTATGTCATCTGACTGAGCAAGATGGCACCCTTGGATGGGAAGGGGACCACAAATGTGTGGTGGCATCTCCCAAAGGCTTTCTTTGAAAGCTGGGTGGATGCTTCTGCAACGGCTCCATCTGTACCAATGTCACCCATATGTGAGGACTGATTTCTGCTGTCCCTGGAGAACACCTGTTACAGGTCAGTATCTACACTTTTTGGGAAGGCAGCCTGGAAATAAAAAATAGGTCATGATGGCATGAAGTTAGATTCTAATCCACAAAGATTCAGGATAATGGACTGGCCAAACCTACGGTCATGTCGGGAGTCTCTTTCTAGATAGTAGTGTGATTGAATGTAAGGACAGAAATCCAAACATTTCCTCCACAGAGGCTGATCTCAGGTGGGCGACTGACACAGCCATAGTTCACACATCATGAGCTATGACATGACTCTCAAGAGTGAAATCAGTCCAGGCATAAGAGAAAGAAAATCCGTCTGCTAACCATCTGGATAGAGGGTATTTGCTAATGACAGCTCCTGGCCTGTTTGGATCTAAGGAAACAGAAAGTTTTCTAAGGGCTTCAGTCCATTTCAAATAGAAAGCTAAGAATCTCTTGCTGTCCAATGTATCCAAGGTAGAGTCAGTCTTTTGGGCATGAGACCTATGGAAAAATATTGACAGGATGATCAGCTGATTAAAGTGGAAATCTGACACACCTTTAGGAGGAAAGTCTGGATGAGTGTGCGGAACCACCCTGTTGTAAAGTTTAGTATAAGGTAGATCAGTTACTAGAGCCTGGATCTCACTTACTTTACATGTTGAAGTCACTGTCACCAAAACCAAGACCTTTCAGGTCAAGTATTTCAGTTTCAAGTATCACATGGCTCAGACGGAGCGTTCATTAGTTGGGTTATAACAACGTTGGGCTCCCATGACACTGTGGGTGGCTTGATGGGAAGCTTTAAAAAAAGCAAGCCCCACATGGATAACTAACAGCTGTACAGAAATTTTGATATGTGCCAAGTGCAGTTGTGTCTCACCTAACAGAGTTGGTTTTATACCTGATGTAGAAGGCATTCAAGGAGTTCTTGTGTGATATTAGTGTTTTTACTCAATTAAAGTTAAATGTTAAAAATCGGGCTTTATAAGGAGTTTGCAAGTGTGTTACTGTGAGATGCTGCATGAAGATAAATAAAGGAAAAACTGAATGGGCTTAGAAAAATTTTACTTACTCATGATAATGGCAAAAAGCCACAGAATTATCGCAGAGTATAAAGTGATTGTCATACAGATCAATAATCGCCCATCAACCCCACAGGAAATTGTGGTATGGAGGTGGGGGTGCCTGTGTATCTGTGTCTCTGTATGTGGGTGCATGTGGCGTCCCTGTCTGTGTGTCTGTTGTACAGAGGTGGAGTCCTGTTTGTGGGTTTGCATGTGTGGGTGGGGTGCTTGTATGCATTTTGGTTGAGTTGAGGGGGGGAATCAACCTTTTAACTTATACAGATTGAGGCCAATTCAGTTCTATGCATCCCCGGGTTGTCTGGGCTTCCAGAATCTGGCCGGGTTGGGGTTGCACCCACGAGGCTAAAGTTTCCCATGGGATCAGAATTGGGTGCAGCCTCTGGGCCTCAGACCATACAGAAGTGTGCCTGGATAGCTCAGTCAGGCTCCTGCATGGAATCATGGGGCCATGGTGTCCTGTTGCCATGGCACCACGTCTCTATGCAGGAGCCTAAACCGGAGCAACCTCCAGAAGTTGCTTTTTCCATCGCCTGACCTCAGGTCGGGCCTGCGGTGGCCAGGGTCAAGCCATGGGGAACCCCCTCACCTTCCTTTTGGAGCCCGGCCACATCATCTGGCTTCATCTAAGGGGACTTATTCCACCTCTGAGGCACCTCGTACAATCCGCCAACCCCGGAAATACATGGCCTACCACGGAATAGGCCCTGTACATTTGGAATCAGGTTCATGCCCTCGCTCCACCTCCAGACCACCCTCTCCCACCCAGGAACAGAGCTCCCCACACATCTTGGATCTTTGTGTGGGGAGCACTTTCTTCAGAAGCACAACCCTGTCATTTAGCAGAGCTGGATGTCAGGATCAGACATCCAGCCCCGCTAAACACAGGTGGGAATCCATTCCATTGTGTTCTTTTGCCCCATGCATTCATTTTTTTATTTATTTAACACTTATTTATATACCGCATCTTCCAGCGATCAGTTGCGGTGTACAATTAACAACAGTTAACAATGCAGAGCTTGTTTTACATGGAACAAAATAACTTTTTACATAGAACATCTTAACATGCACACATAGGTTTAAAAACTAAGCAGAATAATTCAACTAACACAGATTGTGTAACAATTTAAACAAAGTACTGACTCTACCGCATAGGCAGATCATATCAGTTGCAACTATATATAAGTAGGGTATCAGTGCATAGGAGTGGAGTGTTCATTCGATTATGTTTTGTATGTTATCCTTGAAGAAGGGAGTATACGCTTGATGTGGGGAGGTTCATGTTTAGCCTTTATCTAAGTTGAATGGAATGTTTTCTATGGAATTATAGTGTTTAGTGAATAGATATGTTTTCAATTTTTTTCTGAATTCTGTTATCTCTGTTAGTGATCGTAAGTCCTCTGGTAACGAGTTCCAAGTTGTTGGAGCTATGTGGGAAAAGGCTCTATTATTTGTAATTTTGTGAGATCTTATATATTCTTTTGGAATCTTTAGTTTATTTGATTGTCCTTTTCTATGAGTGGACTTAGGTAGTTCTTTGCTTATTAAATTACATAGTGTCTTCGGGGCTATGTCGTTTAGGGCTTTGAATGTAGTTATTATTGTTTTGTAGGTTATCCTGCTTTGTATTGGTAACCAGTGCAGGGAAGCTAGTATTGGTGTAATGTGTTGGAGTGAATTTATCTTTAATATAATTCTAGCTGTTGCATTTTGCGCGAGTTGGATTCTTTTGATATTTTGTTTTGGAATGCCTATAAGTATTAAGTTGGCGAAATCGAAGTGGGGAGTAATGGTAGCCTGTGTTATATTGATAAAATCTTGCATAAATACCAGGGGGCGCAATTGTTTGAGGATTTTAAGTTTGAAGTAGATTTTCTTTAAGGTATTTCTAATGTGAGTTTCCATAGTAAGGTGTGTATCTAAAATGACTCCTAGATATCTTATTTCATTTTTTATTTTAATTTCTTGGTTTTGTAGTGTTATGTGGGTTGGGGGAATAAATGATTGGTTTTTTGTTACGATCAAGACTTCGGTTTTAGCATGGTTTATATGGAGGTTTTGGGTTTTTAGCCAGTATGTAATTTCATTGTAGCAGTCTGATAGAAGTTGAATCGGTAGGTTAGGAATCGTAAAAGGTATGTACATCATAATATCATCCGCATAAAGGTGATATTGTATTCCAAATTTTTTAAAGATGTTGCAGACCGGTTTTATATAGATATTGAAAAGTAGGGCTGAAAGCGCTGAACCCTGTGGTAAACCTATTTCTTGTTTGTATGTGTTGGATGTTTGATTACCTGTTCTTACATTTTGTGTTCTGTTATTTAAATATGAGGTGAACCATTTATGTACGGTAGAGTTTATGCCTATCTGTCGTAGGTTGTTGAGCAAAATTGAGTGATGCACGCTATCAAAAGCTGCTGATATGTCAATGAAAAGTAAGATGAACGCCTGTTTATGATTGTCAATTCCTTTTAGGAGTGTATCTATTAATACTGTTAGAAGTGTTTCTACTCCATGGCGGGGCCGGAATCCATATTGTTGATCATCTAGTGGGTAAGATAAGTCTATAAATTCCTGTGTCTGTAGTTGCACTACCTTTTCAATTATTTTGGCCAAGAATGGTATGCTAGAGATGGGCCTATATGATGTAGGAGATGTTTTATCTAGTTTGCAGTTCTTTAAAATTGGACGTATTTGTGCATGTTTGAGCGGGGATGGAAGGTATCCTTGGGTAAGTGAAAGATTTACTATTGGGAGAATAAAGGATAGTAGAGTTGGTAGTGTGTTTTTTATCCATGATACAGGGCATGGATCTAAATACGAAGTTGTGGTATTTAGGCCAGAGATGATTGTTTTTAATGACACTTTTGAAATGGGGTAAAATTCTAACCATTTATCTACAGGTTGATGAGAGATGTTGATATTTTCTGAGGGCATGGCGGGTTTCTTTGTTTTGTTTTGATGGTGATTAGCTAGGGTTTGAACTGAGATGTCTGTGATTTCATTGTTAGAAGTTTGCTCATTATTGGTTAATTTTCTGACTATGGAAAATAGCTCTCTAGGTCTATTGTATGATTTTGCTAAGGTTGCTGCGTAATAATTTTTCTTCGTGCTGTCTATTGTTTCCTTATATTTTGTTAGATAGTTATTGTATATTTCCTTATTCATCCCTTTTAACCTCCACCCTTGCATTCTTCCCTCTCCCTTTCAACCCCTCCCCAGTCTCTCCCCTTCTCCCTAACTCCTAGCACTCCCCCCTGCCCTCTATTCCACCCACATCCTCCTCCTCCTATTTTTTTAGACTAACGCCCCTTTAAAAATTTGCTGCCTCACTCCCCCTCTAATGATTTTTTTTCTGTAGGCCTGATTTCTGCTGTCCTTTGTATGGGGGATGGGATCCCCTGGGGTAGCCTGTTAGTTCCTGGTCCAGCCTTCCTCTCTGATCTCTTGGGCAGCCAGCAGCCTCGAAGCCCTGATTGCCTTCCCCTCCATTTCTGCCTGCAAAAATCTGATCTTCCACAGGCAGACAGAAGGGTCCTTAGCAGTGATCACGGCTATCTTTTTGTCTTCTGCCCACATGCGATGGGATCCTCTTGGGCAGCTAGTAGCCTCAAAGCCACAGTCACCATCCACTTCTCTAATGCCTGTAAGCAATTGGATCCCACAGGCAGAGTGAAGTTGTCTTTTGCCCCAAAAATTTTAAGAGGGGGGAAGAAAATCCCAGGTGCAAGGTGCAAATTTTTAGTCATCATGGCATCTCAAACCTGGGATTTGTTGAGCCCTGGAATAAATGTGCTGGAAGAAAAAAATAATATATTAACATTAATTTTCTAAATTACATTTGTCAATGTTTACAGGAAAAATATGAAATTTATCTGGCAGCTTAGAGGAAGGAGCTGAAGGAGATTCTGGAATTGAAATCCAGTGAAGAGCGAAAAGTTGAGAAGCTGGTGGTAGGTGTCGGCGACTCCGTCAGAGCTGCTTTCTGCTTGATCCTGGCTCCAATCAAGCTATAAACAGCCTGAGAAAGATGAAGCTTATGTGTTGGGCAGTTTTCAAAGGGTTTTATGTGCAGAAATGGGGCTTTAAAAGATTAACAACACATATAAGAATATACACCTGCATCCAATATGCATGAAAAAGTGAGTGTTTCGGGGTCCTGTTCCTGGGGGCAAGGAATAGGGCAGAGAGTCAAGTTATTCACATCTTTTTACATTTCCAAAAGCATGCATGGAAGACTTCAGGAGAAATATCCTCATGAATAACTTGTAAAAATCTATGCAGTTGCTTGTCCCGCAAGGCAAATCAAAGGGAAACTTTACCTCCAAGGGCAGCCCAAGGGGGGTGCGGGGCCATTTGCGAAGACTCATTGCAGGGCCTCATATGCATAAGGGGCCTCATTTGTATAAATATTTGCATAATATTAACATGCACCAACGTTTAGTAAACATGCCTCTTAACGAGTGTCTGGTTAAAGAAAGACTACCAGATTTCTACGTTACTATACTCCAGTGCCAACTGCCAGGCCCATTAGGAAGTACTATAAACACTGTCCATTTAGAACCCATAGCAAACCCACCGTATCATAACGACATTACCAGGACTCTCAAAGCACCAAACCTTTCCTATCAAAAACCAACACTGCAAATATTAAACCAATACATCTCAGAGAATACCATCTCAGAGAATACCAATACATGTAATCCTTTCGAACAACATGGCTACTAAAAATCATATTCAACAAGAAATGCATCCTGTAATTATGTTCAGGAACTGTTAACACCTAATCAGGGGTTAGTGGGCCTGTTTCCTGAGTGCAATTGAAGCCTGCATAAAAAGTCTGCTTTGCCCTGCACTTTTGAGGCTTTCTTAACCAGGGCTCCACACATCAAACAGTAAGTAAGGATTTGAGGGTTTCTTTGTTTGGTTTTTTTTGTTACATTGCTAGCTCTCTGACTGGGAGCTCTTAAAAGGGTTTTGTGTATATTTTTTAAAGCAAGGTTAATTTCATTTTTGCTGTTTTAGGGGAACTGTACTTGAGCACAGTAGTATTGCTGAACTCTGTAACCCCCTCAGGTTCAGGAACTGCTAACACCTAATCAGGGGTTAGTGGGCCTGTTTCCTGAGTGCAATTGAAGCCTGCATAAAAAGGCTGCTTTGCCCTGCCCTTTTGAGGCTTTCTTAACCAGGGCTCCACACATCAAACAGTAAGTAAGTATTTGAGGGTTTGTTTGTTTGTTTTTTTTTGTTACATTGCTAGCTCTCTGACTGGGAGCTCTTAAAAGGGTTTTGTGTATATTTTTTAAAGCAAGGTTAATTTCATTTTTGCTGTTTTAGGGGAACTGTACTTGAGCACAGTAGTATTGCTGAACTCTGTAACCTCCTCAGGTTCAGGAACTGCTAACACCTAATCAGGTGTTAGTTCCCTCCCTACCCACCCCGACTTCCACCCACCCCTAGTGAGCAGTCTTGCTTTATAGGGCACCTCCCCCTTTAACAAATCACAGTGAATTGGACCAGCACATTTTGAATATAATTAAAGAGATTTAACTGCTTTTTCTCTGAAAGGACAGCTGCGAAACCAGCTGGTACTTCGTAGATCTATCTCTTTTGCTTTAACAGATACCTAAGCCCCACAAACAGAACAATGGCTGGGAAAAATCGTATTGCTAAAGCTGTTGCCCCCGTTACAGCTTCTGCCTCGGTCCAGACAGAGGTCCTATTGCCAGTTGAAGAACCGGTTCCATGTGCAGGGTGCCTGCATGCTGAAGCTCTGAGGAAACAAGTGGAGGAACTCAGAGAGGAGGTAGCGAGGCTGAGGAGCATTCAAGACAGTGAGAAGTACATTGATGAGATGCTGCTTGCAGCAACCAGGCTCTCCAGCACAGGAGAAGATGGGTGCCAACAGAATGTCGATGGTTGGACAAAAGTCACCAGAGCCTGCAAAATCACCAATCCAACTTCTCCAGCCCTTGAATTGAAGAACCATTATGCAGCCCTGGAAGTGGAGGAGGTGAAAGCATCCCTGGAAAGGGAAGAAACCAGAGTTCAAGTACCCCATAGTTGCAGAATCAGTGACCAGAAGGAAACGAAGGGTAGTGGTGGTTGGAGACTCTCTTCTGAGGGGTACTGAGGCGTCCATCTGCCGACCAGACTTGATGTCCAGAGAGGTATGCTGTCTGCCTGGTGCCAAGATCCAAAATGTTACGGAGAGTTTGCCGAGACTCATCAAGCCCACTGACTATTACCCAATGTTGCTAATCCATGTTGGAACAAATGATACTGCCAGGTATACCTCGGAACGTATCAAAAGTGACTTCATGGCTCTGGGACAGAGGGTGAAGCAGGTAGGTGCACAGGTGGTGTTCTCTTCAATCCTCCCTGTTGAGAGTAAAGGCCAAGGCAGAGAGGCTCGCATCCTGGAGATTAATGCATGGCTGCGTGGATGGTGTCTTCAAGAGCGTTTTGGTTTCCTAGACCATGGGATGCTGTTCCAAGGGTTGCAGAGCAGAGATGGCATCCATCTGTCCAAGAAAGGTCAACACATCTTTGGTAGTAGACTGGCTAATCTACTGAAGAGGGCTTTAAACTAGATTCGTTGGGGATGGGTGAAGAAAGCCCCCAGGTAAGTGAAAGCCCCCAGGTAAGTGATACATTAAATACCTTTATGGAAATGGGTAACAGGGGTAACATATGGAAAGCAGTGTGTATTAATGCCCGTAGCATGGGAAATAAGATCTCTGAAGTTGAAGCTTTGGTGGGAGTGGCTGACTTAGATTTAGTGGCAGTTACAGAAACATGGTTCACAGAAAACCATGACTGGGATGTAACTATACCTGGCTATACTTTATTCAGAAAGGACAGGGTAGGAAGAAGGGGAGGAGGAGTAGCACTATATGTAAAAACTACTATTAAAGCTTTGGAATTACAGAGCTTAAAAGGGAGAGAGGAGGCATTGTGGGTTAAACTAGAAAGAGGGAAAGAGAAATCTATTTGCATTGGTGTGATATACAGACCTCCCTCACAAGAGGAAGAGGTGGACAGAGAGTTAATTGAAGACATACGCAGCATTGCTAGGAAAGGGGAAGTGCTACTGCTAGGAGATTTCAATATGCCAGATGTTGATTGGCACATTCCTGCTGCAGTATCATCTAGGAGTAAGGAGATCCTGGATTCTCTACAGGGAGAACTATTCAGGCAATTGGTAACAGACCCCACACGTGAAGGGGCCATACTGGACTTGGTGCTTACCAATGGTGAAAGTGTTTCTGATGTTGTAGTGGGAGATCATTTTGCATCCAGTGATCACCAGATGGTGTGGTTCAGTATTAGGACTAGGGCTGTTAGAATCCATTCCAAGGTGAAGATCTTAGACTTTAGGAAGACTAACTTTGCGAAGATGGGCCAATACCTCAGGGAGTCGTTAGTGGGATGGGAACAGCTGGGGGATGTAGAACAACAGTGGGCAAAACTGAAAGGGGGTATTTTAAAGGCAACCAACCTTTTTGTTAAAATGGTAAATAAAGGCAAAAGGAACAGGAGACCGCTATGGTTTTCGAAGGAAGTAGCTGAAAAAGTGAAGAAAAAGAGGGAGGCCTTCATGAAATACAAGAGATCACAGAGAGAGAAAGACAGGCATCTGTATTTGGAAAAACTTAGAGAAGCTAGCAAAGTAGTCAAGAAGGCAAAGATTCAAAAGGAGGAGGAAATAGCCAATGCAATAAAATGGGGGGATAAGACATTTTTCAGATATATTAGTGAGAAGAGGAAGGGCAAAAGTGGTATTGTCAGACTCAAGGGTACAGGGGGGGAATATGTAGAAGCTGATAAGGATAAAGCGGAATTGCTTAACAAATATTTTTGTTCTGTGTTCACAGATGAAGAACCAGGAGCAGGACCTCAGAAAACACCCACAAATAAGAACAGAAGCGAGGGACATCTTGAACAATTTTCAGAAGACTGTGTTCGTGAGAAACTAGCTCAACTTAAAGTAGACAAAGCGATGGGACCGGATGGGATACACCCTAGAATACTGAGGGAACTTGGGGACGTTCTAGCAACTCCACTGACTGACCTTTTCAATGCCTCGTTGGAGTCGGGAGTGGTGCCAAAGGACTGGAGAGAGGCTCATGTGGTGCCTTTACACAAAAGCGGAAGTAAGGATGTGGTTGAAAACTACAGGCCGGTTAGTTTAACTTCAGTGGTGAGTAAATTAATGGAAACGCTGTTGAAAGAGAAAATAGTGAGGTTTCTGGAGTCCAGCGGATTACAGGATCCGAGGCAGCATGGATTCACCAGAGGCAGGTCTTGTCAGACAAATCTGATTGATTTCTTTGACTGGGTGACCAGGGAGTTGGACCGAGGGAGAGCTCTAGATGTGGTGTATTTAGATTTCAGTAAAGCCTTTGACACTGTTCCTCACAGGCGACTTATAAACAAACTGAGCACCCTAGGGATGGACCCTAAAGTTACTGCTTGGGTTAGAAATTGGTTGGGTGGGAGGCGACAAAGAGTACAAGTAAATGGAGCTCACTCTGAGGAGAAGGATGTTACCAGTGGTGTGCCCCAGGGATCTGTCCTTGGTCCGATTCTTTTTAACATCTTTGTTAGTGATATAGCGGAAGGGCTGTCGGGTAAGGTTTGCCTCTTTGCAGATGATACCAAAACCTGCAATAAAGTAGACACCCAGGAAGGTGTAGATAACATGAGGAGGGATCTAGCTAAGCTTGAAGAATGGTCTAGAATTTGGCAGCTGGGATTTAATGTTAAAAAATGTAAGGTCATGCATTTGGGCTGCAGCAATCCAAGGGAGCAATACAGCATAGGAGGTGAAGTACTTTTGTCCACTAAAGAAGAGCGGGACCTAGGCGTAGTTATGTCCGATGATCTTAAAGTAGCTAAACAGGTAGAAAAGGCGACGGCAAAAGCTAGAAGGATGCTTGGGTGCATACGGAGAGGAATGGCTAGCAGAAAAAAGGAGGTGATAATGCCTCTGTATAAGTCTTTGGTGCGACCTCATTTGGAGTATGGTGTGCAATTCTGGAGACCGCACCTTCAAAAGGATGTGAACAGGATGGAGTCGGTGCAGAGGGTTGCTACTAAGATGATTAGTAGTCTTCATTATAAAGCATATGAGGACAGACTTAAGGATCTTAATATGTACACCTTAGAGGAAAGGCGGGATAGAGGTGATATGATTGAGATGTTTAAATACCTCCGTGGCATAAATGTTCAGGGAGAGAGTCTCTTTCATTTGAAAGCAAGTTCTGCGACAAGGGGACATGGGATGAGGGTGAAGGGAGATAGATTCAGGAGTGATATGCGGAAATATTTCTTTACGGAAAGAGTAGTGGATCCGTGGAATAGTCTCCCAGTGGAGGTGGTAGAGATGAGGACAGTAACTGAATTCAAAAAAGCATGGGACCAACACAGAGGATCTCTAAAGGTAAAAAGTGGACTGTTGTAGTTGTTGTTATGGAAGGACAGACTAGATGGGCCTTGTGGTCTTTTTCTGTCATCATGTTTCTATGTTTCTATGTAATTTATGTATATATGTAAAGCCTCCTCTCAAGCAATCAAATGTAAATCTGTAACCGTTTGCTGTGACTTTCACCCTCCCCTGCAATCCTACTGTATGCTTAAATTCTGGTCTGTACAACCGTACCCTTTTGTATAGAAAACCGCCACTGATCGCTGGAAGTGGCGGGATACAAGTGTACACTAAATAAATAAATAAATAAAATAAATAAATCTCCCACCGGGGAAAGAGAACAAGTGGCAATGTCAAATAGAAACTACATGAACAGAATACCTCAGCTCAGTCACACATGCAGAACATAGACCGGCACCACATAAAGAACGAGGGATCACAATTTTGAAGTAGAAAGATAATAATTAAACTGGGAACCCCAAAAGCCAAACCTGAAATGCACAACACTGCAGAAATAAAACTAAGGGGTATGTTTACTAAACTGCAGTAATGTCATTCGCGTTAGGTTCCGTGTAAAGCAGGGGTCACCAACCTGCGGCCCGCGGGCCGCATGCGGCCCACGAGGTCCCTTCGTGCGGCCCGCGAGGCTCTACCCCGGTTAACATTACGTGCGGCCCACCAAGGATTCCCGCCATTGTATCCACGCGCTCGCAGCTCACCGACGACCACCTGCAAGCGTCCCTTCTCCTGTCAGTGTCATCTGTGAAGCCGGACTTTAAGCGTTTGTCTGCTAGCATGAATCATCAGCCATCTCATTAAATTCAATAAAGGTGATCAGCCATTGTTTTCATAATTTTGCGTTTGTTGTTTTTTTTCGCGGGGGCGGGGAGAAGGGGGGTGCGGCCCGCGAGGCTCCCGGTAGTCGGCTGTGCGGCCCGCGGCCCTCTGGAGGTTGGTGACCCCAGGTGTAAAGGTATATATGCCCATATAAAGGCATGGGCGGTGCATCGTTACAGCAAGACGATTCAGCTAACACATGTTACAAACTAACATGCGCTACAAGGCGCCTCATAAGGCACCTTACAAGGCGCCTCGTAAGGTGCCTTGCAAGGCGCCTCGTTAGGTGCCTTGTAAGGTGCTGTATAAGTAAGGTGCCTTATA
The DNA here is from genome assembly GCA_033557465.1 of Ichthyophis bannanicus. Lineage (NCBI taxonomy): Eukaryota > Metazoa > Chordata > Amphibia > Gymnophiona > Ichthyophiidae > Ichthyophis > Ichthyophis bannanicus. The sequence continues at coordinate 65,113,038 of CM066031.1, read as the reverse complement.
AGGTGCCTTGTTAGGTGCCCTATAAGGTGCCTCATAAGGCACTTTGTAAGGTGCCCTATACAGTAGGGCTCCTTAGGTTATGCACCATATTAGGCACCCCTGGACAGGGCACCTTAGAGGGCACCCTGGGTTACGGAACCATAGGTTACGGTGGCCTAACAAAGTTATGGCGCCCTAGGTTAGTGTGGCCTAAGGGCTGCAAGGTGCTGCAGGATGACATGCATGACCTGTGAGGAACAGAGTCAGATGTAGCCCTATCTCTAGGGATCGTTGAAAAATAAGAGAGGAGCCTAGGAATGGAGCTTTCGAATTAAACAGCACAAGCAGAAAGCTAAGTACTATGACTTTGTAAGAATCAACTTTTGTCATTAGAGCTTTAAGAAGATTTAGACAACGTATAGGAACTAGGTGTCTGAGTTAAGCTACAAGATTGCAGGAGATGGTTTTCTGCAATAGAGCTCCTCACTTAAGATTGAAGGTCATTGATGTCACTGGGCACGATACATAGTTCAGACGTAAGTCTGAAAAGCAGTGCCAAAAGAAGGCTGAGACCTTCATAGTTACAACTGATCTAGTGCTTTGTTAGAGGAATAGGAGGTATAGTAAACTCCAGTTCCCCATGAGTTATTTATGAACATATTTTGTTTTCAATTTTGGCTAACTCTAGATAAAGCACTCAGGAAAGGCAATGAACAGGTGAGTGAAGGAGGGAGAGCTGGGAGCCGCTGGACCTGCCATATCTGTGGGCATCCCATATGGCTGCCAGTACTGATGACAAACATGGTGGCGGCAACTCTACTACAGCACAGGGTGTTGGCAATGTAAAGTACTGGAAAGACAGTGGGTGGCAGATGATTTATTTATTTATTTACATTCTCTTATATACCGCGCTATTCTGCATCAGTGCGGTTTACATTGAACAAACTGAAATTACATTGAACAGGGCATTATAACTTGGAGATAACTATTTTACAGGGAACATGGGCTATGGGAATACGTGTCCCCCAGTGGAGGCGGAGGTGGCAGGATAGTTACAATGATGGGTGGACAGAGGAGTGGTGGTGCCATGCAGATCAGGCACAGGCAAGGCAAGCATGAAGAGGCGCAATGCAGGAAAGGGTAGCAGTTCAGGACATGGGGTGACAGCCTGCATAGGCAGACAGGGCTCTACACAGCTGACAGACACAGATAGACGGAGCGAGGAAAAGTTGGCAATGGTTGCAAGGGTATTATGGGCTGGCAGCACAAATCTGCAAAAATATGACTGTTACAGGCATGCACACTATTTGAGTAGGACAGGCATGAGAGAAGAAAACAATGAGGAATTGAACCCATGAACACTGCCAAGAATGGCATTGTATTAACCAGTAGGCTATACCTCTGTGGTGTATGTCACAGCAATGGCTGGGTACAGAAGGACTGCAGGTCACCGCACAAACTGTCTGCTCTGAGTGCCAGGACAGGGTAACCCCACCAGTACCCATGATGCAATGCACATGCTGAATAGCTGTCTATAGCTGATCAGCAAATGGGTCTGCACCTCTCCAGCACCTCAGCTTGGAAAGTCGAACTGACAGTGCATGATACTGGCACAGTGTAGCTACAGACCATGCCATTGTGCAGGTTCTGTGTTCTCCCTGAGAGATAGGATGGGTGCAAAGTACTAGGTCCGCAGTACATATGGTGCTAGAGATAGGTCCTGCTGTACATCCCCATCACTGTCAGTGTGTGACAGGTGTTGCTTGCAATGCAGCTGATGGTAATTTGGTGTCCATCTGTATCCTGCAGTCACATGTGGCCCTCTGGGACCAGACACCACCCAGATTATTGTCTACCCTATGTTAGGGTCTGGGTGACATGGGCACCTGTTATCAGGGCAGAGGAGTTTCAAAACTTGCAAGAGGTTTGTGTAGCAGTGCCTTGATAGTTCAAAGTGGTATATGCTTCATACACCAAAGGGCTCACATCACCCTTTTTATAGGTAAGGAACAGGTGCCCTAGCCCCGGTGAAGCAACCTCTGACCTGCTAGTATGTGACAGCACTCCAGGGTTGGTGGGCTAGAGCCATACCTGTGGCTGGGGCAGTGGCAGACCAACAGCAATGATGGGGTTAGCTCTGGAAAACCCCAACTACCTCACACCACTATCTGCCAGTCACCAGAAGACAGTACCATATAGGTGTTCTGACCATTCACAGTCTAACTGCAGACAGTCCACTAGCCAGACCATAGTGCATGCTCAAAGAGGAACTATGTGTACCAAGCAGGCATCTCAGTGATTGTGGCCTCAGCACTGGGGACACAACAAGATCACTGGAGGCAGATAAGATAAAGTGCTATGTGGGAACCCAGACATGCCATGGTCACTGCTCATTCAGAGTGCCCTCCCAGCATGCCATGCTGTGGCCACCCTGTCCATGCAGGCGGAAGTCAGGCACTACAAGGTCCCAGCCATTGCCCCACACCCTATGAAGATGCATCCTGGCCAATCCGCCCTGTCCAGGCCATACCCACAACACTTTGCTCCTCATTATGCACATATTCAGGCTAATGCTGGTAACAGTGGGACATTGTGGGCCCGGTGAACTGTGGGCAGCCACAAAACAATGGATAGATATACACATACACACTCCTATTGCAGCATTGTGCACAGATAGGGGTGGTTGGCAACCCTGCCTGCCACACTGGTCCTGATCACAGTGCTGACATTGCTAAACTGTGCAGGAGGTAGTAGCAGTGCCCTGGTGATAACTGCAGCTCAATGCTGGGGCCAACAGCCTGACTCTCCATGCATCTTTGGATTGTGGAGCCTGTGTGAGTGGGTGTTTGTATCCCTGTTCACTGCTGCTTTGGGCTTTGCACATGTTGCTGTTGTATCTGCATTGTAGGGTAAAACATAGGGACATGCTCTGCAGGAACCACAGCTGGGGCTGGTACTTGTGACCCTCTGCTTCTGGACACACTCATTGGGTGTACTGCACCACACTGTTGCCACAGATGCACGGTGGTCCCTGGCTACCTGTACCTTTCCTCAGCCAGACCTTTTATGTTGCACTGCAGACCACGTACTAGTACAGGGCATGGCCTAGGTCCACTGCAGGCAGGTGCCACTGCCCCCTCCAGCATGGGAACCCCCCCTTGCCATGCTGACATGGTCATATGCTGTCGGTGCTGGTAGTGTGCAATCCCATGCCATCCATGGGTAGGTGGTCGCCTAGGGAGCGGGGTCTGGGGCATGGGGCATACATGAGCATCCTCACATCCCCCCCATCACTGCCTACCAATAGTCTGTTCTTTCCGCTTGGGGGAGGGTTGGCTGGGGGGATGTCAGGTCAGTGCTTTGGTAACTGTTAGCTCGGGTGGACCAGGTAGATGTAGGTGGATTGTGTTTGGACTTTGTCAGCTGCTGTCATGATGATTTCTGGTTTCTATGTTCCTATGTGCCATCAAGGCACTTGCCTAGTCCACCCTGTGCCCCTGCTGCCCCTGCTACATGTCCCACCTACAGCCTCCTATGCCCCACTTGCACCATCGCCATAGTGGCCTTTCATTCTTGGGCAGTATGCTGGTGCTGGACATGGAGCACTACTATCACGTTTCTTGGGCTCCCTGTCTATGCTATACATTGCTGACACCGAAATGGTTTCTCTTTCCTGCAAATGTGCTTCTAACGGCAGGTTTTCATTCGCGGTAGGATTCAACCCTTCAGTTCAGCGCGTTAGTGTGCAGGGAGCCTCTCCCTGCCCACTCCCCGCCCATTGACCCCTTCCCCCTGCCCTCTCTCCACCTTCTGTGGCCAGGGACGTTAATCATTAAGTAACGTTAACGCATGTTAATGTAGTAACGTTAACGCATGTTAATGTTACATACTGCGCGTTAACGTTACCTAACAAGCGTTAACGTTACATAACACGCGGTCTGTAATGTTACCTCAGTTTAATAAACAACCCCTAAATTAATTTCCACTTGTAGTAAACAAAATGAAGATGTTAAAAACACACATTTCCCAGAGCTGACATATTCCAGTTAATAAATTCAAAATAAAAAAGTATTTTTCTACCTTTTGTTGTTTGAGCATTTTATTTTTCAGTTGCAATTGCTCCAGTCACTTTCTTCTGGTTTCTTTGTGTCTTCTGCTAACTCTACATTGTCTGCTGTCCATTTGTCCTTTCTTCTTTCTCCTAGTTTTTTAAATTCTCTATCTACATCTGCTTTAACATACTGATTTCCCCTTTTGCTCTTTCCTCCATTTCTTTCTTTATCCCTTATTCATCCACTCAAATTTCACCCCTCAATCCTCAATCCCCACTTACTTTCCCAATACCCGGCCAATGGTAGATTTTTCTTCCCTCCCACACAAAATATCTTTTCCCCTCTCCATCCTCACTCCCCCAGCCCCATCCCATTCTAGTTTTCCCCCAACATCAGCTCCCTTCTAGTTCCAGCCCCACCCAGCATCCGCTCCCTTCTAGTCCCATTCTCCCATCCGCCATATCAGCCCATTTCCAATCCTATCCTAGCCCCTCATCAGCCATTTCCAGTCCTATCCTAGCCCCCCATCAGCCCATTTCCATCCTAGCCCCCCATCAGCCCTTTCTAGTCTTTGCTCCCCCTTCAGTCCTTTCCAATCCCACCCTAGCCTCCCATCAGTCCATTTCAAATGATAGCGTCCTATCAGCCCATTTCCAATCCTAACCCCCCCATCAGCTCTTTCCAGTCCTATCTTAGCTCTCCCATCAGCCATTTCCAGTCCTGCCCAGCCCTCCATCAGCGCATTTCCAATCCTAGTCCCTCCATCAGTCCATTTCCAGTCGTGTCCTAGCCACCCATCAACCTATTTCCAGTCCAAGCCCCCATCAGCTATTTCGAGTCCTAGCTCCTCCCAAAGAGCCCCATGGCTGTACAACTGACTTTTAGATGGAGCCGGAGAGACCCGACTCACCTCTGACAACTGCTGAAGTGAAGAGCGCCTTTTTTCTTCACTTCAGCAACTGTGTTGCAGTATAGGCCACCGGCACTCTTAGTGCCGGGAAACAGGAAATTCCCTTTGAACTCTGACTTGCCAGTGGCCTATACTACAACACAGCTGCCGAAGTGAAGAAAAAAGGTACTCTTCGGCAGCTGTCAAAGGTGACCCGGGTCTCTCCGGCTACCTCTCAAGCAGACCTTGCCGGTTCCTAATAGCATTTGCGAGATGTTGTTGGCACGGGGCCCCCAAAAGCATGGAGCTCTATGCGAACAACATTCTCACACAATGCACGGGCTGGCCCTGGCTCCTGTTGCCCGGCCACTGTCTTGGTTCCACTTGCGTGCTTTACCACCGAGAAGCAAAACACAATATGAAACTGCACATCTGCAGTGTGATACAAAGGCAGGTTTCCCACTCCACTGCTGGGAGGCTCCTTTCCTCTGTGGGAGGGACTCAGTGGGCAGAGATATAGCTCCCCCCACTCAGCACATTTCCAGTCCTAGCTCCCTCCCCTCACAACCACTTCCATTCCAAGTTCCCCTCCCAGTCAGCTATTTGCAGTTCAAGTCACCCTTCCACTCAGCCCAAGCCCCCTCTCCATCAGCTATTTGCAGTTCAAGCCCCCCTTCCATTCAGCCCATTTCCATTCCAAACCCCCGTCCACATCAGCTATTTGCAGTTCAAGCCTCCCCTACCACTCAGCCCATTTCCAGTCCTAGCAATCCCCTCAACCCATTACCAGTCCTAGCCCCCCACAGTCCATTACCAGTCCTAAGCCCCCCATCAGCCCACTTCCAGTCCTAACCCCATCACCCCATTTTCAGTCTTAGCCCCCCCCCAATAGCCTATTACAAGCCCTAATCCCCCATCAGCCCACTTCCAGTCCTAACCCATCAGCCCATTTCCAGTCTTAGCCCCCCCCCAGCCCATTACCAGTCCTAACCCCCTCCAACAGCCCACAGCCCATTACCAGTCCTAACCCCATCAGCCCATCTCAGGTCCTAGTCCCCCCCATCAGCCCACTTCCAGTCCTAACCTCCCCATCACCCCATTTTCTGTCTTTGCTACCCCCATAGCCCATTACCAGTCATAACCCCCCATCAGCCCACAGCCCATTATAAGTCCTAACCCCATCAGCACACCTCAAGTTCTAACCCCCCCATCAGCCCATTTCGAGTCCTAGCCCCCCAATAGCCCATTACCAGTCCTAACCCTCCCCCCCCCCCATCCGCCCACTTCCAGTCCTAACACCCCTCCCCTATCAGTCCAGGGAAACTTAAAAAAAAAAAAGCTGGCTGGCTGCTGCTGCTGCCGCCATGGCAACGGCAGAAATGAGTGTCCCGCGGCCCCCCTCTGCCCAGCAGAGCCCTCCCTCCCTCCCTGCATCAGTCCCTTCAGTGCAGCTTTCAGAGCTGTGAAGAGAGAGTTTCTCCCTTGCGGCTCTATTAAGCCCGCCGGGGCTGATGGGACATCCCATCAGCCCCGGCAGGCTTAACAGAGTCACGAAAGGGAAATTCTCCCTTCGCAGTTCTGAAAGCTGCGCCGAAGGGACTGATGCAGGTTGGGAGGGCCATGGGACAGACAATTCTGCCGCTGCCACGGCAGCAGCGGCAGCAGCCAGCCAACCAGCTTTTAAAAAAAATTTACTTTTAAAGCAGAATGTTGTTTGCGCGGGGCCCCCTGAAACACAGGGCCCTGTGCAGAAAACATTCTCGCTCAATGGACGGGCCGGCCCTTCTTCAAGGTGCAGGCCTAATGGGGTCCACATAGATCATGCTGGCACTTTCTGCAAGTGCCCATTTCAGTCACATCATGTGCCAGGGGATCCATGCAGCAACCTCAGCTCTGTGTTCACTGGCTGTCCACCATGTTCACATGGACATGATTGCATAACATGGGCTGGAAAGCCCAGACCACAGCCAGAATGATTCTCATGTTATAACAGGCCTGACAGTCGTGGGCACCCCTGACAGAATGTCAGATAGTCGCTAGTGACCATACACACTGCATTGGTGAGCATCAGAGTTTTGTTTAGACATGTATACTTCATGATGGCATGGCAGGTTTTATTCATATGAAAAAATAGTGTCAGCTCTAAGTGGGTGACGTGGCAGCTCTTTAAACACTACTTGTTATTCTGTCCTCGCAGTGGGTCCAGGCATGCCCTGTAGTTTCTAATAAGCAGCAGCTCTGTTTTCATGATGTCCCAGTGAGGTTTCAACTTATTCATGATGGGCTGCCCTGCCCAATATTCTGATATCCTATGATAATGTGACCATAACTCCCCACCTCTATCAATTTTCCTCTGATTTCTTCTACCAATGAAGGTGAAGTGACTCTTCCAGTATATATATAGCACATAGGCAGTACAGTTGTACATCCGGAGTTGATCCTGCTGACCCTTAGAGACCAGAGAACAAGAGACCACAGCAGCTAGACCATGGACAGAGCTGTCACCTTTCTGCTCATCACTACAATACTCTCCAGCTTCCCAGGTACAGGCACCCCATAGATGGGATAACTTTTTTGACATTCTGAAGAACTGTAGGATCTTTCTACAGACAAGGGATCTCTATTAAGGGAAAAGGGCTATCAGACAAGGGGGATGTTTACTAAACCGTCCTAATGTTACCGGCGCTAGTTTCAGCATTAATGTGAAGAATCCCATATAAGGAAGTGGGCATACTGGTGTTAATGTAGCAAACGCTGTTATTGCGCGATAGAGGGTGCCATGGCTGTGTCCACAGCAATCTCTTTTCCTGCCTGTAACAGTCAGACACATCTCTACCATCTATGCTGCCAGCAAGCACTCCCTCACCTCAGTGCCGTAACTTAAGGTGCAGCATAGGGCATTCACATGTACATCCTGTAACAGTCAGACATATCTCTACAATCTGTGCTGCAACCCAATTAAACCCTCATTGCAGTGCAGTGACCTAATGCGCCTGTTAGGGCACCCATATGGCACATCATAAAGCACCACGTCAGCCAAGGCGGGGCCATAATCTGCTCTAGAGGGCAGCACGAAAGCTGACAAATCAAGCACATAACAAGGTTGACAAGATGCTTTATAAGGTGTCCTTAGGGCACCTAGGTTAGGGCACCTTATAGGGTGCTTAACCTAAGGCACCTTATGAGGCACCTTAGGCTAAGGCACCCTATAAGGTGCCTTATGAGGAGCCTTAGGTTAAGGCACCCTATGCACCCCATAAGGTGCCTGAGCATAAGGTGCCCTAAGAATGTTAAGGTGACCCAAGACATGGTATCCAAGGGCAGTAAGGTGCCCCAAGTTGACAAGCATGAAATGTAAGGCCAAAAAACAGATGTAACCCTAGCACTGCACAGATCACAAAGGAAAGGCAATGGAAGGAAGTAGGGGTGGGAGCTGATGGACCTCCCAAATCTGCATGAACTCAATGTGGCAGCCAGAATATTAGACGAACATAGTGGAGGCAGCTGTACCAATGCACAGGGTGTTGGCAATGTAGAGTGCTGCAATGACAGTGGGTGGCAGAGAATGGGAATACATATCCCCCAGAGGAGGCAGAGGTGGCAGGAGATGTGCAGCAATAGGCAGATAGAGAACAGCTCATAACAAGCACAGGAGAGGCAAGCCAGAAGACCTGCAATGCAGAAAAGGGTACTAGTGCAGGACATGGGGTAGCAGCCTGCACAAGAGGACAGGACTGTACATAGCTGACAGAGGCAGATAGATGGGCTGACGGATGGGTGGCAACTGAGGTGAGAGTGTGAGGAGCTGGTAGCACAAATCCGCAGAGATGTGACTGACTGTCACAGGCAAAAAAATGATTTGAGCAGGACAGGCAGAAAACAGAAAGGACACATGAGGAATCAAACCCATGACCTCTGCTTAGGAAGTCAGTGTATTGACCATTAGGCTACACCTCCAAGGCTCTTGGAAGAGCAATGGCTGTATACAGAAATACTGTAGACACCATACAAACTGTCTGCAGTGTGTGCCAGGATAGGGTAACCCCACTGGTACCCATGATGCATTGCGCATGCAAAACAGAAGTCTACATGGAGAATGCATCTCTCCAGTACCCCAGCTTGTTAAGAGGAACTGACAGTGTGTGATACTGGCACAGAACAGCTACAGACCATGTTATTGTGCAGGGTCTGGGTTCAACCTGAGGGTGAGGATGGCCGCCCAGCACCAGGTCCACAGTACCTGCAGTGCTAAAGATGGACTGCAGGTCCCCATCACTATTAGTGTATGGTATGTGTGTTCTGCAGTGCAATCTCAACTCTTTTTTCTGCCCATCTGTATTCCCAAGTCACATCTAGCCCTGGTGGACCAGAACACACTGAGACTAGTGCATACCCTGTATTACAGTGTGACTGCCATGGTCACCTGTTGCTAGGGCAGAGGTGTGTCTAGACTTGCATGAGGTTTATGTCAGAGCTGCTCAAATCCAGTCCTGGAGGTTTGCAACCCTGCAGGTTTTTGGGACATCCCTAATGAATATGCATGAGATATATATGCATTAGAGATATCCTGCCAACCTGACTGGTTTGTGGCCCTCCAGGGTTGGATTTGGAGATCCCTACCTTACACCTCTGTCATTTAAGATTGTGAGTCGGTAAGGTGCAGATGTCTAAGACATCAAAAAGGTTAGATAGAATTTGTCACATTCCTCCTCACTTCTCACCACCACCAAAATATTGTCTATTAGACAACTTTTTGGTGGTGGTGAGAATCTAGGAGGAATGTGACACATTCTATCTACACTTTTGATGTCTAGGACATCTGCACCTTGCCCACTCACAATCTTAAATGACAGAGGTGTAAGGAAGGTGTCTCCAAATCCAGCCCTGGATGGCCACAAACCAGTCAGTTTATGTAGTACTACCTACTATACTGCCCTCTCTGGGTCAAAGCAGTGTTCAGTATATGCTCCAAAAGGCCCACAATCAACTGTTGGTAATTGAGGCAGTGGAGGAACATGAGGTAGGGCTGTGGGACCAGCAACCCCAGTTCTGCTAGCAGAAGGCTGCAGTCGGGGGGGGGGGGGGCGGGGGGAGGGGGGTTTGGCCAAATCTGTACCTGTTACTAGGGCACTAGTAAACCAGCAGTAATGCTGGGAGTAGGCCTGGAAACACCTCAGCTACCCCCACCAGATTCTGACATTCACCAACAGAAGTCACAGCAAGACTGCACCTCACAAGGAGTTTCTACCATACACATACAAACTGCAGACAGTCTCCTAGGCAATTCATACTGCATGTCCCAAGAGAACCTTCCTACAACCAGAGATAGGATACACAACAAGCAGAAGTCTCAATGATGTAGCCCCAGACCAAGAAACACACACAGATATCACTAAAGACAGGTAGTATATAGCACTATGTGGGAGCCTAGCCATGCCATGGTCACTGCTCAGTCAGAGTGAGACTGTCCTCACAGCATGACATGCTGTGGCCACCCTGTCTGTGCAGGTAGTGGTTGGGCACTGCATTATCCCAGCCATTGCCCTATGCCATGTGCGGATGCATCCTACCAAGACCACCCTGTCCGGGCCATACCCACAATACCTTGCTCCTTATTATGCACATTTATTTTTATTTATTTATTTATTTAATTAGCTGTATTTATATCCCGCTTTTCACCGGGTCAAAGCGGTCAATTGGGGGATACATTTAACATGAGGGGATATGAGACACACACACTAATACATACAGGGAACATGGGCATTGGAGGGTTAAGTGGCTTGCCCAAGACCACAAGGAGTGCCTATAGGACTAGAAATCCCAATCCCTCCGGCCTGAGATTGCTGTCCCCCAGGTGGGACTTGAACCCCCGACTCTCCAGCCTGAAGTACCTTGTCCTAACCACTAGACCACGCCTCCCACATTGGCAGGCTAACACTGGAAACAGTGCAAGAATTGTGGGCTCTAAGGTGTAGGCAGCCACAGAACACTGGACAGACACATACACACTCCCATACCTATTTCAGCATTGTGCAAAGATAGAGGTGGTTGGCAGCTCTGACCGCCAAACCAGTCCTGCGCACAGTTCAGGCATTGCTAAGGTACCCAATTATGTTGGGGTCACTCTGCAGGGTGGTAGACACTGTCAGATAGAAAGAGGAAACACGCTCCACATATATCGGAATGGTTGCTATGATGCATCTCTGTTGAAAACATGTGTTTCATGTCGGATTTCTTATCTGAGATCACTCATAGCAAATGTTAAATATATATGGATCGTGTTCCCATGTTTATGACAGCATTGCTAAGGTATGCAGGTGCTAGTCATGGTAGCTGCTTCTCTGCACAGGGCCCAACAGCCTGACTCTCCATGCAGCTTTGGATAGTGGAGCCTGTGGGTGTGGGTGTTTGTGCCCCTGTTGGCCGATGCTGTAGGGCAGAGGTTCCCAACTCCGGTCCTGGGGGGCTGAACACCATTCAGGTTTTCATGCTGTCCATAATGAATATGCATGAGATACATTTGCATATAATGGGGCAGTGCATACCAATGCATCTCATGCATATTTATTAGGAACAACTTGAAAACCTGAATGGTGTTTGGCCCTCCCGGGCTGCGGTTGGGAACCTCTGCTCTAGGGATTGCACATGTTTATGTTGTATGTGCTCTGTAGGGTAAAATACAGGGACTTGTTCTGCAGGAGCCACAGCTGGGACTTGAACCTTTGACCTTCTGCCCCTGAACACACTGGCTGTGTGTACTGCACCAAACTGTTACCACAGAAGCAAGCCATTCCCTGGAGATACCATGACTGTTCTTCAGACAGACCTTGTCTGTTGTACTGCATGCCACCCACCTAAACAGGGTTTGGCCTTGGTCTGCTGTGGGCAGATGCCACTGACCCCCTCCACCACCAGCACCCCTCTGCCACCATGCTGACATACCCTTCTGCCGGTGGTGCTGGAGGTGCTCAGTCCCAGGCCATCCAGTGTGCCAGTAGGTGGCTGTCTATGGTGTGGGATCTGGGGTAGGGGTGCCTACATAGACAACAGCGCTTCCCCCCGGCACCGCCTGTCAATGTTATGTGCCCTTTGGGGTACCTGTTTGGTACTGTCCCCTGGGACACTGTGGGACACACATTCATGGGCATGTTTGACCTTAGTCAGTTGCTGGCTTGCTGATTTGCAGTTTCTGAGTTCCTATGTGCCACCTAGGCATCTGCCTAGTCCACTCTGTGCCCCAGCTGCCCCATTGCATGTCCCGCCTGCAGCCCCCTGTACCCCATTTGCAGCTTCACCATAGTGCCCTTTTGTACTTGGGAACTATGCTGCTGCTGCACATGTAGCACTACTATCACATTTCTGGGTCTCCCTGCCTTTATGTATATTGCTGACTGAAATGGTTTCTCTCTCCTGCAATTGTGCCTCTAATGCCAGGTTTTCACTCACAGTAATGTTCTGCCCTACATTTTACAGCGTTAGTGTGCCTGGAGCCTCTCCCCGCCCACTCTCCGCCCATTGACCCCTTCTCTCTGCCCTCTGAAATGACTTACTCCACCCTCTGTGTGCTTTAACGCCGCCGGGGACATTATTATGCGAAACGTAACATTATTGCGCACTAATGTTACTTTATCACGCAATAATGTCACGTATTGTGCCGTAACACCGCTGCTGCAATGTTAACACGGTTTAGTAAACATCCCCCAAGGTGTTGCTTTCCATCCCCTTCTTCATCTATTTATTTATTTGTTTGTTTTTATATGTCTCTTTGCCAAGGTAATCAGAGCAGTTTACAGAGAACATTTTAACTTCTGCGCTAGGCAGTTTACAGGGAATAATTATAGAGAACATTTACAGATAACAATAATATTGAAATAACATGAAATGCAGTAACTATGTATATGAGGAGTAATCATTCATGGTCAGAAGTGATATGAATAGTATGAGAAAAGAGTGTGTAACAACAGTTAGGGGTATGTTTACTAAGTGGTGGTAACGTAGCATTGGTAACGTTAACGTGTGGTAATGTTACTTCATGTAACATAACGTTACCTGATGTAACGTTAACGCGAGGTAACGTTACCGGCAGCAGTAAATATCCCAGAGGGTGGAGAGAAGGGGGTCAATGGATGGGGAGTGGCCAGGGAGAAGCTCCTGCTATACTAACGCTGGAACAGTAAAGCCAGGACTTTACCACTAGTGAAAACTGTTGGTAAATGCACATTTGCAGGAGAGAGAGATGATTTCAGTGTCAGCAATGCACAGCACAGACAGGGAGCCCAAAAACAGTGATAGTAGTGCCCCATTTGCAGCAACAGCATAGTGCCCAAGAATGAAAGAGCACTATGGTGATGGTGCAAATAGGGCAAAAGGGGTTGAAGGTGGTACATGCAGTGGGGGCAGGTGGGGCACAGGGAAGACTAGGCAGTCGCCTAGATGGCACATAGGAACACAGAAACTGGAAAACAGCAAGACAGCAGCTGACCAAGGTCAAACATAGCCAGTAGTCTGTGTTCCACAGTGTCCCATCCAGGTAACCCAAACATCACACAGGAACCAAAATGCCTGTAATGGGACAAGCAGTGCACATCTGCGGACCACTCTAACAAGGGTCTACGGACCTTCCCCGGGATAAGTTCCAAACTGTCCGTAAACCCAGCTAAATGACCACCCTTTACTACAGCCCCTGTAAGGCAGTGCAGGGTGTGACCACACATTGGCTGAAACATTTATACACCCAGTAATCCAAACCGGGTACCCTGTACCCACATTGCATGCCCTAGCCTTTCCACAGTCTGCTGGCAGAACACAACCTACCTACGTTTACCAGGTCCACCCAAGCCAATATTTTCTAGATCACCAACTTGACACCCCCCAGTCATCTCTCCTCCATGTGGAACACACATAACATTGGCAGGTGCTGATGGGAGGATGTGTGGATGTCCAGGTATGCCTCCCCACCCCAGACCCCAGACCATAGGCACCTGCCTATCTGCACATTGGATGACCTAGGACTGCGCACTACCAGCACTGACAGCATATGGGCATGTCAGCATGGCGGGAGGGGGGGAGGGGGGTGTTGGTGGCAGAGGGAGAATTGGCACCCACCTGCAGTGGACCAAGACCATGCCCTGTTCCATGGTTTCTTACAGAGTAATGGCTGGAAACAGAAAGACTGCAGGTCACTGCACAAACTGTCTGCTGTGTGGGCCAGGATAGGGTAACCCCACCAGTATCCATGATGCAATGCATATGCAGAATAGCAGTCTACAGCTGATCACCAAATGGAGAATGCACCTCTCCAGCACCTCAGCTTGGTATGAAGAACTGACAGTGTGTGATACAGGCACAGAGCAGCTACAGGACTATACTATTGCGCAGGTTCTGTGTTCACCCTGAGGGTGAGCATGGGCGCACAGCATCAGGTCCACGGGGGGGGGGGGGGGGAGTGCCATATCTACCTATTACCAGGGCAGCGGGGTGTCTAGACTTGCATGAGATTTATGTAGTAATACCTAATATACCACTCTCTCCAGCTCAAAGTGGTTTACAATAACTGCCCCTTGCCCCTACAAGGCCTGCAATAAACCTTTGTGTAGTTGAGGCAGTGGAGGGACCAGCAACCCTAGTCCCTCTGACCAAAAGCTGTCATCCAGGGGGTTAGACCAGATGTGGACCTAATGCTAGGGCAATGACAGACCAGGAGTAGTACTGGACAGCCTTAGCTGCCTCTGACCAAGGTCTGACATTCACCAGCAGAAGGCACAGTCAGACTCTACCTGCTGCACCCCACCAGGTGTTCCAGCCATGCACAAACTTACTGCAGACAGTCCACTAGCCAGTCTAGATTGCATATTCACAAAGAAACCATGTGCACCCAGAATTGGGATATACAGCACAGACACCCTGCCTCAGTGATTGAAGCTCCAGAACAAGGAGCACACAAACATCACTAGAAACGAATGCTATATAGCACTATGTGGGAAAATAGCCTTGCCATGGTCAGTGCTCGGTCAGAGTGAGAGTGTCCTCCCAGCAGAACATGCTGTGGCCATGCAGATGGTGTCCATGCAGATGGTGGTTGGGGACTACCTCCGATGCAGACACATCCTGCCCAAGCCACCTTGTTTGGGCCTTACCACAATACCTTGCTCCTCAGTATGCACATTTGCAGAATAATGCTGGAAACAGTGGGCCCAGTGAGGAGTAGGAAGCCACAAAACAATGAATAGACATACACCCACACACACTCCTATTTCAGCATTGTGCAAAGATAGGGGTGGTTGCTCACTACACTGGTCTGGATCACAGTGTAGGCATTGCTAAGGTGTGCAGAAGCTAGTAGTAGTGCTCTGGTGATAACTGGTGCTCCATGCTGGTGCCAACAGCCTGACTCTCCACAAAGTTTTGGAAAGTGGAGTCTGTGTGTGGATGTTTGTAACCCCTTGTTGATGTCATACATTTGCAATGTTGAGAGATACTCTGCAAGATCTACAGCTAGGACCTGAACCTGTGACCCTCTGCTTCATAACACACTGGCTCTGTGCATTGCACCACACAGTTGCCACTTAGAAACATGGAAATATGATGACAGAAAAAGACCACATGGCCTATTTAGTCTGTCTTTCCATACCAACCACTACAACAGTTCCCTTTTTGACTTTAGAGATCATCTGTGTTTGTCCCATGCTTTTTTGAATTCAGGTACTGTCCTCTTCTCTACCACCTCCACTGGGAGACTATTCCACAGATCCACCACTCTTTCCATAAAGAAATATTTCCGCATACCACTCCTGAAACTATACCCCTTCACCCTCATCCCATATCCCCTTTTAGCAGAACTTGCTTTCAATTGAAAGAGGCTCTTCACCTGTACATTTATGCCATGGAGGTATTTAAACATTTCAGTCATATCACCTCTATCCTGCCTTTCCTCTAAGGTGTACATATTAAGATCCTTAAGTCTGTCCTCATATGCTTTATAATGAAGACCACTAACCATTTTAGTAGCCACCCTCTGTACCAACTTCATCCTGTTTATATCCTTTTGAAGGTGTGGTCTCCAGAATTGCACACTATACTCCAAATGAAGTCGCACCAAAGACTTATACAGAAGCACTATCACCTCCTTTTTTCTGCTAGCCATTCCTCCCGTATGCACCCAAGCACCCTTCTAGCTTTTGCCGTCACCTTTTCTACCTGTTTAGCTACTTTAAGATCATCAGACACAACCACGCCTAGGTCCTGTTCTTCTTTAGTGGACAAAAGTACTTTACCTTGGATTGCTGCAGCCCAAATGCATGACCTTACATTTTTTAACATTAAATCCCAGCTGCCAAATTCTAGACCATTCTTCAAGCTTAGCTGGATCCCTCCTCATGTTATCTACACCTTCCTGGGTGTCCACTCTATTGCAAATTTTGGTATCATCCACAAAGAGGCAAACCTTACCCGACAACCCTTCCGTTATATCACTAACAAAGGGGTATGTTTACTAAACAGTGCTAACATTTGTCACCCACCAGCGTCCCCAGAGGCCAGCGGCGTGGGTACTCCAGTGGGGTAATTACTCTAGTAGCTATAGAGTATTGTGGGAAGGCTTTGAAATGCCTTCTGGAACCTATGGTTCTAAACACCAGACAAAGAATTGTAGTTGCAGACCAAGTGTAAGGTTATAATACAGGATTTTATTCCCTGTCCGGGATTGGATATTTAGCAATTGAAACAAAGGAAAAACAGACCATTCATCTGGCATCAAAATTAAGGAAATGCTGGAACAAAACTTGGCTTTAACTTCAGCTTGTAACAAACAGAAGGAAAAAGAAAAACAGCCCTTTTCACATGAAAACCTTCTTCCTGTTTTTCTTTATAAACAGTTCTCAAAGCACTCTAGCATAGAGAGGATACGGCATCTGCCATAGTGTACATACAGTCCATATCACTGCCATTCAGAGATTCCTCATAAGGCTCATATTGCATCTCTTCACTATCGGAATAACTTTCTCCTGGAGTAAAGCTTCCGTTGCAAAGTTCCTCTCTGTAACTCACAGCATTCCCCTCCTCCACTGAACTAGAGGGAAATGGGTAATTACCACATTCACTATAATCACGGTCAGGAGAGCTACACAGTTCCTGGTAAGTGCAGGGTAATTCTCTGCATTTTGGACCTCTTCTATTGGAGTAAATACGCCTACCCTCAGGCACTCTCTCTTTCTGGTCTCTCAGCCGAGCTGAGCTCCGTTTGCATGAGAACCTTTCACTGTGTTTCTCTGCTAGCTGCTTTCCTGGTATAAACGTTTCCTCAGGGTAAAAACTATTCCCTGCTTTGTACCTTGTGCTGGGTAATTTGGCTCTCTTTAGCCTGGCCACCGGACTGCCACCTCTGCTCCTCCTGTAGCAAGGTTCCTGGGGATTTTGGAGAGCTATGCCCTGCTCCTCAAAGCAGTCCCTCCTGGATTCCACAGTTCTGTGTTTCCCTCGTGAGGCTTCTCTCCAAATGTTCCCTTGGCTTTTCTCCCCAACAGCTTTCTCACTGAACGTATCTTCCTTAGCAGCTCTGCCCTCAATGGCTCTACCAGCAGCTCTCCCACTACCTACAGGTGAGTGACTTTTAACTGCCTTTCTCGTGGTGTTTGTTTGGGCTCCGCCCCTACCCAGCTGCCCCTCATTTCCTAATGAGTTCCTAGCCTGGCTCGTGTTTGGGCGTTCCCTTACAGCTTGTGACCTAGCTTGTATCTGTTGCCCATGGTAACCTTTTTCCACCTGTATTTCTGAGCTGTCAGCTATGTTTTGCTCAGAATTCCCTATTTCCATGGGCTCTGACAGCGCTACCTCATGACACATTGCAGTGGCGATGTTATCGCGTGATAAATAACATTATCGCACGATAATGTTACGTTACCGTGTGCGATAACGTCTTCGGCGGCCTTAAGGCGCACAGAGGGCGGAGTAAGTCTCTCCAGAGGGTGGGGAGAAGGGGTCAATGGGCGGAGAGTAGGCGGGGAGAGGCTCCAGGCACACTAACGCTGTGAAATGAAGGTCTGAAAATTAATGCCAGTGAAAACATCGCGTTAGAGGCACATTTGCAGGAGAGAGAAACCATTTAAGTCAGTAATGCACAGCAAAGGCAGGGAAACCAAGAAAAGTGATAGTACTGATACATGTGCAGCAACACATAGTGCCCAAGTACGAAAGGGCATGACAGTGAGGCTTCAAATGGGGTACAGGGAGCTGAAGGCGGGACATACAGTGGGGCAGCTGGGGCACAGGGTGGACTAGGCAGATGCCTAGGTGGCACATAGGAATACAGAAACTGAAAATCATCAAGACAGCAACTGACCAAAGTCAACCATGCCCATGAGTAAGTAACAAAGAGGCCTTCTACCTAGGGGGCAAGAGACCTGTGAAACTTTTTCAATAGGAGTAAACACCAGGTGGCAGATCAAAAGGCCATTTTGAAAGACTCCTTCTATCCAAGAAAGGACTGTTAATCATTCAGGAAGTTGGTCACAGCTTACCTCAGCAGCACAGGCATAAATAGCTCAACCAGAGCTCTGTGATCCTCAGTCTTGAAAGACTAGAAAAGGGGACTGTTACTTCTGGAGACAGATCTGCAATTGCGAATATATACTTCTAGGAATTTTCTGAAAGGAATTATTTTTATTAAAGCTAATTAATCTGTGAACCCACTATTTTTTGTTAAATCAGTCAGGGCCTAGAAGCAGCAGTTTAAGCTTACATTTAAAATACAGAAGAGAGCTTTCTGGTTAAATTTCATACCCAGCAGAGAGCTTGTAGTTTAAATTTAATAGTCATTCAGGGCCTAGCATCAGCAAAGTACTTTTAGTTTAAATTTAAAACACAGAAGAGAGCTTTCTGGTTAAGTTTAGAACCCAGCAGAGAGCTTGTAGTTTAAATTTAATAGTCACTCAGGGCCTTGCTGGTTTAGAACCCAGCAGAGAGCTTGTAGTTTAAATTTCATAATAAATTAGAGCCTAGCAGCAGCAAAGAGCTATAATTTAAATCAAATAAGAATATGCTTACCTCAGCCATACAGGACTGGGTACTATGTAGCAGCCCTCTTTTAATAAGTGTTATTTCCCTCCCTCCCTCCCCACACCCACCCACCCCTGGGATAATCGTAGCTTTATAGGTACTTACACATTTTAAAAGACAGGAGGTGCTCTCAGGTGAAGATCGTTGCCCAAATCAGTCATACACTAAGGATATGAGATTAATTAAGCTTCAGGTGAACAAGGTATATTAAACGTATTAGGTACAGTTTTATTGGCAACCCTTAGTAAGTAAGGAACTTAAAGATCTAAACAAAAACTTAAAACTAAGATGCAGACAGCAGTCCAGCAGTGAGATGGGGGCTTTCCAGTCTTTTGCATTGAATGTCACATGTATGATTTTCTCCCAGTTGGTGAGAGGTAAGTGTGCACTAGGTGCAAGGAGCTCTTTGCTCTCAGGGAATGAGTCCGTTCTCTAGAGGCTAGAGTAGCAGACTTGGAAAACATAAGACAGGCAGAGAGGTACATAGACGAGACCTACAGGGATATAGTCCTGAAGTCCCACCTCCAGTCTGGCAGCATCCCTGTTGCCATGGAGGAGAGAGGTCATGTGACAGGACAGCATCACCCTGGTGTGGCAGGAAGTGATCCTGTAACTAGGACCTGTCCTCCAGGTGATGTAAAACCCTCTCGCACCGAGGAAGTTTCTCCAGGGCCATGTGCCCATGAGGGAAGGGTTAGGACAGCCGTTATAGTTGGTGATTCGATCATTAGTCATGTAGACAGCTGGGTGGCTGGTGGACGTGAGGATCGCCTGGTAACATACCTGCCTGGTACGAAAGTAGCGGACCTCACGCGCCACCTAGATAAGGTCTTAGATAGTGCTGGGGAGGAGTCTGTTGTCTTGGTACATGTCGGTACCAATGACATAGGAAAATGTGGTAGGGAGGTTCTGTAGGCAAAATTTAGGCTTTTAGGTAGGAAGTTGAAATCCAGAACTTCCAGGGTAGCATTCTCTGAAATGCTTCCCGTTCCACGCGCAGGACCCAAAAGGCAGGCAGAGCTCCGGAGTCTCAATGCGTGGATGAGACAATGGTGCAGAGATGAGGGATTTGGATTTGTTAGGAACTAGGGAACATCTGGGGAAAGGAGGGGCTCTTCCCAAGGGATGGGCTTCACCTTAACCGGGATGGAACAAGGCTGCTGGCATTAACCTTTAAAAAGGAGATAGAGCAGATTTTAAACTAGATAATAGGGGAAAGCCGACAGTCGCCCAAGAGTGGATGGTTCGGAAGAATGCATCCTTGAAGGATAATACCAAAAGCAGAGAGGTTCCAAAAAAGAGTAAAGTAGCCCAAATGCCCTCGAGTATGGAGCAGACATAGTTTAAAGATCTCAAATTACCCATGTCTACCAATAGCCAATTAATATGAATAAAATACAGTCTCTAAAATGCTTGTATGCAAATGCTAGAAGTCTAAAAAATAAGATGGGAGAGCTAGAATATATAGCACTAAATGAGAGGTTAGATATGATTGGAATATCAGAGACATGGTAGAAGGAGGACAACCAGTGGGACACTGTGATACCTGGGTACAAACTATATCATAATGATAGAGCTGATCAAATTGGTGGAGGGGTTGTGCTCTATGTTAGAGAGGGCATTGAGTCAGAAAGGATTAAAGTTTTGCAGGAAACAAAATTTGCTGTAGAATCTCTATGGATTGAAATTCCATGTAAAAAGGGGAAGGCGATGGCAGTGGGGGTGTACTATCGACCACCGGGCCAGAATGAACAAATGGATGATGAAATGCTCAAAGAAATCAAGGAAGCTAACAAAGGTTACAGTGCAGTAATAATAATGGGTGATTTCAATTACCCCGGTATCGACTGGGTCAGTGTCACGGCAGGACATGCTAGGGAGATAAAGTTCCTAGATGACATAAATGACTGCTTCTTGGAGCAGCTGGTTCATGAACCGACCAGAGGGGAAGCCATATTAGACCTAGTCCTTAGTGGAACACCAGATCTAGTGCAAGAGATAAGGGTGTTGGGGCCACTTGGCAATAGTGATCATAGCATGATCGCCTTTGATTTAATTAGTGGAAGAGGGATAGTACGGAAATCCACAGTACTACCTTTTAACTTTCGAAAGAGAAACTATGATAAAATGAGGAAAAGAGTTAAGAAAAAACGAAAAGGAGCAGTTGCAAAGGTTAAAGACGTACATCAAGCTTGGGTGTTGTTGAAAAATACTATCTTGGAAGCCCAGACCAGCTGTATTCCACGCTTTAAGAAAAGTGGAAGGAAGTCAAAAAAACTGCCAGCATGGTTTAAAGGTGAGGTCAGAGAGGCTGTTGTTGCCAAAAAAGCATCTTTCAGGAAATGGAAAAAAGAGCCAAACAACGAAACCTGGAAACAGCACAAGCACTGGCAAGTCCAATGCAAGGCATTGATAAGGCAGGCAAAGGGAGAATTTGAGAAGAAGCTTGCTGTGGAAGCAAAAACGTGAAATAAAGATTTTTTCAAGTACATTCATAGCAAAAAACCTGTGAGAGAGTCAGTTGGTCCATTAGATGATAGAGGAGTTAAAGGGGCACTAAGAGGCGACAAGGCGATAGCGGAGAGACTGAATGAATTCTTTGCTTTGGTCTTTACTGAGGAAGATGTAGGGATGTTACCCATGACTGAAGTGGTATTTAAAGGTGCGGAAGAATTGAAGGAAATATTGATACATCGGGAAGATGTATTACAACTATTAGATAATCTGAAGAGTAGCAAATCACCTGGGCCGGATGGTATACATCCAAGGGTGTTGAAAGAACTGAAATATGAGATTGCAGACCTGCTATTAGTAATCTGTGAACTATCATTAAAATCATCTCTAATACCTGAAGATTGGAGGATTGCCAATGTAACACCAATTTTTAAAAAGGGTTCCAGGGGTGATACGGGAAACTACAGACCGGTGTGCCTCACATCAGTACCGGGAAAAATGGTAGAAACCATCATAAAGAATAAAATTACTCAGCATGTAGATAGTCATGGCCTAATTGGATACTCTGCAATGTAACTAGAAAGTATGAATGTATCTTTCCTAGACTGGACACAATGTAACAAACGTGCTTTCATTTTGTTTCAAATAGCCATAAGGTCTCAGAAACTCAGGCTGCCACTGACGTTTTAGTTTACCGTCTAATGGACTAATTGCCACCATTGCATCAACGACCTTTTTGTGTTTTTTATATTCACACGGCCATTAATTTTAGAATTTCCTTAGAATGTAGTTGATTCAGTGCTATAATTAATTGAAGTGCTAAACGTTGAACATCCAACATATTATTCATTCCATTTTCATTAAATAGTATTAAATTCAATGCTTAGCTTTGAGCAGAGGAGTTTGACTAATAATGCTTATCCCGACGCTGTCAGGTGCGCTATCCTTAGCGTTTCACCATTTCGGTTTCTTCAGGGGAAAATTAATAAAGCACTATAAAATCAGAACAATGTTCATTAAGTACCAATTTTCAAAAGCATTTTATATACCAGATACGCGGCTGATGAGTATAATTCATACCTATGAACATTTTCAGACTCCTTCATACAAAACGCACTTTCTCCACTTCACCAACTGCTGTAGAACGCCACGCATGCGGGCCACTTATATACAGAGACAGCCCATTTCTTAAGGAGGAATTAGGTCACAAACATACCTCCCATTCTATTCGTGCATTCAGCCCTTCAGGAGTCACCGTATTCAATTTATAAATCCACCGCTGTTCATAATACAGCAAGGTCTGGTCTTACCAAATTTTGGTGTGGTGATTTGATCAATGCAAAAGCACTTCAACTCATCGAAAGTGTGGCTGAATTTTAAACAATGTTCTACTATAGGGGCTTCACGACGGCAGCATTTTAATTTGCTTTTATGTTCATTCATATGTAATTTAAAAGATCTGTTCGTCTTACTGGTCAAGTCACACGGGCAACGAATGCAATAGACAGGGGCGGCCCAAGGGGGGTGTGGGGCCATGTGCGGAGACTTCGGTGCGGGGCCTCATTTGCATAAGGGGCCTCATTTGCATAAATATTTGCATAATGTTACCATATACTAACTTTTAGTAAACATGCCTCTTTAATGTGTGTATGGATAAAGAAAGACTAAAAGATTTCTACATTACTATAATCCAGTGCCAACCACCAGACACATTAGGAACTACTACAAACACTGCCCATTTAGAACCCATAGCAAACCCTCCGTATCCTAACAGCACTACCAGGACTCACAAAGCACCATACCCTACCTATCAAAAGGAAACATGGAAATATTAAACCAATACATTTCAGAGAACAACAATACATGACCTACTGGGGAAAGAGAACAAGTGGCAATGTCAAATAGGAATTACATAAACAGAATACCTCAGCTCAGTTACACATGCAGAACATAGACCATCACCAAACAAGGAATCACAATTTAGAAACAGGAAGACAATAATTAAACTGGGAATCCCAAAAGCCAAACTTGGAATGTACAACACGGTAGAAATAAAACTATACATTAATTTGCTCTTGTACTAAACAAAGCGCAGACGTTAATGATGCACATTTACCAGAGCTGACATATTCCAATTAATAAATTCAAAATAAAGAGATATTTTTCTACCTTTTGTGCATTTTTTTCAGGTGCAATTGCTCCAGCCACTTTCTTCTGGTTTCTTCGTGTCTTCTGCTAACTCTCCATCGTCTGCTGTCCATTTGTCCTTTCTTCTCTCTTCTAGTTTTTTTCCATTCTCTCTCTACATCTGCTTTAACATACTAATCTTTCTCCTTTTGCTCTTTCCTCATTCCTATTTCATCTACTCAAAATTTATCCCTCCATCCTCAATCCCCACTTACTCTCCCAATACCCTGCCAATTGTAGATTTTTTATACCTCCCACACAAAATATTTTTCCCCTCTCCATTTTACTCTCCCAGCCCCATCCCATTCTAATCCTCCCCCAACACCAGCTCCCTTCTAGTTCCAGCCTCACCCAGCATCCATTCCCTTCTAGTCCCTGCATCAGCCCATTTCCAGTCCTAGCCCCCCATCAGCCCATTTCCAGTCCTAGCAACCCCCCAACCCAATACCAGTCCTAGCCCCCCCATCAACCCACTTCCAGTCCTAACCCCCCATCACCCCATTTTCAGTTTAAGCCCCCCCTATAACCCATTACCAGTCCTAACCCCCCATCAGCCCACTTCCAGTCCTAACCCCCATCAACCCATTTCCATTCTGCCCCCCATAGTCCATTGCCAGTCCTAACCCCCCCATCAGCCCACAGTCAATTACCAGTCCTAACCCCATCAGCCCACCTCAAGTCCTAACCCCTCCCCATCAGCCCATTTCCTGTCCTAGCCCCCCCCATAGTCCATTATCAGTCCTAACCCCCCATAGCCCATTACCAGACAGCCCCCATCAGCCAACAGCCCATTACCAGTCTTAACCCCCCCATAGCCCATTACCAGTCCTAACCCCCCCCAACAGCCCACAGCCCATTACCAGTCCTAACCCCATCAGCCCACCTCGTCTTAATCCCCCCAGCCCATTTCCAGTCCTAATCCCCCATCACCCAATTTTTAGTTTAAGCCCCCCCCATAGCCCATTACCAGTCCTAAGCCCCCATCAACCCACTTCCAGTCCTAATCCCATCAGCCCATATAGACTTAGCTCCCCCATAGCCCCCCCATAGCCCATCACCACTCCTAACTCCCCCCAGTCCATCACCACTCCTACCCCCCTAGCCCATCACCACTCCTAACCCCCCCCCAGCCCAGCGAAATTTTTTTTACAAAAAAAGCTGTCTGCTGCCGATGCCGGGGCCGCTGCGGCAGAATCGAGTGTGCCGTGGGGCCCCCCCTGCCCAGCAGAGCCTGCCCTCCCCGGTATCACCTCTCTCGTACAGTTGCCTGCAGTCACACTCGCCGGCTTTCAGAGCGCGAGGGAAGAGTTTCTCCCTTGCTGCTCTGTTAAGCCCGTGGGGGCTGATGGGAACTTCCCATCAGCCCCCGCGGGCTTAACAGAGCAGCGAGGGAGAAACTCCCCTCGCGCTCTGAAAGCCGGTGTGTGTGACTGCAGGCAGCTGAGAAAGGTGATACCGGGGAGGGCAGGCTCTGCTGGGCAGGGGGGCCCCGCGGCACACTCGATTCTGCCGCCGCGGCTCCGACAGCAGCAGCGACAGGTTGTTTTTTTTTTTTTCAATTTTAATTTTGGATCAGAATGTTTTTTGCGCGGGGCCCCCTGAAACGCGGGGCCCTGTGCAAAAAACATTCTCGCTCAATGGACGGGCCGGCCCTGGCAATAGATAACATTAGTCGATGAACAAGATGTGTGGCACCTTAGTCGATAGATCTTATCCTTGTAACTAAATTCCTTTAATTCCTGGGTAATTGAACAAATGTTACAAATGCCACATTTTTTGTGTCCCACCATCTCACCATCGCTAGTTGTTAAGGGCCGCAGAACAGCTGGACTCAAGATCTCCTTTAGATATCTTTGCCTCTGCCAAACACACCACACATTGTAATGTTCTAAACCTGGGATGCTATATATATAAAAAACATAAAAAGGTCGTTGATGTAATGGTGGCAAATAGTCCATCAGACGATATACTAAAACGTCAGTGGCAGCCCGAGTTTCTGAGACCTTACGGCTATTTGAAACAAAACGAAAGCACGTTTGTTACATTGTGTCCAGTCTAAGAAAGATACATTCATACTTTCTAGTTACATTGCAGAGTATTGGATTTAATTGACATAATAACTCTGACGAGAGCAGACCAACATTGGACTTATGGCCTAATGGGAGACAGCCAACATGGCTTTAGACAAGGAAGATCTTGTCTTACTAATCTGTTATGTTTTTTTGAAAGTGTGAATAAACAGGTGGACAAAGGTGAGTCAGTTGATATAGTGTATCTGGACTTTCAGAAAGCCTTTGACAAGGTCCCTCATCAGAGACTTTTGGCAAAACTAAAGAGTCACGGGATAGGAGGCAGTGTACTACTGTGGATCAAGAACTGGTTAAAAGATAGAAAGCAGAGGGTTGGGCTAAATGGCCAATTTTCCCAATGGAGAAAGGTGAATAGTGGTGTACCCCAGGGATCGGTGCTGGGTCCGCTGCTTTTTGACATATTCATAAATGAACTGGAAAGTGGAATAACGACTGAGGTTATCAAATTTGCAGATGACACAAAACTATTTAAAGTTGTTAAAACCCAAGAGGATTGTGGAAAATTGCAAGAGGATCTTGATAAATTAGAAGACTGGGCATCAAAATGGCAGATGAAATTTAATGTGGACAAGTGCAAAGTTATGCACCTAGGGAAGAACAACCCAAACTATGGTTACACGATGCAAGGTTCCACATTAGGAACCATCACCCAGGAAAAAGATTTAGGCGTCATTGTGGATAACATGTTAAAACCCTCGGCCCAGTGTGCAGCGGCAGCCAAGAGAGCAAATAGAATGCTAGGTATCATAAGGAAAGGAATGGAAAAGAAAACAAAAGATATTATATTGCCTCTATATCGTTCCATGGTGAGACCGCACCTTGAATATTGTGTGCAATTCTGGTTGCCGTATCTTAAAAAGGATATAGAGTTATTAGAAAAGGTTCAGAGAAGAGCTACCAAAATGGTAAAGGGGATGGAAGGATACTCCTATGAAGAAAGGCTAAAAAGGTTAGGGCTCTTTAACCTGGAAAAGAAATGGCTGAGGGGAGATATGATAGAAGTCTATAAATTAATGAACGAAGTGGAACGGGTAAACGTAGATCGATTGTTTAAGTTATCAGGGGACATGCAATGAAGCTACAGGGTAAACTATTTAAGACTAATAAAAGAAAATATTTTTTCACTCAACGTGTAATCAAACTCTGGAATTTGTTACCAGAGGATGTAGTAAAGGCTGTTAGTGTAGCTGGGTTTAAAAAAGGTTTGGACAAGTTCCTGGAGGAAAGGTCCATAAACCATTATTAAGAAGGGACCCAGGATATCAATGCTTGACCCAGTACAAGCACTGCGGAACCTGTGTCTTTTGGGGAAACTGCTAGGTACGTTTGACCTAGATTGGCCACTGTTGGAAACAGGATACTGGTCTTGATGGACCTTGGTCTGACCCAGTATGGCATATCTTATGTCTCTTAGCTTATATTGCGCGATAATTATGCAGGGCGCGGGCAGGGTCCCAGCGCCCGAACGTAACCGGGTGCCGATTAGGCGTGGGACCCTGCGAGCGTGGGGGAGCGTGGCATCGTTTAATTTGATTGGCTCCACGGGTGCACGTGCCGAGCGGAGCCAATCAGATGGGCCGGTCGGGCATGTGCTCCTGCCGCTGTTGCGAGCCTGGAGCACATGCTGCTGGCTGTCGGCACGGCGTCTGGTGGGCTTCCTGTGTGGCAGATCGTGTGAGGCTTACCGGAGCGGCGGGGCAGCTCAGACGCGGTGTTCCGGCGGCGGGACGCTGCTTTGAGGACAGGCAAGTTGCCCGGTCGGGGGGACAGTTTTTGGCGGCGGTTTTGCTTCCCAAGGGGGCCCCGGTTTAGCTGTGGGCATTTCGGGTACTTAAAACAAACAAACAAAAAAAAAACAAACAAAAAAACGAAACCCGAACCCACATATTTCGTCCTTGGGGCCTGCGGTACTTGGGAATGGCAGGGGGGAGTCGTGGGGCTAAGGGAGCACCGGCAGCCAAGCAGGGGGGCCTTGAGGGGGCGAGGGCGGCACGGAGGCTGCGGGCGGGGACTGGAGTTGGGGTAGGGGGGAGGGGGGCTGGTAGGCCACGGGGAGGCCTGAATTCGGTCCGGGGGGTCCCCTTCCGTGCCTCGGGCTGCGGGTAGAGGCCGCGTGGCTCGGGGACAGCGTGGGGAGAGCGGGCTTATGGTGGATAGGGCTGCCGTGGCCCCGCCGGCCACTCCCCGGGGTAGGGCCCCCGTACGGAGGGTGCCGTCAGTTGGTGGGAGGGGGGCAGGTGTTGGCGGGGCGGGAGGGGTCGGTGTGGGGGGTGGGGCTGCCTCCGGGGGCCGTTCGGATGAGCCTTCGCTGGGCGGGGGGGTGCTCTGGGGGTAGCCAGGGGCATGGGGGGCTGGTGATCCCGCCTGGTAGTGTTTTGCCGCCGGGCCCGTCGACCCTTTGGGACCAGTGGGCGGCTGGGGGGGGCAGGGGTCCTCGCGGGCCGAGTGGTTGGGGGCCTGGCAGCCGTGGTCTCCTGGTTTTTCGCCTCTCTGCCCCCCCTTTTTCTCTCCGCAGGTTCCCTGGTTGTCCGCGCCTCGAGCCGTGCCAGCGGCGGGTGCTTCGGGTGGTCCAGCAAACATGGATCCAGTGCCTGGTATGCTCAGCAGGGTGACGGCGGTGGACGGCGCTGCGCAAGGGACCGGACAGCAGCCGAGGACGGAGGATCCCCTAGGACGGTCGCCTGCTCCTGCACCTGCTGGCTTGGCGGGCGGTGCTTCGGGTGAGTTGACTGAAGCGGAAGGAGCTCTGAGGGGGTTGCGGGCTGCGCGGGCTGGCAAGAGGGGGTGGAAACGGAAACATGTGTGTCGGTGGAGGCGTGGTTCGGACTCGTCGTCCTCTTCGTCGTCGGAGGATTCGGGGTCCTCAAGCGCCGATGACGGGAGGGTGGCGACCCAGGGGGGCGACGTGTCGGTTGCGGTGGGCTCAGCGGTGTCCTCCGTTGCCTCCCTTTTGGAGCTGTGGGAGGGGGTGCCTCGGAGGTTTCGGCGTCGGATCACGCGGAGGCAGTATATTGACATTTTCCGTTTGCTCGAGGGCAGGAAGCGCTCGGGTGATAGTAAGAGGAAGCGGAAAGAGGAGGAAACGGCTGGGCGGCTTCACCGTGTTTCGCGTAATGTGGTCAATTGGGTCCGGGCCTTTTTGCGATTGGCGAGTGTCTGGGGGCATCGTTGGCCGGATCAATTTGGTAGTTTATTGGCTTATGCGGACTCGATCTTGGAAGTGTCGCAGGTGAACGAAGGTTGGTCGTGGCTTAATTACGACGAAAAGTTTCGTGACAAGATGGAGGAGAACCGTTTGCTGACCTGGAGTACGCAGGATATTAGCCTTTGGTTAACGCAAATGTCAGTGAAAGGGGGTGGGGGGGGTAGAGGGGTCAAGGCGGGGATGGTGGCGACCGGCGGGGCGAACCGTTCCTTTCAGGGGGAGCCCCCCGCGGGGCAGGCCAGGGCTGCCGTCGGGGGGGGGGGCGGAGACGTGTGCTGGAGGTTCAACAGATCCACGTGCCCTTTCCCGGACTGCAAGTTCCGGCATTCGTGCTCCGTCTGTGGGGGGCCCCATTCCGCGTCCAAATGTGTTAAAAAAGGGGGCCCCTCCCTCCCGGGGTCCGGGCCCAAGTAGGCCGGCCAATTTGCGACTTGCGCCCTCTCCTATTCGGGTCCCAGTTTTGCGCAGGTGGCTTCGTGGGTACCCCAAGGTGCATGACAAATTATGTTTGGAGAGGGGTTTTCAATTTGGCTTCCTTATTCCGGTGCAGGGTCGGGCGGCGGGCACAGTGGCCCGGAATTCCCCCAGTGTGCGGCGCTGGCTAGAGGTGGCCCGGCAGAAGTTGTCTGCCGAGTTGCAGCTTGGCAGAGTGGCGGAGCCGTTCAGTGGCCCTACTTTTCCGGATTTTGTGGTGTCCGCGTTGGGTGTGGTGCCCAAGAAGGAACCGGGGAAGTTTCGCCTCATTCATAATTTGTCTGCTCCGATGGGCGCCTCTGTCAATGATCTTATCCCGCGGGAGTTTTGTTCGGTGCACTATGCCTCCTTCGATAGGGCGGCGGAGTTGGTTGCTAGGTCGGGTCCTGGGGCATTGATGGCCAAGGTGGACTTGGAATCGGCATTCCGATTGTTGCCCGTCCACCCTTCATCTTTTCAGTTGTTGGGTTTTCAATTTGAGGGGGCGTATTACTATGATAAATGAATGCCGATGGGCTGTTCGGTGTCGTGCGCCTACTTTGAAAAGTTTAGTACCTTCTTGCATTGGAAGTTGGTGCAGGAGGTTGGCTGTTCGGGGGTGGTTCATTATCTGGATGATTTTCTGTTTGTGGGGGGGGCCGAGTCTGCGCAGTGTGGTGCTTTATTATGCGGTTTTATTCGTTTGGCAGCCGAACTGGGGGTGCCTTTGGCGGAGGGTAAGACGGTGGGCCCCGCGACAACGATAGTGTTCTTGGGCATCGAGTTGGATTCTCTGAGGATGGTTGCGCGGCTCCCAGGTGAGAAGATGGTGAAACTGCGGGTTCTCGTGGCCAACCTTTTGGCTTCCAGGAAAGTCACCTTGAAAGATGCGCAGGTTCTTCTTGGTTCCCTCAACTTTGCCTGTAAGGTCATTCCCAAGGGGCGGGTGTTTAGTCGGCGGCTGGCAGCGGCGACGGCAGGAGTGTGCAAGCCGCATCATCATATTCGAGTGACGTGGGGAATGCGTGATGATTTGCGCGTTTGGGATGTCTTTTTGCGGGACTTCAATGGGATGATGGTTCTGCGGGGATCGGCGGTTACCACCGAGGAGTTGCAATTGTACACGGATGCCACTGGGGGGGTAGGATTGGGAATCTATTTTAATGGGGCGTGGTGTGCTGCCAGGTGGCCGCGCGAGTGGGTGGCGAACGGCTTGGTTAGCAATATTACTTTCTTGGAGCTCTTCCCGATCTTGGTGGTGCTGGAGTTGTGGCCCGATAGGTTAGCCGACCGCGGGGTGTTGTGGTGGTGCGACAACGAGGCGGTGGTTCATGTGGTTAATCGCTTTTTGCCGCGGTGTGGGGCAGTGGCGTCGTTGATACGCCAGGTCGTGCTCGCGTGTTTGCGCTTAAATGTGCACTTGCGCGCCCGGCACATACCAGGGCGTACTAATGCTCTGGCTGATGCTCTTTCCCGTTTGCAGTTGGATCGGTTCCGGGAGTTGGCTCCGGACGCCGACCCGGTCGGGCTGACGGTCCCTTGGCAGTTGTGGAGCGATGGCCTGCTGCGATGAGGTGTCTTCTGCAGAGCTCGGTAGCGGAGAGGACCTGGGAGGCGTATTGGATCGGTTGCGAGCGAGTGCAAGAGTTTTTGCAAGTGCATGGGTGGGCTGGGGGGGTGGTCCCGGATCAGTTGCTGGGGGGGTATGTTAGCTGGGCCAAGGAGCGGGGGGTTTCGAGATCGTCCGTGCGTTGCCATCTGGCGGGTTTCTTGTTTTTTGCCAGGGCGACGGGGTGGGAGGTGTCCGGTCGGGTTTTTTGGTGCGACGTTTGCTTCAGGGCTGGGAGCATGCTCAGCCGGGTCCACGCGATCGTCGTCGTCCGATTACACACGACCTCCTGGTGCAGCTGTGCGAGGTGCTATCGGCGGTTGCCCGGTCGCCGTATGAGCGCGCGCTCTTTCGTGCGGCTTTCTGTCTGGCGTTTTTTGGTGCCTTTCGCGTCGGGGAGTTGGTGGCCGCGTCAGCGTCGGCGGGTCACGGGACTTGTTTGCTCCGGCGGCACGTTTGGATGGTACATCCGTGGATGCGCGTGTTGCTGGCTCGGTCCAAGACGGACCAGCGGGGTAAGGGGCTTT
Source organism: Ichthyophis bannanicus (assembly GCA_033557465.1). NCBI lineage: Eukaryota > Metazoa > Chordata > Amphibia > Gymnophiona > Ichthyophiidae > Ichthyophis > Ichthyophis bannanicus. The sequence goes on along the minus strand of CM066031.1, from coordinate 65,081,541 downwards.
GGGTGGTCCTCAGGTCTACGGGAGGGCTTACCTGCCCAGTGGCCACCATGCAGGGCTTCCTGGCTCTGCGCCCGGAGGGTAGCGGAGTGCTTTTTACGCATCAGGATGGTAGGGCGTTGATGCGTTTTCAGTTCACGGCGGTTTTGCGGCTCGCGCTGACTCGGTTGGGCGAGGATCCTCGTCTTTTTTCGGCCCATTCTTTTCGCATCGGTGCGGCTACCAGTGCGGCGGCGGCGGGTTGCTCGGGTCTTCAGATACAAAGTATTGGCAGGTGGCAGTCGACGGCGTTTGAAGGGTACGTCCGTCTCTGACCTGGCCATCCTTGGGGGGGGGGTGGGGGTTACTAATGTGGTTATTTTTCTCTTCCAGATGGGGAGCCGGGAAAGCTGGTCTGCTGGATTCTGGGCCACTCTTTCGTTTACTGGGCTGGCCAGCGAGCGGCTGAGCGCCCCTTTGGGCCGAATCTCGGTCTGGCAGCGGAGGAGGTGGCGATTTCATGGCTGGGCGAGTGGGGTCTGCGGTGGGAGCAGCTGCTGCCTTTGCTCCGTCACCATGGCCGCGTCAGGCAGCATCCAGCGATTCTAATTTTGCATATGGGGGGCAACGATTTGGCGGCGTGGTCCTGTAAGCGGTTGATCAGGGCTGCTAAGAGGGATTTTGAAGTGGTGCGTCGCCTGTTTCCTGGCGCCGCGTTGGTCTGGTCGGATATTGTTCCGAGGCCAGCGTGCTGGGATCAGCGGCGCTGGTCTCGTGGGCTGACCAAAATCAACCGGCAAATTGGGAGGTGGGTGAGCAATCATGGCGGGTTTCAGGTACAACACCCCTGGGCGGAGGTGTCCTGCGGGGGGTTGTTCAGGGGGGATGGCGTTCATTTGTCCCCTGTGGGAACTGATCTGCTCCTGAACGATTGGCAGGAGCTGTTGGAGTGTCTCGTGAGGTCCCGGTATCACTGGTCGCAGCTTCCAGCAGGGGGGGGGGGAGGGCAGCACAGGTGGTGATGGTGCCTGTGCCGGTGGCGGGATCCCGGAGGTTTCCGGGGTCCAGAGCCTTATGCCACTTGGGGTGGGGGCGGGGTGCCCTTGCCCGGATAACCCATGGAAGACTTTTGCTAGTAATATGGCGAAGTCGGATAGGGGTGGGTGAGCTCGGCCGTTGGGGGGTCCACGGCCGCAGCGGAGGCAAGGCCGCTTTGCTAGTAGCATGACTGGCAGCACACCGCTCCGCTGGGTTGCGAGAGTTATGTATTCTTGGCATTAATGTTAATACGTTTCTGTTGGAAATAAAGCTGCGACCAGTTTGTTACCATGAAAAGGTTGTCTGTGGTTTGTACCATAAGGGGGTGTAAGGGGGGGAGGTACGGGTGGGGGGGGGGGCTGGGGTTTGGAGCTGGGGAAGCGCCGGGTCCGGCTACCCGGTTATTATGCAGGGCGCGGGCAGGGTCCCGGCGCCCGAACGTAACCGGGTGCCGGTTAGGCGCGGGACCCTGCGAGCGTGGGGCGGACGAGGACGCGCGTGCCATGGGGGAGCGTGGCATCGTTTAATTTGATTGGCTCCGCGGGTGCACGTGCCGAGTGGAGCCAATCAGATGGGCCGGTCGGGCATGTGCTCCTGCCGCTGTTGCGAGCCTGGAGCACATGCTGCTGGCTGTCGGCACGGCGTCCCACCCGCCCGCCCCTTGCTACTGTGGTTGGGGGGCGGGGGGAGATTGAGGGGTGTCACAGCTGGTGGGGGTGTGTTTTTGCGGGATCCCGGAGGTTTCCGGGGTCCGGAGCCTTATGCCACTTGGGGTGGGGGCGGGGTGCCCTTGCCCGGATAACCCCTGGAAGACTTTTGCTAGTAATATGGCGAAGTCGGATAGGGGTGGGTGAGCTCGGCCGTTGGGGGGTCCATGGCCGCAGCGGAGGCGGGGCCGCTTTGCTAGTAGCATGGCTGGCGGCACACCGCTCCGCTGGGTTGCGAGAGTTATGTATTCTTGGCATTAATGTTAATACGTTTCTGTTGGAAATAAAGCTGCGACCAGTTTGTTACCATGAAAAGGTTGTCTGTGGTTTGTACCATAAGGGGGTGTAAGGGGGGGAGGTACGGGTGGGGGGGGGGCTGGGGTTTGGAGCTGGGGAAGCGCCGGGTCCGGCTACCCGGTTACATCGCAGCTGCGCCATTAGCATCGTTTAGTAAACATACCTCTATGTTTTAGTGCAGGTTCAAATTCTAATGAGTTACTCTAGAAAGCACAGAATTTGTTGAATGAAATTAGCCTGCTAGATATTTGGGATCTATTTTGCTTGGTTGGTGAGGAAAAGGATTGTCATATTTTAATGCAAGTTTCTTCTTCAAGTTACTGTATGAATTGGATTTGTGTCCTGGACTGGCTTTTAAGATGTTAGCACAGACTCAGTTTTTTTCTTGAACTTGATGGTTAATCCAAAGACATATTATTGTGAGTTATATAATTAAAGGCCAATTTCCAATTTGTGTATTTTATGTAGATTAATTGCAACAGTTGCTAGATTTTATTGTGGACATAGATAAGCATCAATATGCCTTTCATTCTACATAAGGGACTCAAGAGTCTGCTGTTGCTTTGTGTGATACCTTGCTAAGGGGATGGATTCTAATCTTTTTTATTAATTAGTTTTCCTTTATAGATTGTCAGCATTTAATATTATTTTGTTGGATAGTTGGGTTCATTTAACATCAGTAGGAATGTCCTTAAATGGTTTCTAACCAACAGGTTTCAATGAGTTGGATGCCTTTGGAAACTGGATGTGTTCTTTCTGCCATTTTGTTTAATCTCTGTTTAAGGCCACTATGTATTTTAATGGTGAATCTGAAAGTAAATTATCATATTTATGCTTATGATATGCTAGGATTTATGCTGATTAACGATGACTTAGGGGTATGTTTACTAAACGGCGCTAACGTCACAGCTGCGATGTTATCGTGCGATACGTGATGTTATCGCGTGATAATGGTGCATTACTGTGTGAGAACGTCACATATCGCACGATAATGTGTCTGGCGGCGTTAAGGTGTGCAGAGGGTGGAGTAAGGCTCCCCAGGGGCGGAGATAAGGGGTCAATGGGTGGATTGTGGGCAGGGAGAGGCTCCAGGCACACTAAAACCATGAAATGAAGGTCTGAAAATTAGCGCCAGTGAAAACCTTGTGCTAGAGGCACATTTGCAGGACAGAGAAAACATTTCCATCAGCAGTGTACAGCAAAGGCATGGAGACCCAGAAAAGTGATAGTAGTGATACATGTGCAGTAACCAAAAAGGCAAAAACAAGATATAATGACCAGAACCAAAAGTAAAATCCAAAACACCGAGCTGGCCAATAGAACAAATAATGACAAACGGTAATGAACACAGCCTATAAAGAATAAAAAGGATGAGCTCACCTTTTGAAGGGTCATTTCTCAGTCCCCCTACAAAGTGAATGTGCCAACATAGAAATAGTGCTGATGAGGGTTTTCTGCGGTGTGTATGGGGTACCTTGTTTTTGTGGCTTTCACATGTGCAGCAACAACAGAGTGGGCACGTGGGAAAGGGTACTATGGTGATGGTGTAAATGGGGTACAGGGGGCTGCATGTCTCACATGCAGTGGGCCAGCTGGGGCACAGTGTGGACTAGGCAGATGCCTACCTGGCACATAGGAATGTAAAAGTAAAAAGCCAGCAAGACAGCAACTGACCAAGGGCAAGCATGTCCACGAGTGTGGGTCCCAGGGGACAGTACCCAGCAAGTACCCCAAAGGGCACATAACATTGGCAGGCGGTGCCGTGGGGAAGTATGGATGTCTATGCAGGCACCCCTACCCCATATCACGCACCACAGGCAGCTACCTACTGGCACACTGGAAGGCCTGGGACTGTGCACCACCATCACCACCGGCACAAGGGCATGATAGCATGGTGGCGGAGGGGTGCTGGTGGTGGAGGGGGCAGTGGCAGCTGCCCACAGCAGACCACGGCCAAGCCCCGTTTAGGTGGGTGTCATGCACTGCAACAGACAAGGTCTGTCTGACGAACAGTCATGGTATCCCCAGGGAATGATCTGCCTCTGTGGCAACAGTTTGGTGCAGTACACACAGTCAATATGTTCAGGGGCAGAAGGTCACAGGTTCAAGTCCCAAGTCCCAGCTGTGGCTCCTGCAAACTATGTTCCTATATTTTACTCAGTACTGAACCGTGGTAAGAAAGACAGAACATTTATTGCAGATAAAATAAACATGCCATAAACACCTATTTTCTACCCTACAGAGCACAGACACCATAAACATGTGCAATCCCTAGAGCAGAGTCTCCCAACTGCAGTCCTGGAGGGCCAAACACCATTCAGGCTTCATGCTGTCCCTAATAAATATGCTTGTGCAGCATTGATCTGATGCAGGGGGATTACAGAATAAACGCCATATAAGGCACCCTATAAAGCATCCTATAGGGCACATTATAAGGTGCTTTGGCGGACAGGGCACTTTATAATGTGCCCTATGAAGTGCCTTATAGGGCACCTTATGCGGCACCTTAGGTTACAGCACTGTGAGGGTGTTTTTGCTGGCAGCACTGATTTAAGTTAAAAGGAAATGCCTCAGACAGCCTTCTTACATAACACCACTGCATAAGCAAACCCATGACCTCTGCCTCCACAGTCATTGCCCCATTCAATGTAATTTTGGTTTGTTCAATGTAAACTGTCTTGATATCATGAAAGGCGGTATATAAGAAATGTTAAATAAATAAATAAAATAAAATTGCAGTAACCAGTGGGCTACATCTTTATTGCTTCTAATGCTGCGCTGATATGAATGTAGGTTTAACACGCGTTAACGTGCTACGTCGTCCACTATCACGCGATACAGATTCTTGCTGCCTTGCCGCCAGAATGCCCACTCCTTATATGGTATTCTTCACATTATCGCTGCAACTAGTGCTGGTAACATTAAGACAGTTTAGTAAACGTACCCCTTAATGTCAGTTATTCAGACAATACAACTTAATTTGCTTGGTTGAAGGAAAACCATGTTGCTCTCAGTTGGACAAAGACTCAAGAATTATTGGTTAATTGAGGGAAGGTGAATCAACTTTCTGAGGCTATTCTGATGATTGGAGTTCAGTTACCTGTGAAGGCACGGATTTGTTACTTGGGAGTTCATACAGAATCTTGAGTTGTCTATGAAGGACCGTAGGCTGAAGTCTCTGTTTGATAAACGTTTTGTCTTGCGTAGGCTAAATTGTTATCACGGGCATGATTTTATTGTGCTTTTCTCTACAATTGATTATTGTAATTCTACAGAATCCTGCAGTTAGAATCATTTTTGGTCTTTCTGGTCGGATCATACTGGTACAAAACATAGATTGTGAGCCCTTTGGGGAAAGGGAAAAAATATATATAGTACCAGAATGTACACTGGAATTTCTTCCAATTACTGGTAACCATTTCACACTCTTTTATGCATGGAGAGTAATTTTAAAGAGGCCTGCATAGCTAACACTCCTTTTACTGCACAAATTTCCTGCCTGTTTGATAAAGTTGAGTATGCGTGTAGATGGCTCTATAAATTACAGCACAAATAGCGTGATGACTTACACCAGGCCTATAGCTGAAGTCCTTGTCCACACCTAGATTCGCAAGGAACACACATGTGGTATAGTGTTTTATAATTTACAGTGAGGGCATATTCTAAACATTTTAGCTGGCAGTGTGCCCTGATTGCCCTTGGTGGTGGAGCGTATCCTGCTCCCCTGTTCCAGACGCCGATTGGAGGCACACACACCACCCCCACACACCACTGAAAGAAGGCCTGGTTAAAACCGGGATGCTCTGTGGGCGGAGAGGGGGCATTGACAACCAGATAGCTGTGAAACTTTAGCCGGTTTGCTGCTGAATATTTCTGCTAACGGTACAGCAGTGTTGGTGGCTGGATAGTCCAGATGTTCAGTGGCTGAAACCATATATCTTCCTCCACTTAATATCTGGTTATAGTTAAAGCGGCAGCGATTTGGCCCTTTATTTTGCCTAGCCAGCGTCACTGAATATATCCCTCCTTTGAAGGTAGATCAGGGATCCCCTGACATCTGAGTATCATGGGATGAGAGTGAAATGAGATGATAAATAAATAAATAAATGTGAAAGTATCAAACCATGTGTACTGGGAGTAAGTTTGTCTTTCCTGCCCACCTGAAAGAGTGAATAATCCAGCAACTCAATGGGGATTGGGTCATGAACTTTAAGCTGATCAGAGGCTAAGTAAAATCAAATGTTCTTCTTGAGATTTTTTTTATCCATTTTTGTGTTACCCCTGTAGGAGGATCAACACTCAGAGAGACGAGCAACAAGAAGTTTGATGCCCGGATAGAGGACAAACTCAATCAAGTGAAAAAGGGAAGAGATGACACTGGGACTCTTCGTCTCCCAGTGAGGTAAGGGCTGGAGCTCACAGCAGGAGCGGCGAAACACTGTGGAGGAAGGTCCTGTGACTGGGAGGCTTAAGGTTTGAAGAAGTATAGTGATGTTGAGCTCAGAAGAGTTTTGTTTACGTATTCCATAGCTCTTTCTGAAGATCATTTAAACTTGGTTACTAGCAGTGTGCAGCACAAGACCGTATAACGTACCTGGTTTTATTCTATATGTGATTACATTTTATCTCGACCTTCTTTTATAGACTGGACTGTCCTGTACTGACTCTTAAAAATAGGACCGGCGACCTCATTGACCTCCTTATATTTGACATGTGAGTCTCCTCCTGAGCACCATTGAAACTTGGTTACAAGCGGCACACAGCACAATTTTGCGCATTGTACTTGTTTTTTATGTGATTATATTTTTAGTTTATTTTATTTTGTAGTGCTGAATTCTTACTAGAGGCCCTTATACTACCGTTTTCAAACTCCTCCTGCACTGCTGTACACACAAGGTGAGGCTCTTCCTGAGAACCACTGAAACTTGCTTACTAGTAACGTGCAGCTCAAGACTGCACATCACCCATGTTTCTACATATGAGTTTCTTCTGTTGTGTAGCTCTGTCTGCCTTGTATTGACTCCTGATGCAACAGTCTCAGGATGCACCCACTCTTCTAGAGATGCAAGGTGATGCTCTTCCTGAGGACCATTGAAACTTGCATACTAGTAACGTGTAGCTTGAGACTGCACATCGCACGTGTTTCTACATGTGAGTTTCTTCTGTTGTGTAGCTCTGTCTATCTTGTATTGACTCCTGATGCAACAGTCTCAGGATCCACCCACTCCTCTATAGATGCAAGGTGATGCACTTCCTGAGGACCATTGAAGCTTGCTTACTAGTAACATGCAGCTCGAGACTGCACATCACATGTGTTTCTACATGTGAGTTTCTTCTGTTGTGTGGCTCTGTCTGTCTTGTATTGATCCCTGATGCAACAGTCTCAGGATCTACCCACTCCTCTAGAGATGAAAGGTGATGCTCTTCCTGAGGACCATTGAAGCTTGCATACTAGTAACATGCAGCTCGAGACTGCACATCGCATGTGTTTCTACACGTGAGTTTCTTCTGATGTGTGGCTCGTTTTGTCTTGTATTGACCCCTGACGCAACAGACTCAGGATCCACCCACTCCTCTAGAGATGCAAGGTGATGCTCTTCTTGAGGACCATTGAAGCTTGCATACTAGTAACATGCAGCTCCAGACTGAATATCACACGTGTTTCTATATGTGAGCTTCTTCTGTTGTGTAGTCCTGTCTGTCTTGTATTGACCCCTGATGCAACAGTGTCAGCATTCACCCACTCCTCTAGAGATGCAAGGTGAGACTCTGTTTGAGAACCATTGAAGCTTGCATACTAGTAACATGCAGCTCGAGACTGCACATCGCATGTGTTTCTACATGTGAGTTTCTTCTGTTGTGAAGCTCTGTCTGTCTTGTATTGACCCCTGATACAACAAGTCTCAGGATCCACCCACTCCTCTAGAGATGCAAGGTGAGGATGTTGCTGAGGGCCATTGAAGCTTGCATACTAGTAACATGCAGCTTGAGACTGCACATCACACATGTTTCTATAAGTGAGTTTCTTCTGTTGTGTAGTTCTGTCTGTCTTGTATTGACCCCTGATGCAACAGTCTCAGGATACACCCACTCCTCTAGAGATACAAGGTGATGCACTTCCTTTGGATCATTGAAACTTGGTGACTGGTGATGTGTGGCAGCCACGGGTTGCACCATAGATCTAATAGGCATGACTTGCTCCTTTAGGTACTCTTTCAGGTGCTTCCAACCGGTCCTCCCTGCTTGACCTGGACTCTCCTACAAGTACCTATTTGCATTTCTGGCTGTGTGGTCCTTAAATTCCATGGACACAGACCTCATGAAATGCTCATCCATTGGCGGAAACTTACTCCTACCAGTATATTAATAGGTTCTGGGAACCTGTTTATAAAGGCACATCGAAACTCGTGTTGCTCTTACACAGTAATATTAAATAGTTGCCTTTTTGGGCTTCTAAATCACCCCTCATGTATACACTTGTACATATTTTCAAAGACACACACGCATCACAATTTCATCTCTGTTCCCTCCAAACTTCTTCCTTGGGAATTCCTACATGCGGATAGAATGAAAGCAGATACACTCTTTCTGTGTGTGCATGTTTTACAAACATATCTAACCATGCTTCTAAAGCTGGATGTACACAGGGAACTACGCTACCAGGATAGGGTGGGGTTAACGCAGATTTAACTAGCTAAGCTTGAAGAGGATCTAGCTAAGCTTGAAGAATGGTCTAGAATCTGGCAGTTGGGATTTAATGTTAAAAAATGTAAGGTCATGCATTTGGGCTGCACCAATCCAAGGGAGCAATATAGTATAGGGGTGAAGTACTTTTGTCCACTAAAGAACTGTGGGACCTGGGTGTGGCTGTGTCTGATGATCTTAAAGTAGCTAAACAGGTAGAAAAGGCAACGGCAAAAGCTAGAAGGATGCTTGGGTGCATACGGAGAGGAATGGCTAGCAGAAAAAAGGAGGTGATAATGCCTCTGTATAAGTTTTTGGTGCGACCTCATTTGGAGTATAGTGCAGTGTGCAATTCTGGAGACCGCACCTTCAAAAGGATGTGAACAGGATGGAGTCGGTGCAGAGGGTGGCTACTAAAATTATTAGTGGTCTTCATTATAAAGCATATGAGGACAGACTTAAGGATCTTAATATATACACCTTAGAGGAAAGGCGGGATAGAGGTGATATGATTGAGATGCTTAAATACCTCCGTAGCATAAATGTTCAGGGAGAGAGCCTCTTTCAGTTCAAAGCAAGTTCTGCTACGAGGGGACATGGGATGAGGGTGAAGGGAGATAGATTTAGGAGTGATATGCGGAAATATTTCTTTACGGAAAGAGTAGTGGATCCGTGGAATAGTCTCCCAGTGGAGGTGGTAGAGATGAGGACAGTAACTGAATTTAAAAAAGCATGGGACAAACAGAGAATCTCTAAAGATAAAAAGGGGACTGTTTTAGTTGTTGATATGGAAGGACAGACTAGATAGGCCATGTGGTCTCTTTCTGTCGTCATATTTCTATGTTTCTATGTTTCTTTTTCTGGTAATGTCCTACCCTGGCAGCATGGATCAGCACAAGGACTGGGTTATAGTCGCCCGCTGCCCATTTTATGCATTAAAGTGCAGCTTCTCTGCACTAACATGTTACCAGTATCCCACTTAGTAACGATGGGTGGCATTTCCGAAGACATTTACATGGGTAACTTCGAAAATCCCAGAAAATTCCCCAACATGCCCAATGTCCCTAAATGCATAACTTATAGTCAATATTTGGAAGGGTTTCTCCACTAACCCCACTGAGCCCGATATTCAAGGGCACTATCAGGATAGTGCTACTGAATATTTCCTCTAAACGCAGCTGCACTATCCGAGTAGTGTCAAGGCAGGCTGTGAGTGGTGCAAGGGTGGAACAAGCACTTATCTAGTCAGATGCAACTTTCATTCCAGAACCAAGAAAAAAACAGGCCCAACTTTATATGCTTGACCTATCCAGACAGTGACTTAATATCGCCCATGGCGGCCATTGCTGTAACTGGATATTCTGTGCAATCTGCTAACCAGACACTTTCGCTGCAAGTCCAGTTTCAATTTTGCCTATTATGGGCAGTATTTAAAAATACACTGCTGGATGCAGGCTGAATATTGCTTCTCTTAGCTTCCAAGTCTGGACATATCAATAGCAGATGTAATCTCAACTAGATAACAAATTCATTTACAGTAACATGATGCCTGTCCTGCTCAGTATCTTCCTAAAGTTACAGAATGCCTGTTCCAGCTCAGTGTTTATCTATAGTTACAGGATGTCTAGCCCACTCAGTATCTACCTAAAGTTACAGGACACCTGTTCCAACTCAGTATCTACCTAAAGTTACAAGATGCCTATCCCACTAAGCAGCTACCTATAGTTACAGGATGCCTGTCCCGCTCAGTATCTATCTATAGTTACAAGATGCCTGTTTCCCTCACTATCTACCTAAAGTTACAGGATGTCTGTTTCACTCAGTATCTATATAACTTTACAGGATGCCCGTCCTGCTCAGTATAGTTACAAGATGACTGCTCGCACTCAGTATCAACCTAAAGTTGCAGGGTGCCTGTTCCACTCAGTATCTACCTAAAGTTACAGGATGCTTGTCCCACTCAGTTTCTACCTAAAGTTAGAGGATGCCTGTTCTACTCAATATCCACCTAAAGTTACAGGATGCTTGTCCCGCTCACTATCTACCTAAAGTTACAGGATGCCTGTCCTGCTCAGTATCTACCTAAAGTTACATGATGCCTGTCCCGCTCTCTGTCTACCTAAAGTTATACCATGTCTAGCCCATTCAGTATCTACCTAAAGTTACAGGACACCTGTTCCCACTCAGCATCTACCTAAAGTTACATGATGCCTGTTCCTGCTTAGTATCTACCTAAAGTTACATGATGCCTGTTCCTGCTTAGTATCTACCTAAAGTTACAGGATGCCTGTCCTGCTCAGTATTTACCTAAAGTTAGAGGATACCTGTCCCACTCAGTATCTACCTAAAGTTACAAAATGCCTGTCCTGCTCAGTATCTACCTAAAGTTACAGGATGCCTGTTCCCGCTCAGTATATACCTAAAGTTACAGGATGCCCGTCCTGCTCTCTGTCTACCTAAAGTAACTGGATGTCTAGCCCACTCAGTATCTACCTAAGGTTACAGGACACCCGTTCCCACTCAGCATCTACCTAAAGTTACATGATGCCTGTTCCTGCTCAGTATCTGCCTAAAGTTACAAGTTGCCTGTCCTACTCAGTATTTACCTAAAGTTACAGGATGCCTCTCCCACTCAGTATCTACCTAAAGTTACAGGATGCCTGTTCCATTCTACCTAAAGTTACAGGATGCCTATTCCGCTTAGTATCTACCTAAAGTTACAGGATGCCTGTCCCGCTCAGTATCTACCTAAAGTTACATGACGCCTGTTCCTGCTCAGTATCTACCTAAAGTTACAGGATGCCTGTCCCACTCTGTGTCTACCTAAAGTTACATGATGCCTGTCCCACTCTGTATCTACCTAAAGTTACAGGATGCCTGTCCTACTCAGTGTCTACCTAAAGTTACATGATGCTTGTCCCACTCAGTATCTACCTAAAGTTGCATGATGCCTGCTCCTGCTTAGTATCTACCTAAAGTTACAGGATGCCTGTCCTGCTCTGTATTTACCTAAAGTTACAGGATACCTGTCCCACTCAGTATCTACCTAAAGATACAGGATGCCTGTCCCGCTCAGTATCTACCTAAAGTTACAGGATGCCTGTTCCAGCTCAGTATACACCTAAAGTTACAGGATCAGTATATACCTAAAGTTACAGGATGCCTCTCCCACTCAGTATCTACCTAAAGTTACAGGATGCCTGTTCCATTCTTCCTAAAGTTACAGGATGCCTATTCCGCTCAGTATCTACCTAAAGTTACAGGATGCCTGTTCCCGCTCAGTATATACCTAAAGTTACAGGATGCCTGTCCCGCTCAGTATCTACCTAAAGTTACATGATGCCTGTTCCTGCTCAGTATCTACCTAAAGTTACAGGATGCCTGTCCTACCCAGTATTTACCTAAAGTTACAGGATGCCTGTTCCATTCTACCTAAAGTTACAGGATGCCTATTCCGCTCAGTATCTACCTAAAGTTACAGGATGCCTGTCCCACTCTGTATCTACCTAAAGTTACAGGATGCCTGTCCCGCTCAGTGTCTACCTAAAGTTACAGGATGCCTGTCCCACTCTGTATCTACCTAAAGTTACAGGATGCCTGTCCCGCTCAGTATGTATCTAAAGTTACATGATGCCTATCCCGCTCAGTGTCTACCTAAAGCTACAGGATGCCTGTCCCATTCAGTATGTATCTAAAGTTACAGGATGCCTGTCCCATTCAGTATGTATCTAAAGTTAAATGATGCCTATCCCGCTCAGTGTCTACCTAAAGTTACAGGATGCCTGTCCTGCTCAGTATCTACCTAAAGTTACATGATGCCTGTCCCGCTCTCTGTCTACCTAAAGTTATACCATGTCTAGCCCATTCAGTATCTACCTAAAGTTACATGATGCCTGTTCCTGCTTAGTATCTACCTAAAGTTACATGATGCCTGTTCCTGCTTAGTATCTACCTAAAGTTACAGGATGCCTGTCCTGCTCAGTATTTACCTAAAGTTAGAGGATACCTGTCCCACTCAGTATCTACCTAAAGTTACAAAATGCCTGTCCTGCTCAGTATCTACCTAAAGTTACAGGATGCCTGTTCCCGCTCAGTATATACCTAAAGTTACAGGATGCCCGTCCTGCTCTCTGTCTACCTAAAGTAACTGGATGTCTAGCCCACTCAGTATCTACCTAAGGTTACAGGACACCCGTTCCCACTCAGCATCTACCTAAAGTTACATGATGCCTGTTCCTGCTCAGTATCTGCCTAAAGTTACAAGTTGCCTGTCCTACTCAGTATTTACCTAAAGTTACAGGATGCCTCTCCCACTCAGTATCTACCTAAAGTTACAGGATGCCTGTTCCATTCTACCTAAAGTTACAGGATGCCTATTCCGCTTAGTATCTACCTAAAGTTACAGGATGCCTGTCCCGCTCAGTATCTACCTAAAGTTACATGACGCCTGTTCCTGCTCAGTATCTACCTAAAGTTACAGGATGCCTGTCCCACTCTGTGTCTACCTAAAGTTACATGATGCCTGTCCCACTCTGTATCTACCTAAAGTTACAGGATGCCTGTCCTACTCAGTGTCTACCTAAAGTTACATGATGCTTGTCCCACTCAGTATCTACCTAAAGTTGCATGATGCCTGCTCCTGCTTAGTATCTACCTAAAGTTACAGGATGCCTGTCCTGCTCTGTATTTACCTAAAGTTACAGGATACCTGTCCCACTCAGTATCTACCTAAAGATACAGGATGCCTGTCCCGCTCAGTATCTACCTAAAGTTACAGGATGCCTGTTCCAGCTCAGTATACACCTAAAGTTACAGGATCAGTATATACCTAAAGTTACAGGATGCCTCTCCCACTCAGTATCTACCTAAAGTTACAGGATGCCTGTTCCATTCTTCCTAAAGTTACAGGATGCCTATTCCGCTCAGTATCTACCTAAAGTTACAGGATGCCTGTTCCCGCTCAGTATATACCTAAAGTTACAGGATGCCTGTCCCGCTCAGTATCTACCTAAAGTTACATGATGCCTGTTCCTGCTCAGTATCTACCTAAAGTTACAGGATGCCTGTCCTACCCAGTATTTACCTAAAGTTACAGGATGCCTGTTCCATTCTACCTAAAGTTACAGGATGCCTATTCCGCTCAGTATCTACCTAAAGTTACAGGATGCCTGTCCCACTCTGTATCTACCTAAAGTTACAGGATGCCTGTCCCGCTCAGTGTCTACCTAAAGTTACAGGATGCCTGTCCCACTCTGTATCTACCTAAAGTTACAGGATGCCTGTCCCGCTCAGTATGTATCTAAAGTTACATGATGCCTATCCCGCTCAGTGTCTACCTAAAGCTACAGGATGCCTGTCCCATTCAGTATGTATCTAAAGTTACAGGATGCCTGTCCCATTCAGTATGTATCTAAAGTTAAATGATGCCTATCCCGCTCAGTGTCTACCTAAAGTTACAGGATGCCTGTCCCATTTAGTATGTATCTAAAGTTAGATGATGCCTGTCCCACTCTGTATCTACCTAAAGTTACAGGATGCCTGTCCCATTCAGTATCTATCTAAAGTTACATGATGCCTGTCCCGCTCAGTGTCTACCTAAAGTTACAGGATGCCTGTCCCATTCAGTATGTATCTAAAGTTACAGGATGCCTGTCCCGCTCAGTGTCTACCTAAAGTTACAGGATGCCTGTCCCATTCAGTGTGTATCTAAAGTTACAGGATGCCTGTCCCATTCAGTATGTATCTAAAGTTACATGATGCCTGTCCCGCTCAGTGTCTACCTAAAGTTACAGGATGCCTGTCCTTCTCTGTATCTACCTAAAGTTACAAGATGCCTGTCCCATTCAGTATGTATCTAAAGTTACATGATGCCTGTCCCACTCTGTATCTACCTAAAGTTACAGGATGCCTGTCCCATTCAGTATGTACCTAAAGTTACAGGATGCCTGTCCTGCTCAGTATTTACCTAAAGTTACAGGATACCTGTCCCACTCAGTATCTACCTAAAGTTACAAAATGCCTGTCCCGCTCAGTATCTACCTAAAGTTACAGGATGCCTGTTCCCGCTCAGTATATACCTAAAGATACAGGATGCCCGTCCTGCTCTCTGTCTACCTAAAGTTACTGGATGTCTAGCCCACTCAGTATCTACCTAAAGTTACAGGACACCCGTTCCCACTCAGCATCTACCTAAAGTTACATGATGCCTGTTCCTGCTCAGTATCTGCCTAAAGTTACAAGTTGCCTGTCCTACTCAGTATTTACCTAAAGTTACAAGATGTCTCTCCCACTCAGTATCTACCTAAAGTTACAGGATGCCTGTTCCATTCTACCTAAAGTTACAGGATGCCTATTCCGCTCAGTATCTACCTAAAGTTACAGGATGCCTGTCCCGCTAAGTATCTACCTAAAGTTACATGATGCCTGTTCCTGCTCAGTATCTACCTAAAGTTACAGGATGCCTGTCCCACTCTGTGTCTACCTAAAGTTACATGATGCCTGTCCCACTCTGTATCTACCTAAAGTTACAGGATGCCTGTCCCACTCAGTATCTACCTAAAGTTACAGGATGCCTGTCCCACTCAATGTCTACCTAAAGTTACATGATGCCTGTCCCACTCAGTATCTACCTAAAGTTGCATGATGCCTGTCCCACTCAGTATCTACCTAAAGTTGCATGATGCCTGTTCCTGCTTAGTATCTACCTAAAGTTACAGGATGCCTGTCCTGCTCAGTATTTACCTAAAGTTACAGGATACCTGTTCCACTCAGTATCTACCTAAAGTTACATGATGCCTGTCCCACTCAGTATCTACCTAAAGTTGCATGATGCCTGTTCCTGCTTAGTATCTACCTAAAGTTACAGGATGCCTGTCCTGCTCAGTATTTACCTAAAGTTACAGGATACCTGTTCCACTCAGTATCTACCTAAAGTTACAGGATGCCTGTCCCGCTCAGTATCTACCTAAAGTTACATGATGCCTGTTCCTGCTCAGTATCTACCTAAAGTTACAGGATGCCTGTCCTACCCAGTATTTACCTAAAGTTACAGGATGCCTGTTCCATTCTACCTAAAGTTACAGGATGCCTTTTCCGCTCAGTATCTACCTAAAGTTACAGGATGCCTGTCCCACTCTGTATCTACCTAAAGTTACAGGATGCCTGTCCCGCTCAGTGTCTACCTAAAGTTACATGATGCCTGTCCCACTCTGTATCTACCTAAAGTTACAGGAATGCTGTCCCATTCAGTATGCATCTAAAGTTACATGATGCCTGTCCAGCTCAGTGTCTACCTAAAGTTACAGGAAGCCTGTCCCACTCTGTATCTACCTAAAGTTACAGGATGCCTGTCCCGCTCAGTATGTATCTAAAGTTACATGATGCCTATCCCGCTCAGTGTCTACCTAAAGTTACAGGATGCCTGTACCATTCAGTATGTATCTAAAGTTACAGGATGCTTGTCCCATTCGGTATGTATCTAAAGTTACATGATGCCTATCCCGCTCAGTGTCTACCTAAAGTTACAGGATGCCTGTCCCATTTAGTATGTATCTAAAGTTAGATGATGCCTGTCCCACTCTGTATCTACCTAAAGTTACAGGATGCCTGTCCCATTCAGTATCTATCTAAAGTTACATGATGCCTGTCCCGCTCAGTGTCTACCTAAAGTTACAGAATGCCTGTCCCATTCAGTATGTATCTAAAGTTACAGGATGCCTGTCCCGCTCAGTGTCTACCTAAAGTTACAGGATGCCTGTCCCATTCAGTATGTATCTAAAGTTACAGAATGCCTGTCCCATTCAGTATGTATCTAAAGTTACAAGATGCCTGTCCTGCTCAGTGTCTACCTAAAGTTACAGGATGCCTGTCCTTCTCTTTATCTACCTAAAGTTACAAGATGCCTGTGCCATTCAGTATGTATCTAAAGTTACATGATGCCTGTCCCACTCTGTATCTACCTAAAGTTACAGGATGCCTGTCCCATTCAGTATGTACCTAAAGTTACAGGATGCCTGTCCTGCTCAGTATTTACCTAAAGTTACAGGATACCTGTCCCACTCAGTATCTACCTAAAGTTACAAAATGCCTGTCCCGCTCAGTATCTACCTAAAGTTACAGGATGCCTGTTCCCGCTCAGTATATACCTAAAGTTACAGGATGCCCGTCCTGCTCTCTGTCTACCTAAAGTTACTGGATGTCTAGCCCACTCAGTATCTACCTAAAGTTACAGGACACCCGTTCCCACTCAGCATCTACCTAAAGTTACATGATGCCTGTTCCTGCTCAGTATCTGCCTAAAGTTACAAGTTGCCTGTCCTACTCAGTATTTACCAAAAGTTACAGGATGTCTCTCCCACTCAGTATCTACCTAAAGTTACAGGATGCCTGTTCCATTCTACCTAAAGTTACAGGATGCCTATTCCGCTCAGTATCTACCTAAAGTTACAGGATGCCTGTCCCGCTAAGTATCTACCTAAAGTTACATGATGCCTGTTCCTGCTCAGTATCTACCTAAAGTTACAGGATGCCTGTCCCATTCTGTGTCTACCTAAAGTTACATGATGCCTGTCCCACTCTGTATCTACCTAAAGTTACAGGATGCTTGTCCTACTCAATGTCTACCTAAAGTTACATGATGCCTGTCCCACTCAGTATCTACCTAAAGTTGCATGATGCCTGTTCCTGCTTAGTATCTACCTAAAGTTACAGGATGCCTGTCCTGCTCAGTATTTACCTAAAGTTACAGGATACCTGTTCCACTCAGTATCTTCCTAAAGATACAGGATGCCTGTCCCACTCAGTATCTACCTAAAGTTACAGGATGCCTGTTCCAGCTTAGTATAAACCTAAAGTTACAGGATCAGTATATACCTAAAGTTACAGGATGCCTGTTCCATTCTTCCTAAAGTTACAGGATGCCTGTTCCCGCTCAGTATTTACCTAAAGTTACAGGATGCCTCTCCCGCTCAGTATCTACCTAAAGTTACAGGATGCCTATTCTGCTCAGTATCTACCTAAAGTTACAGGATACCTGTTCCATTCTTCCTAAAGTTACAGGATGCCTGTTCCCGCTCAGTATATACCTAAAGTTACAGGATGCCTGTCCCGCTCAGTATCTACCTAAAGTTACATGATGCCTATTCCTGCTCAGTATCTACCTAAAGTTACAGGATGCCTGTCCTACTCAGTATTTACCTAAAGTTACAGGATGCCTGTTCCATTCTACCTAAAGTTACAGGATGCCTATTCCGCTCAGTATCTACCTAAAGTTACAGGATGCCTGTCCCACTCTGTATCTACCTAAAGTTACAGGATGCCTGTCCCATTCAGTATGTATCTAAAGTAATATGATGCCTGTCCCGCTCAGTGTCTACCTAAAGTTACAGGACGCCTGTCCCACTCTGTATCTACCTAAAGTTACAGGATGCCTGTCCCATTCAGTATG
The DNA here is from genome assembly GCA_033557465.1 of Ichthyophis bannanicus. Lineage (NCBI taxonomy): Eukaryota > Metazoa > Chordata > Amphibia > Gymnophiona > Ichthyophiidae > Ichthyophis > Ichthyophis bannanicus. The sequence continues at coordinate 65,063,394 of CM066031.1, read as the reverse complement.
TATCTAAAGTTACAAGATGCCTATCCAGCTCAGTGTCTACCTAAAGTTACAGGATGCCTGTCCCGCTCAGTGTCTACCTAAAGTTACATGATGCCTGTCCCGCTCAGTGTCTACCTAAAGTTACAGGATGCCTGTCCCGCTCAGTGTCTACCTAAAGTTACAGGATGCCTGTCCCATTCAGTATGTATCTAAAGTTACATGATGCCTATCCCGCTCAGTGTCTACCTAAAGTTACAGGATGCCTGTCCCATTCAGTATGTATCTAAAGTTACAGGATGCCTGTCCCGCTCAGTGTCTACCTAAAGTTACAGGATGCCTGTCCCACTCTTTATCTACCTAAAGTTACAGGATGCCTGTCCCGCTCAGTGTCTATCTAAAGTTACATGATGCCTGTCACATTCAGTATGTATCTAAAGTTACAGGATGCCTGTCCCATTCAGTATGTACCTAAAGTTACAGGATGCCTGTCCCATTCAGTATGTATCTAAAGTTACAGGATTCCTGTCCCATTCAGTATGTATCTAAAGTTACAGGATGCCTGTCCTGCTCTGTATCTACCTAAAGTTACAGGATGCCTGTCCCGCTCAGTATGTATCTAAAGTAACAGGAAGCCTGTCCCACTCTGTATCTACCTAAAGTTACAGGATGCCTGTCCCATTCAGTATGTATCTAAAGTTACAGGATGCCTGTTCCGCTCAGTGTCTACCTAAAGTTACAGGATGCCTGTCCCATTCAGTATGTATCTAAAGTTACGGGATGCCTGTCCCGCTCAGTGTCTCCCTAAAGTTACAGGATGCCTGTCCCATTCAGTATGTATCTAAAGTTACAGGATGCCTGTCCCGCTCAGTGTCTACCTAAAGTTACAGGATGCCTGTCCCATTCAGTATGTATCTAAAGTTACAGGATGCCTGTCCCGCTCAGTGTCTACCTAAAGTTACAGGATGCCTGTCCCGCTCAGTGTCTACCTAAAGTTACATGATGCCTGTCCCATTCAGTATGTATCTAAAGTTACAGGATGCCTGTCCCGCTCAGTGTCTACCTAAAGTTACAGGACGCCTGTCCCATTCAGTATGTATCTAAAGTTACAGGATGCCTGTCCCATTCAGTATGTATCTAAAGTTACATGATGCCTGTCCCACTCAGTGTCTACCTAAAGTTACAGGATGCTTGTCCCACTCTGTATCTACCTAAAGTTACATGATGCCTGTCCCCCTCAGTGTCTACCTAAAGTTACATGATGCCTGTCCCACTCTGTATCTACCTAAAGTTACAGGATGCCTGTCCCATTCAGTATGTATCTAAAGTTACATGATGCCTGTCCCACTCTGTGTCTATCTAAAGTTACAGGATGCCTGTCCCGCTCAGTGTCTACCTAAAGTTACATGATGCCTGTCCCATTCAGTATGTATCTAAAGTTACAGGATGCCTGTCCCGCTCAGTGTCTACCTAAAGTTACAGGATGCCTGTCCTGCTCTGTATCTACCTAAAGTTACATGATGCCTGTCCCATTCAGTATGTATCTAAAGTTACAGGATGCCTGTCCCATTCAGTATGTATCTAAAGTTACAGGATGCCTGTCCCACTCAGTATCTACCTAAAGTTACAGGATGCCACTCCCACTCAGTATCTACCTAAAGTTACAGGATGCCTGTCCCATTCAGAATGTATCTAAAGTTACATGATGCCTGTCCCATTCAGTATGTATCTAAAGTTACAAGATGCCTATCCCATTCAGTATGTATCTAAAGATACAGGATGCCTGTCCCATTCAGTATGTATCTAAAGTTACAGGATGCCTGTCCCGCTCAGTGTCTACCTAAAGTTGCAGGATGCCTGTCCCATTCAGTATGTATCTAAAGTTACAGGATGCCTGTCCCGCTCAGTGTCTACCTAAAGTTACAGGATGCCTGTCCTGCTCTGTATCTACCTAAAGTTACAGGATGCCTGTCCCATTCAGTATGTATCTAAAGTTACAGGATGCCTGTCCAATTCAGTATGTATCTAAAGTTACATGATGCCTGTCCCATTCAGTATGTATCTAAAGTTACAGGATGCCTGTCCCGCTCAGTGTCTACCTAAACTTACAGGATGCCTGTCCCGCTCAATGTCTACCTAAAGTTACAGGATGCCTGTCCCATTCAGTATGTATCTAAAGTTACATGATGTCTGTCCCGCTCAGTGTCTACCTAAAGTTACAGGATACCTGTCCCACTCAGTATCTACCTAAAGATACAAAATGCCTGTCCTGCTCAGTATCTACCTAAAGTTACAGGATGCCTGTTCCCGCTCAGTATAAACCTAAAGTTACAGGATGCCCGTCCTGCTCTCTGTCTACCTAAAGTTACTGGATGTCTAGCCCACTCAGTATCTACCTAAGGTTACAGGACACCCGTTCCCACTCAGCATCTTCCTAAAGTTACATGATGCCTGTTCCTGCTCAGTATCTGCCTAAAGTTACAAGTTGCCTCTCCCACTCAGTATCTACCTAAAGTTACAGGATGCCTGTTCCATTCTTCCTAAAGTTACAGGATTCCTATTCCGCTCAGTATCTACCTAAAGTTACAGGATGCCTGTTCCCGCTCAGTATATACCTAAAGTTACAGGATGCCTGTCCCGCTCAGTATCTACCTAAAGTTACATGATGCCTGTTCCTGCTCAGTATCTACCTAAAGTTACAGGATGCCTGTCCTACCCAGTATTTACCTAAAGTTACAGGATGCCTGTTCCATTCTACCTAAAGTTACAGGATGCCTATTCCGCTCAGTATCTACCTAAAGTTACAGGATGCCTGTCCCACTCTGTATCTACCTAAAGTTACAGGATGCCTGTCCCATTCAGTATGCATCTAAAGTTACATGATGCCTGTCCAGCTCAGTGTCTACCTAAAGTTACAGGATGCCTGTCCCACTCTGTATCTACCTAAAGTTACAGGATGCCTGTCCCACTCAGTATGTATCTAAAGTTACATGATGCCTATCCCGCTCAGTGTCTACCTAAAGTTACAGGATGCCTGTCCCATTCAGTATGTATCTAAAGTTACATGATGCCTATCCCGCTCAGTGTCTACCTAAAGTTACAGGATGCCTGTCCCATTCAGTATGTATCTAAAGTTAGATGATGCCTGTCCCACTCTGTATCTACCTAAAGTTACAGGATGCCTGTCCCATTCAGTATGTATCTAAAGTTACAGGATGCCTGTCCCGCTCAGTGTCTACCTAAAGTTACAGGATGCCTGTCCCATTCAGTATGTATCTAAAGTTACAGGATGCCTGTCCCATTCAGTATGTATCTAAAGTTACATGATGCCTGTCCCGCTCAGTGTCTACCTAAAGTTACAGGATGCCTGTCCTTCTCTGTATCTACCTAAAGTTACAAGATGCCTGTCCCATTCAGTATGTATCTAAAGTTACATGATGCCTGTCCCACTCTGTATCTACCTAAAGTTACAGGATGCCTGTCCCATTCAGTATGTACCTAAAGTTACAGGATGCCTGTCCTGCTCAGTATTTACCTAAAGTTACAGGATACCTGTCCCACTCAGTATCTATCTAAAGTTACAAAATGCCTGTCCTGCTCAGTATCTACCTAAAGTTACAGGATGCCTGTTCCCGCTCAGTATATACCTAAAGTTACAGGATGCCCGTCCTGCTCTCTATCTACCTAAAGTTACTGGATGTCTAGCTCACTCAGTATCTACCTAAAGTTACAGGACACCCGTTCCCACTCAGCATCTACCTAAAGTTACATGATGCCTGTTCCTGCTCAGTATCTGCCTAAAGCTACAAGTTGCCTGTCCTACTCAGTATTTGCCTAAAGTTACAGGATGTCTCTCCCACTCAGTATCTACCTAAAGTTACAGGATGCCTGTTCCATTCTACCTAAAGTTACAGGATGGCTATTCCGCTCAGTATCTACCTAAAGTTACAGGATGCCTGTCCCGCTCAGTATCTACCTAAAGTTACATGATGCCTGTTCCTGCTCAGTATCTACCTAAAGTTGCAGGATGCCTGTCCCACTCTGTGTCTACCTAAAGTTACATGATGCCTGTCCCACTCTGTATCTACCTAAAGTTACAGGATGCCTGTCCTACTCAATGTCTACCTAAAGTTAAAAGATGCCTGTCCCACTCAGTATCTACCTAAAGTTGCATGATGCCTGTTCCTGCTTAGTATCTACCTAAAGTTACAGGATGCCTGTCCTGCTCAGTATTTACCTAAAGTTACAGGATACCTGTCCCACTCAGTATCTACCTAAAGATACAGGATGCCTATCCCGCTCAGTATCTACCTAAAGTTACAGGATGCCTGTTCCAGCTCAGTATATACCTAAAGTTACAGGATCAGTATATACCTAAAGTTACAGGATGCCTGTTCCATTCTTCCTAAAGTTACAGGATGCCTATTCTGCTCAGTATCTACCTAAAGTTACAGGATACCTGTTCCATTCTTCCTAAAGTTACAGGATGCCTGTTCCCGCTCAGTATATACCTAAAGTTACAGGATGCCTGTCCCGCTCAGTATCTACCTAAAGTTACATGATGCCTATTCCTGCTCAGTATCTACCTAAAGTTACAGGATTCCTGTCCTACTCAGTATTTACCTAAAGTTACAGGATGATTGTTCCATTCTACCTAATGTTACAGGATGACTATTCCGCTCAATATCTACCTAAAGTTACAGGATGCCTGTCCCACTCTGTATCTACCTAAAGTTACAGGATGCCTGTCCCATTCAGTATGTATCTAAAGTTACAAGATGCCTATCCCGCTCAGTGTCTACTTAAAGTCACAGGATGCCTGTCCCGCTCAATGTCTACCTAAAGTTACATGATGCCTGTCCCGCTCAGTGTCTACCTAAAGTTACAGGATGCCTGTCCGGCTCAGTGTCTACCTAAAGTTACAGGATGCCTGTCCCATTCAGTATGTATCTAAAGTTACATGATGCCTATCCCGCTCAGTGTCTACCTAAAGTTACAGGATGCCTGTCCCATTCAATATGTATCTAAAGTTACAGGATGCCTGTCCCGCTCAGTGTCTACCTAAAGTTACAGGATGCCTGTCCCACTCTGTATCTACCTAAAGTTACAGGATGCCTGTCCCGCTCAGTGTCTACCTAAAGTTACATGATGCCTGTCCCATTCAGTATGTATCTAAAGTTACAGGATGCCTGTCCCATTCAGTATGTACCTAAATTTACAGGATGCCTGTCCCATTCAGTATGTATCTAAAGTTACAGGATTCCTGTCCCATTCAGTATGTATCTAAAGTTACAGGATGCCTGTCCTGCTCTGTATCTACCTAAAGTTACAGGATGCCTGTCCCGCTCAGTATGTATCTAAAGTTACAGGATGCCTGTCCCACTCTGTATCTACCTAAAGTTACAGGATGCCTGTCCCATTCAGTATGTATCTAAAGTTACAGGATGCCTGTCCCGCTCAGTGTCTACCTAAAGTTACAGGATGCCTGTCCCATTCAGTATGTATCTAAAGTTACAGGATGCCTGTCCCGCTCAGTGTCTACCTAAAGTTACAGGATGCCTGTCCCATTCAGTATGTATCTAAAGTTACATGATGTCTGTCCCGCTCAGTGTCTACCTAAAGTTACATGATGCCTGTCCCATTCAGTATGTATGTAAAGTTACATAATGCCTGTCCCATTCAGTATGTATCTAAAGTTACATGATGCCTGTCCCATTCAGTGTCTACCTAAAGTTACAGGATGCCTGTCCCATTCAGTATGTATGTAAAGTTACATGATGCCTGTCCCATTCAGTGTTTACCTAAAGTTACAGGATGCCTGTCCCATTCAGTATGTACCTAAAGTTACATGATGCCTGTCCCATTCAGTATGTATCTAAAGTTACAGGATGCCTATCCCGCTCAGTGTCTACCTAAAGTTACAGGATGCCTGTCCCACTCAGTATGTATCTAAAGTTACAGTATGCCTGTCCCGCTCAGTGTCTAGCTAAAGTTACAGAATGCCTGTCCCATTCAGTATGTATCTAAAGTTACAGGATGCCTGTCCCACTCTGCATCTACCTAAAGTTACAGGATGTCTGTCCCATTCAGTATGTATCTAAAGTTACAGGATGCCTGTCCCATTCAGTATGTATCTAAAGTTACAGGATGCCCGTCCCACTCTGTATCTACCTAAAGTTACAGGATGCCTGTCCCATTCAGTATGTATCTAAAGTTACAGGATGCCTGTCCCGCTCAGTGTCTACCTAAAGTTACAGGATGCCTGTCCCATTCAGTATGTATCTAAAGTTACAAGATGCCTGTCCCATTCAGTATGTATCTAAAGTTACATGATTCCTGTCCCACTCTGTTTCTACCTAAAGTTACAGGATGCCTGTCCCATTCAGTATGTATCTAAAGTTACATGATGCCTATCCCGCTCAGTGTCTACCTAAAGTTACAGGATGCCTGTCCCATTCAGTATGTATCTAAAGTTACAGGATTCCTGTCCCATTCAGTATGTATCTAAAGTTACAGGATGCCTGTCCTGCTCTGTATCTACCTAAAGTTACAGGATGCCTGTCCCGCTCAGTATGTATCTAAAGTTACAGGATGCCTGTCCCATTCAGTATGTACCTAAAGTTACAGGATGCCTGTCCCATTCAGTATGTATCTAAAGTTACAGGATTCCTGTCCCATTCAGTATGTATCTAAAGTTACAGGATGCCTGTCCTGCTCTGTATCTACCTAAAGTTACAGGATGCCTGTCCCGCTCAGTATGTATCTAAAGTTACAGGATGCCTGTCCCACTCTGTATCTACCTAAAGTTACAGGATGCCTGTCCCATTCAGTATGTATCTAAAGTTACAGGATGCCTGTCCCGCTCAGTGTCTACCTAAAGTTACAGGATGCCTGTCCCATTCAGTATGTATCTAAAGTTACAGGATGCCTGTCCCACTCAGTGTCTACCTAAAGTTACAGGATGCCTGTCCCGCTCAGTGTCTACCTAAAGTTACAGGATGCCTGTCCCATTCAGTATGTATCTAAAGTTACATGATGCCTGTCCCACTCTGTATCTACCTAAAGTTACAGGACGCCTGTCCCATTCAGTATGTATCTAAAGTTACAGGATGCCTGTCCCATTCAGTATGTATCTAAAGTTACAGGATGCCTGTCCCGCTCAGTGTCTACCTAAAGTTACAGGATGCCTGTCCTGCTCTGTATCTACCTACAGTTACAGGATGCCTGTCCCATTCAGTATGTATCTAAAGTTACATGATGCCTGTCCCATTCAGTATGTATCTAAAGTTACAGGATACCTGTCCCATTCAGTATGTATCTAAAGTTGCAGGATGCCTGTCCCATTCAGTATGTATCTAAAGTTACATGATGCCTGTCCCGCTCAGTGTCTACCTAAAGTTACAGGATGCCTGTCCCATTCAGTATGTATCTAAAGTTACAGGATGCCTGTCCCGCTCAGTGTCTACCTAAAGTTACAGGATGCCTGTCCCATTCAGTATGTATCTAAAGTTACAGGATGCCTGTCCCGCTCAGTGTCTACCTAAAGTTACAGGATGCCTACCCCGCTCAGTGTCTACCTAAAGTTACAGGATGCCTGTCCCATTCAGTATGTATCTAAAGTTACAGGATGCCTATCCCGCTCAGTGTCTACCTAAAGTTACAGGATGCCTGTCCCATTCAGTATGTATCTAAAGTTACAGGATGCCTGTCCCACTCTGTATCTACCTAAAGTTACAGGATGCCTGTCCCGCTCAGTGTCTACCTGAAGTTACAGGATGCCTGTCCCATTCAGTATGTATCTAAAGTTACAGGATGCCTATCCCGCTCAGTGTCTACCTAAAGTTACAGGATGCCTGTCCCATTCAGTATGTATCTAAAGTTACATGATGCCTGTCCCGCTCAGTGTCTACCTAAAGTTACAGGATGCCTGTCCTCTGTATCTACCTAAAGTTACAAGATGCCTGTCCCATTCAGTATGTATCTAAAGTTACATGATGCCTGTACCACTCTGTATCTACCTAAAGTTACAGGATGCCTGTCCCATTCAGTATGTACCTAAAGTTACAGGATGCCTGTTCCGTTCAGTATCTATCTAAAGTTACAGGATGCCTGTCCCGCTCAGTATCTACCTAAAGTTACATGATGCCTGTCCTGCTCTGTATCTACCTAAAGTTACAAGATGCCTGTCCCACTCAGAATCTACCTAAAGTTACATAATGCCTGTCCTGTTCAGTATCTACCTCTGTGAATCATGAAGAAATGATCACAAGTGCAGACAGAGAGCTGAAAGCAGGAAAGTTTTTCCATGTGTTAAATGTTTAACTCAAGCCATTAGTGATCTAATTTTCTCTTTTGGTGTGATTTACTGGTAGAAGCCAAAATCTGCCTGAATTTTGGAATCGTCTGAAAAGAGCCAGCGTCCCCAATCACAGAGCCTTGACTTAGAAGGAATCCTTACCCCCATCGCCCACAAGTCCAGAACGTAAGAGCAGTGTGTTTCCCATCACCAAGTAGCCCGCTTGCATACAGAAGGAAAGGGCCGTTCCAAGTCGAGGCCCCCCTTGAGTATATGTAATTCCATTTAAAATACTTAGGTAACCCAGACAGATGGTAAGAGAAGTGGGGCTTCCTTCAGTGACAATGTGTTTCTGTAGCACCTGGGAACAGGTTCTTGGGATGGGACCAACAAATACTGGGAGGCCTTAAGGCTTTGGGATCATTCCCACTTCTTATACTTCATTCCCACAATGAGTGCAGTGCAGGTTTTATATATTATAGTTGAAGAATGTCTTTTTGAGATTGCAGTTGATCTCTGTTTTGTTTTTCCTGGTTGTGTGTTTCGGCTGAATAGGGAAGTGTCCTCCATCTACTTTTTTTGGAATCCTGCTAGGGCCTGTATTGGCCACTGTTGGAAAGAGGATACTGGGCTTGATAGACCTCTGGTCTGACCCATTATGGCAATTCTTATTTTCCTATGACAGTAGCACGGAACACCACCCCATCTCCTCCATGGTGACTTAGTTCCATGGGCATTGGGGTTGCTCACCAGCCACATCATAGAGGAAGGAGGTGAGGGGCTCATTGGAGTAAATGCTCTACAAAAGAGAAGTAGCATACTTCTTTACTTTGACCTGTGAAATTAAAGATCTTAAATTTGCATCCATTGCTTTTTGCAGTCTTTCTTATGGCAATATTCCTCTTTCTTCCAGTTTTTGGTGTATTCTCCTTGTATTCCCTCTTGATTTAAATATAGGGTTTGTAGCATAAATATAGCAGTACATTATCTCCTCTTTATCTGCAGAATTCCACTTAATTGTAGTTAATCCTCTTAACTTTTTCATCAATTTCTGTGGTTTATCTCCTGCCACAGTGGGTCCATGTACACACTCACATGGCCTTTATCCATGACAGGGATGTCCTCTTCATCTGCACTGTCTGCACTATAGTGATCATCATTACTAGCCCTAGGGCGTAGGCTACGGGTGGACACATTTTTATCCTGGGTGATGTGTGGTCAGAATTATTTTTCTTTTTCTTTCCTATCATTCTTCAATTGTAGTGTTGCTTTGATGAGATTTAATATAGATGTTATACAACAGGGTGACCATGTAAAGATACTGTGAGCATTATGGTGTTTATATGCACTTTCCCCCATCTATTGGGCAGGGACTGTCTCCCATATGTACAGTATATGCACAGTGCTGCTTATGCCTTGTAGCACTATAGAAATGATAAGGTAGAAGAAGCAATTATCTCTTCAAGTGAAAAGATCACGTTACTAATCTAGGATTAACAGTAGGTCAATAGTCTTTATATGTAAAATGAAGTGTTCAAGGTGATCCGAAATTGCCATTTTCATCTTAGGTAGTTTCGAGTTTTGCATCCTCTTTTCACTAGAATTGTTTTTTGCAATTATTATTCACACCACATTGACCTCAAGGTTAGACTACTGTAATAGGTGGCATCTTGGACTTTCAATAACAGCTGTAAAGAGATTACAGTTGATACAGAATTTGACAGCCTGACTCCTGAGAGAGTTGAGTTATCTGGACCACATTTCCTTGACCTTGATTGGTTTACATGGGTTACCCATTGAAAAGAGAGTCTGGTTTAAAGCTTCAACTTTGATGTTTAAAACATTTCATGAAATGGAACTCAACTTTCTGTTAAAGAAGTTCAAAATCTATGAGCCCAGATAGACCTTCCACTCCTAAGGCGCTGGTTGGTGAGGTCTAGGACTGCTCGATAGTGGAATCTTCTTCCAAATGAGATTCAAACTGCAAATCCTCTTTTGGGCTTTTTCAGGGGTTAAAGACCTGTTTATTTATTCATTGTCTCTGTACGTGCGGCTGAGGTTACCCTGTGAATTAAGACTTGATTAATGGTGTGAATCACAAGGAGGCAGTAGATTGCAGAGGAATTAGTGTTTTTATAGAAAGTAAGAAGGAAAGGGTATTGGGAGCTGGAACGGCCATCTTGTGGTCCAGTTTTAGGTATTGCGAGGTAAATGAAATGGTTTTATTTCATGGACATTTTTGGAGCATCTCTTGTTAGGGGACCATTTGTAGAGTGTAGGCAAGAGTGGTTGGGGGCCTGTGATGGGAAGTGTGCTGATATAAATTGAGATGAGAATGCTAAGAGGAAGTAATGAGCTTTAATTTTAAAATGTTTTTATGTGTTTAAGTTATTTTTCAAGATGTGTGCCATTTTGACTTGTCAAGAAAACAGCAATAAACTTGAATAAATAAATCAAATAAATAACTTGCAAAATGAATTGACAGAAGAGGAAACACTGAACATTGTTTAAGTGCACTTTCCTACCTCTCAGTGCTCTGTCACCCTCTTGAGTCCCCCATCTCACTCCTTCTTTGTAGTTTTCCCCTTCATCCCTCTCTTACTTCTCAATTCCACCCCTTCTACCAACCTCTCTCCTCTCCCCAGTTCTATCTGTCCATGTTTTACTCCCAACATTAATATCTGTAATCACCAGCTCCAAACCAGAGGGAACCTCTCACCCTTTCTCTGCCCTCTACTTTCTCCTTCATCCCCTTCCTCTATGTTTCCAGCTTCAGCAGCTAAAGTGCCGGCATCTCCTACAGGGCTGGGATTTGGATCAGTTCCTGAGTTTTCTCACCCCTTCTCCGCCCTCTACTTTCTCCTTCATCCCCTTCCTCTATGTTTCCAGCTTCAGCAGCTAAAGTGCCACATTTCCCAGGCATCTGAGGCACTGCCGGCATCTCCTACAGGGCTGGGATTTGGATCAGTTCCTGAGTTTTCTCCAGGGGCTGCAGCTATGTTAGCATCTGCCAAACCCATGTTTCTATCAAACTCCCAGGCGTGATCTTCTGACACCACCCTCCAGACTACCTTGCATGCCAAACACCGTGTTGAGACAAGGGGTAGAGTGCAAGAAGTATGAATACTCCCTAAGGCTTAAAGCTCCCCAATGTCTGCTGGTCCCATCCCAAGAAGCTCTTTTCAGACACTGCTTCTGAGTTTCAAAACTGCTTTTGGCACCAACCGCTAAAAACACTGATGTATTGTACTTCCCCTTGTTGGATGGTTGGATGAGGTCTATCTGCTGCCCCGAGTCAGTGTTTCACTTCTGGGAGAGCAGGGACCAGAAGGTCATGTCTTGGGGGAAAGAGTAGTTGACTAGGCAGCTTCCATCATGATACACACTGATTTGATTGGTGGAGTTGAGGAGTAGCCTAGTGGTTAGGGCACTGGCTTGGGAATCCAAGTTATTGATGTCCCTCTTTAATGTACATTACCAAGTTTAAGTTACAATGTAAAGTGCTTTGGCTAAATGATAAAATGTTATGGGAATCCTGCTAAATGAAATAAATCTGACCTGTGCTTGGAAAAGCAGGGGGAGAAGCTGTGGGTTGAGGGAACTTTGCTGCTCTCTGCAGTGAAGTTTTGGATTATTTCAGAACTCATAGTCATCAGAGTCTCTTCTGCTGTGGACTTCACTGGGTAACAGGACTCTTCCATGTCCTGAGTTTCAGGATATGGTGTTGGGAGGTATGGTGGGGGGTTTAGTATCCTGTATGATGTTGGGGTTGGGGTTGGGATTACTTTCCAAGGATTATTGTGCTCTGCTCATGGCGTCCTATCTCTCTCTCCCACTATAGCAATCCTGAGCTGCCCTTGAATTCTTAGGTTTTCTGCGCTCTGCTGGCACATAGAAAAGTCTTTCTCCAGCAACGAGGACGCCATCTCTGTACTCTCTGCTCCTACTACTCTCTAGGAATCCTGGTGACATTACAGGAACTCTGCTTAAATTGTTATGGAGTAAATAAAAACCTCACAGCATCATTCTGCGTTTGTCTTACTGTTTCTTTAACAACAATGAAATCAAACTTCATATGCACTTATGCTGTTGGCAATGGGTAAAGTGGGATTAGAGATCTTTCTAGCTCTGGGGACAGTGTGTGTAAGAATGCATATGGTAGTTGTCTGTAGTGTCTATAGACATATAAACTCAATATTAGGCAGGCATGCATATATGGCATTGCAATAGTCAAGTCAAGATATCACCATGGCAAGAGTAACAGTAGTCTGAATGGACGGACTGCGCAAAAGTGCTGCAGAAAATTGAAGAAAGAGAATCAAAACCCCAAACTAGGCACAAAAAAAGAAAAAGAAAACAAACACCATGTGAGAGAAAATAAAATAAAAACCAATTTGGAACTAATACAAAAAATCAATATATGTTATAGAGAAAATAAGACCTCAGCCAACCCTCCTGCCACTGCCATTAAGCAGGAAGAGCCAGTCAATGGACAATAATGCACAACAATCCAACTAGGCTCAAAAAGACATCAGTGCTCAAAAAAACTTCTATGAAAAAGTCAAATTGGTAAAATAAACATAAAACATCAGCAACTACAGCCTTCAAAAATGCTAATGAATCATTAGCACAGCATGGCAGCATAATAGAAAAGCAGTAACTCTGCATACACAAAGGATGTTAAGAAAGCTCCAGATAGTGATCCTGATCGCTGCTGTGCACTGTTTTGTAGCCTGTTGATCTTCAGTTAAGTTTTCTTAACGTCCTTTGTGTATGCAGAGTTACTGCTTTTCTATTAGGCTGCCATGCTGTGCTAATGATTCATTTGCAATTTTGAAGGCTGTAGTTGCTGATGACATTTTTCCTTTTTTTTGTGCCTAGTTTGGAGTTTTGATTCTCTTTTTTTCATTTTTTGGCTCCTTGAGGGATATTTTGTTATATATGCAGGGAATTGAAGGACATCTTAGAAACATAGAAATATGACGACAGAAAAAGACCACATGGCTTATCTAGTCTTTCCTTCCATATCAACAACTACAACAGTCCCCTTTTTTCCTTTAGAGATCCTCTGTGTTTGTTCAATGCTTTTTTGAATTCAGATACTGTCCTCACCTCTACCACTTCCACTGGGAGACTAACAAATCCACTACTATTTCTGTAAAGAAATATTTCCACATACCACTCCTGAATCTATCCCCTATCACCCTCATCCCATGTCCCCTTGTAGCAGAATTTGCTTTCAATTGAAAGGGGCTCTCCCCATGTACATTTATACCACGGAGGTATTTAAATATCTCAATCATATCACCTCTATCCAACCTTTCCTCTAAGGTGTGCATATTAAGATCCTTAAGTCTGTCCTCATATGCTTTATAATGAAGACCACTAACCATTTTAGTAGCCAACCTCTGTACTGACTCCATCCTGATTATATTCTTTTGAAGGTGCAGACTCCAGAATTGCACACTATACGCCAAATGAGGTCACACCAAAGACTTATACAGTGGCACTATCACCTCCTTTTTTCTGCTAGCCATTCCTCTCTGTATGCACCCAAACATCCTTCTAGCTTTTGCCATCGCCTTTTCTACCTGTTTAGCTACTTTAAGATCATCAGACTCAACCACGCCTAGGTCCCGCTCTTCTTTAGTGGACAAAAGTGCTTCACCACCTATACTATATTGCTCCTTTGGATTGCTGCAGCCAAAATGCATGACCCTACATTTTTTAACATTAAATCCCAGCTGCCAAATTCTAGACCATTCTTCAAGCTGAGCTAGATCCCTCCACATGTTATCTACACCTTCCTGGGTGTCTATTCTATAGCAGAATTTGGTATCATCCGCAAAGAGGCAAACCTTACCCGACAGCCCTTCCGCTATATCACTAACAAAGATGTTAAAAAGAATTGGACCAAGGATAGATCCCTGGGGCACACCACTGGTAACATCCTTCTCCTCAGAGTGAACTCCATTTACCTGTACTTTTTCTCGCCTCCCACCCAACCAATTTCTAACCCAAGTAGTAACTTTAGGTTCCATCCCTAGGGTGCTCAGTTTGTTTATAAGTCACCTGTGAGGAACAGTGTCAAAGGCATTACTGAAATCAAAATACACCACATCTAGGGCTCTCCCTCACTACAACTTGGTCAGCCAGTCAAAGAAATTGATCAGATTTGTCTGACAAGACCTGCCTCTGGTAAATCCATGCTGCCTCGGATCCTGTAATCTGCTGGACTCCAGAAACCTCACTATTTTCTCTTTCAGCAGCGTTTCCAATAATTTACTCACCACCGAAGTTGAACTAACCAGCGTGTAGTTTTCAATCACATTCGTACTTCTGCTTTTGTGTAAAGGTACCACATGAACCTCTCTCCAGTCCTTAGACACCACTCCCGACCCCAACGAGGCATTGAAAAATTCGGTCAGTGTTGCTGCTTGAACATCCCCAAGTTCCCTCAGTATTCTAGGGTGTATCCCATCTGGTCCCATCACTTTGTCTACTTTAAGTTGAGCTGGTTTCTCATGAATACATCTTCTGAAAATTGTTCAAGATTTCCCTCGTTTCTGTTCCTTTTTGTGCGTGTTTTCTGAGGTCCTGCTCCTGGTTCTTCATCTGTGAACAAAGAACAAAAATATTTGTTAAGCAATTCCGCTTTATCCTTATCAGCTTCTACATAGTCCTCCCTTTTACCCTTGAATCTGACAATACCACTTTGGCCCTTCATCTTCTCACTAACATATCTGAAAAATGTCTTATCCCCTCATTTTATTGCATTGGCTATTTCCTCCTCTTTTTGAATCTTTGCTTTCCTGTCTACTTTGCTAGCTTCTCTAAGTTTTTCCAAATATTTATTTATTTATTTATTTAAAAGTATTTCTATACCGCCTTCTCCTTCAATCAAGGCGGTCTCCACAGCAAACAATTATAAGAGTGGTTCGAATGTGTTCATGTAGTGATACTGATTGTGTGTCTGTGGTGGTATATATTAGATTCTTGGTGAGCTATTTACATCATGCGCTATTATACAATCTTATGTACAAGTGTCAGGGGCTGGGGTTGGTCTTTTGTTCTTGCTTGGTGAGTATATCATATATAGATGCCTGTCTTCCTCTCTCTGTGATCTCTTGTATTTCATGAAGACCTCCCTCTTTTTCTTCACCTTTTCAGCGACTTCTTTCAAAAGCCATAGTGGTCTCCTTTTCCTTTTACCCTTATTTACCATTTTAACAAAAAGGCTGGTTGCCCTTAAAATATCTCCTTTCAGTTTTGCCCACTGTTTTTCTACATCCCCCAGTTCTTCCCATCCCCCTAATGACTCCCTGAGGTATTGGCCCATCTTGGCAAAGTTAGCTTCCCTAAAGTCTAAGACCCTTGCTTTTGAATGAATTCTAAAAGCCCTAGTCCTAAAACAGATCCACACCATCTGGTAATCACTGGATGCAGAATGATCTCCCACTATAACATCAAAAATACTTCCACCATTGGCAAGCACCAAGTCCAGTATGGCCCCTTCACATGTGGGTTCTGTTACCAATTGCCTGAATAGTTCTCCCTGTAGAGAATCCAGGATCTCCTTACTTCTAGATGATACTGCAGCAGGAATGTGCCAAGCAACATCTGGCATATTGAAATCTCCCATCAGTAGCACTTCCCCTTTCCTAGCAATGCTGCGTATGTCTTCAATTAACTCTCTGTCCACCTCTTCCTCTTGTGATGGAGGTCTGTATATCACACCAATGCAAATAGATTTCTCTTTCTCTCTTTCTAGTTTAACCCACTGTTCCTCCTCTCTCTCTTTTAAGCTCTGTAATTCCAAGGCTTTAATATTATGTTTTATATATAGTGCCACTCCTCCCCCCTTCTTCCTACCCTGTCCTTTCTGAATAAAATGTAGCCTGGTATAGTTACATCCCAGTCATGCTTTTCTGTGAACCAGGTTTCTGTAACTGCCACTAAATCCAAGTCGGCCACTCCTACCAAAGCTTCAACATCAGGGATCTTATTTCCCATGCTATGGGCATTTATACACACTGCTTTCCATATGTTACCCGTTTACCCATTTCCATAAAGGTATTTAATGTTTCACTTACCTGGGGGCTTTAATTACCTGGGGGCTAACTTCACCCATTCCCAACAAATCTAGTTTAAAGCCCTCTTCAGTAGATTAGCCAGTCTACTACTAAAAATGCGTCAAACTTTCTTGGACAGATGGATGCCATCTCTGCTCTGCAATCCTTGGAACAGCATCCCATGGTCCAGGAAACCAAAATGCTCTCAATGACACCATCAACATGGCCATGCATTCATCTCCAGGATGCGAGCCTCTCTGCTTTGGCCTTTACCCTCAACAGGGAGGATTTAAGAGAACACCACCTGTGCACCTATCTACTTCACCCTCTGTCCCAGGGCCATGAAGTCACTTTTGATACATTCTGAGGGATTTTATTTACATTCTCTTATATACCACACTATTCTGCATCAGTGCAGTTTACATTGAACAGGGCATTATAACTTGGAAATAACTATTTTACAGGGAACATGGGCTATGGAGGGTTAAGTGGCTTGCCCAAGACCACAAGGAGCACCTGTGGGACTAGAAATCCCAGCCCTTCTGGCCCAAGGTTGCTGTCCTTTAGTGGGATTTGAACCCCCAACCTTCTGACCTGAAATACCTTGCCCCAACCACTAGGCCACTCCTCCACTCCAGGGATACCTGGCAGTATCTTTTGTCCCGACATGGATTAGCAACATTGGGTAATAGTCAGTGGGCTTGATGAGTCTGGGCAAACTCTCCGTAACATCTTGGATTTTGGCACCTGGCAGACAGCATGAAATGAGAGTCAGAAGCTGTAAAGATGTCCTACACATTGGAACATGGAACGTACGAAGCATGAACCAAGGGAAGTTGGAGGTGGTCAAGAATGAAATGGAACATGTACAACTTGGTCTGTTGGGTGTCAGCGAACTGAAATGGACTGGCATCGGGCACTTTGCATCAGATGATCACATGTTCTACTATGCTGGAAATGAAAGACAAAGAAGAAATGGTGTTGCATTTATAATAAAGAAGAAACTTGCAAGAACTGTAATGAAATACAATGCAGTCAGCGAACGCTTAATCTCTATTCGTCTAAGAGGATTGTCTATCAACACAACTATAATTCAAGTATATGCCCCAACAACAGCTGCAGAAGAGAATGAAATTGAAGAGTTCTATGAACAAGTACAAGCTGAAATTGACAGAACATGAAAACAGGATATCCTGATAGTCATGGGTGACTGGAATGCAAAAGTTGGCAACAAAGAAGAAGGCAAAGTAGTTGGAAAATATGGACTTGGCATCAGAAATGAAGTTGGAGAAAGATTGATAGAATTCTGCAAGACCAATGATCTATTCATCTCAAACAGCTTCTTCCAGCAACATAAGCGGCGACTGTACACATGGACTTCACCCAATGGATTGTATAAAAATCAAATTGACTACATCTGTGGAAGTCAACGATGGAAAAGCTCTATAACATCAACAAAGACAAAACCTGGAGCTGACTGTTGTACAGATCATCATCTACTAGTATGCAAACTCAAGCTAAAGTTGAAAAAGAGCAAACCACTCATGAATGCAGCAAAATATGACCTTGAGAATATACCACTGGAATTTAAAGACTGCCTGCAAAATCGATTTGCTGCTTTAGATACAAATGACAGAGCTCCGGAAGAGTCATGGAATGACATCAAGAAGGTTGTGCTGGAAGAAAGCGAGAAGTCTCTATAAAAGGTGAAAAAGCAAAAACGGCCAAAATGGATGACGGAAGAAACTCTGAAAATTGCCCAGAAACGCAGAGAAGCTAAAGCCAAAGGAGAAAGAAAGACCATCGCAGAACTCAACAGAGATTTCCAACGTGCAGCAAGACAGGACAAGGAAAAGTACTACAATGACACTTGCAAGGAAATAGAAGCAGAAGCTATTAGAGGAAGAACAAGATCGGCTTTCTTAAAGCTGCGAGAGTTAAAGAAAGTTCCAGCCTCGAATTGGAATGTTACAAGATGCTCAAGGTTCTATGTTGAATGATGCTGAGAAGATCAAGAAAAGGTGGAAGGAATATACAGAGTTTTTATATGATAAAGATCAAGTGGACCAACAGCCGTTTCAACCTGTACCTTATGATCGGGAACCATTGGTGATGAAAGAAGAAGTTAAAGCAGCATTGAAAGCCTTATCAAAGAACAAAGCACCAGGCATTGATAGCATTCCCATTGAAGTATTGCAGCAATCTGATGCAGCTGTTACCGTACTTACAAGGCTCTGCCAAGAAATATGGAAGACAACATCATGGCCAACTGACTGGAAAAGATCTGTGTTTATACCAATACTAAAGAAAGGTGATCCAACTGAATGTGGAAATTATCGTACAGTCGCTCTGATCCCACATGCCAGCAAGATTCTACTGAAGATTATTCAAAAGAGACTACAGCCATACCTAGAACAAGAACTACCTGAAGTGCAAGCAGGGTTCAGGAAAGGGAGAGGAACGAGAGACATCATTGCGGATGTGAGATGGATCCTTGAAAAGACTAAAGAATACCAAAAGGATATCTATTTGTGCTTTATCGACTATAGCAAGGCTTTTGACTGTGTAAACCATGAGAAACTCTGGGCCACATTAAGAAGCATGGCTATACCAGAACACCTGATCGTTCTCTTGCGCAATCTGTACATTGATCAAGAAGCAACAGTTCGAACGGAACAAGGAGAAACAGAATGGTTTAAAATAAGCAAAGGTTTAAGACAAGGCTGCATACTTTCCCCCTACCTGTTTAATTTATATGCAGAACAAATCATCAGAGAAGCAGGACTGTATGAAGACAACAGAGGTGTGAAGATTGGTGGAAGACTCATCAACAACCTTCGCTATGCTGATGATACCACATTACTGGCTGAAAGTGAAGATGATCTGAAACATTTGCTTCTAACAATCAAAGAACATAGTCTCAAAATGGGCCTGCACCTTAATGTAAAGAAGTCAAAGATCATGACAACTGGCATAATCAACAGGTTCATCGTTGAAGGAGAAGAAATTGAAATCGTGAACAACTTTAACCTACTTGGATCAACTATCAATAAAGAAGCAACAAGCAGTCAAGAAATCAGACGACGCATTGCTCTTGGCAGAATGGCTATGAAAGACCTAGATAAGATTCTCAAGAGCAGAGATGTCTCTCTCCATACAAAGATTTGACTTGTTCAAGCCATGGTATTTTCAATAACATCATATGGATGTGAAAGCTGGACAGTGAAAAAGACAGACAGGAAGAAAATTGATGCCTTTGAATTATGCTGCTGGCGGCGAATACTGTGTACACCATGGACTGCCCGAAGAACAAACCAGTCGGTACTAGAAGAGATCAAACCTAAGCTTTCTTTAGAAGCTCAGATGACAAGACTTCGACTTTCATACTTTGGACACATCATGCGGAGAGAGAGATCATTAGAGAAAGACATCATGCTTGGCAAGATAGAAGGTCAACGCAAAAGAGGAAGGCCAACAATGAGATGGGTCGCTACAATAACAGCAGCTACAGGTACCAGTCTGTCAACAATGAGCTGCCTGACTGAAGACCGATCACAATTTAGGATAGCTATCCAGAGGGTCGCCATGAGTCGACTCCGACTCGATGGCACTTAATAACAACAACAGACAGCATACCTCTCTGGACATCAAGTCTGGTCAGCAGATGGACGCCTCAGTACCTCTCAGAAGAGAGTCACCAACTACCACTACCCTTTGTTTCCTTGGGATCACTGATTCTGCACCTTTGGGGTTCTTGATCGCTGGTTCTTCTCTTTCCAGGGATGCTTTCACCTCCTCCACTTCCTGGGCTGCATAATGGTTTTTCAATTCAAGGGCTGGAGAAGTTGGATTAGTGATTCTGCAGGCCCTGGTGACTTGTGTCCAACCTTTGTCATTCTGTTGGCACCCATCCTCTCCTCCGTTGGAGAACTTGATTGTTGCAAGAAGAATCTCATCAATGTACTTCTCCCTGTCTTGAATGCTCCTCAATCTCGTGACCTCCTCTCTGAGTTCCTCCACTTGTTTCCTGAGACCTTCAGCATGCAGGGACCCTGCACATGGAACTGGTCCTTCAACTGGCATTGGGACCTCTGTCTGAAAAAGAGGCAGAAGCCGTAATGGGGGCAAAAGCTTTAGCAATACAATTTTCCCCAGCCATTGTTCTGTTCATGGAGCTTAGGTATCTGTTAAAGCAAAAGAGAGATATCTACCAAAGTACCAGCTGGTTTTCCAGCTGTCCTTTCAGAGAAAAGCAGTTGAATCTCTTAAATTATATTGACAATGTGCTGTTCCAAGTCCTGTGTTTCGTTAATTTGGGAAGTGCCCTATAAAGTAAGACCACTCACTAGGGGTGGGTGGGTGTTGGGGGGTAGGGAGGGAACTAACACCTGATTAGGTGTCAATAGCTACAAAGAGCTGAGAAAGTTACTAAAGCAGAGTTTTAAACCTACTCCACTAAAAAACATATTCCTCCCTTTAAACTGAAGCACCAAAAAGAATGTAAATTTGTTTTAAAAATGTACCAAAACCCTTTTTTATGAGCTCCCAGGCAGAGAGCTAGTAATTTAAAAAGCAACAAACTCTTACCTATGTTTGAAATGTATAGTCCCTGTTAGGAATGCCTCAAGAGTGCAGGGCTCTGAAGCCTTTTATGCAGGCCTCAGCTGCTCTCAGTTCTTTCACGGGCTAATCAGACCCACTAACTCCTGATTAGGTGCCAGTGGCTTCAAAGAGCTGAGAAGATACTAAAGCAGAGTTTTACAACCTACCCCACCAAAGAAAATATTCCTCCTTTTAAACTAAAACACCAAAAAGAATGTAACTTTGTTTTAAAAATGTACCAAAACCCTTTTAAGGGTTCCCAGTCAGAGAGCTAGCAATTTAAAAAACCACAAATGTTAACCTTTGTTTGAAATGTAAAGTCCCTGTTAAAGGCTGACTTGGATTTTGTGCCAGTTATAGAAAAATGATTCACAGAAAATCATGACAGGGATGTAACTATACCAGGCTATACTTTATTCAGAAAGGAGAGGTTAGGAAGAAGGGGAGGAGGAGTGGCACTATATGTAAAACATAATAGTAAAGCTTTGGAACTACAGCCCTTAAAAGGGAGAGAGGAGGCATTGTGGGCTAAACTAGAAAGAGAGAAAGAGAAATCTATTTGAATTGGTGTGATACACACACCTCCCTCACAAGAGGAAGAGGTGGACAGAGAGTTAATTGAAGACATACACAGCATTGCTAGGAAAGGGGAAGTGCTATTGATAGGGGATTTCAATATGCCAGATGTTGATTGGCACATTCCTGCTGCAGTATCATCTAGAAATAAGGAGATCCTGGATTCTCTACAGGGTGAACTATTCAGGCAACTGGTAACAGAACCCACACGTGAAGGGACCAAACTTGAATTGGTACTTTCCAATGGTTGAAGTGTTTTTGATGTTATTGTGGGAGATTATTTTGCATCCAGAGATCACCAGATGGTGTGGTTCAGTATAAGGACTAGGGATGTTAAAATCCATTCAAAAACGAGGGTCTTAGACTTTAGGAAAACTAATTTTGCCAAGATGGGACTATACCTCAGGGAGTCGTTAGCGGGATGCGAACAGCTGGGGAATGTAGAAAAGCAATGGGCAAAACTGAAAGGGGATGTTTTAAGGGCAACCAACCTTTTTGTTAAAACGGTAAATAAAGGTAAAAGGAAAAGAAGACTGCTATGGTTTAAGAAAGAAGTAGCTGAAAAAATGAAGAAAAAGAGCAAGAGATCACAGAGAAAGGAAGACAGGCATCTTTATTTGGAAAAACTTAGAGAAGCTAGCAAAGTAGTCAGGAAAGCAAAGATTCAAAAAGAGGAGGAAATTGCCAATGCAATAAAATGGGGGATAAGACATTTTTCAGATATGTTAGTGAGAAGAGGAAGGGCAAAAGTGGTATTGTCAGACTCAAGGGTGAAGGGGAGGAATATATTGAAGGTGATGAGGATAAAGCGGAATTGCTTAACAAATATTTCTGTTCTGTGTTCACAAATGAAGAACCAGGAGCAGGACCTCAGAAAATACCCACAAACAGGAATATAAGCAAGGGGCATCTTGAAGAATTTTCAGAAGACTGTGTTTGTGAGAAACTAGCTGAACTTAAAGAAGACAAAGCAATGGAACCAGATGGAATACACCCTAGACTACTGAGGGAACTTGGGGACATTCTAGCAGCTCCACTGACTGACCTTCTCAATGCCTCGTTGGAGTCAGGAGTGGTGCCAAAGGACCGGAGAGAGGCTCATGTGGTGCCGATTCACAAAAGAGGAAGTAAGGATGTGGTTGAAAACTACAGTCCTGTTAGTTTAACGTTGGTGTTGAGTAAATTATTGGAAATGCTGCTGAAAGAGAAAATAGTGAGGTTTATGGAGTCCAGCGGATTACAGGATCCGAGGCAGCATGGATTCACCAGAAGCATGTCTTGTCGGACAAATCTGATTGATTTCTTTGACTGGGTGACCAGGGAGTTGGACCAAGGGAGAGACTTTGAAGTGGTGTATTTAGATTTCAGTAAAGCTTTTGACACCGTTCCTCACAGACAACTTATAAACAAACTGAGCACCCTAGGGATGGACCCTAAAGTTACTGCTTGGGTTAGAAATTGGTTGAGTGGGAGGCGACAAAGGGTACAGGTAAATGGAGCTCACTCTGAGGAGATGGAAGTTACCAGTGGTTTGCCCCAGGAATCTGTCCTTGGTCTGATTCTTTTTAACATTTTTGTTAGTGATATAGCAAAAAGGGCTGTTGGGTAAGGTTTGCCTCTTTGTGGATGATACCAAAATCTGCAATAGAGTAGACACCCAGGAAGGTATAGATAAAATGAGGAGGGATCTAGCTCAGCTTGAAGAATGGTCTAGAATTTGGCAGCTGGGATTTAATGTTAAAAAATGCAAGGTCATGCATTTGGGCTGCAGCAATCCAAGGGAGCAATATAGTATAGGAGTTAAAGTACTTTTGTCCACTAAAGAAGAGCAGGACCTAGGCATGGTTGTGTCAGATGATCTTAAAGTAGCTAAACAGGTAGAAAAGGCAAAAGCAAACCTAGAAGGATACTTGGGTGCATACGGAGAGGAATGGCCAGCAGAAGAAAGGAGGTGATAGTGCCTCTGTTTAAGTCTTTGGTGTGATCTCATTTGGAATATTGTGTGCAATTCTGGAGACCCCACCTTCAAAAGCATATAAACAGGATGGAGTCAGTACAGAGGGTGGCTATCAAAACTATCTGGCCTGTCTGTGTTGGATAGCTTAACTTTGATTTTAATTCAATATCTATCCTTGCTCTGTCTCCATAGTTTGAGTCTATATTTGTTCCCTGTCTCTGCTCTTAGTCTTCCTGAGTGATTAACCCCCTCCCCCCTGCTGAGGTATTGTCCAGCCTCTCTTCCTGTCTCCCGGGTGTGTCTAGCTCTCTGTTTTGCCTCTCTGTGCTCTGGGAAGCGCAGTGCCCTTGTAGTGCTCTGCTTGGGAAGTGAATTTCAGTTCCTGTGAGTGAATTTGCTCTGAATTTTACCTGTCTGCACTTACTAATTTATTTATTTGTTACTCTTAGGGGTATGTTTACTAAACTGCGGTAACGTTACATAACGCGCGTTACGTAACGTTGTTAACGTTACGTAACGCGCGTTATGAGACATTAACGATCATTAACATCTCATAACGCGCGTTAACGTTACTTAACGATCGTACACATTCCGCGGCGCGGTAAAATACCACAGAAGGTGGAGAGAGGGCGGAGAGGTCAATGGGCGGAGTGTGGGCGGGAAGAGGCTCCTTTCACACTAACGTGCTGATCTGAAGAGCTGAATCCTAACGCGATTGAAAATCTGCCGTTAGATGCACATTTGCATTGGAGAGAAACCATGTAAGTGTCAGCAATGTACAGCATAGGCAGGGAAACCTACAAAAAGTGATAAGTGTGATACATGTGCACAGAACAAAAGGGCACATAAACATTGAAAATGACCTCAACAAACTGGAAAAAAAACATAACCAACTGGCCAATAGTGATATTAATGGGAAACATCAACCCCCCCCCCCCCCCGAGAAAGCTCCAAAAAAAAGATATTAATCGTGGAAGGGTCTATGCTCTGTCCCCATACAAGGTGAATGAGCCCAGAGTGAAATAGCGCTGATCAGGGCTTTCCCTTGTTATTGGATAGGTGTCCTATGGTGTGCACATGTCCCGCAACAGCAGGGTGGACAGATGCCGGAAAAGGGGATACAGAGGGCCGCAGGCGGCACATACTGTGGTGCAGCTGGGCCACAGTGCGGACTAGGGTGATGCCTAGGTGGCCCATACGAATGTTGAAACAGCAGAGCAGCCAGACAGCAACTGCTGAGGGCCCAACATGGGCATGACTGTGTTTCCCACAGTGTCATAGGGGATAGACACTGGAACATTGGCAGGCGGTGCTGGGGGGAAGCGTGGACACCCATGCAGGCACCCCTACCCCAGAACCTGCACCATAGGCAGCTGCCTACCCGCATACTGGATGGCCTGAAACTGCACTCCACCAGCACCACCAGCAGAAGGGATTGTCAGCATGGTGGCAGAGGGTTACTGGTGGTGGAGGGGGCAGTGGCAGCTGCCCAGAGCAGACCGTGGTCTAGCCCTTTGTAGGTGGGTGCCATGCACTGCAACAGACAGGCCCTGTCTGACGAACAGTCATGGTATCCCCAGGGAATGCACTGTCTCTGTGGCAACACGGTGGTGCAGTGCACACAGCCAGTGTGTTCAGAAACAGAAGGTCACAGGTTCAAGTCCCAGCTGTGTGATTTCTGCCAAACCAGGCCCCATATTTTACCTACTACTAAAACGTGCTAATACAGACAGAACCTTTATTGCAGATGATGTAAACATGCCCAAAACACCTACATTTTACCCTACAGAGCACAGACACCATAAACATGCACATTACCTAGAGCAGAGTCTCCCAAATGCAGTCCTGGAGGGCCAAACACCATTCAGGTTCCATGCTGTCTCTAATAAAGATGCCTGTGTGCATTTCTATGCACCGCCCCCATGATATGCAGATGTATCTCATGCATATGCATGAGGGACAGCATGAAAACCCGAACAGTGTCTGATCCACCAGGACTGGAGTCGGGAACCTCTGCCCTAAAGCAGCGGCCAACAGGGATAGACACACCCGCACCCACAGGCTCCATTATCCAATGCCTGCTGGAGTGGCAGGACGTTGGGCCCTGCGTGCATCTCCCAATACTAGCACTTGGATATCTTAGCAATGCCACCCTAAACCTGGGAATATGGTACACAGATATCAAAAGGTTGCTATGATTACTGGCAAATAGCACTTCCGAGGTTAAGTACAATTTTCTGAGTGAGCTGCAGCATAGCAACCTTTCTGATGTCTGTGGATTGTGCTACAGGTCTTGTGTCTGACAGTGTTTACTACCCTGGGGGGTGACCCCAACAGTATTACATACCATTTCCATGCTTGCACTGTGCCCAGGACTTGTGTGGTGGCCGGGGCTGCCAAACACCTCTATAGTTGCACAATGCTGGCAAAGGTGTGGGGAGTGTGTGTCTGTCTATCCAGTGTGTGGTGGCTGCTAACACCTTCCTCAGCCCACACTGCTAGCACTGTTGCCAGTATTGGCCTGCCAATGTGCATAATGAGGAGCAAGGTACCGTTGGAATAGCCAGGATAGGATGGCCTGGCCTGGATCCATCTGTACATAGCATAGGGCAATGGCTCGGACATTGTAGTGCCCGGCCACCTCCTGCACGGACAGGGTGGCCACAACATGTCCTGCGGGGAGGTCACTCTCACCCTGACTGAGCAGTGACCACGGCATGGCTAAGTTCCCCCATAGTGCTATGTAGTATTTTTTTCATGTGATATTTATGGGTCTGTTTTGGGGCCCAATCACTGACTTATCTGCTTGGTGTATATGTTGACATCCCAGTTCTGGGTACACGCATCTCCTCCAGAACCATGCACTATGGACTAGCTAGCAGACTGTCTGCAGCTAGTATGTGTCTTGCTGGAACACCTTGCAGGGTGCAGCTTCTGGAGGCTTGCTGCTGGAGAATGTCAGATAGTGGTGGGGGGCAGCTGAGCATTTCAAGGCCTACTGTCTGTCTGCTATTGCTTTATGGAGCTCTGCATTGCCTGCCCTGTAGGGTGTCTATTCCCCATCAGGAGTGGGGTTGATGGTTCTCTCTACTGCTACCATTGCAGGGAGGTAGAATGTGGATCTATTGGTGGGTGATCCTGTTTCCCACCCTGAGCCCCAGAGGGTGGGTTGTGTGGTGGTACATAATCTGCCTATGGGTGCAAACACTCACCCCCCCTTCACCTACATCATGTAAGCATGGCGCCAGCACAGGATATGCACTATTCTGGGTGCATCATAGCCCATAAGGGCTAGACATGACTGTGAAATACAGGACACAGATGTAACCTAGGTGCGTCTGTAGGAACTACCTATTACATACAGAAGCATTGACGGGGACCTGAAGCATGGCGTATTGCAGTTATGAAAGCTGCTGTGGACCTGGTGCTGGGCGCCCCACCTCACCCTCAGGGTGAGCACAGTACCCGCACAATGTGACGGTCTGTGGCTACTCTGTGCCAGTACCACACACGGTCAGTTCCCCCTACCAGGCCGAGGTGCTGTGGGGGTGCATACCCCATCTTGTTCCCATCTGTCGACTGCTGATTTGCATGTGCAGTGCATCATGGGCACGGGTGAGTTAACCCTATCCTGGTAACCACAGCAGACAGTTTGTGTGGTGACATGCAGTCCTTCTGCAGCCAGCCAGGAATTTGCTAGTAGCTGTAGCCCACTGGTTACTTCACTGCCTGTGAAGCCAGAGGTCATGGGTTCAAACCCATGGCTGGGTTATTTGATAGGGCTGTCTGAGGCATTGTCTATTTTTAATGTACATTAGGGTTGCCAGCAAAAACACCCTCAGAGTACTGTAACCTTAAGGTGCCTCATAAGGCACCCCATAGGGCGCCTTATAAGGTATCCTATAGGGGACATTATAGGGTGCCTTGGCGGACAGTGCACTTTATAATGTACCCTATGGAGTGCATTATGGGGTGCCTTATGCAGCACCTTAGGTTACGCCACCGTGAGGATGTGTTTGCTGGCAGAACTAATTAAAATAAAAGTAAAATTCCTCAAAAAGTACTACTTAAACATAAAGGGTGATGTCTCAGTCAGCCTTATGCATTGGGCACACTGGGGGATCAAACTCATGACCCCTGTACCATCAGTCAGTGTAGTAACCATTGTGCTACAGCTCTGTTTCTGTATTTGCATGTCTGCGCGCCTTCTTAAGATTAACGAGCGGTAACGTGCCACGGCGCCCTCTAACGCTCGTTAATTTAAGTAACGCGCATTATCGGTAACGATGTACTGCCCATGTCCTTATTTGGGTATTTCTGCCTCTACTGCGGATCCTAACGCGAATGGCACTACCGCAGTTTAGTAAACATACCCCTTAGTGTGTTCTCTTACCTCTCTGCCCCTTATTTTGCACTTTTGGTCTGCTTTCTCAGCTGTATAACTTATACTCCACCCCCCATCCCCTCTACTGACCCACGCCGTGGCTCACTGTCTCTTATAGCTGTCATCTGCTCATTACCTACTTCATGCACAGGTGCGCCCAATCTCTTTGACTCTCCCACCTTCTATATCCTCTGGCCTTTGTTCTCCTCTCTATTCCTCTCCTATGGCTCCTCATCACATTGTCTTCCTCTTCTTCATTCTCCCTGTCTCCCTTCATACCAGCACCCTCACTCCTCCTCTCCTTATCTCCCCTTTACCATCCTCACTTACCCCTCCATTCTGTCTTCTACCCTATCATCAGCTCTTGAGCTTCATCACTTTCTCCCTCTCATTCAACCATCTCCTCTCTCTTTAAGACAACCTCACCCTCGTTTCCGCCGTACTGTCTCCTCTCTACCCTGTACTCTGTAGCTCAGTTCTTCCCTTATATGACCATCACCTTTTAAGCTTTAAACTTCATCACCCGCTGCTTCAACCTCATCCTGTCTCCTCCAACTTATTTAGAAATTTTCATGCTATTGATCCCTTGGTTCTCTCTTCCACTATTTCTTCATCTCTTTCTTCCACTATATCATCCAAGTCTATTGATGAAGCAGTAAATTCCTATAATGCTGCACTCTCCTCTGCTCTGGATGCTCTTTCTCCACCCATGCCATGTCCTGTGAGACGTTCTGCACCCCAGCCCTGGCTTTCATCCACTACCCGCTATCTACATTCCTGTGCTGGTTCTGCTGAGGTGCTTGGCTCAAATCCCGCTCCCCTGCAGACTTTCTACACTTCAAATTCATGCTTGTGTCTTTCCAGTCAACCATAGCTCTTGCCAAACAAGACTATTATATCCATCTGACTAATTCTCTTGCCTCTGATCCTCGCCGTCTCTTTACTACTCTCTGCTCTCTCCTCAAAGTGCCTTCGCCTCTGATCCCTCCCTCCCTCCCTTTCTGCTCAAACCCTAGCTGACTTTTTCCATGACAAAATCCACAAGATCACCCTCCAATTCCCCACAAAGTCAGCTACTTCCCCTCCTCTCCCCCTTCACTCCCAACTCCCCCCCCCCCCCCCCACACACACACCTCTGCTTCTCTCTCTTCCTTTCCTGTGATCTCTGAAGAGGAAACTGCACACCTTCTTTCTTCCTCCAAACTCACCACCTGCTCCTCTGATCCTATCCCCACCCGTCTCCTAAGCCCCATCTCCTCCGCTGTTGTCCCTTCCATCTCTCATATTCTCAACCTATCACTCTCCACTGCAACAGTTCCTGCATACTTCAAGCATGCTGTGGTCACACCTCTCCTCAAGAAACCCTCACTTGATCCCACCTGTCCTTCTAATTATTGATCCATCTCCCTCCTTCCCTTCATTTCTAAACTACTTGAACGTGCGGTTCACCACCGCTGCCTCGACTTCCTCTCCTCTCATGCCCTCCTGGATCCTTTATAGTCTGGCTTTCATCCTTTACACTCTACTGAAACAGCTCTTGCCAACGTCTCCAGTGACTTGTTCCTGGCAAAATCCAAGGGCCTTTACTCTGTCCTCATCCTTCTTGACCTCTCTGCTGCTTTTGACACTGTTGACCACAACCTTCTCCTCAATACCCTGTCCTCGCTTGGCTTTAAAGACTCTGTACTATCCTGGTTCAACTCCTATCTCTCCCATCACTCTTTCAGTGTGTGTTCTGGTGGCTCCTCCTCCTCTGCTATCCCGCTCCCAGTTTGTGTACCCCAAGGATCTGTCTTGGGTCCCCTCCTTTTCTCTCTCTATACCCAGTCCCTTGGTGTGCTAATCTCTTCCCATGGCTTTCAGTACCATCTGTATGCTGATGACTCCCAGATCTACCTCTCTACGCCTGAAATCTCACCGGCAATCCAGACCCGGATCTCTGCCTGCCTTTCTGACATTGCAGCCTGGATGTCTCACTGCTGCTTGAAATTGAACATGGCCAAGACTGAACTTCATATCTTTCCCCCAAAAACCTCCCCCCCTCTTCCTCCTTTCTCAGTCTCTGTGGATAACTCTGTACTCCTTCCTGTTTCCTTGGCCCGCAATCTTGGGGTTGTCTTTGACTCCTCTCTCTCTTTCTCCACACTCATCCATCTGATATCTAAGACCTGCCATTTCTTTCTCTATAACATCAGCAAAATCTGTCCTTTCCTTTCTGAACACACTACTAAGATGCTTACCCATTTCTTGATCACCTTCCATCTTGACTTTTGTAACCTACTCCTTACTGGTCTCCCTTTGAATCATTTCTCTCCCCTTCAATCTGTTCAACACTCTGCCGCGCGGCTAATCTTCCGCCAGCCTCGTCGTGACCATATTACTCCTCTTCTCAAGTCACTTCATTGGCTTCCTATCCATTTCCGCATCCAGTTCAAACTTATCCTGCTGACCTATAAATGCATTCACTCTGCGGCTCCTCACTACCTTTCTTCTCTTATCTCTCCTTACAACCCCCTCGGGAACTCCGCTCTTCTAGCAAACTGCTTCTATCTATGCCCTTCTATTGCTAACTCCATACTTCACTCCTTTCACCTTGCTGCACCTTATGCCTGGAACAAACTACCTGTGTCTATACGCCAGAGACTTTCTCTAATCCTCTTCAAATCCAGGCTGAAAACTCACCTCTTTGCTGCTGCTTTTGGATCTTGACTCACCTGATCTTCTTTTTCTTTTTTTATCCACCTTGTTAATCCCTGCCTACACCATCTGTGTTGTCTGTCTTGACTAGATTGTAAGCTCTGATGAGCAGGGACTGTCTCTTACATGTCTGTGTAGCACTGCATACGACTTGTAGCGCTATAGAAATGCTCAGTAGTAGTAGTAGTAGTAGTAGTAGTAGTAGTAGTAGTGGTTAGTGGTCTTCATTATAAAGCATATGAGGACAGATTGAAGGATCTTAATATGTACATCTTAGAGCAGCGGTTCTCAACCTGTGGGTCGCGACCCCAACGGGGGTCGCCACAGGATTTAGCGGGGGTCGCTTAGCCTCCACCAAGTTTAAAAAAAAAAATTAAGATGTGCACAAGTTGCTGCCGCTGCCGAGTCCGCTTCTCGGCAGCAGCAAACTCCGGCAAACTCACCGCCTTCTTCTGCAGCCGCGGCTCCCTGCCTTTTAGGGAACCGCGGCTGTACTTGTAAAATCGTTGCGGAGGCCCTTCCTGTCTCGACGGGCTCCGTGCAGCATTGTCCCGCCTCCAAAGGAAGTGGTAAACAACTTCCTTTGGAGGCGGGACAATGCTACATGGAGCCCATCGAGACAGGAAGGGCTCCGCAATGATTTTACAGGTACAGCCGCGGTTCCCTAAGAGGCAGAGAGCCGCGGCTGCATTAGAAGGGAGGCAGACAACCTGCAACACGGCTGACATCGACAGAGGGGGGCTGACATGGACAGATGGAAGGATGGGGCTGACATGGAGGGAGGGATGGAGGGAGGGGGCTGACATGGACAGATGGAAGGATGGGGGCTGACATGGAGGGAGGGGGCTGATATGGATGGATGGATGGAGGGGGCTGACATGGACAGATGGAAGGATGGGGCTGACATGGAGGGAGGGAGGGAGGGCTGACATGGACAGATGGAAGGATGGGGCTGACATGGAGGAGGGAGGGAGGGGGCTGATATGGATGGATGGATGGATGGAGGGAGGGGGCTGACATGGACAGATGAAAGGATGGGGCTGACAGGGAGGGAGGGAGGGAGGGAGGGAGGGAGGGATGGGGGCTGATATGGATGGATGGATGGAGGGAGGGAGGGATGGGGGCTGATATGGATGGAGGGAGGGAGGGAGGGGGGGCTGACATGGATGGATGGAAGGATGGGGGCTGACATGGAGGGATGGATGTAGGGAGGGGGGCTGACATGGACGGATGGAAGGATGGGGGCTGACAGGGAGGGAGGGAGGGAGGGGGGCTGACAGGGAGGGAGGGAGGGGAGGAGGGATGGGGGCTGATATGGATGGATGGAGGGAGGGAGGGCCTGACAGGGAGGGAGGGAGGGAGGGATGGGGGCTGATATGGATGGATGGAGGGAGGGGGCTGACAGGGAGGGAGGGGAGGGATGGGGGCTGATATATGGATGGATGGAGGGAGGGAGGGAGGGGGGCTGACATGGACGGATGGAAGGATGGGGGCTGACATGGAGGGATGGATGGAGGGAGGGGGGCTGACATGGACGGATGGAAGGATGGGGGCTGACAGGGAGGGAGGGAGGGAGGGGGCTGACAGGGAGGGAGGGAGGGAGGGATGGGGGCTGACATGGACGGATGTAAGGATGGGGCTGACATGGAGGGAGGGAGGGAGGGAGGGGGCTGATATGGATGGATGGAGGGAGGTGGGGCTGACATGGAGGGAGTAGGCTGGCATGGACAAAGGGGAGAGACATGGGGACATACTGGACAGACGGGATAAATGCTGGACAGAGGCGAGAGACAGTGCGGGTTAGGATTATAATGGGCTGATGGGGGTGCTAGCACTGGTAATGGGCAGATGGGGGGGCTACGAATGGTACTGGGATGATAAGGGAAGGCTAGGACTGGGGAATGGACTTATCAAGGGGGGGTAGGACTGGTAATGGACTGATGGGGGTTCTAGCATTGGAAATGAGCTGATCAGTGAGGTTAGGACTGGAAATGGGCTGATTAGGGGAGCCTAGCACTGGTAATGGGGTTGAGGGGGGGGGGACTAGCACTGGAAATGAGCTGATGGGGGTAGGACTGGTATTGGGCTGATTAGTGTGGGGGGGTAGTAGGACTGGTTAATGGGGTTGAGGGGGATTAGCACTAGAAGTGAGCTGATTAGGGGGCTTTGACTGGGAATGGGCTGATTGTGGGGAGGGGAGGATAGAGCTGCTGACCCTGGAAGAAAACTGGGGGCTAAGGCTACAAGTGGGCTGATACAAGGGGATGGGAGCATGGAACTGAAAGGGAGTGGATCTGAGAGGGGCTGCCATGGTATTTGTACTAGAAGGGACTGATCAGTGGGGAAGGAGGGGGACTGGAAGGGAATGGACACCAGTGACAGTCATGGGAATGCAAGTTGACATTGGAAGGTACTGGGAGTGAGGACTGGAAAGGGGCTGATACTGGGGAGGGTTACTGGGACTGGAAATAGGCTGATGGAAAGAAGTGAAGAAAACAAAAGAGATAAGAACTGGCAGATGGACCATAGACCACAGAAAGAGAGCTAAGAGAAGACAGAAAAGCAGAAGCCTCAGATCGGGACCAGCATGATCAGAGAATAAATTGGTCAGACAACAAAGGTAGAAAAAATAATTTTATTTCATATTAGTGATTTGACTACAAAATCATCATAATTTTGAAATCAATATTGTTACTTGTTGTTTTGATTATTTAAATAAGTATTTTATAAATAAAAACATATTGCAAAGGCCTATAATATATTAATAATTCAACAAATGATTACAGCGACAATGCGTTAACGGTAAAGGAAGAGAGACGCATTTGATTTTATCATTGGGGGTCACCACAAGTTGACCAACGGTAAAAGGGGTCACGGTACAAAAAAGGTTGAGAACCACTGTCTTAGAGGAAAGGCGGGATAGAGGTGAAATGATTGAGACATTTAAATACCTTCATGGCATAAATGCACAGGGGGAGAGCCTCCTTCAATTGAAAGCAAGTTCTGCTATGAGGGGACTTGGGATGAGGGTGAAAGGGGATAGATTCAGGAGTGATATGTGGAAATATTTCTTTACGGAAAGAGTGGTGGATCCATGGAATAGTCTCCCAGTGGAGGTGGTAGAGATGAGGACAGTATCTGATTTCAAAAAAGCATGGGACAAACACAGAGGATCTCTAAAGGAAAAAAGGGGACTGTTGGAATTGTTGATATGGAAGAACAGACTAGATAGGCCATGTGTTCTTTTTCTGTTGTCATTTTTCTATGTTTTTATGTTTCTCCCATTAAAGTTTCAACATCTAGGATCTTATTTCCCATGCTACGGGCATTTATACACACCACTTTCCATATGTTGTTCCTTTTACAAATTTCCATAAAGATATTTAATGTTTCACTTACCTGGGGGCTTTCACTTACCTAGATGTTTTCTTCCCTCATCCCCAATGAATCTAGTTGAAAGCCCTCTTCAGTAAATTAGCCAGTCTGCTACTTAAGACATGTCAACCTTTCTTGGATAGATGGACGCCATCTCTGCTCTGCAACCCTTGGAATAGCATCCCATGGTCCAGGAAACCAAAAATCTCTTGATGACACCATCCACGCAGCCATGCATTCATCTCCAGGATGCGAGCCTCTCTGCCTTGGCCTTTACTCTGAACAGGAAGGATTGAAGGGAACACCACCTGCATCCCTATCTGCTTCACCCTCTATCCCAGAGTCATGAAGTCACATTTGATATGCCCAGAGGGATACCTGGCAGTATCATTTCTGCCAACATGGATTAGCAACATTGGGTAATAGTCAGTGGGCTTGATGAGTCTCGGCAAACTCTCGGATTTTGGCACATGGCAAGCAGCATACTTCTCTGGACATCAAGTCTGGTCAGCAGATGGACGCCTCAGTACCCCTAAGAAGAGAGTCTCCAACCACCACTACCCTTTGCTTCCTTGTGGTCACTGATTCTGCAACTTTGGGGTGCTCGAGCTCTGGTTCTTCCTTTTCCAGGGTTGTTTTCACCTCCTCCACTTCCAGGGCTGCATAATGGTTCTTCAATTCAAGAGCTGGATAACCACTTTGACCCGGTGAAAAGCGGGATATAAATGCAGTTAAATAAATAAATAATTTGGATTGGTGATTCTGCAGGCCCTGTTGACTTGTGTCCAACCTTTGTCACTCTTTAGGCTCCCAACTTCTCCTGTGCTGGAGAGCTTGGATGTTGCAAGAAGCATCTCATCAATGTACTTCTGACTGTCATGAATGCTCCTCAGCCTCGCCAGCTCCTCTCTGAGTTCCTCAACTTGTTTCCTGAGAGCTTCTGCCTGCAGGCATCCTGCACATGGAACTGGTCCTTCAACTGGCATTGGGACCTCTGTCTGCACAGATGCAGAAGCTGTAACGGGGGCAACAGCTTTGCTGATATGATTTTTCCCAGCCATTTCTCAGTCAGTGGAGCTTAGCTATCTGTTAAAACAAAAGAGAGAGACCTACCAAAGTATCAGCTGGTATCCCAGCTGTCCTTTCAGAAAATAAGCAGTTAAATCTCTTTAAGTATGTTCAAAATGTGCTGTTCCAAGTCCCTGTGTGTAGTTACTTGGGGAAGTGTCCTATAAAGCAAGACTGCTCACTAGGGGTGGGTGGGAGTTGGGGAGATAGGGAGAGAACTAACACCTGATGAGGTGTCAGTGGCTTCAAAGAGCTGAGAAAGATACTAAAGCAGAGTTTTAAACCTACCCCACTAAAGAAAATATTTCCCCTTTTAAACTAAAGCACCAAAAAGAATGTAACTTGGTTTTAAAAATGTACTTAAACCCTTTTAAGAGCTCCCCGGCAATGAGCTGTAATTTAAAAAGCCACAAACTCTTACCTCTGCTTGAAATGTATAGCCCCTGTTAGGAATGCCTCAACAGTACAAGGCTCTGAAGCCTTTTATGCAGGCCTCAGCTGCTCTCAGTTCCTTCACAGGCTAATCAGGCTCACTAATGCCTGATTAGGTGTTAGCAGCTCCCTAGAGCTGAGAAAGTTACTAAAGAAGAGTTTTAAACCTACCCCACTAAAGAAAATATTTACCCTTTTAAACTAAAGCACCAAAAAGAAAGTAACTTTGTTTTAAAAATGTACTAAAACCCTTTTAAGAGCTCCAGAGAGAGAGAGCTAGTAATTTAAAAAGCCACAAATTCTTGCCTTTGCTTGAAATGTATAGCCCCTGTTAGGAATGCCAGAAAGCCAGAGGAGGAGGGGTGTTGGGAGAGAGAAGAGAGGAATTCTAATGAGGGACAGTAGAAAGAATTCATTTATATGTAAAAAGGAAAAGTTTGAATTGGATACAGAAATGTATGGGGAGCCATTGAAGTGATTTTAGAAGAGGGGTTATATGAGTGTATTCGGGGTGTTGGAAGATTAGCCATGCAGCAGACCTCTGGATAGATTGAAGAGGAGAGAGATGACACTAAGGAAGACTAGCAAGAAGGAGGTTGCAATAGCTAAGATGAGAGGTGACCAAAGAGTGGACGAGAGTCTTAGTAGTGTGTTCAGAGAGGGCGGGACAAATTTTGTTAATGTCATAGAGAAAGAAATGATAGGTTTTAGCTATATGTTGAATATGTGTGGAGAAGGAAAAGGAGGAGTCAAAGATGACTCCAAGATTAAGGGCTGAGGAAACAGGAAGAAGAAGAAGACTGTTGTCAACAGTGATAGAGAAAGGAGGAAGGGGGAAGAAGGGTTTATGAGGAAAAATAAGAATTTCAGTCTTAGCCATATTCAATTTTAGGCAGCGGTGAGACATCCAAGTGGCAAGATCAGATAAGGAAGTAGAGATACGAGTTTGGAGTGAAGGAGAGATGTCAAGTGTAGATAGATTTGAGAGTCATCAGCATAAAAATGATACTGAAGTACCTGAAGAGTAGAGAATGGCCAATGTAAAGCCAATTTTGATATGGGAAACTACAGTAACCGATGACCTTGATATTGGTGCCGGTCAAAATAGTAAAAACCATTATACAGAATAAAATTACTGAACATGTAGATAGTGGTGATATAAAGGGAGAAAGCCAACATGGATTTAGACAAGGAAGCCTTATCTTACTAATCTGTTACATTTTTTGAAGGTGTGAATCTCTTGGTCCAATTAAAAATCATGGGATTGGAGGCACTATTTATTTATTTGGTTTTATATACCGCGCTATTTAAAATCAGCGCGGTTTACATAAGAACAAACAAGAGACAGTCCCTGCTCATCAGAGCTCACAATCTAATCAAGACAATCTATTAAGTTTGCAGAGATGGCAGCAAGCTATTTATAAGTTATCTCATAATTATTTAAGCCAGTTTGGTTTTCAGGATAACCACAATGAATACACATGAAACAAATTTGCAAAATATCTGAACGGGCTCCCAGAGCAGGGGTAATCCACCTCCAAAGATATATAAATAGCTATAAATGTTCTCCCTTTCTTTTGGGCCCTTCTGCCCTGCAGGGGCGGGTTGGGCAGAATTAATGCCTCTGGGTTAGGAATGTCCTGAGGACTGGGTTGAGAACCACTAGTCTAGATTACCATCCAGCAGATCCAAGCTTGCAGAAGTCAAAACTAATTTAACTTTCAAACCTGGGATTATAGCTACTTGAGGCGTTTCATACATCAGAGCTACTTTACTTGGTACTTCCAGCACATCTGAATATCATCTCATGCCCACTACATCTACAGAATAAAGGAGTTATTTTGAAGTCTTATTTGCAATTTCCACATACAAAATTAACATAGTAACATAGTAAGTGACGGCAGATAAAGACCAGCATGATCCATCTAGTCTGCCCAGCAAGATGGCAAGAGTAGGTGCACCTGTCGCTCTGTGCAGGCCGCCCCTCCCCATGTTTTTGTTTTTGTTTAGGGGTGAACCCACCACTCCATGTAGGACACCCTTATTTGTTGAGACACTAGATAGTTCAGAAGTTAGATGGTACCGTTTATTTTGCTTTTATCCTGTTGCTGTAAAGGGATCCACTATGTTTGTCCCATGCCATTTTGAATTCCATCACCGTGTTTGCCCCCACCACTTCCATCGGGAGGGCATTCCAAGCATCCACCACCCTTTCAGTGAAGAAATATTTCCTGACATTGCTTTACAATTTACCACCTTGCAGCTTCATGTTATGCCCTCTAGTTTTACAGCTTACCCGTCTTTGGAAGAGGTTTGTTTGTTCATCATTTCTCTTTAAGTATTTAAAGGTCTGAATCATATCTCCCCTGTCCCTCCTCTCCTCCAAAGTGTATATATTTAGGTCTTCAAGTCTCTTCTCATAAGGCTTCTGATGCAGGCTCCAAATCATTTTGGTCACCTTTCTCTGAACAGTTTCCA
Organism: Ichthyophis bannanicus; assembly: GCA_033557465.1. Taxonomy (NCBI): domain Eukaryota; kingdom Metazoa; phylum Chordata; class Amphibia; order Gymnophiona; family Ichthyophiidae; genus Ichthyophis; species Ichthyophis bannanicus. The sequence goes on along the minus strand of CM066031.1, from coordinate 65,025,481 downwards.
GTCTTTTTACATCTTTTGCAAGATATGGTCTCCAAAACTGAACACAGTATTCCAAGTGAGGTCTCACCAGTAACTTGTACACTGGCATAAGTACCTCTTCCTTTCTGCTGGTAATCCCTCTTTGTATGCAGCCCAACATCCTCCTGGCTTTTGCCACCGCCTTGTCGCACTGTTTTGCCACCTTGAGATCATCAGAGATAATCACACCAAGGTCTTTTCTCCTGAACCATGCATACCAACCTCTCACCCCCTATCGTGTACTTTTCCCTTGGATTTCTGCTACCCAAGTGCATGACACTGCACTTTTTCACATTAAATCATAGTTGCCAAGCATTAGACCAGTATTCCAGCTTTTGTAGATCTTTCCTCATGTTAACCACTCCCTCGGGAGAGTCCACTCTGTTGCAAATTTTTGTGTCATCTGCAAAAAGACAGACTTTTCCATTCAGTCCTTCAGCAATATCACTCACAAATATATTGATCAGTGCCGGGCCCAGGACCGAACCCTGAGGCACCCTGCTAATCATCTTCCTCTCATCCGAGTGAGCTCCATGTACCATCACCTTCTGTTGTCTGTCAGTCAACCAATTTCTAATCCAGTTTACTATCTTGGGACCCATCCCCAAGCTACTGAGTTTATTGACAAGCCTCCTATGAGGAACAGTATCAAAGGCTTTGCTGAAATCCAGATAGATGACATCCGTTGCATGCCCCGGATCTAGTTCCTTGGTCACCCAATCAAAGAACTCAGATTTGTTTGGCAAGACCGTCCTTCAGTAAAACCATGTTGCCTTGGATCTTGCAACCTGTTGGTTTTGAGAAAGTTCACTATTCGCTCTTTCAGGAGCGCCTCCATTACTTTTCCTGCCACCGAGGTAAGGCTCACGGGCCTGTGGTTTGACACTTCTTCCCTGTCACCACTTTTGTGTAGAGGTACAACATTAGCCATTCTCCAGTCCTAAGGAACCACTCCTGTTTCCAAGGATCTCTTGAAGACATCCTTTAACGGTCCTGCAAGAACCTCTCTTTCAGTATCCTGGGATGTATCCCATCTGGTCCCATGGCTTTGTCCACTTTCAGTTTAGCAATTTGTTCTAACACCTCATCTTCTGTGAATGGTGTGGTATCTACTTCATTTCCTATTTTTATATTTGGGAGTCACAGCTGGTCCATCTCCAGGATCTTCCTTAGTAAAAACAGAGCAGAAGTATTTGTTTAGCAATTTTGCTTTTTCAGTGTCACTTTCCACGAGTCCTTTCCCAGCACTTCTGAGTCCTGCAATTCCAACTCTGATCTTCTTCCTTTCCCGAATATACCTGAAGAAAGTTTTATCGCCACCTTTAACATCTTTAGCCATCTTTTCCTCTGCCTCTGATTTTGCTATCCTTATTTCTCTTTTAGACTCTTTGAGCTTGATCAGTGTCTCTGGCCAGTAGGCTGTTCCTGAACAGTGGGCACACAGCAAAGGAGTAGGTAAGGGAACCTACCAAGAAGGGCAAATAGATAGATAAATATATGGAGACAAACAGACAGACAGATAGAACTCACAGTTTAGCAGCAAATTCAGCAAAAATCACCTTTTGGGAGAGCCCTGGAAAGCACTGCTCTTCTCAAGGAACAGAAAGGCAATCTGAGCAAGCCCACATGCACAACAGGAAATGGAGGTCTACAACAATGCCTCAGCAGGCGGGAGGGGTAGTCACTCAGTTAGACTAAGAGAAAGATAGTTTAAAACTCTACAGCAATGGAGGCTGTTCCTGAACAGTGGGCACACAGCAAAGGAGTAGGTAAGGGAACCTACCAAGAAGGGCAAATAGATAGATAGATAAATATGTAGAGACAAACAGACAGACAGATAGAACTCATAGTTTAGCAGCAAATTCAGCAAAAATCACCTTTTGGGAGAGTCCTGGAAAGCACTGCTCTTCTCAAGGAACAGAAAGGCACATAGAAATGATGGGCTCGATATTCAGCACCAGGGCTAGTGCATATGCAGCACCTAGATATTGCTGATGAAGAGTTAACCCAGATATTTAATGCTGGGACCGGCCCGTCCACTAGGCGAACTTAGGTGGTCACCTAGGGCAGCAGACCTCTGTGGGTGGCACAGCATACATGGCCTGCCGCCCCCTCATGCTGAGCCAGGCTGTGCTGCCACCCCCCACTGCTGCTGATTCTGGCAATGGGGTTGGCTCGGCAGCGGGAGGCCGTGTGCTTTGGCACACATGGTCTGTCGCTTCTGACTCCCTTGACACAACTTCAGAGGGGATGTCAGAAATGGCAGGCCATGTTTGCCGAAGCACATGGCCTGCTGCTGCCACCGAGCCACCCTCCGACCCCACTGCTAGAATCAGCGTAAACACGGCTCAGCACAGGAAAGAGGGGAGCGTAATGCATGGGGGAGCAGCACACAAGGGGGGCAGCACATCAGGGCTTCTGCCTAGGGTGGCAGAAACCATTGGGCCAGCTTTGGCTGGACCATATTTGGCCATCAACATTGAATATCCATTTCTGCCGCACAGTGCCGCATGGCACAGAAGCGAACCAGACAGCGGTGATATTCAGCTACTGCCCTGTTAGCTTTGGCACCACAAAAAATCAGGGGTCCAAAAAGCCCGTGTTGCTTAATAAATTTATAGCGAAGTTCTACTATTTTTGTCGGAGAGGCCAACCAAGCAGAAGGAAGCACACCTTGTGCCGTTGTGGCCCGTCCATTTTATTAATTAAAACACAAAACTCGTGTTGTAAAATGAAGCAATAGAATGCAATACTTAGCTGAATTGGTGAAAAGGCTGTGCATCAAGGCAGCAAAAGGACGACGTGACACGTTTCGGGGAATCAAAAATCTTAGGGCTGATGTTATTTTCTACGGCGGTTTTGACCTGAAGCAGGGGAAATAAGATTTTTGATTCCCCGAAACGTGTCACGTCGTCCTTTTGCTGCCTTGATGCACAGCCTTTTCACCAATTCAGCTAAGTATTGCATTCTATTGCTTCATTTTACAACACGAGTTTTGTGTTTTAACTAATAAAATGGACGGGCCACAACGGCACAAGGTGTGCTTCCTTCTGCTTGGTTGGCCTCTCCGACAAAAATAGTAGAACTTCGCTATAAATTTATTAAGCAACACGGGCTTTTTGGACCCCTGATTTTTTGTGGTGTGATATTTTGGTTTCTTTAGGGGCAGGTGTTTACTTTGTCTGTTAGCTTTGGCAGCAAACGTTAGGACAGCTTTTGCTGCACCTAATTTTCACTGCCGAGGGACAACAGGGTAGTGGCTGAATATGGCCACTGACTGTTTCTCCCTGGGTACCGCCCCTGGAATTCCCCATGTAGCATTGGGGCGTACAGAAGAGGTATCCATGTTAGTGCTGTTGAATATCCCGCTTAGATGCAGTTACATGGTTTATGGGTCTGTAAACTGTGCAACTGCTTTGGAATACACTGGTCAACATTGAAATCATTACTGACTTTAAAAGGCCCTAATCTGTAGTATCTTGGTGAGCTGATCATGAATTTAACATTTAAAAAAAATATTGTCTCTCGTTTTGAAGATATTGCATGTAGTTCATTTTTGATGTTTCACCGTGTAAATTTATCCAGTAGGATATCAACAACATCCCAAATAAGCCTTGAATGATGTAATATCGCATCACATTGCATATTACCAGCATGCACACATCATCCAGAGTTGATTGCATCATTTTCTGATGCAATGCAATACTACTGCCAGCCGGCTGCTGAAGCCATCTGATGTCAGCAGTGTACTATACGCAGTCGGAAAGGAAAGTAATCTGGTATTCTGTTCCGATATTGAAAGCCTCATGAATGCCTTAAAAAATCACTCATGACCCACAAGACTGGAGACTATTTATAGACTCTTCGAAACTGAGTCTGAAGGCTGTGCTTTTGAACAATGGAAACCGTCTTCCATCTATTCCAGTAGCGCATGCCGTCCACATGAAAGAGACATATGATAACTTAAAGCATCTACTGACTTCCATTAACTATAACAAGTACAGCTGGCACCTCTGTGGTGACTTGAAGGTAGTTGCCCTTTTAATGGGACTGCAGCAGGAATATATAAAATACATGTGTTTCTTTTATGAATGGGATAGCCGAGCAAGGGATTGGCACTACTTGTGGAAGGAATGGAATTGCAGACAAAAATGTAACAGTTGGAGAGAAGAATATCCAGCACCCAGCTCTGGTTGAGGCTCACAAAATCCTGCTCCCACCCCTTCACATCAAACTAGGTTTGATGAAAAACTTTGTGAAAGCCATGGACCGCATTTCGCCAGTTTTCCGATACCTGCATGAAAAATTCCCTCGACTCAGCGAAGCAAAGATTAAAGATGGAGTTTTTGTGGGTCCTCAGATTCGAGAGCTCTTTAAAGATGACCAGTTCAACAACTTGCTGCAGGGTGATGCAAAACAAGCATGGAATGCTTTTCGCCTAGTGTCAACAAACTTTCTCGGGAATGTTAAGGGCAGAAAACTACAAGGAACTAGTAGAAGACATGCTGATGCAGTATCAGAAACTTGGCTGCAATATGTCTCTAAAGATCCATTTCCTTGATTCCCATCTCGATTTCTTTCCTGACAACTGTGGTATAGTTAGTGATGAACAGGGCGAACATTTTCACCAGGATATCGCAACGATGGAGCAAAGATACCAGGGAAAATGGTCCACTACAATGCTGGCTGACTACTGCTGGACACTTCCCAGAGAAGCTCCCGAACAGCTGTATAAGAAACAGGTGAAAAAATCTAAGAAGTAGTCTATGACTTGGTTTTTTACAGGTATTAACCAAAGGCCTATTATATTTACTATTGACATGCATTTTGTGATGTAAACATTAATTCTTGTAGATTACAAAAAAACTAGAGCCAGCTTTGCAATTTCACTGTCATATTCATGTTCAGCATATAAAAATTGATAATAAATGACTATTTTTATTTCAGTAACATGACTTTTGTAAAAATTTGTCGACCAGTGATACTGGATCTGACATCAACATGGAAATGGCAATTTTTGAAAGGGCTGAATTTATACACGAATAGTCTTAACATGTAGAAACTGCAAGGGGACATGTCAGAGGCATGTTTAGGGAGTAGCCTGGGCAGATCAGAAATTTACACATGTATTATCTATTTCATATGGGGTCATATACATGTATGAAAGCGATAGTCAATGTTGGGATTTACAGCTGTTTACAGACATATGTAGATTTTTTAAAAGTGCTCGCTTCAGACATAGTAGTGGGTAAGATAGTGACGGAATAAAACTAATCTCTGCATAAATGGAAGGAATTGAAAAGCCTATTTAAACTACATTGGTCAAGAAATATGAAAAGTAATGGTGCCAACCAAAATAGCCCAAATTAGGTTAAAGATCAATGTGTAAATGCCTGATTTTACATATGGAAATCTCAAATAACTTTTCTGAAATAACCCCTATATTATCAAATGTCATCTTCAAATGTGTAAGTCACAGAATAGGTCTCACATAATTCTTCTTTTTAAGTGTGTGGATTTATTTAAGTTTATTTATATACTGATTTTCTACTATTACAGGTAACAGAAGAGAATAACAGTGCATCAGGGGTGTGACTGTTGTACACGTAATTACTTATAACCAGAAAAATTACAGTAGCTACTTTAACTATATAGAAAAGGTGGGAGCGGGGATACATATTTCAGGGGTCCGTGAGGCATGTTCTATTCACATTGTAAGATTTGGGTCTCTGACAGTTGATATAGTTAGTTAAGTCGCACTTGACCTCTGGTCTTATGTTTTGGTTGTGCTGAAGTATTCATGGAGTAGGAAGGTGTTTAATTTCTTCCTGAAGTCTGATTGGCCACTGCATCCTCTCAGATCAGGTGGGAGGGCGTTCCAAGCAGTAGGGGCAAAGAGAGAGAATGCACGACTACATGTGGATTGTTTGCTTTTTGTTTTTTGGACTGGGATGTTAAGGACCTTGATAGCGCTAGGTCTTCGGTGTCTGTCACTTTTGGATCTGGAGAGGAGGGGGATGCAGACAGGCTGCTGATTCATTGTGGGTCATGATGAGTGCATTATACCTTTTTCTGGCATGGATAGGGAGCCAGTGGGGTGTTTTAGTGCGGGGGTGATGTGAGCTTGTCTAGGAGTTCTATGGATTATTATTGCTACAGTATTTTGCATCATTTGGAGATGGTATAGAGTTTGTTTGGCGGAGGCTGTGATATATAATGTTACAGTAGAGGATGGAGGTTCTTCAGTGTTCTTAGATTATAATAGACGGCTTACATAGTTCTTCTTATTTCTTCTTGGAAGCGGAGTTTCTGATCGCAGATTATGCCCAGATATTTGACTTCACTTTTCACACTGATGGTGAATTCTTCGAGTTCTAAGGTATGTGGAGGGGAGTAAGATGCATCAGAGAATATATGAGGGGTCCTCTGTCTTTGTCTGGTTAATGATAAGACTGTGATGTTATAGCCACTGCCTGACCTTGGTGAAGCATTTGCTGATGTTACTGAAGTGAACACTATATCATCGGCATAAAGCTCCATGGAGCTTCACCCCTAGGCAGAATGATATAATGTTCTTTATAAGCTCAGACCACTTCTCGATTATCAAGACTTCCGGACAATAATGCAAGCTATGACACTCCCACATCTAGACTACTGCAACGTACTCTACCATGGCCTTCCAGCCACACAGACCAACCCCCTCCGAACAGCATTGAACACCACAGCAAGAATCATTCAGAAAGCAAAGAAAACCGACCACATCACCACAATTCTGAAAGACCTACACATACTTCCACTCGAAGCAAGAACTAAATACAAATCCATCCTACTCACCCACGAAGCCATCCACCAAACACAGAACACCCAGCTTCGCACCCTGCTGTCTCGACCAGCCCACGGAAAAACTACCAGACAAGCCTCCAACAACTCCCTCACCGTCCCTCACAAAAGAAATAAATGCTCTCAACGGACATGCAATCGAGCCTTTGAACTCTATGCTCCATCACTATGGAACTCTCTACCGAGCCATCTCAGAAACAATGCTGATCTACTATCCTTCAGAAAACAGCTAAAAACCACCTTATTCCAGGAATACTTCAATACGACTCCCACCATAAAGTGCACCAACCTCTGATCTGCCCACCGTGATCCACTGATCCAAAGCTGCACTAACCTGTCCTTGTCCGAAGTCCGTCTCATATCAAAATCATCAATGTTGTCTCCCTGGTGATGGTCCCACCCTTATACTTAATTTCCCCACCCTTGAATGTAACGCCGCTTTGACCCAGTGAAAAGCGGGATATAAATACAGTTAAATAAAATAAATAAAAAATAAATAAGCTCCATGGAGCAGGAACTCTCTCTTCTCTGTCTGAACAACATTGTGTATATCTTTGTAATGTTATAAAATGATTAATAGCAGTAGTATTAAAGCTAGATATTCCCTTCACCCCTCTATACTTATTCCCATCCCTCCCTCCCCTCCCCCCTCCTTACTATCAGGTCAATGAAATAACTCACCACATATACTGCTAGTCCTAAATGAGAGAGGAGTTGATCCAAAATTTGTGATCTGTGCAGAGCCATCTTTATGCTGAAGCAGAGCCAGGTGTGGTAATGAAACATTGGGTCTCTCTCTGTCTCTAATACATATGTACAGAGGGATCCTGGTTTCTGAAAGAGTCTGACAAACAGTCGTATGAAAGACAAGGTCCTCGGCACTGTAATACCTTCCAGATAGAATCTTCACTGGAGCAGATTTCCGTTTCTCAGACTGCCCGAGATTCATCTCATGCAGTTGCTGGTGTCGGTGCCTTCACAGATCTTTAAGAAGGCATTCTCTTCTCCCACCCAAGAACACATTTACTCTAGGTTTTTAATTAATGTAAAATAGTTCTATGTAAATATGATATATGATTGCATCCACTTATGTTTTAAAAAGTTGAATGTACTTGTTCTGTTCCTTGCAAATCCCCCTTGATCGCTGGAAGGGGCGGTATAAAAAAAACAAATAAATAACTAAAGGATGGAAAAGGCTTGTTACAAGGGCATGGAGATGAAGGGAGCCCACTAGCAGTGACCATACATATTGCTGGAAGTGAAGCCAAGCTGGGAGACTCTGGGAAGTTGCTGAGGACTGGCTCTCGCTATGGTTTTGGGAGAAAAGAAAGGTCTTTATCCCTCTGACACAGTTGCCTTTAAGCCAGGTGCATCCCTTCCAGCTTCTGCTTGCACACTGCTGACTTGCAAACTTCTTGTACTTTTTTAGGTCTCTCCACATTCCAGGGAGGAGTGGCCTAGTGGTTGGGGCAAGTTACCTCAGGCTAGAAGGACAGGTCTTCAAATCCCACTAGAGGACAACAACCTTGGGCAGGAAAGACTGGGGTTTCTAGTCCCACATGTGCTCCCTGTGGTCTTGGGCAAATCACCTAACCCTCCATTGCCCATGTTCCCTGTAAAATAGTTATCTCCAAGTTATAATGCCTTGTTCAATGTAATTTCAGTTTGTTCAATATAAACCACCTTGATATCATGAAAGGCAGTTTATAAGAAATGTTAAATAAAATAAAAATTCCTCAGTATCTGGGACAAAGGAATCTCTGTGGTGAGAGAGAGATGCTTTCTCCTGCCAGGTTTCTGCTGTCATAATGCCCATTTATGACATCAGTGCCTCCCACTCTCTGATAGGTTACATGGAGATTCATTACAGACTTCTGCTAAAATGTATTCATGAGGCATTGTGCACATGGAGCTCTAGAGCAAGACTCCTTCAGATTCCATCTACTGTGAAGGAAAATACTTTCTTATCTCATCAGACACTAAAAGTCAGAACAACTAATCTAGATACTTATAGTATAAAAAGTGAACTGTCTGTGCACATGATGTTTTAAGCACTTATTATTATTTATTTACATTCTCTTATATACTGCGCTATTCTGCATCAGTGCAGTTTACATTGAACAAACTGAAATTACATTGAACAGGGCATTATAACTTGGAGATAACTATTTTACAGGGAACATGGGCTATGGAGGGTTAAATGGCTTGCCCAAGACCACAAGGAGCACCTGTGGGACTAGAAACCCCAGTCCTTCCAGCCCAAGGGTGCTGTCCTCTAGTGGGATTTGAACCCCTGACCTTCCAGCTGAAGTACCTTGCCCCAACCACTAGGCTACTCCTCCACTCCACACTTCTTATTGCCCTACACACATGGCTGAAGTGGTTCTCCAAAGAAAAAAATAAATAGAATTTAAAATATTATAAAAAAGCTCTGCAGAGACCTATAGCATAAATTGTAGTGGCCAGGGCCAGCCCATCCACTGAGTAGGAATGTTGTTTGCACAGGGCCACACGTTTGAGGGGGCCCCGTGCAAACAAAATTCTGCCTAGCCCAGGGAAAATTTAAAAGACACAACAAACTTGCTGCTGCCGCTGCCAAGTGTCTCCCGTGCCCCACCCCCTCCCTAGTAGAGCCCTCCCTCGATCACTCTCCTAGGCACGACTTTCAGAGCCACAAAGGGAGGATTTCCCTCTTGCAGCTCTGTTAAGCCCGCTGGGGCTGATGGGAAACCCTCCCTTCATGGCTCTGAAAGCCGCGCCTAGGAGAGTGATTGAGGGAGGGCTCTGCCAGACAGGCGGGGGGGGGGGGAGGGGAGGGGGGTAGGACTGGAAATGGGGAGATGGGGAGTTAGGACTGGTGATGGGCTATGGGGGGGCTAAGACTAGAAATGGGGTGATGGGGGGTTAGGATTGGTAATGAGCTATGGGGGGAGCTAAGACTGAAAATGGGGTGATGGGGGGTTAGGACTGGAAGTGGGCTGATGTGGGGTTTAGGACTGGTAATGGGCTATGGGGGGCTAGGACCGGTAATGGGCTATTGTGGGGGAAGAGGACTGGTAATGGGCTATGGGGGGCTAGGACTGGTAATGGGCTATGGGGAGCTAGGACTGGAAATGGGGTGATGGGGGGATTAGGACTGGAAGTGGGCTGATGGGGGCTTAGGACTAGTAATGGGCTATGAGGGTGCTAGGACTGGTAATGGGCTGGGTGTTGCTTGGACTGGAAATGGGCTGAGTGGAAGGGGGGACTTGAACTGCAAATAGCTGATGGGGACGGGGGCTTGGAATGGAAATGGGCTGTGAGGAGAGGGAGCTAGGACTGGAAATGGGCTGAGTGGGGGGGCTAGGATAGGACTGGAAATGGACTGTTGCGGGTGCTAAGATTGGAAATGGATTGTAGTGGGGGCTCGGATTGAAATGGACTCATGAAGGGGCTAGAACTGGAAGTAGGCTCATGGGGGGTTTGGATTGAAAATGGGCTGAGTGGAGGGGAGCTAGGATTTGACATGGGCTGATGGTGGGGCTAGGAAAGGACTAGGAATGGGCTGATGGGGGGCTGGGATTGGAAATGAGCTGATGGAGGGACTCGGATAGGACTGGAAATGGATGGGGGAGCTAGGAGTGGAAATGGGCTGATGGTGGGGCTAGGATAGGACTGGAAATGGGCTGATGGGGGGCTAGGACTGGAAATGGGCTGATGCGGTGACTAGAAGGAAGCGGATGCTGGGTGGGGCTGGAACTAGAAGGGAGCTGATGTTGGGGGAGGATTAGAATGGGATGGGGCTGGGAGAGTGAAATGGAGAGGGGAAAATATTTTGTGTGGGAGGGAAGAAAAATCTACAATTGGCCGGGTATTGGGAGAGTAAGTGGGGATTGAGAGTGGAGGGGTAAAATTTGAGTGGATGAAATAGGAATGAGGAAAGAGCAAAAGGAGAAAGATTAGTATCTTAAAGCAGATGTAGAGGGAAAATGGAAAATATCTAGAAGAGAGAAGAAAGGACAAATGGACAGCAGGCGATGGAGAGTTAGCAGAAGACACAAAAAAAACAGAAGAAAGTGACTGGAGCAATTACAACTAAAAAAAATGCACAAAAGTTAGAAAAATATCTCTTTATTTTGAATTTATTAACTGGAATATGTCAGCTCTGGGAAATGTGCATCATTAACGTCTGTGCTTTATTTAGTACAAGAGGAAATTAATTAATAGTTTTATTTCTACATTGTTGTTGTACATTCCAAGTTTGGCTTTTGGGGTTCCCAGTTTAATTATTGTCTTCCTGTTTCTAAATTGTGATTCCTTATTTGGTGATGGTCTATGTTCTGCATGTGTAACTGAGCTGAGGTATTCTGTTTATGTAATTCCTATTTGACATTGCCACTTGTTCTCTTTCCCCAGTAGGCCATGTATTGTTATTCTCTGAAATGTATTAGTTTAATATTTGCAGTGTTGCCTTTTGATAGGTAGAGTATTGTGCTTAGTGAGTCCTGGTAGTGCTGTTATGATATGGCGGGTTTGCTATGGGTTCTAAATGGGCAGTGTTTGTAGTAGTTCCTAATGTGCCTGGCGGTTGGCACTGGACTATAGTAATGTAGAAATCTTTTAGTCTTTCTTTATCCATTCACTCATTAAGAGGCATGTTTACTAAAAGTTAGTGCATGGTGACATTATGCAAATTTATTATGCAAATGAGGCCCCTTATTCATATGAGTCCCCGCACCGAGTCTGCGCATATGGCCCCGCACCCCCCTTGGGCCGCCCCTGGTAGTGGCTAGTGGCCAGATTTGGGAGGGGAGGGGTTAACTGTGTGTTGCAACTGTGAGTGTGCAGGGTTATAAAGACCTTGTTTTGCCTCATATTAAGGGATTCTGAGGGGCTGGGGAAGATTGCTCTTCAAGAACCTAGTTCACCAGATGTACAGTTTCCATGCTCCACTGTCTCTCCAGATTCCCAGTCTCTTCAACAAAGACACTGTCCATGCTAGACATTTTACTGAATGAATTAAAACAATATATAAACGCCATCTGTTATTTTCATAGATCCTAGGAAAAGGGGGCTTAAAGCCTTCTGTCCTGTGGACTCGCACATGCAGAGACACTCTCTCAGAAGTCTGTCTAATAGTGGCAGTCTCAGGGTTTCTGGAACACAGCACGTTCTCTCTCGCTCTCTCTTCCTCGTTCTCTTGGCTGACCTCCCACAAGCTCTGCTCTCAGCATTTGCAGCATTTCTCCCTCTGCACTCAGCTCAAACAGACAGTCTCTCTCTCTCTCTCTCTGACATTCAAGGCTAGATGGCGGAGGAAAAATATGTGGATATCAGAGATATTCAGTCTCTATCCAAATAATCAGCAGCAGTCAGTGGCAAATCTATAACTTCAACACTACTGCCTATACGGATAACGGCACAGAATAAACATATCAATAGAAACACTGTTAGCAGGGTCTAAATTAATCCACTGAATACTGTGATAGGAAATCACCTCAACAACAAAAAACAGTCAAAGAAAGCCCTTGAGGGGCAGAATCAGCGCATTCCTGAGCTTTTTCAGTGTGTCAACGTGTGTGTTGTAGTCATGGACCAGGATGTGGGGAGTGTGTCTGTTTGTATCCATGTGGGAGATCAGCAATGAACTGTAGGAACATTGTGGCCCATCTAGTATCACATTATTATGCAGGAACCCAATTCCAGTAGGATCTGCATTTCTTTTTGTTAAGAAACTGAGCTTCAGGTTTCTAAATTTGTAAATATAATTGTGCAGCTTCACCATTTGTCTTATGGACTTCTTAAAAATGAGCTCAAAGAACAGAAACAAAGCAATAAGGTTATTATGTTTTAAGGGCCTTGGCTCCACTGTTTCCAAACCAAAGAAAGCTTATGAAAATTCACATTATATAACACTATTATGATTGTACTTTTATATGTTTTATCAAAGTAGAGATGTAACAATATCACTCATTGACGTAAAATGGCCACAAGAGTGTAACAGCAATGCACAACTTCCTGGGGCAGAATCTGCCATTTCATGTGCGGCCAGATAAAGGCGGTGGCTGTTTTTCATCCAGGTTTGATGAGGCAGCGAAGGCTTTAGCCCTGGAACAGGTTCAATCAGTTGACAGTGAAGCTGGAAGGGGGGAAGGGCAGGGCAGGGCAGGGCTGCTATACCGTGGTTTAATGTGCAGTGGCGCAACACTGCTTTGATCTGGAAGAGACTGTGTGTTTTAAACCCTGGTGGTTTAAAAGGGCTACTTGTAACTTTGTTGTCATTACTCTCCTGAACTGTTTGGCTTTGTGTAAGAGAGAGATAGAAACTGTTTTGCTTTGTGAGAGAGAAGATGTGCCCAGCCCTGAGGCTATATGAAGCCTGGGGAGGGAGAGGGTGGGGGGGGGGGGGTTAGAGGTGTGGGCCACTGGATTGTTTGCTGGACATTACTGTGATTCCAAGGGAATCTGCTTTGGTGTTTTGTGCCGCATGGCGCAGAAGCTATCCAGACAGCCGCGATATACAGCCACTGCCCTTTTAGCTTTGGCAGCAAATGTTAGGACAGCTTTTGCTGCACCTAATTTTCACTGCTGAGGGATAACAGGGCAGTAGCTGATATTGCCACTGACTGGTTCTCCCTGGGTACCGCCCCTGGAATTCCCCGATGCTAACCATGTAGCATTGGGGTGTCCATGTTGGCGCTGTTGAATATCCCGCTTAGAAGCAGTTACATGGTTTACAGGTCTGTAAACTGTGCAATTGCTTTGGAATATTGGATCTGACATCAACATAGAAATGGCAATGTTTGAAAGGGCTGAATTTACACACAGATAGTCTTAACATGTAGAAACTGCAAGGGGACATGTCGGGGACATGTTTAGGGAATAGACTGGGCAGATCAGAAATTTACACATGTATTATTTATTTCACATAGGGTCATATACATGTATTAAAGCGATAGTCAATGTTGGGATTTACGGCTGTTTACTGGCACGTGTAGATTTTTTTAAAGTGCTCGCTTCAGACATAGTAGTGGGTAAGATAGTGACGGAATAAAACTAATCTCTGCATAAATAGAAAGAACTGAAAGGTCTATTTAAACTACAATGGTAAAAAAATATGAAAAGTAATGGTGCCAACCAAAATAGCCCAAATTAGGTTATAGATCAATGTGTAAATGCCTGATTTTACATATGCAAATCTCAAATAAGTTTCTGAAACAACCCCTATATTATCAAATGTCATCTTCAAACATGTAAGTCACAGAATAGGTCTCACATCATTCTTCTTTTTAAGTTTGTGGATTTATTTAAGCTTATTTATATACTGCCTTTCAGCTATTCAAGGTGGTTTACAGGTAACAGAAGAGAATAACAGTGCATCAGGGGTGTGACTGTTGTACAGAGAACAAGAAGACTTAGGGGTATGTTTACTAAACCGCGTTCATGTAGGAGCGGCTATGTTAATGTGCATTAGGTAACGTTAATGAGCGTTAAGGGCACCTAATAAGCTTTAATGTCACCGTCCATGGTAAGTCCAGCAGAGGGCGGAGAGAGGGCAGAGAGAAGGGGTCAATGGGCAGAGAGTGGGCAGGGAGAGGCTCCCGCAACACTAATGTGGGGAACTGAAGGGCTGAACATTACCAGGACTGAAAACCTGTCGTTAGATGCACATGTGCAGGAGGGTGAAACCATTTCAGCATCAGCAATGTACAACATTGGCAGGGAGCCCAAGAAAAGCGATAGTAGTGATCCATTTGCAGCAACAGCATAGTGCCCAAGTATCAAAGGCCACTATGGCGATGGTGAAATGGGACATAGGGGGCTGCAGGCGGGACATGTAGTGGGGGCAGCTGGGGCACAGGGTGGACTAGGCCATCACCTAGGTGGCACATTGGAACATAGAAACTGGAAACCAGCAAGAAAGCAGCTGCCAAGGCCAAACACAATCCACCTACATCTACCTGGTCCGCCCTAGCCAATAGTTGCTAGGGCACTGACCTGACATCCCCCCATCCATCTCTCCCCCATGTGGAAGGGACATAATATTAGTAGGCAGTGATGGGGGGGGATGTGTGGATGTACATGTATACCTCCTCACCCCAGACCCTGCTCCCTAGGTGACTGCCTACCTGCACAGTGGATGGCCTGGGACTGTGCACTACCAGCACTGACAGCATATGGCCAGGCAGCATGGCAGGGGTGTGTGTGTTGGTGCTGGAGGGGGCAGAAGCACCTGCCTGTAGTGCACCTGGGCCATACCCTGACCAGTATGTGGTGTGCAGTGCAAAAGAAAAGGTCTGGTTGAGGAAAAGTAAAGGTAGCTCCAGGGAATGCTGTGCTTCTGTGGCAACAGTGTGGTGCAGTACATACAGCCACTGTGTCCTGGAGCAGAGGGTCACAGGTTCAGGTCCCAGCTGCGGATCCTGCAGAGCATGTCCCTATATCTTACCGTACAATGCAGATACAACATCAACATGTGCAAACCCCAAAGCAGCGGCAAACAGGGGTGCAAACACCCCCTCACACAGGCTACACTATGCAAAGCCTCATGGAGAGTCAGGTCGTTGGCCCCAGCATGGAGCTGCAGTTATCACCAGTGCACCACTACTACCTCAGCACAGTTTAGCAATGTTGGCACTGTGATCAGGACCAGTGTGGCGGGCAGGGTTGCCAACCACCCCTATCTTTGCACAATGCTGCAATAGGAGTGTGTGTTTGTATTTGTATGTCTATCCATTGTTTTGTGGCTGCCCACACCTCACTGGGCCCACAATGTCCCACTGTTACCAGCGTTAGCCTGCATATGTGCAGCAATGCATATGTGGAGCAATGCATTGTGGGTATGGCCCAGGCAGGGCAGACTGGGCAGGATGCATCTGCAGAGGGTGTAGGGCAATGGCTGGGACACTGTAGTGCTCAACCACCACTTGCATGGACAAGGTGGCCACAGCACGTCTTGCTGTTGGGCACTCTCACACTGACCATCAGTGACAATGGCACAGCTATGTTCCCACATAGTGCTACATAGTATCTTTCCAAGTGATATATGTGTGCCCCTGTTCTGTGCCAGGCAACCCAGGTCTGGGTGTGCATACAGTAGTTCCACTGTGAACATGCAAGATAGACTGGCTAGCGGAGTGTCTGTGGTTAGTTTGTGCATGGCTGGAACACCTGGGGTGGTGCAGTAGGTGCAGTCTGACTGTGCCTGCTGCTGGTGAATGTCAGACCATGGTTGGGGGCTGGGGTGCAGCTGTAGTCCTAGAAATGGTGGGAGCACAGAGGAAGGGCAATGAACAGCTAGTGCACAGTGCTGTGTCTTTTGTGTGTTGTGGTGAGAGCGCATTGCAGTGCCGAAGATGCACAGTGCTCACAATACTGTGTGTGATGTCTGTTTGGAACATGTGTTATGCGCCATAATCCAACCGCATATTCTAAGGTGCTTAGATGTATCTTATAAGGCACATAGGAAGGTCTGTAATGTTACACATGTTCTGCTGTGCGTCAGATGCCTGCTAAGCATGCTCTCCGCAACACGTGTAAGATGCAACACGCATAGGATGCACTACTGCATGTTAATAGAAACATAGAAATATGACGACAGAAAAAGACCACATGGCCTATCTAGTCTGTCCTTCCATAACAACTACAACAGTCCACTTTTTGCCTTTAGAGATCCTCTGTGTTGGTCCCATGCTTTCTTGAATTCAGTTACTGTCCTCATCTCTACCACCTCCACTGGGAGACTATTCCACGGATCCACTACTCTTTCCGTAAAGAAATATTTCCGCATATCACTCCTGAATCTATCTCCCTTCACCCTCAACCCATGTCCCCTCGTAGCAGAACTTGCTTTCAATTGAAAGAGGCTCTCTCCCTGAACATTTATGCCACGGAGGTATTTAAACATCTCAATCATATCACCTCTATCCCGCCTTTCCTCTAAGGTGTACATATTAAGATCTAGCAGATACGATGGCCACATGGTGGAACATATTTGCATTGTGCTTGTTGTGGTTGTTTGGGATAGTGTTTGCAGACGTGCATGGAGCCAACATAGTTGTGGGTTTGGGTCCCACAGGTTCCTTTTCCTTTCTTTTCATCTGTTCTGCTCTCCTTACCATACAATGCCTCCGGCTTCATCCCTTCTCCATACACCCTTCCTTCTCTTCACTGTACACTGCAGTATCCCCTCCAAGCAGCAAATCCGTCACATGCTAGCCGTTACATATGCTCCCTTTCTTTGGGTTGTCTGGGTGGGTAGGTGGGTAGGTGGCTCAGTGGTTTGGTTTTGGTGTCAGAGAGCTGTGTTTGGGCTCTTCAGTGTACTGGTTCACTTCCCTCTTACTCCTTTTAGGATTCCCTGTCCATTTTGCCCTGATACACACACCATTCACACAGCTGGCACCCTTTCCATTACTGTTGTTTACTCCTCTGCATGCTGTGTTCACTGCATACCATTTCATGGTGTGTGTGCTTGTGTTAACTGTGGCTCATGTCCCCATTACAGACTGCGATATCAGCTGCCTGTGGTCTATAGCCTTACAACTATGGCTCCGTTTCTCATGCGGCACCATGTCTGCACATCCCTCAGCGCGTCTTCTGCTGTCTACGCACCTTAGATTGCAACCCCTTCAGACATGCTGCTGCTTCCCGTCAGCTGTGATGCTCACAAGTGGTGGGTCCATGGCGCACTGCAACACGCACTGTACCACACGTTAAGCACCTTGTACCATGCGTTACCTGACATGGCTTGCTTTACCAATGCACTGCCCACTCCTTTATATGGGCATCCATAACATTATTGGGGAACTTAACGCGGGTAACATTACCGGAGTTTAGTAAACATACCCCTATATTACTTATAACCAGAAAAAATTACAGTAACTACTTTAACTATATACAAATGTTGGGGGGGGGGGTACATATTTCAGGGGTCCATGAGGCATGTTCTATTCACATTGTAAGATTTGGGTCTGTGACATTTGATATAGTTAGAGGTTTGTGTTAGTTAATCACACTTGACCTCTGGTCTTATGTTTTGGTTGTGCTGAAGTATTCATGGAGAAGGAAGGTTTTTAATTTCTTCCTGAAGTCTGATTGGCCAGTGCATCCTCTCAGATCAGGTGGGAGGGAGAGACAAAGAGAGAGAGAATGCACGAATACATGTGGATTGTTTGCTTTTTGTTTTTTGGACTGGGATGTTAAGGACCTTGATAGAGCTAGGTCTTCAATGTCTGTCACTTTTGGATCTGGAGAGGAGGGGGATGCAGACAGGCTGCTGATTCATTGTGGGTCATGATGAGTGCATTATACCTTATTCTGGCATGGATAGGGAGCCAGAGGAGGTGTTTTTGTGCGGGAGTGATGTGAGCTTGTCTGGGGGTTCTATGGATTATTATTGCTACGGTATTTTACATCATTTGGAGAGGGTGTAGAGTTTGTTTAGGGGAGGCTGTGATATATAATGTTACAGTAGTCAAGGGGTGGGGGTGATTATGGCTTGGCAAATGGTTGGGAATGAATATGAACTTAGTAGAGGATGGAGGTTCTTCAGTGTTCTTAGTTTATAATAGACGGATTAGATAGTTTCCTATTTGTTCTTGGAAGCTGTTTCTGATCGAAGATTATGCCCAGATATTTGACTTCGTTTTTCACACTGAAGGTGAATTCTTCCAGTTCTAAGGTATGTGGAGGGGAGTAAGATGCATCAGAGAATATATGGGGGTCCTCTGTCTTTGTTTGGTTAATGATAAGACTGTGATGTTACAGCCGCTGCCTGACCTTGGCGAAGCATTTGCTGATGTTACTGAGGTTGGGTGCTGAGGTATTCAATGGGGTGAAGAACATTATATCATCGGCATAAAGCTCCATGGAGCTTCACCCCTAGGCAGAATGATATAATGTTCTTTATAAGCTCCATGGAGCAGGAACTCTCTCTTCTCTGTCTGCACAGCATTGTGTATATCTTTGTAATGTTATATAAATGATTAATAGCAGTAGTAGTAAAGCTAGATATTCCCTTCACCCCTCTATACTTATTCCATCTCCCACACCTCCCTCCTTACTCTCAGGTCAGTGAAGTATGTCACCAAATATTCTGCTAGTCCTAAATGAGAGAGGAGTTGATCCAAAATTTGTGATCTGTGCAGAGCCACCTTTATGCTGAAGCAGAGCCAGGTGTGATACTGAAACACTGGGTCTCTCTCTGTCTCTCTAACACATATGTACAGAGGGATTGTGCTTTTTGAAAGCGTCTATAGTCAAATTTTTTATCACTCCACTCAAAACTCTAGTCCAAACGTGAAATCCTGTCGTTCTTACTAAATTATTTACTATCTGCACATTAAGAATAATTGTGCTGTAAGACTCTTTAAGACAAATGTCTAGTCGCTGAATTTTTTTCTTTTCGTTCTTAGGTCTATACAGCTAACAAAATGCTTGGGAGGTCTCAGACTTCTCGGCACTTTATTATAGATATTAAACTTATCTATCGTAGTGCCTATTAGCATCAATGACCTTCCCAACACCAATAAAAATACCGCAGATTGAAAATAAACTTTAACTTGTAACATTAACTTATGCTTAACTTTTTGTGCTCCCCAATGCCACTCATTGGCGCCCTCTTTTGTGTTTCACTCCTGAGTTTCTTCAGGGGGTGTCACAACACTGCATACATACACAACCGATGCTGCAGACACATTCCTCTTCAGGATTTTTTGGATTATTGTGTGTTCTGAAAAAGAGTCTGACAAACAGTCATCTGAAAGAAAAGGGCCAGATAGGATCTTCACTGGAGCAGATTTCAGCTTCTCAGACAGCCCCGGATTCGTCTCATGCAGTTGCTGGTGTTGGTGCCATCACAGACCTTTAAGGAGACATTCTCTCCTCCCACCCAAGAACACGTTTACTCTAGGTATGCAATTAATCTAAAATAGTTCTATGTAAATATGTTATAGGATTGCATCCACTTATGTTTTAAAAAGTTTAATGTACTTGTTCTGTTCCTTGTAAATCGCCCTTGATCGCTGGAAGGGCAGTATAAAAAAACAAATAAATAAAGGATGGAAAAGGTTTGATACAAGTACATGGGAGATGAATGGAGCCCACTAGCAGTGATCATAGATCCTGCTGGGAGACTCTGGGAAGTTTTTGCAGACTGGCTCTTGCTATGGTTTTGGGAGAAAAACTGCTCAGACTACTCTAGTTTGTGTAGAGTGTTACTGAAAGGTTTTTATCACTCTGACACAGTTGCCTTTAACTCAGGTGCATCACTTCCAGCTCCTGCTTGTACACTGCTGATATCAGAACTTGCAAACTTCTTGTACTTTTTCAGGTCTCTTCACATTCCTCAGTGTCTGGAACAAAGGAATCTCTGTGGTGAGAGAGAAATACGAGTTACTTACCTGTAACGTGAGTTCTCCAGGGACAGCAGGATAAGTCAGCCACAAGTGGTGACATCATCCGACGACGCCAGAATGGAAGTACTCTCACTAGCCCAGAAGGCTTTAGCCTTCTGGGCTAGACCGGTAGCCCCACCTCCCGATCCGCCCCTAGCTGGCCAGATCTCCCAAGCTGAGGCATTCCAGGGGGAGGGAAGGGGAGGTGGGAGGGAAGGTGTGGCTGACTTATCCTGCTGTCCCTGGAGAACTCACGTTACAGGTAAGTAACTCGTATTTCTCCCAGGGCAAGCAGGATGAAGTCAGCCACAAGTGGTGTCTCTCCAGCTATACAGGCAGTGGCGGGGAACCAATAAGAACCAGACACAAGTGCCGTAAGGTGCAAGCAGGTTTAATGCGGCCTGAGAGAGCAGGCCTGTGCAAAGTAGAATGTGCAATAACAGTGCAATAACAGATCCGTGCAAAAAACAAGTGCAAATGTTCAACATGAACGAATGTGCAAAAACATCAATGCGTTAGCAGTTAACAACAGTGTACGAGGTAAACAGTGCAACACAGTGTACGAGGTAAACAGTGCAAATATAGCATATGTTCAACATGAACAAACAAGAGCAAGGTTCAGCAAGAACAAGGCATAATGTGGTTTAACTGATGCAATAGTCCTGGGCCTGGGCCTGTGGAGTCAAGGTACACGACTCGGCCCTGAGCACACGGACAGTACAGATAGGCCGAAGGCCGGTCCGCCATGGTCTGGGCCGTCCAGACAGTAATGTCTTTGAAAGGTCTGGGTGGAGGACCAAGTGGCGGCCTTGCAAATGTCCGTGAGGGGGGTGGAGCGCAGGTTGGCGATGGAAGTGGCCAGCGCTCGCAGATGATGCGCTTTGACGCCTGCAGGGGGGTCCACTCCAGCGAGCGAAAGGCACAGGGAGATACATGCAGAAATCCATCCAGACAGTGTGCGCTTGGAGACTGGGTGGCCAGGCTTGTTCGGGTCGTAAGAGATGAAAAGCTGCGACCCTTTGCGCACCGCAGCAGTCCTCTGCAGGTAACAGCGAAGGGCCCGGACGCAGTCCAATGTGTGCAGTCGGCGCTGCTCCTGATCGGAGTGGGGTCCGTTGAAGAAGCAGGGCAGTTCAATGACTTGGTTGATGTGAAAGGGGGTCGCAACCTTGGGGACAAACTTTGGATGTGTCCGCAGGAGAGCACGGTCATGTAGTAGGACTGTGTAGGGCGGGTAATCGACGAGGGCGTGGAGCTCGCTGATGCGCCTGGCAGAGGTGATGGCGATGAGGAAAAGAGTTTTCCACGAGACAAACTTCATCCCTGAGGAGAGCAGGGGCTCGAAGGGCTCCTTGGTGAGCTGGTCGAGTACAATGTTCAGATCCCAAGGGGGTACCGGAGCTCTGACTGAGGGGTGTAGATTAGCCAGCCCTTTCATGAAGCTGGCGACGATAGGGAGGACTGCCACTGACAAGTCGCAAATACGGTGATGGAAGGATGCGATGGCAGCGAGGTTGACCTTGATGGTCTGCGTGCATAGGCCCCGGGTGGAGAGGGATGTCAGGTATTCCAGGAGCTGGGGCACCGGGCATGAGAAAGGGTCAAGGTGCCGTGCCTCACACCAGATGCTGAAGCGACGCCATTTGAGACTGTAGCATTTCCTGGTGGATGGTCGTCGGGCTGCAAGGACGATGTGCTGTACCTCATCCGACAGGTTGAGGGGAGCCAAGCTTAGCCTTTCAGCTTCCAAGCCGCTAGCGACAGCGTCCGCAGGTTGGGATGCAGCATGGACCCATTGTCCTGGGACAGGAGGTCCGTTCTCAGGGGAAGTCTGATTGGCGGCTCTGTCGCCAGGCGGTGTAGGTACGGAAACCATATTTGCCTGGGCCAGTAAGGGACCACCAGGATGACTGTCGCACGGTCCCTAATGATGCGTTGAATGGTCCGCGTTACCAGGGGGGTCGGTGGGAACGCATAGGCCAGTGTCCATTGGTTCCAGGGAAGGTCGAAGGCGTCCGCCGCAAGCCTGAGTGGGGAGGGTCTCTTCGAGCAGAACAGGTGACACTTTGCGTTGCTCTGGGACGTGAAGAGGTCGATTTGCAGAGAACCCCACCTCTTGAACAGGAACGCCGCAACGTCTTGGTGAAGTGACCACTCGTGTGGGTTGAGCTGTCTGCTGAGGCGATCGGCTAGGACATTCTCCTCTCCTGGCAGGTAGCATGCTTGGAGGCTGCAGTTGAGAGAGAGTGCGAGGTCCCATAGGAGGAGAGCTTCTCTGCAGAGGGGGCGTGACCCTGTGCCCCCTTGCTTGTTTATGTAGAATATTGCGACCTGATTGTCGGTCAGGATCCTGACGATTTTGCCGGGGATCAGGCTCTGGAAGGCTGAGAGGGCGAGGCGGACAGCTCTGAGTTCCAGAATGTTGATGTGGAGGTTTGCTTCCGAGGGGGACCAGGCCCCTTGGGTGCTCGATCCGGCACAGTGGGCTCCCCATCCCTGCTTTGAAGCATCGGTGGTTACGGTGATTTGAAACGGGGGCGGTTGTAGCTGCAAGCCCCTGGCGAGGTGTTTGGGGAGGGTCCACCAGAGTACCGCCTTGGAGGAAGCATCGTCCCTGGGAACTGTGGCGGACAGAAGCTGGGTGTGCTGGCACCAATGCGAGCGAAGATGCCACTGAAGGACTCTCATGTGCAGTCTTGCGAAGGGGAGGACATGGGTTGCAGCAGCCATGTGTCCGAGGAGACGTAGAATGGTCCTGGCCGAGGATTGAGGGCTGCTTAGGAACCGTAGCGCTAGCCGGACGATTGCCTGTCTCCTGCTCCGGGGCAGGAAGGCCTTGGCTCACTTTGTATCCACGTAGGCACCGATGAATTCCAGTTTCTGCACTGGTGAGAGGTTGGACTTCCTGAAGTTCACCAAGAAGCCCAGGGAAGACAAGAGGGCTATAGCTGTGTTGACCGCCTTCTGCAGGGCCGCAGGGGATCTTGCGGAAAAAAGCCAATCGTCCAGGTAGGGAAAAACACATATCCCTTGCTTTCGAAGCGATGCGGCCGCCACTGCTACGCATTTGGTAAACACCCTGGGAGCGGGCGAGAGTCCGAATGGCAGCACTCTGTATTGGTAGTGGCAGCCGGCCACCAGGAAGCGTAGAAACCTTTTGTGTTGCGGGTGCATTGGGACGTGCGTGTAGGCATCCTGGAGGTCCAGAGAAGCCAGCCATTCCCTTGGCTGGATGAGTGGAAGGATGGTGGATAGGGAGTGCATCCTGAACTTCTCCTTTGTGATACATTTGTTGAGCTTCCTTAAATCAAGGATGGGGCGCACCCCCCCCCCCCCGATTTTTTGGCGACGAGGAAGTACCTTGAGTAGAATCCCTTGCCGATCTCGTCCGGGGGAACTGGCTCGATTGCTCTTGAGGTCAGTAGGGCCCGGATTTCCGCGGTCATGGGGGCGAGGTGCTCCGGAGGGTTTGAGTTCTGAGGAGGCGGCCGAAGGGGCGGCTTGGCAGAGAAGTTGATGCGGAAGCCCTGCTTTATGATTGACAGCACCCACTGATCCGACGTTATCCTCTCCCACGCGGGGAGAAAAGCTGACAAGCGCCCCCCGGTCGGGAGGTGCTGGCAGGGCTGCGAGTCAAAACCCCGAGTTGTTTTTCGTGGGGGCTGTAGTTGATTTCTTAGGACCTTGGTCCCGCTGCCGCTGTTTTTGTTTGTATGGCGCTTGGTAGTGCTGCTGCTGCTTGTACCGGGGCTGTTGTTGCCATTTGCGGTAAGGTTGGTACCTCTTGGAGCTTGTACTGTTTTGAGTGGGCTTGCGGTAGGTGCGAGGGCGGTCAGAGCCCTCCTCCAAAGTCTGCAGAGTGTTGCAGCGCTCCCGCATGTCATTAACAGTGTCCTTGACCTTGTCGCCGAACAAGGAGTCACCTGAGCAGGGGGTGTCCGCGATGCTGTCATGCGAGTCCGTGCGGAGACCGGACGCCCGGAGCCAGGCCAGTCTGCGGGCCGAGATGGCCGTGCCCGCCACTCTGGCTGCGGTCTCAAAGGCATCATGAGCGGCCCGTCCCTGGTGCCTTGTGCAGTCCTCCAATTCTGCGAGAGCAGATGAGAGAGAGGGTGGAATCTCCGTTAGAAGGGAGGTAGCAGATTTGACGGTGCTCACCAGGGAACCTTGGTAGATCGCGTGCTGGAATTGGTGGGCCGCGATCCTAGCATTCAGCATAGCCCCTTGGTAGACCCTCTTGGCCACGTCGTCTATAAGCTTGTTGTCCTTACCGGGGGGTGCGTTATTGGAGCTGCGTGAGGACTTGGAGCGCTTCAGTGCTGATTCCACTACAATGGAATGGTGAGGAAGCTGCGGCTTTGCAAAGGCCGGGATGGGTTGGACACTGTACTTGCTATCCAATCTACGGGGGCAGGCATGATTGGAAGCAGGGGCCTGCCATATTTTGGTGAGGTTGTCCCAGAGGAGCTGATGGATAGGCAGGACCGGGGTGGATTTAGGAACATCAATGAACTTGAGGGCACTCTGCACCTCCTCCCGTTGGTCAGGAACCTGCAAGGGTGAGATGGAGAGGGTGGTAATGATCTTTTGGATGAATTTGTAGTAGGTGATATCCTCCGGTGGAACAGGCGAGTCCGAAGGGGCGTCTGTGTGGGAGGGAGAACCCAGGCGAGATGCCGCATCCGATAGCGATGGCACTGTTGGTACATCTTGCTCCTGAGCCGGGGCGGGGGGTGCCGGGCTGCAGGGCGTCTGGTTGTCGACCGCGCCGGAGGAGGGCGCGGCGGGCTGCTGCTGTGAGGGGGTCCCCGAGACCAGAGTGGCCAGGGAGGAGGACCACTGCTGCAGCATACCTTGGAGAAGTCTAAGGGTCTCTGGAGCTGGGTCGTATTGTAAGACTTCGGGTGCAGCTAGGGCGGTGGGATCCGTGAAGATTTCTGGTGCAGCTAGTGCGGTGGGGTCCGGAGGGAGCAGGAATACTCCGTGCTTGTGGTCATCATGCCCTTTGTGCTCGCTGCGTGCCCGTGATGCGCTCCGGGCAGAGTATGAGCGCCGTGATTTGGGCGAAGAGGAGACACTGCGTCTGCTGGAGCTGCTGGTGCTGGAGCTATGGCTCCTGCGTCTGCTTCTATGGGCGCATCTACGCCTGTGCCGAGTTTTGCTCCTTGATCTCCTGCTGCTCGCTGATCTGCGCCGGCTGTGATGCCCTCGACTTGGTGATCTGCGCCGGCTGTGATGCCCCCCACTTGCTGATCTGCGCCGGGATTTCCTCCTTCTGCTTCTGCTTC
Source organism: Ichthyophis bannanicus (assembly GCA_033557465.1). NCBI lineage: Eukaryota > Metazoa > Chordata > Amphibia > Gymnophiona > Ichthyophiidae > Ichthyophis > Ichthyophis bannanicus. Next base: position 64,999,959 of record CM066031.1, on the reverse strand, counting down.
GTGAGCGTTTCCTGCTCTTTGAGCGTTTCCTGCTCCGTTGGCTTTGAGAGCGCCGTCGGGGGCTGCGCGGAGAGCGAGGGCTCCGGCGGTGATCTGCACTGTGGGAAAGTTCGCGCTGTTGGTCTGCCCCGGAATTGATGCAAACGCCGCTGGCGTGGAGAAGGCTCAGCCGGTCAGCGTCAGTGATGTCAGCGCAGAGGGGTTAGCCGGAAGTGGTCAGAGGGGCGGGCGGAAGTGCCGCAGAAGCATCCTCAATCAAGATGTCAGCCTCCATCAGAGAGCATGTGGAGCTGAGGGGCCCGATCCCACGGCGGGAGACAGAGGCCTGACTAGGCGCGTCCCCGGCCGGAGCGGCAGCAACCGTTACATCAGTCAAAGTCACATCAGAGAAGGAGTTACTCACTGCGGGAGCGCTGAGAAATTCTGTTAAGGCATGCCGGCGTGATTTCTTCGCTCTGGGGGACATGCGGCCGCAAGCGGGGCAGTCCTCAACAGCATGCTCGGACCCAAGGCACCGAACGCAAAGTTGGTGTGAATCGGAAAGGGCCATCTTGCGAGAGCAGCCGGAGCATTTCTTAAAACCGGGCATATCCTGTAGCTTGGAACTTGAAGGTTAGGTCTTAACTTAAATTTTTGTGAGAGAAAATAAAAAACCGTCTTGCTGGCAAGGCGGAAGACAAGAACTGGCCAGCTAGGGGCGGATCGGGAGATGGGGCTACCGGTCTAGCCCAGAAGGCTAAAGCCTTCTGGGCTAGTGAGAGTACTTCCGTTCTGGCGCCGTCAGATGACGTCACCACTTGTGGCTGACTTCATCCTGCTTGCCCTGGGAGAAACACTTTCTCCTGCCAGGTTTCTGCTGTCATAATGCCAACTATGACATCAGCGCCTCCCACTCTCCTATAGGTTACAAGGAGATTCATTGCAGGCTTCAGCTAAAATGTATCCAGGAGGGATTCTACACATGGAGCTCTGGAGCAAGACTCCTTCAGTCCATTTCTAATAGAAGGCTAAGAATCTCTTGCTGTCCAATGTATGCAAGGCAGGGTCAGTCTTTTGGGCATGAGAACTATGGAAAAATATTTACAGGATGATCAGCTGATTAAAGTGGAAATCTGACACACCTTTAGGAGGAAAGTCTGGATGAGTGTGCAGAACCACCCTGTTGTAAAGTTTAGTATAAGGTAGATCAGTTACTAGAGACTGGATCTCATTTACTTTAAACATTGAAGTCACTGTCACAAAAAACAAGACCTTTCAGGTCTGGCATTTGAGTTTCAAGTATCACATGGCTCAGACGGAGAGTTCATTAGTTGGGATATAACAACGCTGGACTTCCATGACACTATGGTTGGCTTGATGGGAAGCTATAAAAAAAGCAAGCCCCACATGGATAACTAACCGGCAGTACTGAAATTTTGATATGTGCCAAGTGCACTTGTGTCTAGCCTAACAGAGTTGGTTTTATACCTGATGTAGAAGGCATTCAAGGAGTTCTTGTGTGATATTAGTGTTCTTATTCAATTAAAGTTAAATGTTAAAAACTGGGCTTTATAAAGAATTAGCAAGTGTGCTACTGTGAGATACTGCATGAAGATAAGTAAAAGAAAAACTGAATGGGCTTAGAAACAATTTACTTGCTCATGATAGTGGCAAAAAGCCACAGAATTATCTCAGAGTATAATGTAATTCTCATACAGATCAATAATCGCCCGTCAATCCCTCAGGAAATTGTGGTATGGAGGTGGGGGTGCCTGTGTATCTGTGTCTCTGTATTTATTTATGGTTCTTCTATACCGCACTCTTTTCCATCAGCGCGGTTCACATTAAACAAGAATACTCATTACAAGCAACAGGCTGTTGTGAGTTTACATATAACAGGAGAGTTCAACTGGGATTATAACTTTGGGAAACTTTGTACATGGGTGCATGTGGTGTCCCTATCTGTGTGTCTGTTGTACAGAGGTGGAGTCCTGTTTGTGGGTTCGCATGTGTGGGCGGGGTGCTTGTATACATTTTGGTTGAGTTGAGGGAGGGCATCAACCTTTAACTTATACAGATTGAGGCCAATTCAATTCTGTGCGTCCCCGGGCTGTCTGGGCTTCCAGAATCTGGCCGGGCCGGGGTTGCACCCATGAGGCTAATCTGGCCGGGCCGGGGTTGCAAACCCATGGGATCAGATTTGGGTGCAGCCTCTGGGTCCCAGGCCATACAGAAATTTACCTGGATAGCTTAGCCAGGCTCCTGCATGGAACCATGCTGTGGTGGCCAGGGCCAAGCCACGGGGAACCCCCTCACTTTCCTTTTGGAGCCTGGCCACATCATCTGGCTTCATCTAGGGTGGACTTAGTCCACCTTTGAGGCACCTCTGAGGTGGGATAAGTCCCTCGTCCAATCCGCCCACCCCCTAAATACATGGCCGACCATGGAATAGGCCCTGTACATTGGGAATCAGGTTCATGCCCTCGCTCCGCCTCCAGACTGCCCTCTCCCACCCAAGAACAGAGCTACCCACACATCTTGGATCTTTGTGTGGGGAGCACTTTCTTCAGAACCGCAACCCTGTCATTTAGCAGGGCTGGATGTCAGGATCAGACATCCAGCTCCGCTAAACACACATGGGAATCTATTCCATTGTGGTTTTTTGCCACATGCATTCATCCCTTTTAACCTCCATCCTCACATTCTTCCCTCTCCCCTTCTCCCTACCCCCTAGCACTTCCTCCTGCCCTCTATTCCACCCACATCCTCCTCCTCCAATTTTTTTAGACTACCACCCCTTTAAAAAATTGCTGCCTCACTCCCCCTCTAATGATTTTTTTCTGTAGGCCTGATTACTGCTGTCCTTTGTATGGGGGATGGGATCCACAGGAGTAGCCTGTTACGTTCCTGGGACAGCCTTCCTCTCTGATCTCTTGGGCAGCCAGCAACCTCGACGTGATTGCCTTCCCCTCCATTTCTGTCTGCCTGCCTATTTCCAGTCCAAGCCCCCCAACAGCTATTTCCAGTCCTAGCTCCCCCCAAAGAGCCCCATGGCTGTACAGCTGACCTTTAGAGGGAGCCGGAGAGACCGACTCACCTCTGGCAACTGCTGAAGTCAAGAGCAGCTTTTTTTCTTCACTTCAGCATCTGTGTTGCAGTATAGGCCGCTGGCATGCTAAGTGCCGGGAAACAGGAAATTCCCTTTGACCTCTGACTTGCCAGTGGCCTATACTACAACACAGCTGCTGAAGTGAAGAAAAAAGGTGCTCTTCGGCGGCTGTCAAAGGTGAGCCGGGACCTCTCCGGCTACCTCTCAAGCAGACCTTGCCGGTTCCTAGTAGCATTTATGATATGTTGTTGGCAAGGGGGCCCCCAGAAGCGTGGGGCTCTATGTGAACAACATTCTCGCACAATGGATGGGCCGGCCCTGGCTCCTGCTGCCCTGCCACTATCTTGGTTCCACTTGCGTGCTTTAGCACTGAGAAGCAAAACACAATATGAAACTGTCCATCTGCAGTGTGACACAAAGGCACGTTTCCCACTCCACTGCTGGGAGGCTCCTTTCCTCTGTGGGAGGGACTCAGCGGGCAGGGATATGGCGAAAGGTGTCTCAGCAGGGTGATAGGAGACCCATAGGTCTATGAGGAACATGCAGGGAGCAGCAGTTACTATCCTAAATATCAGCGCTTCCAAGAAAGCACAGGGTAACCTGCATAGAGCATAGGCTGCAGCCCTCAATGGCATGGCTACAATGCCTTTGGGCTTCCAAGAAAATGGAACGACCTACATACTGAAAACTGGCAGGCCAGATTCTTTTTATGACACCCTCATTAACCAAGATCAAGATCAAATCACCAGCCTAAGTTAAACACTGGCGTCGTGGACAAGGGAGTTATGCATTGGTCACCCAGGAGCCAACACATAGCTGTCTCTGAATATCAGCCCGATTGTTACTATTTCACTTCTTCCGCAGCCTCACAGGGGCTGGCGACAGAGTGTATGATGGTAAGATGTCCATCTGTGCTCCGATGGCATCACATATGCAAATATCTGCGAGCTGTGCAAAGCACAAACGCAAGTCTCTGTGTGCTGCTGTTTTTGGAAAACAGTCTTTGAATATCACTGTCAACCTTTGTCTGTGAATAATTAGTTGCATGGTGGGTACGCAAGAACAGGTTAGCCAGGTTAAAGGGAGAAGGGTTGCTGGGGTTAGAAAATACCAGACATGCATTGCGTAGGGCAGTTTCTAATGGAAAAGCATGCAGGGACTTTCCCTTTGAAAATCTGCCCCCCACAGAAAATTACCCCAGAATTACCCAGATGCCTGAACTGAAATGAAGTTTTCAAAGTCCCCTCAATTATGTATTGAGTCATATTGTAGTACGTACTTCAGTGCAGTGTTCAAAGTGACTTGCAAATTCCATGTTTAAACATTAAGATCCCCCCCACACACAAATAACATTCACCGTCCTTAAATCCCTCCGACTCTACCCCGCTGCATTCCTATTCTCTCTACTATTACGCCAGTCTGTGTTTTCTGCATGGCTTAGAAGCCTGTTTAGCATGTGTCTGGCAATCCTGTGAGGTCCAGGAGAAAAGCATGCAGTTAGAGTTACAGACCAGGAGAACAGAGCCGTAAGACCTCGCTGACCTCTCCAACTCTCTCACTCCTTCCCCCATCCTCTTTCTCACTTCTTTTCTCCATCAATATCGATTCTTCTAAATCTCTTCATCTCTTATTCTCCCTTTGCTTTGCCTCTTCTCTTTCTTGCCTATGCTACATTTAACTTGTCTGTCTAACTCCCTGGCACCCCATCTTCTCATTCCTCTTCTATTTTTTTTCCATGACTATCTCTGTTCTTTTCCATTTCTCTGTCTCTCTTATTCTTCCTCTTCTTTTTCTTCCCCATTCTACATTCAACTTGTCTCACTTCCCAGCGCTCTTGTTCACTCCATCTTTTCATTGAGCTCCATGTCCTTCTCTCTTTTCTTTCTGTACTTCCCATTGGTTCTCCCTGTTTATTTCTCAATTTCACTCTCATTTGTCTCACTTTTCTCATCATCGCCCATCACTTTTGCTCCTGGCGCTTTCCCTTTTTCATTCCCTTTTAACCATTTATTTAACAGGTTTTATATACCGCTTTATCATTTCAATCAAAATGGTTTACATTGTAACTTAAACTTAGTAATGTACCTTTGTCTTTTCCACTCTCCTTCTTTGATCTCCCATCGTTCTCTGTTATTTCTCTTTCATCTGCCTCTCCCCATCCTTACGCCGTCCTTCATTCTGATCAGAGCCAGCAATGAGAAGATGTGTGTAAAATATGAAGCATCCTGCAATGCTCCAGAAGAAGAGGTAAATTTCAATTGGAATCTTTATCGATTATACTTCCATGTTACTCCTAAACGCCTAGCTTAAAGGAAAGGACTTATGAGCTAAAGACTATTGGCTGTGTTCTTTGTATAAAGGAAGCCTGTTGGAGGGCTCTTCTCTTGAGGTTTCCTGCCCTTCTGTTGGAGCTGATGTGAAAATCAGAAGGCAGAGTCAGAAGGTTGATGGGGTGCAGAACTAGAGCTATGATCAGCAGAATGAGATGATGAGAAGGCCGGATTCTAGAAATTGCATCTCCTGAACATGAGAAGGACCAAGGTAGGTCAGACCAATGGTCCAACCAGCCCAGTATCCTGTTTCCAACAGCGGCCAATCTGGAGCTCTTGTGTAACCGCTTTCTGGTTTTTCTCCTTTGATGGAGGGTTCACACTCACTACCAGGGCTCGATTTTAGCTCTCTTACTACAAACCCTGGGATTCTCCACTAGGGGTGAGAGGACAGGGTCAACCTTCAAGGCTGTTGGCATTGACTGAGTCCTTATCCTCTAGGCCAATAGAGAGGGCACCTGGCTGGGTTCCCACCTAACACTTTACTGATTTACAGCTTGACCCCTTATACATTTCTCTGTAGTGAGATCCACTAGCAGAAAAATTAATCTAATACTTGAATCTATGTCCCCTTTGCCTGGAGTCCCCTCTGGTCCCTCTAGCACTGTTAGGGCTTCCCCTGGGAAGGATAGTAAGATTTTCTCTCTTGGACCTAGGATTCACTACTTCAACTCAAGTTGTCTTCATCATTCCTCTCCTCCTTGGTGCCCCTTGTTGGCACCCCTTCTGTCTCTGCTGGCTCATTCCTCAAATTCTTCCAAATGGCTCCAATGGGGCCACAGTCCTTCACGAGTAAAACAGGTCTTTGCTGTGCTGGCACTGAGTGACACGGGAGTGCACTGCAAGGTTCCCGAACCACCACAGGACAACCCTTAGCCACAAAAGACAAAACTCCTTCTTAAAAAAAATGCTATTAGGCTACTTCCTACAAGCAACCAAAACCTTGAGGACTGAGATTTTCAAGCAGTATTTCAGCAACTGATTTCCCCTCTCTTTTGGAAAGATTGGATGGAAAAACAATCCCTACCAAAATAAGCTAGCAGCCACCTCCTCGGTGTTTCAAAAACAGGGGTAGGGGGGCATATTCCAAAGGATTCATGCAGTTAGAAGACCTGTTAACCACATTAATCCCTGAAAGTGCGATAATCCGTGGCACGTAGTCATTTTGTGCCTCCGAATATCCCCTCCTAAGGCCACTGCATGTCCTGACTCTAACTGCATAGCAGCGGGGCATTCAAGGGGGGACAGCACTTGAGTTAGCCAGTCAGTGGTGATATTCAGCCATCAGTTAGCTAACTGGGCAGTGACTGAATATTGTTGCTACCTGGTTAGTTAAAACACTATGAGAGTCATCCAGAACCACAATTAGCGGGCATGTATGTCCAGTTTGGACGTACATACCCCGCTAATCACTTGGGGCCGATTCTGTCCCATGATTCCCCGCATGTTCAGAGAAGATGTGTGGGGAGCTCTGTACAGGGAGGGGGGCAAAAGTGGAGTATGGATGGAGCAGAGGTGGGCTCATGACCCCAGATGTACAGAGGCTGATTCCGGTCATGGCCCTTTATGTCCAGGACAGTGATGATGCCCGGGGAACCTATTCCACCTTGGCACCGCGGACCCCTCCAAACCAGGTGAACAGCAGCAGGAGATTCCTTTTGGGGGTCAGGCAGTGAGGAACAGCAACTTTATTTATTTATTTGGACAGTTTTGCATACCACCTTATCCTTCAATCAAAGTGGTCAACAAGACATTGGGAGGCATACATTCAACAGGAGGGGATATGATTCACATACATAAAAGGCTATCTATTTATAGGTCTAAATGGAGATGGGCGGTTGGGGCTAAGTGGTGAAGGTAGTTAGTGGGCCACTTGGGTGGTATCTAGTGTTTGGCAACTTAAGGTGGTTGCTCATAGGCCTCGGTGAAGAGATGGGTCTTGAGAGCTTTGCAGAAGTCCTTGGTATCATTTAGGGTCCTTAAGTCCAGGGGAAGGGAATTCTATAATGCAGGCGCCAGTAGCGAGGGAGCTCTCTTAGATGTTACTTGCTTGGTCTTGTGATAACCTGTGGGTAAGGTGATCCCGTTGTCATTGTTGGTTCTTCTAGGCCTGTTATTGACATCCTTGGTTATTACATCCTGGTTATTACTTTAAACCCATGGCATCAGTTTCCATGGAGCAGCATTGGAAGGGTTAAACAGGGAGGGAGCCATATGTGCAGGAGGCCAGAAATGGGGCCTGTTCAGTCTGTCCAAGTGCCTCGATTCTGCTCCCTTGGGTACATCTAGCTCTTGTGTGTGCAGAATTGGGGTCAGATCTGGCCCATCCAGATTTTGAATGTCCAGAATGGCCAGAGGTGCCCTGTGCAGACTTGGCCTCCACCTGGGCATACCCGATATACAGTGCTTGTGACCAGATATGATTCAGACATTGAACATCTGCAGGGTCAGCCCAAGGGTTTCTGCTACCCCAGGCAGAAGCCCCATCATGCCTCCCCCCACCAAGCCCAGCTGCCCTCCCCCACCGAGCCAGGCCACTGATTCTAGGGAGGGGGGACGCAGCAGCAGTAGTAGTTTTGTGCTGGCGGCAGTCCATGTGCTTCTGTCTCTTCTGACCCTCTCAGATGGAACTTCCTGTTGGAGAGGGGTCAGAAGTGGCAGGCCATGTATGCCAAGGAACATGACCTGCCACGAGCATCATGCTATGTCATGCCACCCACAAAGGTATGCTTCCCTAGGTGGCCGCTTTATCCGCCTGTGGGACGGGCCAGCCCCAAATTTCTCGGTCTAATTTAAAATGGTGACGGCCAGCCACTTTACTTGGACTGGCCACCACCACTGAATATTGTCTCCAGGGTATTCTGCATGCAGATCAAAACCTCTAGGGCAAAAAGGGATAAAAAGCTCCAGCTCTTTCAAATCATCACCCAAAAATCCATACAAATCACTAAGGGTCACTCCCCGCATGAAAACTTTAGCAGGGCTGCTAGATCTATATGATACCTTCGTATGAATCAATGGGACATGGAGAGAGATGTTACATGGGGAGAACACTGGCATCTGAGTGTAAATTGCTGACTCGGATGCTGTGGGTGCCACGGTGTCTCAGCTCTGCTCTGGATTCTCCTTGTGGTTCGGAACCTGCTCCCAACAAGGCGGCCGATGTCCATCCATAGTGCGTCTGCTTACTGCTAACTGCATTTGTTATCCAGTTAACTTTTCTAAACTCCAGTTAAAGTTATCTAGTTAAGTCACTGCTGCTGAATATTCCTGGTCTAAGTGCTTTTGTGAGCATGCATTTGATTTGCTTGGGCATCTAAATATTTTAAAGGGCACACAAATTGCTTGCATGTTTTTAACTTTAAAGTTAAGTTTATTGTATCTAATACCCTCCCCCTCTGACCAAGTAACAGACATTGAGGTGGTTTACGTAGTTCATCAGGTTATATGCCAATATCAGATATCAGAACCTGACGCAGATGAAATAGATGAGGAGTTAATTACAAATGACACTTCAGCAATCAATTTGCTCACTCAAGGGCATGTTTACTAAAGTGCGCTATCAGATAGGACAGGGCTCGGCACATGCTAAATGTGTGGGAGTAAAAAGTACCGCGCACTGGAATTGCAGCCATGCTGTCCGAGCAGCCTGGATTGGGCAGAGTGGGCAGTGCTTGGGCGGAGCATCCATTTTACGGGGAGCACGCGGGCACTTCATGCGAGTTCACTTGCCGCCACCTCAGTGGGTGGCATTAACAGCACCCATGCGGATCATGCCCTAGACAGCTGTCACCGCTTTGACCCGGTGAAAAGCGGGATACAAATACAGCTAAATAAATAAATAAATAAATAAAATAAATAAATAGACAGCAAGCATGGGACCGGCAAGTAACATGGAGACATGCTGGGCACACCTGCAATTACCAGCGGGAGTCTAGAGGACTAACCATGAGCTAGCAGCGTGCCTTTTAGGAAACATGCCCTTTGCAGCTCTAGAAGAAACAAACCAAAAAAGACAGGAGGTCCACAAACAAATTTATTAGAACATTATTGGTGGTAAAAACAGGCCAAGACCCTACACAAGCTGTGTTTCATATTTACACTTCTTCAGGGGTCACAAAGGCACACTAAAAATCATAAAAACAAATAAATAATTAAATAATTAAAAACACCAGTCATAAATAATTAAATACAAACTAATAACTGATAAACAACCTGGATTAAAACAAAAACAGGTAAAACATTATAAATGAAACATATTGTCAGAAAAACATGTAAATATATCAATCCATGATCACAAGTAACAAAAAAATGAACTTAACTGTAGAGCATAGTCGGTACAAAACATAGAAACAAATCTAATGAACCTTACAATATAGAAACACTTTCATGCCAATCATATATATATAAAAAGAGAGGATAACATGTATATATACATAACATGGAGAACCACTGAGTTGAGGAAGACCAACAACTATTGAGGAGCAGAACAGGAGAAACGTAGGAGCAGGAGTGAATCAGGGGAATTTACCTCAATGTTAAACAGCATCAAAGGAGCGACCACGGTTCAGAGTAAAATACTGCACTATGGCTAAATCCAGCCGTGCAGAGCTGAATAAGGTTAGAAAAAACAATAATTGTACATGGTCCATCAATAAAACTTACCTTAAAACCTCTTCATTTTAAAATATGAAAGTAAAAAGGATGATAAAAATCATATGCATTAGGTTACGTGAATAATGTTATCTTCAAATCAGATTAACATTGTAACTGTATGATGCACGACAGAGCACATTCCAATAAATGGATTTGAAAAAAATATTGACAAAAGAAAGGCCCTTTATATTGTAAATCAACCTTAGGTAATCAGTAATCAATCTTAAACTTGAGAACGTTTAAAAACAAACTTACCCCTCCGACCAACAGAGGAATCTCAAAACATGCGACCAGCGGGAAACAACCTTCAAAAGTCATAATATATGTATATATAAAAAAAAAACCATAAAAGGCAGTCTGTTATATATCTATTAAAATTAAAATATCTTACAAATAAACTTTTCAAGAAATCTAAATTAAAAATAAAACTCTTGAGCAAGCACCACCACATGTAACATATCAAATTTAAAGATAGCGGTCTGTTGCCGTGTTCATTTTTAATTTAGGTAAAAGTGGCTTGGTTCTTCTTCTTTTTATTTTCCTTTTTTTATATCCTATTGGTCAGGAGGGCCGTGTTCATTTTTGCATATTTTGACTCATTTTTCATTTTGAGGTTCTGATAAATTGCGCATGCGTTAGCGTCTTTATCGAGAACGCCAATCGTGCTTGACACGCTGCATTGTGCTACAGATTTCTTGAATATAAAGGGCCTTTCTTTTGTCAATATTTTTTTCAAATCCATTTATTGGAATGTGCTCTGTCGAGCATCATACAGTTACAATGTTAATCTGATTTGAAGATAACATTATTCACGTAACCTAATGCATATGATTTTTATCATCCTTTTTACTTTCATATTTTAAAATGAAGAGGTTTTAAGGTAAGTTTTATTGATGGACCATGTACAATTATTGTTTTTTCTAACCTTATTCAGCTCTCCACGGCTGGATTTAGCCATAGTGCAGTATTTTACTCTGAACCGTGGTCGCTCCTTTGATGCTGTTTAACACTGAGGTAAATTCCCCCGATTCACTCCTGCTCCTACGTTTCTCCTGTTCTGCTCCTCGATAGTTGTTGGTCTTCCTCAACTCAGTGGTTCTCCATGTTATGTATATATACATGTTATCCTCTCTTTTTATATATATATATATATATATATTTATATATATATATATATATATATATATATATATATATATATATGATTGTCTGGCATGAAAGTGTTTCTATATTGTAAGGTTCATTAGTTTTGATTCTATGTTTTGTACTGACTATGCTCTACAGTTAAGTTCATTTTTTTGTTACTTGTGATCATGGATTGATATATTTACATGTTTTTTTGACAGTATGTTTCATTTATAATGTTTTACCTGTTTTTGTTTTAATCCAGGTTGTTTATCAGTTATTAGTTTGTATTTAATTATTTATGACTGGTGTTTTTAATTATTTAATTATTTATTTGTTTTTATGATTTTTAGTGTGCCTTGGAGACCCCTGAAGAAGTGTAAATACGAAACACAGCTTGTGTAGGGTCTTGGCCTGTTTTTACCACCAATTATGTTCTAATAAATTTGTGTGTGGACCTCCTGCCTTTTTTGGTTTGTTTCTCTCTGTCCTTTGAGGCAGGTTGCTGTTTTTTGCTTGGTATACTTTGCAGCTCTAGGGTCATCCAGTGCACTTGAAAAGAACAAATAGTTGAAATGAACAAACATGGCAAATATCCTAAAAATTCATTTAAAATGAGTACAACCAAATGTAATCAGATCAGTTTTGCAATTAACTTTAGACTAAGTATTTTTCGGACCAGACACCCTCATGTCTGGCTTTCTTATTCCTACATTCTCTTTCTTTTCTTTCTCTCTCTCTCTCTCTGTCTCTCTCTCTCCCTGTCTCTCTCTCTCTGTTTCTCTCTCTCTGTCTCTCTCACACTCTCTCTCTCTCACTCTGTCTCTCTCTCTCTCTCTGTCTCTCTCCCTCCCTGTCTCTCTCTCTCTGTCTCTCTCTCCCTCCCTGTCTCTCTCTCTCTCTGTCTCTCTCTGTTTCTCTCTCTCTCACTAGATGTCCGAGTCACACAGAGTCTGAGCTCCTTCACACAGAACACCAGCGAATCACCTAGCTGTTGATTTTCCTCTGGCGGATGATCTTGCTGTTTGCCAAACTGGAGCTGGTTCCCTTCAAGCTTGGACATGTTCCCTCTCCGTGGGATCAGATGGCATGTGAAGATCATGAGTTTTATAATTACATGTTAACGAATTTTGGTCCCTACTGAATAGAGTGTTCATCAACAACTCCAGACTCATGGCGAAGCAGCAGAACTGCAAGCTTAACACTCCCACTCAAAGGGCAAAATCCAAAGGCTGTTTGATCCTAACTGGCAGAACTGTGCTCCTAAACTGGACACTTTGAAAATGTACTCGGGTGGAGTGCCTAGGTTTACACTCAAAATGTAAACTCCTAAATTTAGGAGCAGAAAAAGTGGATTACAATAGGGATGGATTGAGGACAGGGAAAAAAGTTAGCAATGATTTCAGCTCTAGGCTCATGGATCTAGGCAAAAATGAACCTCAGGTCTAAACTGGGGGCATGGTGGGAACAGTCAAAGCATTTTATCTAGTTGGCAGACTTACAAACTGTGCTCAAATGGATATTCAGCAGTTACTGCCACTGAATATCCCTATGGTGCATAGAAGAAACTGGGGCGCTATGCGGGCGATGATGGTCGCTCCCCAGTTTGTAGCAATGTTCAGCCAGTAACCAGACAGCTTAACTGGTTAAACTTAGGAGAACTGAACAGCTGTCTTAACTTTAACCGATATCACTATCCTATAGGCGACTGACTATCACAGCTGAGCAGAGAGCGTAGCTGGTGTCTGGCGAGTCGGCATATTTCACTATGGAAACTGGATATGTTCCGCTTTCCCAATATCTGGTTTCACTAAAGCGGCAGCAGTTTGGTGCTTTACATAGTCTATCTGCTGCCACTGAATATGGCCCCCCATAGATTTTAAGGTCCTAAATTTTCAGCTGAAACTTAGGCTCCTAAATGTGACTGAAAATAGAGCAGACATTTAGGAGCCTAACTTGGGAGACTAAATTTAGAAGCTCAGGGCCTGATCTTCAAAAAACTGAGCTCCTAATGTAGGCTCCCAAATGTCTGCCCTATATTCAGACACACTTAGGAGCTTAAATTTTCACTGAAAATTCAACCTAATTTACGAGCTTAAAATTTAAGAGGTGGATGTTGTAAAGCAGCTGAATTGTGAACTCAGATATTCAATGCAGGATAGTACCAGAAATAGCCAGGCAGTGGGGATATTCAGCTGCTGGCAGATTATCTTAAACTGGCTAACATTAGGTACTTTAAAGACTGACCTAACTACAGCTGGTTTAGCTAACCGCCCTGCGGCTCACTATCGCTGCTGCCTGATTAGCTTAAACTGGCTAACATTAGGTACTTTAAAGACTGACCTAACTACAGCTGGTTTAGCTAACTGCCCAGCGGCTCACTATCGCTGCTGCCTGATTAGCTTAATCGCTAACTGATCACACGACATATTGAATGCCAGTGGCCAGAAATGGGCCGGCATTGAATATCCGGGTTCAACTAAAAGCAGCGACGGCCAGCCCCTAGCGCTTAAAGCAACAACCTACTAATCAGGAGATCTAGGTCCGATTCCCACTGGCACTCCTTGTGGTCTTCGGCAAGTCACTTTATCCACTATTGCCTCGGAAGAAAAGGCCTGGCAATCTACTTCCAGTCATACCTTGCCAAGAGTCAGCATTGATTTGAAGGTACTTAAGCCGCCACTGTCACTGAATAGCAGCTCCACAAGTCTGCAAGTTAGAAGAATAAATTATTTGCATACCAGGCCTGCAGCATCTGTGCAATACTGAACTGTCCTACAGCAGGAACAGTGCACATGTCACACACAGACAGGCACTCCCAATCACAGAACAGGCAGAGCACAGAGAACATCAGTGCAAGCTACACACACACACAGCCTCACCACAGAGCAGATACAGCCCAAGCAGTCATAGCACAGGCGTCCTACACACACACGCCACCACAGAACAGGCAGAACATAGTGTAGTGTCAGGGCTAGATTCACACACAACCTCACCACAGAGCAGATACAGCCCAAGCAGTCACAGCACAAGCATCCTACACACACACACACGCACACACAGCCACCCCACCACAGAACAGGCAGAGCACAGAGAGCGTCAGTGCAAGCTTCACACACACACACAGCCTCACCACAGAGCAGATACAGCCCAAGCAGTCATAGCACAGGCACCCCTCACTAACACAGACACACACACAGCCAGCTGCCTATGTATGGTGATTTTATTTATTATTTAAGAAGTTTTATATATTGCCCCTTCCGGAGATCAGGGGCTGTTTACATCGAACAAAAGCATTTTATATTGAACAGAATAACTTATCAAGTTGACATCCTCAGTGTCCAAGCTGCTGGAGGACAGTGAGAACCTACTGATCATCTCCCTTCTAGTAACAGCTTCACTCCTGTAGCACCGCATGCAAAAAATGGGATAACAGAAGAACTAAAAAAAAAGAGAAAATTGGGGAAAGAAGACTATAAGACTGAGCAGCATATCAACACCTTGTCTCTGCTACAGGCCAGAGGACAAGACTATGTTACAGGGTTACCCAGCCATGTGACTGAGCCATATCTGTTCAGTTGAATCATGGCCTTATCCTCCCACTTCGACCTTCTGGAATTTTAATCATATCTGTGTTCGTATGGAGTTGAGCAAACTTGTAACCAGCTAGCAATATAAAAAGAAAAAAAAATAATAAAAATACATAAAATAAAATAATAGGGGTCGGATATAAACCACCCTCTCCCGCCCCCCCCCCCCTATAATATAAGTCCATTCCAGCGTCTCTTTCATTGTCATGTTTTGGCACACCGCCAAATCCCCCCATAGACAAGGGGCGGTAAACCCAACTCTATCCTTCTTGGTCCTGCACTCACCGCCCTCCTGGCAGAACAGAGTTTGAGATAGAGAGTACTCCATAACGAGAACTAGCTTCAACCTACCTCACCTCAATTCCCTTGGTGCAAGGACAGACTCTCCCTAATCCAAATACACAACCCTTGCACCCTCAGCTTTGACTCACCGATCTGTGTGGCTGATTTATCCTGCAGTCCATGGAGAACTATCGTTACAGGTAAGCAACCTCTCTTTCTCATTTATGCTCCTTCAGGTTTGGAACTGCCCTCCATGCAGCATAGAGGGTCAAACACCTGAGATTTTTCTAGCTGGGTATGCGATTGGGATGTACCCAAGGGTGGAGCTAGTTGGCCTCCTTAGTCTATGAATGCTCCACTATTAGAGGAAAAAGAACTTTTGTCACTTTTTCTGTGAGCCTGCACCAAGCTGACTGGGGCTTGTAAGGCAGGCCCTGAACACTATCTAGGTCTCAGCATCAGGTCTGGCCCATCCATTGTGCGAGAATATTGTCTGCACAGGGCCCTGTGCTTCAGGGGGCCCCACACCAACAACATCTTGCATATTCAGCACTGGCAGGGCAACTTTAGAGGTAGCTGGAGAGGCCCAGACTCACCTCCACAGCCGCAGAAGTGAAGAGAGCCTTTGTTCTTCACTTTGGCAGCTGTTTTGTAGTATAGGCCTCTGGCACACCGGAGGTCAAAGGGAACTTCCTGTTTCCCGGCACTCAGTGCGCCAGCGGCCTATACTGCAACACAGCTGCTGAAGTGAAGAAAAAAGGCTCTCTTCACTTTGGCAACTGTCAGAGGTGAGCCGGGGTTCTCCAGCTCCTTCTAAAGAATGTTAGACAGCTGCAGAGCTCTTTGGGGTGGGGGGGGGGGGCGGAGATAAGAATGGAAATAACTGATAGGGAGAGGAGTTTGGACTGGAAATGGAGCAAATATTATCTGATGGGAAGGGGGCTTGGACAGGAAATAGCTGATAGGGTGGGGGGCTTGGACTGGAAATGGGCTGATTGGGTGGGAGCTAGGACTGGAAAATGGCTGAGTGGAGTAAGCTATGACTGGAAATTGGCTGATGGAGGGGTTAGGATAAAACTAGAAATGGGTTGATGGGGGAAGCTTGGACTGGAAATGGGTTGATGGAGGGGATAGGATAGGACTAGAAATGGGCTAATATGGGAGGATGGGAGATTGGGACTAAAAGGGAGCGGATGCTGGGTGGGGCTGGAACTAGAAGGGAGCTGATGTTGGGGAGGATTCATACTAGCACCAGGAAAATTCACATCACCAGCTTTGCAAAGAGGGAACCAAGGCTTGTTCCGAGAAGGGCAAGAGAATGGCCACAAGGTTTTCTGCTCAGCAGGTAGGAGACTGACAGGAGGCGGGCACCACGATCCAGCCTCGGAGACACACACACGCTGCATGGGGCAAGCAGAAGAGGAAATGAGGTTGGCAATGCTCAGTCCGGGAAAGAAAGTTCTGCTCTTTATTCCTTGCAAGCCTCTGAGGCTTTTCCTCCTCATGCCCTTCCCATGATGCTCTCAGTTTCTGTTTCTTGCAATGTCCTTGGATTCTCTTTTCCTCTCTCACTCTTCCTTTTGCACAGTTTCTTTTGTCTAAATTTGCAGAAAATAAGACCCATCTACACATGCACACAGGTGGACATTCAGACCTTTACACTTCATTCTCTGCACACATCCAACAGACAGCTAAATCCTGTCTCTTCTTTCTCTGTAACATTGGCAAAATTTGTCCCTTCCGTTCTGCAAACACACTAAGACATTTATCCACTCTTTACTTACCTCCCGTCTAGACTATTGCAACCTCCTCCTTGCTAGCGCCGACAGGGTAAAGCGTGTCCGTATTCGGGCTGTGGGCGGAGCTTGCGCATCGGCACTGATGGCTGTGCTCCTTGCTTCTGCGTTTGTTTGGCCTCTCCTCCGTGACGACAGCCCCGACCTTTGGGTGGGAGGAGCTGGAGGACTTGGGGAAAGCAGTGGAGGACTGAGGAACGCCGCCATCATGGAAAACCGCATGGCTTCGTGCCCAGAGTGAATCAGTCCCGGACCCTCTCACAGCGTCGGGGAGGGACATGGGGTGCACAGCAGCAGTAGAAGGCATTGGAGAAGGCGCCACAGATGATTCGGCTACACAGCAAGGGATGGAGGCCGCAGCGGGCACATCCAGAGCCGGTGCCAGAGGCAATGGTTGAGAAACAGTGAGAGCAGGAGCAGAAAAAGGCACAGAAGCAGAGGTACTTGCGTTTTCATTAAGAAACTCCTTCAAAGTGTGGCTTCTGAACTTTCGGGCCCTGGGGGACATCTTTCCGCAATGTCCACAGTTTTCGACGTTATGATCAGGTCCCAAACAGCGTAGGCAAAAATCATGTGAGTCAGCGCTGCTCATTTTCTTCTTGCAGTGGTTGCATTTCTTGAATTCGGGTTTTGACATTGTGTAGAATCAATATGTGGTGGATAGAGAGCAGGGTCCGTCTTGCTGGCAAGGCGGAAGGAAAAATACTGACCGGGCTAGGGGGCGGACCGGTAAGGTGGGCTACCTGGGCATGCTCAGAAAGGCTCACCCATCTATGGCGCCGCACGGAGGACGTCACCAGGTGTGGCTGACGCAATCCTGCTAGTCTATGGAGAATATTGCAATCTCCTCCTTGCTAGTTGCCCTCTCCCCTTTGGAGGTGTGGTGATGAGGAGCTGTTGAGGACTTTGAAGGTTGTGAAGATGGATTTGAATTCAATGTGTTCCTTTATTGGAAGCCAATGCAGTTGTTTGAGAAGAGGTGTAATGTGTTCTAGGGTTTTATTTGCTTTGGGTAGGATTCATGCAGCAGTGCTGAGTGAAAGCTGGAGAGGGTGGATGGTTGAATTTGGTATGCCTTGAAAGATAATATTACATAAGAACATAAGATATGCCATACTGGGTCTGATCAAGGTCCATCAAGCCCAGTATCCTGTTTCCAACAGTGGCCAATCTAGGTCATACGTTCCTAGCAGTATCCCCAAGAGACACAGGTTCCACAATGCTTGTATTGGGTCAAGCATTGATATTTATTTATTAAGACAGATTTGTATGCCACCTTATCCTTCAATCAAGGTGGTCACGTCACATCACAATTGGAGGGTTACATTTAAAATTAGGTTACGTGTAAACATTTGGACCGTACACTTAACAGTATTTAGATAGTACAATTGAGGGTTAACATTTAACAGGAGGGTATTTAATAACTTGGTATGATAAACCTGTGTGTATGGATAGGATGAGTGTGAGTTTAGTTGGCGGAGGAAGTAGTGTATCTGTTTAGGTAGGGGATGTTCTGGGTCCCTTTTTAATAATGGTTTATGGACCTCTCCTCCAGGAACTCGTCCAAACCTTTTTTAAACCCAGCTACACTAACAGCCTTTACTACATCCTCTGGTAACAAATTCCAGAGTTTGATTACACGTTGAGTGAAAAAATATTTTCTCTTATTTGTTTAAAAATTGTTTACCCTGTAGCTTCATTACATGTCCCCTAGTCTTTCTATATTCTGATAGCGTAAACAATCAATCTATGTTTACCCGTTCCACTCCATTCATTAATTTATAGACCTCTATCATATCTCCCCTCAGCCGTCTCTTTTCCAGGTTGAACAGCCCTAACCTTTGTAGCCTGTCTTCATAGGAGTAGCCTTCCATCCCCTTTACCATTTTGGTGGCTCTTCTCTGTACCTTTTCTAATAACGCAATATCCTTTTTAAGATACGGTGACCAGAATTGCACACAATATTCAAGGTGCGGTCTTACCATAGGACAATTCAGAGGCATTATAATATCCTTTGTTTTATTTTCCATTCCTTTCCTTATGATACCTAGCATTCTATTTGCTTTCTTGGCCGCTTCTGCACACTGGGCTGAGGGTTTTAACATGTTATCCACGATGACGCCTAAATCTTTTTCCTGGGTGGTGGTTCCCAATGTGGAACCTTGCATCGTGTAACCATAGTGTGGGTTGTTCTTTCCTAGGTGCATAACTTTGCACTTGTACACATTAAATTTCATCTGCCATTTGGATGCCCAGTCTTCCAGTTTATCCAGATCCTCCTGCAGTTTTCCACAATCCTCTTGGGTTTTAACAGCTTTAAACAGTTTTGTGTCATCTGTAAATTTGATAACCTCACTAGTTATTCCCTTTTCCAGGTCATTATGAATATGTCAAAAATCAGCGGACTCAGTATTTCATGAAGGCCTCCCTCTTTGCTTCACTTTTTCAGCTACTTTCTTTGAAAACCATAGCGGTCTCCTGTTCCTTTTGCCTTTATTTACCATTTTAACAAAAAGGTTGGTTGCCTTTAAAATACCCCCTTTCAGTTTTTCCCACTGTTTTTCTACATCCCCCAGCTGTTCCCATCCCACTAACGACTCCCTGAGGTATTGGCCCATCTTCGCAAAGTTAGTCTTCCTAAAGTCTAAGATCTTCACCTTGGAATGGATTCTAACAGCCCTAGTCCTAATACTGAACCACACCATCTGGTGATCACTGGATGCAAAATGATCTCCCACTACAACATCAGAAACACTTTCACCATTGGTAAGCACTAAGTCCAGTATGGCCCCTTCACGTGTGGGGTCTGTTACCAATTGCCTGAATAGTTCTCCCTGTAGAGAATCCAGGATCTCCTTACTCCTAGATGATACTGCAGCAGGAATGTGCCAGTATATATGAGAGAATTCATGCTGAAGTTAAACCATTTCCATGTATTGAATTTAACAAAAGGTTCTGTCATAAGGAATCACTAATTACACACCAAAAGACTGGAAAAAGTAATGAATATGTGAAATCTTGCAACATCAAGCAGTTCACAAAACGGAACCAGAAAATAAACATAGAAGAGAGAAATTTGTCATCTTCAGCATTTACGGGTCTATCAGACATGAAAATTCATCAAGGGAGACACACTGGAGAGAAACCTTTCACTTGTTCTGAGCGTGATAGCATCTTCATTTATTTGTCACAACTGAAAACCCACCAACTGATCCACAGCAGAAAGAAACCCTTTACATATGCTGAGTGTTGTAAAACCTTCAAGAGCATGTCATATTTGAAAATCAATCAAATGATTCACTGCGGAAAAAAAACCCTTTACACCTTCTGAGTGTAGTAAAAACTTCTATAGATTGTCAAAACTGAAAACCCACCAAATAATCCACAGCAGAAAGAAAACCTTTATATGTACTGAGTGTAATAAAAGTTTCTATCAATTATTGACTCTAAAATGGCATCAAATGATCCACAGCAGAAACATTTTGAAATTGCAAATCCACCAAAAGATCCAAAGCAGGAAAAAACATTTTATATGTACTGAGTGTAATAAAAGTTTCACTCGCTCATCAAATCTGAAAAGTCATCAAATGATGCACAGCGGAGAGAAACCCTTTTCCTGTACTGACTGTAATAAAAGTTTCAAAAGGGCTCAGATAACCTCAGACAAGTGGGAGCTCAACGTGATTTTGAGGGGTTACGCTCTCAACTTTTCTGCGCTCATCCCCAGCAAATTTTTGATTCCCCCATGCTGGTCCTTTGCCTAATGGATGGCTGTGTCTCTCACCCTACAGCATCCATTGCAGCTCCGGGCTGTTCGTATGGTCCCTTTAGGTGAGCGTGGTGTTGGCCACTATTCCATCTGTTTTCTCTTGCTTCTCTGGATCTGGCCGAAGCCTATTTCCACATTCCAATTTGCAGGGACCACCAGCTGTAGCTGCGTTTCATAGTCCTCGGCAAACATTATCAGCTCCAGGTACTGCCCTTTGGCCTCGCCACGGCCCCCTGGACATTTTCCAAGGTCATGGTTGTCATTGCAGTGGTGCTACGGTGTCAAGGCATCCATGTCCATTCATATCTCAACGACTGGCTCATCCAGGTCAAATCGCTTACAGAGATGCAGACAGCAGTAGAGCATGTTGTCCCCTTTGTGGGCAAGCTAGGATGGGTGATAAACCATGCCAAGAGTCACCTTTGCCCAATGCAAGCACTAGACTTCCTGGGAGCTTGTTTCAATGCAGCATCTGACCAAGTCTCTCTTACCCAGGACCGGTTTTGGAAGCTATGTGCCCAACTGCACGCTTTTCAGAGCAGTCCGATTCCGACAGCCTGGGACTACCTGCAGGTGCTTGGCACCATGGCAGCCATCCTCGAGGCTGTAGATAAATATGCTACTGGCTGTTTCTTCCCTTCCCATTTTTGAGTAAGGACGCCCAATGCAGTCCCTTTGTCAACAGTGACCAAAAGGTGGAAGGGTTTGTGCAGCGAGGGTAAAGCCAGGACTGGGGCTTCTACCAAGCTTTGTTTTTAGCTCCCTTACTAACTCCTGCACCTCTTCTTTCCAGATTAAGTTGTTACATTCTTTTTCTAACAGCTTCAAGTATAATCCTTTAGTCTTTTGGGCATATGAGTCTATCCATAACCTACAGTATCCGGCTAAGCCCAGGAACTTCCTTAGTTCCTTTTTTGTCTTTGGAAGTGGTAAATCTGCAATTCCTTTTATTCTCCCTGGACTGATTCTCCTTTTTCCTTCACTAATCAGATGTCCAAGGTATTTTACTTCTTTCTCTACAAATTGTAATTTGGTTTTGGAAACTCGGAACCCCTGACTTCCCAGAAACTCCAATAGGGCTCTGGTAGCTTCACTGACTTGAGTTTTCTTTTCTCCTGATATTAAAAGATCATCTACATATTGCAAAAGAGTCACACCAGATGGTGTAGAGAACTTTTGTAATACCTGTTCCAGTACTTGCCCAAACAAGTTGGGTGATTCTGTAAACCCTTGGGGTAACACTGTCCACCGGAATTGTCATTTCCGGCCAGTATTGGTGTCTTCCCACTCAAAAGCAAACATGTTCCTACTAGTTGGATCTAAGGGACAGATCCAAAATGCATCCTTCAAATTTATAACGCTAAACCACTTATACTCATGGGGTATTTTACTCAGTATTGTGTAGGGGTTCGGCACCACTGGGTGCTTTACCCATACTATTTGGTTCAGCTTCCTTAAGTCCTGTACTAACCTATAGTCACTTTACCCTCCATTGCCTTGGAAGAAAAGGCTGGCAATCTACTTCCGGTGATACATTGCCAAGAAAACCCAGAGGTAGCTGGGTCGCTATGAGTCAACACTGACTTGATGGCACTAAACCCCCCCCCCCCCCCAAAAAACCCCTATATGATCCATCTGTTTTTTTTACTGGCAAGATGGGAGTGTTAAATGGGAACATACATGGTTCTAATAGTGCATCCTGAAGTAAGCTTTTTATAACAGGCTGCAGACCCTTGCGGCCTTCCAAGGAAATGGGATATTGTTTTTGGCGCACTATCTCACCCTTCTTTCTTAATTCTATCTTTAGGGGTGGAATATCCAGTCCTCCCCTGTTTCCTTCCCTTGCCCATACGACAGGGTCTATTTGGCTTTCTTCCTCCTCAGTGAGGAGAGCCATTCCTACAACAATTTGGTCATCTTTTACCTTCATTTCTAAGTTTAACTGTGTAATCATATCCCTTCCTAAAAGATTACTCCCTGCCTCTGGAATGTACAGCAAATATCCCTCTATCTCTTCTTTGTCTATTTTTAACAGTGTCGGTTCAAATATTGAAACTGGAAATCCCTTTCCCTTCACTCCCGAAACTGTAAGTTTTTGATTTGATAACTTCATTCCTTTTGGTACATAATTTAAAGAATGTCAGGCAGCCCCTGTGTCTACTAAAAATACTACTTCCTCTTCCTTTGGCCTCACCTTCACATTTATCAAAGGTTCTTGGTGGGACCTTAGAGTAAGAAACCCCTGACACCCCTAATCTTCATCAAAATTCATCTGTGGTAATATTTCTTCTTCTCGCTTTAATTCAGGACACTCTCTCTTGAAGTGACCTATTTTCCCACAGTGATAACATCCTGCCTGTGCTTGGGGCTTGGACCGAGAATTACCAGTCCAGTATTCTGGCCACCCTTGCCCTGTACTCCTGTTAACCCATCCTCTCTTTTCACATACACTTTCTGTGCTTCTCTCAGCAAATCCTCTAGTGGTTTATCATTCCAACCCTCTATCTTTTCAAGTTTTTTTTCTTATGTCTGGCCAGGACTTGGTCACAAAATGTACGTTCAGTAGTCCTTTGGCTACCTCATTGTCTGCACTTATTCCTGAGAATTTTCTTATCTGGTCTTTTAGTCTCTGCAGGAAAGCGGAAGGTGTTTCTTCCTTTTCCTGATGTACTTCAAAAACCTTGTTAAAGTTCTGGGATCTTGGGGTTGCTTCCTTGATACCCTTGATAACTAAACTCCTGAGATCTTTCATATAGGTTCGGTGGTCTGAGTTCAAATTATCCTAGGCGGGATCAGTACTAGGAAATTTTTGTTCCAGTCCGACCGCATCGGTTCCGGCTGGGTGCTCCTTTTCCCATTCCCTCATACCAGCCCTCCTAATCATGCCCCACCCTTCTCCTGAAAATAGGATATTCAATATGGACATCATTTCTCCCCATGCATATATATTTGGACCCAAAAATTGATCAATCTGTTCGGCTAAACCAATGGGGTCCTCTACTAAAGACTTCATTTCCTTTTTAAAGTTTCTTACCTCTGCACTGGTAAGAGGGGCATTTACAAATCCCACCTCTTTTGGACCCATGGGCACCTCCCGAAGAGGACACTCAACGACCTCAGGGGGATCTTCATAATCCTCATCACTACTGCTTCCCTGAATCCTTGTTTCCTTCCCCTGCCTGCAACCCTTCTCAGTCCTGTTTTTAAAAGGAAGGTTCTTAAGATTTTCCTGGCAGCCCTTTAATTCTCTGGGGACTTTCTTTTTGACTTTCGGGGCAGAGTCTGTGGAACTGGAAGGTTCCTCAGGTCCTGCTCCTAAAGTTCCCTGCCTAGGAGTGTCTATCTCCTGGTTCTGGGATTCAGTTCTGGCTGAGGGGGGGGGGGGGCATTTATAGGTGGGACAACTGGAGCCGTGGCTGGGGGATTATATGGAGGAGGGAGGTGTTGGAGAGGATCCCATGGATTCATTGTCTCCCGGGGATCCTCGTCTATCTTAATGACTTTAGCCGGGAAGAGACACACTCCCGAACTTCCCACCCAGCAGGATGCATAATCTGACTCTTCTTGGTTAAATGGCTGTTTGATAGAATTAACATACAAATTTAAGGTCTGGCACAGCCATTCTTCATCTGCCCAAACATTGGCCATAATACTGCTGGGGGCTTTATGCTTTCTTCTGTCCATGTAAAGCAACAATATTTTATCATTTTTGCCTTATTCTTGTGTTTAGTTCTGTCATTATCTTTCCAGTATCTTAACATTCTTCCTAATGGACTGTCTAGAGGGATGTTCCCAGGGCCTGTACTACCAGCCCCATCCTTACTCGAGTTTCTCTTAGAGCCTTTATTTCCCATCGAGACTTTCTGTCACCAATATGTCTGTCACTTTGTCACTTTGTCTCTCTCCGGTCGCACTCCTCGCGGATGTGTCGGAACCACAGATTAAGACCACACTCACTTCTTGTCCAGGACACGTCTCACACACACACCACTCTGTCTCGATACCCAACCACCAAGTTAATACTTCACAGTCTTATTTCTTACCTTGGTCCGTGCACGGAATTGCTTGGTTGGCATGCATGTGCTCACTATACCTGGTCTGGTTCATTGAGTCTGTATTGCTTTCACCAGTCTCCGGATTCTGTTGTCAGTACAGTGGTGGAGTCCGCCGTCACCAAAACGAGGCCGTTGAACTCAACGGGATGCGACTCCCCATCCTCAGCGGTGTCGGCCCCTTCCAGTGATGACATGATCCCGGGACGAGCACCCAATCTGTAATAAACAACAATAATTTTTTGTCACAATAACAGACACATCAGTGAAACCAAAGTTTCTTTTATTTATTTATTTATTTATTATTCAATCTTGCAAGATCGGTGACCACAATTTGTTATCCGTGACCACACTTTGTCATATGAACAGTTCCATATTTATTACATTCATTCTTCTACAAATTCCTCCCCTATTATTCTATTGGTGTAAGTATTTCTAATTTCCTACCTATTAGTGATTGTTGTTTAGGTCATGTGAATCTCCACCTCCATTTACTTCTCTTAATCCCTGCCCCTTTTACCCCTCTCCCCTTTTTTTACCTTATTCCTTTTATGGTTATGTTACCAATCTTATGGTTTCTCAGAGATCCCACCCCCCCCCCCCCCCCCTTCCACTGTGCCCATGGCCTGTTTTTTCCTGTTTTTCAGAGTTCTTTTCTTTCTCTGTATCTAGCATTTTTTTTGTATCAGCATGTTTCAGTGTTCTTGTCATTGAGTTTCTAGGTTTTATGTGCAATAGACTGGAAGCTAAGGGAGGGGTGTATGGGGGAAACCTAAGTTTTGCAAGACCAAGAAAAATATCTTTATTTTGTACAGCACAAGAAAATGGAATATGTGAACCAATGTGTTAGTACAAGCAAACAACATCTTACAGATTTCTAATTCTATTCTATGTTCTGCATATATTTTGTAAAAACAACACATTTAAAAACCTTAAAAAACATTTCTAACACAAAATCCCCTCTGGATACATTTTATGATGCAGCCTACAATGAATCTCTATGTAACCTATAGGAGAGTGAAATATGCTGATGTCATAAGGGGGCATTATGACAGCAGACTACTGGCAAGAGAAAGTGTCTCTCTCTCACCAAGGAGATTCATTTGTTTGTTTACAAACACTTAGGAGTTTGAAGAGAGCAAACATAAACAATGGAAACCCTAAAGCAGGGGTTCTCAAATTTGCCTCACAGACAGTCGGGTTTTCAGGATATCCGCAATGAATATGCATGAGAGAGATTTGTATACGCTGCCTCCATTGTATGGAAACCTCTCTCATACATATTCATTGTGGATATCCGGAAAAATCGACTGGCTGGGTAGGCCCCACGAAAAGTTTGGGAACCCCTAAAGAGTAAGAAGACAGGAAGCTCAACTGATACCACCAGTGCACAAGCATGATTTGGAAGTGATGCCTGGTCAAGCTGATCACCTGAATCAAAGGCAGTTGCACAGTGTCAGAGCCAGAAGAGTCTCCCAGAACCACCCAGTACATTAAATGGAGCAGCCTGGCCAGCTTTGCCCCCAAAACTGTAACAAGAGTCTTCCAGGACCATTTGTCAACAGCTGCCCAGACAGAATTTGCCACCTTGGCTTCATTTCTCTTCCAGGGGGACTCATAATCGTTGCTGAACATGTAGTCAGTAGGTTCTTTTCATCTCTACAGTGCAGAGGAGCTTTTCCTTCCTAAAACTGTATTTTCCAACTCCATTAAGAATAATGATCTCTCTCTCCATGTATGTATTGGGCATTTCAGGATAGTTTGGACATTTGTTTTGGTATCTAAAAGTGTGCTCAAATTGCTTATGCATATATATATATATATATATATATATATATATATATGAATGTATGTGTGCACAATAATTTATAGGTGTACAAAAGCCATAGCGTGCACTCCCGCAGAATGCTTGGTGAATTACTTTGCCTGATAGGGGAGTTCTGGGTAGGTGAGGGGGTGTGTATGGATGGGAGATGGGGAGATCATTTATATAACAGCACAAAGACATACAAAGCGCTGTGCAGACACATGGGGCCCTTTTACTGGCTTTTATTTTCTGCAGCTTCCTCCTCCCTGCACCATGTGGTTCTCTGTGAGTGTGATGCGTGTGGTGCAGGAACTCCCACGCTGGTCTCTGGGTCTCAAGTCTCACAGGACCAGCGCAGTATTTCCTGCACCAAGTGGCTCACACTCGCAAAAGTGCTGTAAGAAGGAGTTCTTTGTACATCAGAGCAACTGGATCTATAGTAAAGGTAACAAATCATTATGTTAGGAATTAGATAATAATTATAAAAAAGACTGATGTGGTTTCACAAAGAAGTGGCTAAGAATGGAAGAGTAAAGAGATTAACATTCAAATATGCAAGGACCCAAGATAGCAGAAGAGTTATTTCATGCTGCTCATCCTGGACTGATACTTTTTCTTCTAAAATCCCTGAAATGTTTGTCTGATGGGGAAGTGTAAGGGAAAGTGCGGCTACTCCTGGCAAAAGCTGCCCTTACTCCTACAGGCACTTGTTCATCGAGCAGTGACAGCTTCTACTCCACAGGGCTCTGAAGAAGTTTGGCTGGGGCAGGGCCAGATTTACCTTGAGTGAGGCCCTACGCCAACAAAAATTGTGGGCCCCCAGAAAAGATAAAAACGAGCACGCCGGATCAGCTGCGCGCTGTTGGCCCTGACGTCATAATTAAACTGGGAATCCCAAAAGCCAAACTTGGAATGTACAACACTGTAGAAATAAAACTATACATTAATTTGCACTTGTACTAAACAAAGTGCAGACCTTAATGGCAGATGAAATTTAATGTGGACAAATGCAAAGTTATGCACCTAGGAAAGAACAACCCACACTATAGTTACACGATGCAAGGCTCCACATTAGAAACCACCACCCAGGAAAAGGATTTAGGAGTCATCGTGGAAAACATGTTAAAACCCTCCGCCCAGTGTGCAGCGGCGGCCAAGAAAGCAAATAGAATGCTAGGTATCATAAGGAAAGGGATGGAGAATAAAACAAAGGATATTATAATGCCTCTGTATCACTCCATGGTACGACCGCACCTTGAATATTGTGTGCAATTCTGGTCACCGTATCTTAAAAAGGACATAGCGTTATTAGAAAAAGTACAGAGAAGAGCCACCAAATTGGTGAAGGGGATGGAAGGCTACTCCTATGAAGAGAGGCTAAAAAGGTTAGGGCTCTTTAGCCTGGAAAAGAGACGGCTGAGGGGAGATATGATAGAGGTCTATAAATTAATGAATGGAGTGGAACGGATAAACGTGGATCAACTGTTTACGCTATCAGAATATAGAAAGACTAGGGGACATGTAATGAAGCTACAGGGTAAACTATTTAAGACAAATAAGAGAAAATATTTTTTCACTCAACGTGTAATCAAACTCTGGAATCTGTTACCGGAGGATGTAGTAAGGGCTGTTAGTATAGCTGGGTTTAAAAAAGGTTTGGACAAGTTCCTGGAGGAAAGGTCCATAAACCACTATTAAAAAGGGATCCAGGATATCAATGCTTGACCCAGTACAAGCATTGTGGAACCTGTGTCTTTTGGGGATATTGCTAGGTACGTATGACCTAGATTGGCCACTGTTGGAAACAGGATACTGGGCTTGATGGACCTCGGTCTGACCCAGTATGGCATGTCTTATGTTCTTATGTTCTTATGATGCACATTTACCAGAGCTGACATATTCCAATTAATAAATTCAAAATAAAGAGATATTTTTCTACCTTTTGTGCATTTTTTTTCAGCTGCAATTGCTCCAGCCACTTTCTTCTGGTTTCTTCGTGTAACCCCAACTCCATACTTAACCCCCCCAGCCCATTTCCAGTCCCAGCCCCCCCCCCCCATCGGCTCAAGTAAACTTTAATAAAAAAAAAATAAAATGCTGCCATCAGCCCCTGCGGGCTTAACAGAGACGCGAGGGAGACACTCTCCCTTCGCGCCTCTCAAAGCCGGCACAGAGGGGCTCAGCCGGGCAGAGGGGGCCCCGCGGGACAGTCCATGCTGCCGCGGCAGCAGCCAGCGTTTTTTTTTTAAATTTAATTTTAAAAAAGCTAACAATTTGTTCAATTTTTGTGGGCCCTTGCCAGCTATGGGCCCTACGCCACGGCATAGTTGGCGTATAGGTAAATCCGGCCCTGAGCTGGGGCCTCTGTCAAGGAAAGGCTTGCTGCCAGGGGTTTCCTGGCCTTGATGTTACCCTTATCCTGGAGCACACTAAACTACTACTGGTGCTACTAAGCAGTTAGATAGTGCTACGGAACATATGCCTTACTCAACAGATACACAAAAGAGACAGTCCCTACTCCCTGACGCCTACAGTCTGGTGAAGAAAGACAGGCCAGATAAATAGGTGTTTGGTGTGAATCAGGGATAGTATTTGAAGTCTGAAGGGTACCTGGATTTAGTTTGACAGACCTTCTTTATCTAATTGGGTAAATCTATGAAATGTGGAATTTGTGCTGTAAAAACAGTCCATATAAGAAAAGAAGGAAATGGGGTAGGGGAGATTACCAGCTAGAGCTCTTTGGGTCAGCTTTCATTTATTTTACATTCTCTTATATACCGTGCTATTCTGCATCAGTGCAGCTTACATTGAACAAACTGAAATTACATTGAACAGGGCACTATAACTTGAAGATAACTATTTTATGGGGAACATAGGTTATGGAGGGTTAAGTGGCTTGCCCAAGACCACAAGGAGCACCTGTGGGACTAGAAACCCCAGTCCTTCTGGCCCAAGATTGCTGTCCTCTAGTGGGATTTGAACCCCCAACCTTCTGGCCTGAAGTACTTTGCCCCAACCACTAGGCCACTCCTCATCCTTCATCTTGCAAATGCACTGACTGACAACTCCACAGGAGTAGCAGTGCTGTTGATGGGAGCAGGGCCGGATTTACCTTGAGTGAGGCCCTACGCCAACAAAAATTGTGGGCCCCCAGCAGGGGCGGCCCAAGGGGGGGTGCGGGGCCTCATTTGCATAAAGGGCCTCATTTGCATAAATATTTGCATAATGTTACCATATACTAACTTTTAGTAAACGTGCCTCTTAATGAGTGTATGGATAAAGAAAGACTAAAAGATTTCTACATTACTATAATCCAGTGCCAAACCATAGCAAACCCGCCATATCCTAACAGCACTACCAGGACTCACAAAGCACCATACTCTACCAATCAAAAGGCAACACTGCAAATATTAAACCAATACATTTCAGAGAACAACAAAACATGACCTACTGCGGAAAGAGAACAAGTGGCAATGTCAAATAGGAATTATATAAACAGAACACCTCAGCTCAGTTACACATGCAGAACATAGACCATCACCAAACAAGTAATCACAATTTAGAAACAGGAAGACAATAATTAAACTGGGAACCCCAAAAGCCAAACTTGGAATGTACAACACTGTAGAAATAAAACTATACATTAATTTGCTCTTGTACTAAACAAAGCGCAGACGTTAATGATGCACATTTACCAGAGCTGACATATTCCAATTAATAAATTCAAAATAAAGAGATATTTTTCTACCTTTTGTGCATGTTTTTCCAGCTGCAATTGCTCCAGCCACTTTCTTCTGGTTTCTTCGTGTCTTCTGCTAACTCTCCATCGTCTGCTGTCCATTTGTCCTTTCTTCTCTCTTCTAGTTTTTTTCCATTCTCTCTCTACATCTGCTTTAACATACTAATCTTTCTCCTTTTGCTCTTTCCTCATTCCTATTTCATCCACCCAAATTTTACCCCTCCATCCTCAATCCCCACTTACTCTCCCAGTACCTGGCCAATTGTAGATTTTTTATCCTTCCCACACAAAATATTTTTCCCTTCTCCATTTTACTCTTCCAGCCCCATCCCATTCTAATCCTCCCCCAACATCAGCTCCCTTCTAGTTCCAGCCTCACCCAGCATCCATTCCCTTCTAGTCCCTGCATCAGCCCATTTCCAGTCCTAGCCACCCATCAGCCCATTTCCAGTCCTAGCAACCCCCCAACCCAATACCAGTCCTAACCCCCCCATCAACCCACTTCCAGACCTAACCCCCCATCACCCCATTTTCAGTTTAAGCCCCCCCCTATAACCCATTACCAGTCCTAACCCCCCATCAGCCCAGTTACCACTTACAAAAATGTTTTCTTTCGCGATTTAGTTTGTGAAAACGTTTCAATAATTGTATCAAAAGTCAACGCAGAAGTAACGTCATTTTCAATTGACATGACTGCCAGAGAATTCAGTCTTTTCTGCGTCATCGTAGAACGAAATCTATTTTTTATCAGGGAAAGCTTTGAAAAAGAACGTTCCCCTTCGCAGATAGTCACAGGAAGCGTTGAAAACAAGCGGAGGGCAGTGGAAACATTCGGAAATGTTGAATCCACTACAGGATTTTTTTTCAGCCATTTCAGTAGGTTTTGGGGTTCACGATCCAAATTCAAATCCGCGGCCATTCCAGAAAACGCCACAAATTCCTCTTCACACCCGCTTTCCAGATCACAATTGTATTTTTGCTGCAAATGGATTACATCTTCTCTGAGAGAGCCAACATCATTCTCCTTCAGTGATTTGATGAAAGCAAAGTCTTCAGAAATCTGCTTGTAAGCATTCCGGCGTTGAGATAAACATGCAAGCAGTTTGTCAAGTATGACATATACACTCTCAACACGGAATTTTTGTGCACCTTGTAAAGTAGCATTCGGTTCACCTGCTTCTTCAAAAACCTGGCATCTTTTTGGTCAATTCCGAATGAAACGAGAGGTGTAGTCTTGTTGGATGTCCTCCATGAGCTCTTTTGCTTCTTTCTCCAGGTTGTCGAAGTCATCACGCATTCCAGCAACGAATGTTTCCAAAGAAGTAAACAAAGAAACGCCGACACTGATGTCAATAGACACACTTTGCAAGGCAGTGTTGATTTTTTGAAATCGCTGCAAGATCTTGTGCCACAGAACACACATGAATGCGGTTTCCATCAGACACATTTTACCCGCCAAGGCTGCTGCTAAGCGTCGGGCATCACCCTTCTCGTCTTCATTTTCTGCGATACTATTCAGCATAGTATAAATGTTGGCATAGTTGAGATGTAGTGCTTTCACGGACTCTGAATGGCAATGCCAACGGGTAGATGATAAAGCTTTCAAAGTCAGAATTCGTCCATTTTCGTTCGGTGTGAGTCCTGATGTCAATGAACTCCACCGCTTTGTTGAACCAACCGAAAACGCATACAGTTCTTGGACGAGACCAAAAACGTTAACAGCGTCCAGACAGCAATTTACACTAGCAACTCCAACCAAATTTAATGAATGTGCTGCACAAGGTATGTAGTCAACCATTGGGTTAATTTCCCTCAGTTTTGCTTGGAGACCGGCGTATTTCCCAGCCATGTTTGCTGCGTTGTCGTAGCTTTGTCCTCGGCAGTTATCCAGAGACAATGACATTTCATTTAGTATATTCAACACATCTTGGTAAAGGCTGTCGGCTTTGTGACTTTCAATTGGAAAGAATTTTAGAAACCGTTCAGTTGTTTCATCAAACTTGTTAACGTAGCGCACAATAAAAGTTAGTTGGTCGATGTGACTATCGTCTGGAGTGGAATCAATACATATGGAATAGTACTTCGCGTCGTGAATTTCATTTAAAATGACAGCCAACACGTCTTGTCCCATTTGCTCGATGAGTTCATCACATACAGTGGAAGACAAATAGCTAATTTTTCCACTTCCTTTATTTCCTTTATTTCCAAAACGAGATATATGGTCGGCAAGGAAGGGGTCGAATTTGGCTAAAATTTCCAAAATTCCCAGATAGTTTCCGTTTTGCACAGAACCAAATAATTCAGTATCTCCTCGAAATGCTAGGCCACGTTGAGCAAGGAACTTTATCACTTCAACAACACGCCGAAGAACTGACTGCCAATATATCTTCTCTTCGTTCATCTGTTTCTGAAGCTTTTCGTCGATGCACCCTTTCGCTGAAACACGTGCTAACCAGGAACTGAGTGATGCTCGGTGTTCTGCACTACTTTCATGAAGCTTGATCACTTTACCGCAGTTGCTCCAATCGTTGAATCCACAGGAGGCAAACTGCGACGTGTACCTTGAAAGCAACTTACAGAAAAAACAATAAATGTTCCCATTTGATGGCGAATAAAGCAGCCAGTCTCGGTAATACTTCTCATCATTTGCTTTTCGTCCGTAAAGAAATTCCTTCGCAAAACGGCGTGTTCTATTTCCCATAGTTCTTTCTGATGACATGAAACTATCATCGTGATGTTGACATGCAGCTGGACCATTAACAATCCAATAATCGACGTCAGAAGCTGGAAGGAATGTTTTCCAGAGACCCACATCATGAGGTGGTGGTGGTGGAGAACTAGAAATATTCTCCTCAGGTATATCGGGTTGTGGAGTAACATCAGCAGTATCGGAAGGTTGAGGAGTAGTGTCAGTAGTATCCAAAGGTTGTGGAGTAGCCGCGTCATTCACATTCAAAAATTCTGATTCTGAGACAGCTGGAATTTTCGTCGATGGAAGAAGAAAGCTGGTAATCTTGGGAATTTTGGTGGTTGATTCGTTTTCTAGCATTTTCTTTTTTCGTTTAGATGCGCCACTTTCATATTTTTTCATGACTATTGTAAGGGGGGACTGAGAGAGACTGAGAGCGCTTGAGTTCTACCAGGAAAAACCCCTGCGCTTGTAGCCTGTAGCCTAAACACTTAGTAAGCAGTAGCAACCAGTACAGAGAAGCCAGGGGCAATTGGGAAGCCTCAAGGAAACAAACCAATAGCGGACAGGCAAAAAAAAAGCTTTTGATGCATGCAGTTAGAACCTCATGAAGATGAGTGGACGGACCAGCTTTAGGTCAGGTAACCTATATGCAGCCTGAA
This sequence comes from Ichthyophis bannanicus, assembly GCA_033557465.1. Classification (NCBI taxonomy): domain Eukaryota; kingdom Metazoa; phylum Chordata; class Amphibia; order Gymnophiona; family Ichthyophiidae; genus Ichthyophis; species Ichthyophis bannanicus. Next base: position 64,966,374 of record CM066031.1, on the reverse strand, counting down.
GCCTATATGCACTGTAACCTATATGCAGCGCTGCCTGAAGCCTAAGTTAGGTAAGTTCTACCAGGAAAAACCCCTGAGCTTGTAGCCTGTAGCCTAAGCAGTAGCAACCCCAGTACAGAGAAGCCAGGGGCAATTGGGAAGCCTCAACGAAACAAACCAATAGCGGAGGACAGGCAAGGACTACCCCTGGTAATGCTCGCGTGGTTTGCACGTGCCTTGTCCTCGCGATGGGCGCCATTCCGCGCGTGATGTCACAGTGTGTTGTTGAGCTCTCAGCTGCTGAGCACTGCTGCAACTGTGCCCGAGCCCCCGACTGTGCCCGTGCCCCCCCGCGCTCGAAGCCGAAGACCCTAAAAAGAAGAAGGACCGCACCTACCGCTTCCGGACCTGGTGTAGCTGAGCAGGCTGCCGGCATCGTGGAGGCTGAGGCAGGCGGTCGGCGCTGTCACTTTGGAGCGAGGGGAAGGCTGACGCTGGCCGGAAGTGACGTCGACGGCTCAGGAAGTGAAGAGGAGCCGGGTAAGATGGCCACCGCCATCGGAGGCAGCATAGAAATGGGAGCCCCATGTTCACTGCGGCGGGAGACGGAGGCCTGGGAAGGCGCGTCTCCGGCTGAGCTTGCGACTTCGGCATTTTCGCTACCACGCAAAAGTTACTGTTCTCCGCCGGATTTTAAACTCTCTCTAGACAGCGAGGGATGGGGACTCTTGTGGGCCCTTGCAAGCTGTGGGCCCTACACCATGGCGTACATGGCGTATAGGTAAATCCGGCCCTGGATGGGAGGGGGCAGTTTGGCACAGTAGTAGAGAAAGCTTCTGGCTGCAGGCGATGCCCCTTAAAAAATGCAACAAGCCATGAGTTTTGAGTGAGGTGTGTGAGTTGATCTTTGACAACAATGTTAAGATCCAGCAGACTTGCAACTCTGTCTTAATAAACATTTTTATTCATTATAAATTGTCTTTTTTGAATAGACACGTAACAAGAACTATCTGTCATGTATGTCTACAGCACTGCGTACATCTAATAACATTCTGGGAATGATAAATAGCAGAAGTGGTAAATTCCTGAATTTATACATCTTCCAAGATATTTAATAGGAACACACTGAATTACACCTACTTCTATCACATAGATAAATCTTTACCATTTACCAAACTGCTGTGAATTGATAACGCGCGACTCTAATGATTCCCTGAAAGATGATTGGCTGCCTCTGTTCTGGGCGGGGTAGTGGGAGCTCTTCAGACATACATCTTTCCCGCTGTCTTTTTATATCCTTTTCCTTCACATTATGAGTCATTGCTGATCTCTTCCGTTCACTGTGCAGTCTTGCTCTTTCTCCTCCCACCAAGCTGTTAACCAGTCTTTCCCTTTTAGAACATTCCTACCCATCCTACCATCTTCCTCCTCTAAAATCAGCCCAGCCTCCCTTCCCCCTGCACCATACTCCAGTCAGCCAGGTTCCCAGTTCCTACCCCAACAAGCCTAGTTAGCCATTCTGCAGTCCAGCCCTTACGCCAGATTCAAGTTCAGGATCAGTGACTGCAATGCTGGAACAGGAACTGCCTCTCCGCTGTACTGTGGCTTTTCTTCTGCTAATCTATGGCTTTTATTCTTTGGAGAACCACCTCAGCCATGTGTGTAGGGCAATAGAAAGTGCCCAACATATCATCTTGGTAAATTTTTTATGTCTCTATATTATTTAAGCTGTTTTTAAGTTACTGATGAATTGAAAAAGTGTTTTCCTTCCCTGTGGGTGGAATATGAAAAAGGAGGCTTGCTGTGATCTCCAGAGTTCATGTCAAAAATCCCTTCTGGATCCATTTTATTTATTTATTTATTTAGACAGATTTGTATGCCACCTTATCCTTCAATCTAGGTGGTCACGTCACATCACAGTTGGGGGGTTACATTTAACAATAGGGTACATGTAAACATTTAGACAGTACAGTTACTTAACAGCATTTAGACAGTACAATTGAAGGGTAACATTTAACACAAGGGTATTTAATAACATGGTATGATAAGCTTGTGTGTGTCCCCTACTCTGTCCTATCTTATAATGGCATTCTTTTCTTATTTCCTTAAATGATGTAGTATTGTAAACCGCTCTAATACCTTTGGGTCTGAGCGGTATATCAAATTCAAATAAACATAAACATAAACATAGATAGGATGAGTGCATACTTAGTTGGTGGAGGTAGTAGTATTTCTGTTTGGGTAGGGGATGTTGCCTGAGTGTTCATATGTCATATTTCCGTATCTTAAAAAGGATATAGAGTTATTAGAAAAGGTTCAGAGAAGAGCCACCAAAATGATAAAGGGGATGGAAGGCTACTCCTATGAAGAAAGGCTAAAAAGGTTAGGGCTCTTTAACCTGGAAAAGAGACGGCTGAGGGGAGATACGATAGAAGTCTATAAATTAATGAACGGAGTGGAACGGGTAAATGTAGATCGATTGTTTACGTTATCAGAATATAGAAAGACTAGGGGACATGCAATGAAGCTACAGGGTAAACTATTTAAGACTAATAAAAGAAAATATTTTTTCACTCAACGTGTAATCAAACTCTGGAATTTGTTACCGGAGGATGTAGTAAAGGCTGTTAGTGTAGCTGGGTTTAAAAAAGGTTTGGACAAGTTCCTGGAGGAAAGGTCCATAAACCATTATTAAGAAGGGACCCAGGATATCAATGCTTGACCCAGTACAAGCATTGCGGAACCTGTGTCTTTTGGGGAAACTGCTAGGTATGTATGACCTAGATTGGCCACTGTTGGAAACAGGATACTGGGCTTGATGGACCTTGGTCTGACCCAGTATGGCATATCTTATGTTCTTATGTTTCTATGAATAACAATGTTTTGAGGTCTTTGCGGAAGTCTGTGAGGTCATCTAGTGCCCTCAGGCTCATTGGGAGGGAGTTCCATAGTGCGGATGCCAGTAGTGATGGTGCTCTTTTTGAAGTTGTTTGTTTGGTTTTGTGATAGCCTGCAGGTGTGCATTTTATGATGCAGCCTACAATGAATCTCCATGTAACATAGAGAGAGTGAAAAGGTGCTGATGTCATAAGGAGGCATTATGACAGCAGAATCCTGGCAGGAGAAAGTGTCTCTCTCTTACCACAGAGATTCACTTGTTTATTTCCAAACACTGAGGAGTTTGAAGAGGGCAAAGAAAACCCAAATAGTAGCGGTTCTCAAACTTGCCTCCCAGCTAATCGGGTTTTCTGGATATCCATAATGAATATGCATGAGAGAGATTTGCATGCACTGCCTCCATTGTATGCAGTCTTTTCATACATATTCATTGTGGATATTCGGAAAATCTAACTGACTGGGAAGAATCCAGGACAGGTTTGGAATCTCCTGCTCTAAAGAGTAAGAGCACTGGAAGCTCATCTGATATCACCAGTGCACAAGCAGGCGCTGGAAGCGATGTCTGGTCGGGTTGATCACCCAAATCAAAGGCAGCTGCACTATGTCAGAGCCAGTACAGCCTCTCAGAACTACCCAGTACATGAACTGGAGCAGCCTGGCCAGCTTTGGTCCCAAAACTGTAGCAGGATTCTCACAGGACCATTTGTCAACAGCTGACCAAACAGAGTCTGCCATCTTGGCTTCATTTCTCTTCCAACAGAACTCCTAATCATTGTTTGGATATGTAATCAATGGGTTCCATTCATCTCTGTGTCCCTGTACGCGGCCTTTCTCCTTCTATCTTAACTTCCCATCTAATATAGATCTGTGGCAGCCCTGAGCACCAGCATCAGCATGAGACAAGTCTAAGGTAGCCTGAAGAGCACCTGAAATCTGCTCCTTGCCAGACCCGATCTGGATGGTTCTACACTGCAGAGGAGCTTTTCCTTCCTAAAACTGTATTTTCCAACTCCATTAAGAATAATGATCTCTCTCTCCATGTATGTATTAAGCATTTCAGGATGGTTTGGACATTCATTTTGGTGTCTAAAAAATAAAAGTGTGCTCAAATTGCTTGTGCACATATATACCTATGTGTGCACAATTAATTTTTGGGGGGAAAAGGGCATAGTGCACACTCTCACAGGATGCTTGGTGAGATACTTTGCCTAATAGGGGAGTTCTGGGTAGGTAAGTGGGTGTGTATGGATGGGGAATGGGGAGATCATTTATATAACATCACAAGACATACAAAGCACTGTGCAGACACTTAGAGGCCCTTTTACTAGAGGACGCTGTCAACACATGTCAATGCGGAATGTGCATTGGGACACGTGTTGCCAGCTAGAGCGGGGCCATGACAGTATGGGATGATGTCCGCTGTAACCATCTAACTCGAGTTAAAGTCACGAGTAGGGGTAAGGGCAGAGAGTGGGTGTGGTTTGCTCTGCGAAGTCAGCATGGGGTTCACACCACATGCGAACTACATTAGCAAGGAATCACCTAACGCCACTTCAGTAGGTGGAATTAGGGGCACCCACCCTAACACCACACATGCTAGGGGACAGGGCTCTGCGCTATCAGCCAGGGAAATGCCTTTGACAGTTAACATGGCGGAACTGCCCCTAATACAGTTTCGTTTCAGCACTTAGGTGCAACACTATCATGTCCCACAGAAGAGACAGTTCCTGCTCCATAGATCTTACAAATGAAATTAAAAAACAAAATTATGTGAGAGTTAATTTATGATCCTACATGGCTTACAGATTCGTAGATAATATCTTCAGTGCAGTAGTACTGTAAATCCATAGCTGAACAGTTCAACGTGTACAATGAATCAAAATAGTTGAAGACTGAATTCAACCAAATGATTTTTGGCTTCCAGAGGGACATAAGAAATGCCAAACTGGCTCAGGCCAATGTCCATCAAGCCCAGTATCCTATTTCCAACAGTGGACAATCCAGGGTACAAGTACCTAGTAGGTTCCCAAAAAGACACATAGGTTCCAAAATGCTCATATTGGGGCAAGCAGTGGATTTTCTGGGTCCTCTTTAATAATGGTTTATGGACCTTTCTTCCAGGAACTTGTCCAAGTACATCTTTCCCACTGTCTTTTTATATCCTTTCCCTCCCCATTATGAGCTGTTGCTGTTCTCTTCCATGCATTGTGTAGTAATTCACAGGATAGGATGGAGGAACTGCTCAGACAATCTTTGTGATTCTCATGATCTGTAAACTTCAAGTTAACACTTTGAGCCAGATTTTATAATGAAACACCTAAAGTATAAAGTCCATGAAGGGGCATATTTTAAGGCAACATAGGCTCCCATCCACCTTTATAAAATAGACCCTAGGAACTAGCCCCGAAAGTACACAAATGCACGCACACACACACTTACACCTGCCCCAAACCTACTGTAAATGTGTGAGGAACTCTGCACGTGTACCCATGTATTATATAAAATATACTTGTACACTGTAACCCTGCCCCAGCTCGACCCAAACTTCACCCTTGGGGAATGCATACATGTAATGTACATACAAGAACAGGTAACCTTGTAGGTGTGCATACTTACATACATGTATATAGGGCGGGCTTCATGGTACCACATATACATGGTACCACCATATACATGTATATGGGGCGGGCTTCATGGTGGTACCATGTATATGTGGTACATGTATATGTGGTACATGGTGGTACCATGTATATGTGGTACATGGTGGTACATGTATATGTGGTACATGGTGGTACCATGTATATGTGGTACATGGTGGTACCATGTATATGTGGTACCATCAGACATGGTACCACATATACATGGTACCACCATATACATGTATATGGGGCGGGCTTCATGGTACCACATTAAAATGGTTCCAATCATACCTAACCGACAGGCAGATACAGGTCAAGGTAGGCCACAACACATCTCAACCCATAAAAGTCCTCCAAGGCGTACCTCAAGGATCCGCCCTCTCAGCACTTCTGTTCAACATATACATCCAGCCAATATGCGACATCCTGAAAGCGAACAGCATTCAATACACCATCTATGCAGATGACATTATGATTTACACGCCTATCTCAATTGACAACCCAGACTACTCTAAAATAACAGACTGCCTAACACAAATGACAAGATGGTGTAAAGACAACAACCTCGCCACCAACTACAGCAAGACAGAGGCACTAATAATCACCCGCAACCCAGACTTCATCCACCCACCGGACATCAGAGTACAAAACACAACCATACCATTGAAATCAGAAGTAAAATACCTTTGCGTGACCCTGGACAACGAACTAAATCTCAAGACACACGTAAGCAAAACAATCCAAAATGTATACCACAGGATAAGAATCATCAGAAGACTCAAACCCCTCCTCACCACAGAACACTTCCGTAACGTATGCCAAGCTCTAATTACTCCCCTACTGGACTTCTGCAACCCCATCTACCTTGGGCTAACAAAACAAACACTCAAACCACTACAACTAGCTCAAAACACTGCAGCCCGCATAATAGTTGGTTCAACAAGACATTTTATTATTTATTTTATTTATTTCAACTTCTTATATACCGCACTCTTTGACATCAGCGCGGTTTACAAATAACAGAAAGAAACCAGAACAACAGGCTGTTTGGTATTACATATAACAGGAGTATCAACTTGGATAACATGGGAGAACTATTTACATGGAGTATTAATCTATTAGATAGATAGCATGCTCGAACTATTTACATAAAATTAGCAGTGATGCTTGGAACAAGAGGGATATTGTGGATTATACTAGGGTGAGGCTGTTATGTTACGGTTCATGTAGGGTAGTATTTGATGAAAAGGTGCAGTTTAAGGGCCTTTCTGAACTGGGTTAGGTCGGTTATGGCGCGGAGATCAGGTGGGAGAGCATTCCAGTATTTTGGTGCGCTAAACATGAAAGCTCTGTTTGATGTTGATAGGCTGCACGTTGTTATAGCCTTTGGGGTTGTTAGTGAGTTTAATGCTGCATGTCTCCTATTTCTATTTGATGGGACGGATTGGATGAGTTTGGTAAGTGATGTGGACGATAAACCATTTAAGGCCTTGAATGTGAGAAGGAGGGTTTTGAATGTAAGTCTTCCGTGTATAGGGAGCCAATGTAGCTCTTTGAGGATAGGTGTAATGTGTTCACTTCTGGCCGCTCCTAGAAGAACCCTGGCAGCGGTGTTCATTGCGAGTTGCAAGGAGCTTATTGTGGATTGTGGGAGTCCTTGTAGAATGGAATTGGCGAAGTCGAAGTGCGGCAGTATCAGTGCTTGGTAGATGGTTCTGAAGTCTTCGTGGTCTAGTAGGGGACGCAGGTGTCTAAGAGTGCGTATTTTGAAGTATACAGATTTTACGATATTGTTTATGTGTGATTTCATGTCGAGCCTATGGTCTAGTGTGACTCCGAGGTATTTTATTGTATCCTTGGTGCCTAGGTCAGCTCCCTTGACACTTATATGTGGTGGTGGGGTGAAGTTGGGGTCTCTTGTGATAAAGAGAACCTCAGTTTTCTTATGCTGAATGCGGAGGTTCTGTGACAGGAGCCATTGTGATACTGCATCGAAGCAGTTTGTTATAGGCAGTAAGTCCATTTGCATTGTGGAAAATGGCATGTAGAGTAGGATATCGTCAGCGTATATCATACATTTCACATTGAAGGACCTGATGATATCGCAGATAGGCTGCATATAGACGTTGAACAAGAGGGATGAGAGTGAGGACCCCTGCGGAACACATTACTCCTGTTCTGAAAGACCTATACTGGCTACCAATCAGTTCTCGCATCAAATACAAAACAATCATAAACATATTCAAAATCAAACACCACACTTCAGCCAACAGCCTGCACACCCTCATACAACCAGACACCAACACGCGCCCAAGAAGAAAAGGGACCGCCAACAGAGTAAACACCCCGAACGACTTCAGAAAAACCCGCAAGGACACCACTGAGAGAGCCCTCTCCCTGGCTGCCCCAACAATATGGAACTCTCTCCCGGACAAACTGCGATCGACAGATGACCTCAAAGACTTTTGCAAACAGCTGAAGACAACGCTGTTCATAAAACACTACGGACATGTTACTTAATCATACCAACAAGAGCCACCTCCTTCCCCCACCCCCCCCAACTGTGCTAAGAAAATGTTCAACGGCACATGATATATATTAAACCCTAATTACATAGAACAATGTATTATAGCTCACAATGTACATAGTATAGAACAATGTATCATAGCCCATGCTGTACAATAGCTCACAATGTACCTAGTTCAACCTAATCTGTTACACTACCCTCTTACATGCAATTCATTACATTTATCACTGCATGAAATACCCTTCCACTAATATTGATTGTATTGCTGTGACACCGCCTTGATTGAATGATAAGGTGGTATAGAAATACCGTTAAATAAATAAATAAATAAATATAGCTGCACAATTATATAAAAGGCCTTTTCTTTATGTAAATCAGCCCCTCTTTGTGGACTCTGTCACAATCTCTATAAACGGCCTTGGAAAGTTACAGCATTACAAACTTTGGTGAATAGCCTCCCACTGGCTGGAGCTCATGTAGGGGTATATTCAAGTTAGAGTGTGAGAGGCAGGAGACATTTTTGCCTTGCTTGAGAAAGATCTTCAGCCTTGATGCTAGTGTCAGACAAAAAGACAGATGCTATCCTAATCTTTTTTTTTAAATATCTATTTCCATTAACACACTGCATTTTCAATCTAAAAAGAGCTGTCCAAAGTGACTTATAAAAGATAATACTCGTGTAATTCAAAAGTCAACACATTTGAGATTCCTCACTCCTGAGGGTATGGGTTAAGTGGTGGTGTGTAACAAATGATAAAGGCAGGTAGTCAACAATTTATTACATACATGTAGTTCAGAACATGGAATAACACGACTGTGACTCACCTCTGTGATTTCTCCATCAATTTTCTAATGCTCGTGCACAAAGCTATCGAGCATCTGATATTCATCATGACTTTGGTGAAAGTGCAAGTCGTGGTCGTGAGGCCAAATGGCAGAGCCTTGAACTGAAAATGCCCCATGGGCACGGCAAGAAATTCTCTGTTTCAGCTTTGTTTGGTGATATTTTGACATAATTACCGGCTTAGCCGCTGGGCCCCGGTCCCGCGGCTGCCTGGTAACCGGGTTCCCGGGGCCCGGCCACGAGGCAGGCCGCTTCTCGGTGGGGGGGGGGGGGGGGGCGAGGCGCAGCTAGGCATGCGCCCTGGTCGCCTCCACGTGCTCCTGCAGGGAGCCTGATGATTGGACGACGGAGAGTCGCGGGGGCGGAGGCAGCGCGAGCAAGGAGGGAACGCCGGCTGGCGATCTCCCTTTTCCCTCCTTGCTCGCGACCAAGAAGGTTTGTTGCTGTTTTTTTTACCTCTTGCCGTTGCGGGCGGTTGTAGGCCTCGTGTGCCTCATCGTGCGCTGGGTCTTCGGGGGTCCCTTCTCGTGCGCCGACGCCAGCCCGCACGGCGCTGGTCTCGCTGTCTCCCTGCAGCTCCCCTGTGGTCTGGGCTGCTCTGCCGGCGTGCGCGCTCTCTCCGGCGCACGTGGCGGGGGCCCGTTTTCTTGGGTTCCCTGCCTCTTGCTGTTAGCGGGGCTAGCAGGCTCCGGCCTACGGGGCACTCGGGAGATTGCGGGCCTGAGGTCGGGTGGCTGGTGGACGGGCCCTCCCCTCTTTCCTTTTCCTCGCGCCCACAAAAAACTGCCTAAATAAATACAAAACAAAAAAAAAAAAAAAAAAAAGGAAAGCCTAGGCCCAAAGGACAGGCACTGCATTCCCCTAGCTTAGGTAGGCCGCCGGCCTCCCCTGCAAGCCCCCAGGCCACTTCAGCCCTCGGGCCTCAGGGAAGCACGCATGGCCAAACAGGTGTCAGTGCGCGGCGCTGCCAAGGGGCCGCGGGGCAGGGCCCGTGGGCGCGGTACGGTGCGGCGTGGGTCCGCTACGGCGGGCCGCGCTAGGGTGGTGCCCCCTGCTGTTTCGGCTACCGGTTCCCGGGCGGGGGCGCAGCAGAACAGGTGGGGCCCGGGGGGGTGGGGCTTCCGGTGGGCGCACCCTGCCCACACCTGCGGCCGAGGGTGCCCCCGTGGGTGATCCGGTTCTTCCTACGGAACTCTCGGGGGGGATGGTGATGTGGTGTCGCTCGAGGGGATGCTCGAGCAGGGCCGCTCGGTCGTCACCGGGCCGGGGTCCCCGCATGCCCCTGCGCCCAACCCTCCTCCCGGGATGGGGAGCGGTTGGTTTTCGGCTCCCTCCCCTTCCCGTCTGGGTGCTGGGCCTTCCCCCCCCCTTGGTCGCTTCTCCTCCTCCTGGGTTCCTCGGTTCCCCGGTCCCTTGGGCGTATGGGGCGGTTCCGTGAGGGGGTCTGGGGCCCTGGGGAGGTGGTTGGGGGGGGTGGTTTGGGGAGGGGCAAGGGGGGGCTGGGGGTGCTGCGGCGTGGGAGGCTGGGGGCTTGGGGCCTTCGGCGCGTGCCTGGGGGGTGGGCCCCTCGGCAGTTCTCAGTACACCTGGGGCCCCGGCTGCTGCTTTCTCTTCTGTTTCTCCGCAGGTTCCGAGGTGCTTGACGACCGCCACTGCCATGGCTGCTTCCGACAGGCTGGTGGGAGCGGGCCCTTCGGGTTCCACGGCGTCAGCGGTTGTTCCGGCTCTTGACACGCCCACTGGGGGCGCCCCGGTTGCCTCCTCCGGGGGGAGTGGTGAGTATACTGTCGGGGTTGTGGGCGGGGTTTCCAACTCGGCTACGGGCTCCGGGGGGGCGGGCAAGGGAAAAGGGAAGCGCAAGCGGGCTCGTCGCTGCCGGCGGGCGTCCTCGTCCTCTTCCTCCTCGTCGTCCTCCTCGGCTTCGTCGTGCAGCTCTGTTCCGGGGGCGGCAGATGGCGGAGTTCCCGGCGGGGCTTCCGTCGTGCGCTGCGCCGAGCTGTGGGAGTCGGTTCTGCGGAAGTTGCGCCGGCGGATCAAGTGGTGTAGATATATTGACATCTTCCGTCTGCTCGACGGCCGGAAGCGCTCTGGTGAGAGCAGAAAAAAGCGCAAGGACGATGAGAAGGCGGGTCGTGTGCGCAAGGTTTCTCGCAACACACTCAATTGGACTCGCGCTTTTCTGCGTTTGGCGAGTGTCTGGGGGCGTTACTTCCCGGACCAATTCGGGGCGCTATTGGCTTACGCCGACAACATTCTGGCGGCGTCCCAGGCCCACGAAGGCTGGGCCTGGTTGAATTACGATGAGGAGTTCCGGGACCAGATGGAGGAGAATAGTCTCTTGCAGTGGGGGACCAAGGACATCAACATGTGGTTGACCCAGATGTCCGCGAGGGGCCGAGGCGTTGGAACCGCTGCGGTGGGGGCGAAGGCGGGCTCGTCTCCGCTGTCGCCGGGGGGCCGGTCCTTTCGTGCCCCCGGCCCCCCTTTGCCACAGCAAAAGGTGGCGGTGGCCGGGGGGGACGTCTGTTGGCGCTTCAACAAGGCGTCTTGCCCATTCCCGGACTGCAAGTTTAAACACGCTTGCTCCTTGTGCGGCGGCGCGCACGCGGCCGCGAAGTGCAGCAGAAAGGGGGTCTCGGGGGCCCCCGCGGGGGGGAAGTGAGGTGTCGCGCGCCCTGGCTGTTACCCCGGTGCGCGTCGCGGCGATGCGACCGTGGCTGCTCGAGTACAGGCGTTCCCGCCGGGGTAGGGCGGCCGGCTTGATTCTGGGGGGGTTCACGCGGGGTTTTCGCATTCCTGTCCAGGAGTCCTCCGCTCCGTGTAGTTCTCGCAACGCCACTTCTGCGCGGCTCCATAGGGAGTTCGTCCGCTGCAAGATCTCCGAGGAGTGTGCTCTGGGTCGGGTGGCGGGTCCCTTCTTGGACCCCCCCTTTTCCCCGTTCACGGTTTCGCCATTGGGTGTGGTTCCAAAGAAGGAGCCGGGCAAGTTTCGGTTGATACACAACCTCTCCTGCCCTCCGGGCGACTCGGTCAACGACCATATCCCTCGCGAGCTCTGCACACTGCACTACGCTTCCTTCGATGCCGCCGTCTCCCTGGTCCGTCAGTGCGGACCGGGGGCCCTTCTGGCCAAGGTGGATATTGAATCGGCGTTCCGCTTGCTGCCGGTTCATCCCTCCGCTTTCCCGTTGCTCGGCTTTCGTTTTGAGGCACGGTACTACTTTGATATGTGTATGCCCATGGGCTGCGCGATCTCCTGTGCTTATTTTGAGGCCTTCAGTACCTTCTTGCATTGGGTTGTGGAACGGCAGTCGGGAGTCTCCAGCATCGTTCACTATCTGGATGATTTTCTGTTTGTCAGGCCCGAGCGTGCTCCGACCTGTCCCGCTCTTTTGAGCACCTTCCTCCGCGTGGCTGCCGCCTTTGGCATTCCCGTAGCAGCTGACAAAACAGTGGGACCGGTTACCTGCCTCACCTTTCTTGGCATTGAGATTGACACGGTGGCTATGGTGGTCCGCTTGCCGGCGGCGAAGGTGCATCGCCTCCGCGAGCTGGTGGCCTCTGTCTGTGCCGCTGCGAAGACTTCCCTTCGCGTCATGCAGTCGTTGGTAGGGCATCTGAACTTTGCTTGCCGCGTCCTTCCCATGGGGTGCCCCTTTACGAGGCGCCTATCCTTGGCAATGGCGGGGGTGCGGCTACCGCATCACTGGATTCGGGTGTCTTTGGGGATGCGGGAGGATCTGCGGGTTTGGGACGCGTTCCTGGCTGGGTTCAATGGCAGCTCTGTACTTCAGTGGCCTGAGTTGTCAAATCGCGACCTTCAGTTGTTTACCGACGCGGCGGGCGGCTTCGGTTTCGGGGCCTTCTGTCACGGCGCCTGGTGTGCAGAGCCTTGGCCTGCGGCTTGGGTGCGCTCCGGCTTGATGCGAAATATCACCTTCTTGGAGCTGTTTCCTATCGTGGTTTCCTTTTGGGTCTGGCCTGACCGGTTGCGTGATCGGCGGGTCGTCTTCTGGTGCGACAACGCGGCGGTCGTGGAGGTTCTGAATCGCCATGCTCCCCGATGCCCCAGGGTGGCTGCCTTGATGAGGGTGTTTGTGTTGGCTTGCTTGCGGCTGAATGTCACCGCTCGGGCACGGCACATGCCGGGTTCTCAGAATTCGATCGCTGACGCTCTATCACGTTTTCAGTGGGAGCAGTTTCGGCGGCTGGCACCTGGTGCGGACGAGCTGCCCTCGCGGGTCCCGGAGCATCTCTGGACGATTGGGACCCCGACCTGATGGATCTCTTGGCGGCGTCGGTGGCCCGTAGTACCTGGACGACTTACCGCAGGGGCTACTTTCAGGTGAGTGCCTTTTTGCGTGCGCGTGGGTGGGCTGGGGGGGAGGTTCCTGATGACCTGGTTGGCCGCTTTGTGCTTTGGGCGAAGAAGGCGGGATGGGCGCGGTCGGCTGTCACCGGGGCGCTCGCGGGCTTCTCCTTCTTCTGTAAGGCAGCTGGTTGGGGAAATCCGCGCGTCTCCTTTTTGGTTGGGCGGTTGCTCGCCGGTTGGGCCCGCGCGCAGCCGGCGCCGCCGGATTGGCGGCGCCCAGTATCTCACGAGCTCCTGCTGCAGCTTTGTGAGGTTTTGCCACGGGTGGCCGCCTCGGCCTTTGAGGCGGTGCTGTTTCACACTTTGTTCACCACTGCTTTTTTCGGCGCCTTCCGTGTGTCTGAGCTGGTTCCTCGGTCGGCGCGGCGTGGGGCTTTTGGGGGGCTGGCGGCGGGACACGTCCGGGTGCATCCTGCGCGTGTTCGCATTTTCCTCTCACGTTCTAAGACGGACCAGTCTGGAAAAGGGGGCTGTGTCCTGCTGAGCGCCATCCCTCCCTTGTTGTCCTGTCCCGTGCGGGCTCTTAGGGCGTACGTGCCCCTGCACCCTGTGGCGCTTGGCCAGTTCTTCATTCATGCGGATGGCCGGCCGGTGACGCAGTTTCAGTTCACGGCGGTGTTACGCCTGGCCCTGCGGGCCTTGGGTCGTGACGAGCGGGGTTACGTGTCGCACTCATTTCGGATTGGAGCGGCTACCAGCGCGGCGGCTGCTGGGTTAGACCCGCTGGTGATTCGGCGGATTGGCCGCTGGCGATCGGGTGCTTACGCCGGGTATGTTCGCCCGTCCCCAGGCCACGGTGCGGAGTAGCGTGGGGTGCTACTGAGGTGGCGGTCTGCCTGTTGGGGGTGGGCTGGGGGGGCACTAACCCTTTGTTTCCTATTGCAGAGTGGCTGGCTGGTGGTAGTCCATTCTTTCTGCTTTCAGATGGTGCGGCGTCCGGCGACTGGTGGATCATTGGGCACTCCTTTGTCTACTGGGCGGAGCGGCGCGTGGCGGTGCGGCCGCTGGGTGTGCACCTGGGTCTCGCCGGAGCCGGAGTGCGGTTGTGCTGGATGGGCCGCCACGGCATGCACTGGGACCAGCTCCTGGACTGTGTTCAAGCGGAACTCGGGCGGCGCCGGCGGCCGGTCGGGCTGCTGCTGCACCTGGGTGGCAATGACATTGCTGGTTGGGCTTGCCGGCAACTCATTGGGACTGTTCAGAGAGACATTGCTCTATTGCGCGGGGTCCTCCCTGGTGTGGCCATTGTGTGGTCGGACATTGTGCCCCGCCCTGCTTGTTGGACCCAGCGGCGCTGGTCAAGGGGATTGTGCAAGGTTAACCGGCAGATCGGGCGCTGGGTCCAGCAGATGGGTGGGGTCCAGGTTCGGCACCCTTGGGCGGACGTTACTTGCGCTGGTCTGTACCGGCTTGATGGGGTTCACCTTGCCCCGGTGGGGCAGGATCTTCTTTTGAACGACTGGCAGGAGGCGCTTGAGTCGTGGTGCAGGTCACAGCTTTCCTTGGTGGGGGCGGCGCTAGGATAGCACGCTACCTAGCGCCGGTGGCGGGTGGCGAGCTGGTGCTCGTTGACCCGGCGGCTCATTTCAGCTGGAGGCCGCTTTCCATGTGAGCGGCACGGCTATGTGGGTTGGGAGAGACGTCCCGGTTGGGGTCTCTACCCGGAATTAGGCAACCCCTTCAGCCGGCCTTTGCTAACATGGCGAGGCGGGCGGGAAGGGGTAACTGGGGGGGGGGGGGGGTTGGATGGTGCTCCACTTTGCTATACGGCTGGTGGCAGGCATCAGCCGGATGACGGGTGGGGGGGGGGAGGAGGTTCTACTCTGTTATGGTTTGAATTGCTGAGTTGGCCCATGTTGGGCCGGTGTTTTCTTACTGTTAATAAAAGCTGCGACCATGCTTTAACACCAACACTTGACGTCTGCTTGCTTTGTCAATGGTTGGGGGTGGGTGATGGAGGGTGGGGGATCCAGGCCGAGTAGGGCATCCGGATACCTCGGTTATCCTTTTCCTCATTGTCTTTGGAGTCTGTAATCCAGAGTTACTCTTCTACCAGTGACACCTCTGCACGTAGTGATTCCGTTTTTCCCTTTACAGGTGGTTAGTTTTCTTCTGGCATTGTGTCCTCATTGGTTAAATTTTCTGGGTATAATGTTCACTACACAATACTAAATGCAATTGATTTCTGTAAGGTTATGCAGGTTATCAACTTGGTCATGTTCCTTATCAGATACTTTACTCTGGGTATCAAGTTTAGCTTAGGTCCCCTTCCATCTCCAGGACTATAGACCAAGTATCCATCTCCAGAAGCTCAGCTCCGAGTCCTTCCATCTGCCGGACTCTGTTCCTTGGTCTGTCTTACATCATGTTTCACCTCCTCTGTTGCCCCCTTACCATTCATCGGTTTCTGTATCTGGCCAGTTACCTCATCCTATTTCTCCGGCTGTACTGGCATCTTTCTTCTGGTTCCTCTCTTTCACTTTCTCTCTCATCGCTCAGTTGTTCTGAGATGTTATCACTTTATTTATTTATTTAACAATTTCTTCTATACCGCCCCTTCCAGAGATCAAGGGTGGTTTACATAGAACAATTAACAAAATTTTGTATACTTCTGTATACTTTACATGGAACAGAGTTTGAAACTATATACAGGTAATATTACATGGAACATAACAGAACTAATTACAAGTGACTATTTACAAGGAGCAATAAAACAACAGTTTGGATAAGACTTTTCACAGTGGGTGGATGGATAAGTACTGTAAGGTTTTCTTGTGTTAGTCATTTGTCCTATCACTTACATACTTCTCTCATTTGATTTTCTAATTTGAGAACTTATCTGTGGATCATCAAGTTATTTTGTATTGATTTGCTCTTGCTTCCAATTTTTGAACTTTCTGGATTTAAATTGAGAACCTGTGTTCTCAAAATAGCAGAACCTTATTGCCTTTTAAACTTCAAAAGTCGATATAACTGTAATTTGCCCTCTTAATTTTTTCATTAGCCTCTTTGTTCTCTGTCCCAATAGAGTAGGTTACTGAACAAGTTTTCCTTGTCCAATAGCTGCACCAGAAATCAGACACATTGCTGGTTAACCAGCATCCCAGGCAATCTATAGGTTGCCCATTCTAAATTCTGACTCAATCCACAGTTAGCAGGGATCCACGTCCAGTAATGCAGGAGCTTAATGTAATCTTCAAACTACTACTGTTTCTGCAGCAATGGAAGAAGACACTGACTCCTCATCTCTGGGCAAAATGGATTAGAACTACAGGACATCCCCCATCACATTTGCTCCTGAAGTCATCATGGGAAGGTACTCAACCAGATTTGGTAAGAGATATGGACTCCCTTCAGTTATACACTGGCTCCCCTTGGGGCAATATCTCCAAATGGGATAGTTTTCTGCATAACAAGGCAGTCATGAACCTCATTCCTAAGCCAAGATATGTGGAGTATTAGCTCAGTCTATTAAATTTACTGCTGATGCTCAGTGTAGTACTTGCATCGTCCAAAGACAGCTTCCTTCTGGAGTTCTTAAGATGGAACATGTATGGGTAATTGCTCTCTACACCTGAAATCCTTCCAGGGGATCCAGGCCCGGATCTCTGCCTGCTTATCTGACACTGCTGCCTGGATGTCTCACTGCCATCTGAAATTGAACATGGCCAAATCTGAGCTCCTTATCCTTCCCCCCCCCCCAAACTCACCTCCCCCCTTCCTCGCTGCCCTGGTTCTGTGAATAACACCACACTCCTCCCTGTTCCCTTAGCTTGTAACCTTGGGGTCATCTTTGACTCTACTTTCTCTTTCTCTGCACACGTCCAATCAGATAGCTAAAACCTGTCGCTTCTTCCTCTAAAACAGGCATGTCAAACAGGTAGATCGCAATCTAGCTGTAGATCGCAGAGGGGTCAGAGGTAGATCGCCAGTCCCACTTGGCTCCTTGCCTTCGAATTGGTTCAAACCACTGTGACTTTTGCTTGCCTCTGCAATTTTATTTTGCCTAGCCTTTGCGTTGTTTCTACACTGCAATTTTATTTTGCCTTGCCTTTGCATTGATTCTACACTGTGTGCAGAATTTATTAAAACGCGTGTGGTGGTACTAGAACTTGTTTGGCGGTATTTGATTTTATCTGGTTTGCTGGACCGGTGTTTGAGGTTTTTTGATGATTGTTTGGTGGTATTTGATTATTGGTGGCAGTATGATGAATTATTTTTACTTTTAGAACTGCATGTGTGGTTTTGGCATCTCCAGTCCTTGTATTGCACATCATCCAGAGGTCTTCAGTTCCTGTTGAACTTTAATACTTTGGAACAGTGACAGTTTTGGACCAGATTCAGCCAGTGTTTATACTAACTTAGCAGATTTGGCCTTCTTACATCCAGCCACCCCAGTATAACGAAGATGAGTGTTCCAAAGAAGAGCAAAACCTACCACTTTCATGATGAATGGAAAATGGACTACTTCTTCATCATTTATTTATTTATTTATTTATTTAACAAGTTTTTTATACCGCCTTTTCCTTCAATCAAAGCGGTCACAAGAAATACAAGGTATAAACAAGGGAAACATAAACAGTATAGACATGACAACATATGGTAATGTAGGAAAATAACAAGGGTTAACAATATAGTGGATTATTTATAAAGTATATACAATAGATGATATCTTAGTCATTTGTTGATCCATAGTGCTCAATGAAAAGTAAAGTTTTTAATTGCTTACAAAAGTCACTTAAAACATCAATTGCACGTAAATCAGGAGGGAGAGAGTTCCAAATCAAAGGGGCAGCCAAAGAAATTGCTCGTTGTGATGTACATTTGCGTGATTTAGCGAAGTTTCTTGGGGTATTGAGGGTGTTTGAGGTGGATAATCTTCTAGGTCTGTTGCTGGTATCACGGGATAAGAGGACATGGAGGCTGGTTGCAGAACTGTTGTGCTTCATTTTGAAGATGTTTATGATTAACTTATACTTTATGCGAAGGGTTATCGGGAGCCAGTGGAGATCTTTAAGGATGGGGGTAATGTGGTCATGATTTGTGGAACCGTTAATTATTCTGGCTGCTGTATTCTGTGCCATTTGAAGAGGTTTGAGAGCATGTTTTGACAGCCCATTGTAGATAGGGTTGCAAAAATCCAGAATGGGGGTAATAAGTGCCTGGCAGACTGTACGAAAGTGTTCATAAGAGATAAGAGGCTTGAGGCGTCTAATTATTTTCATTCGGTAATAAGCGCTTTTAACAGTTTTCTTTATGTGAGATCGTAGGTCTAGCTTCTTATCGAGGGTTACCCCGAGGTATCTTACCTCATCCTTAATTGGAATCTCAGTACTGTTGCATGTGATGTATGGTGGGGGATTAAAGTTGGTGTTTCTAGTGACAATAAGTGCTTCAGTCTTCTTCAAGTTTATTGCAAGGTTGTTATTTGACAGCCAAATGGAAATGCTGGTAATGCAGTTTGAAATCTTGTTGTAGTTTGGGCAGTTGATATCAATCGGAGTGTAGATCATAATATCATCTGCATAAATTGTGTAGTCTATATGATGAGTTGATATTATGTGACATATTGGTTGGATAGAGAGGTTAAAAAGAAGTGATGAGAGTGCAGATCCCTGCGGTACGCCTTGTTTGATAACTGTATGATGTGAAGTGTTTAGACCGACTTTAACTTGGAACTGTCTACCAATTAGGTAGGACTCAAACCAGTTTAGGACGGTGCCAGTTAGACCGATGTTCTTTAGTCTGGCTAATAGTATTGAATGGTCCACTGAATCAAAGGCCGCTGAAATATCTAAGAAAATCATTAAGGTTCCTCTATTATAGTTGTCTATGGTTTGAGTGATATCATTAAATAAATAAAGTAGCAGCGTCTCAACTCCATGGTTCGGGCGGAAGCCATGCTGATGTATGTCAAGTGGCGCATGCTCATCAATATGGTCTTGGAGCTGTAGTTGTACTACCTTCTCGATAATTTTTGCCAGGAGTGGTAAGCTGGAAATTGGTCTATATGCAGCTGGATTGTTTTTTTCAAGGTTGGTTTTCTTAAGGATAGGCCTTATTGTGGCTAATTTCAGCTGTTCTGGCATGATTCCTTGATTTAGGGAGTTGGTTACAAGGTGATGTATAAAATTAATGAAGTTTGACTTAGTAGCTTTGACCCAAGGTACTGGGCAAGGATCTGTGGGTGCGGTACTTGTGTTAAGTGCAGCAATGATGTCTGAAAGCTGCTTAGTTGAGGGAATATGAAACTTGTTCCAAATTGTACTTGGTAAAATAAGATTGTTTTTTTCAGATTGTTTTAAAGGTGGAGTCTGGCCTATTTTTTCTCGAAGATAATCCGCAAACACTTCAGGATTGATCAGGATGTCTTTATCAGAACAAGGTTCATTAACTAGGTATTTTACTATCTCAAAAAGTTCTCTAGGTTTGTTATAAGCTTTCTGGATAGTGTTTGTGTGGTATTCTTTTTTTGATTTGTTGATGAGATCATTATAATTCTTTTGCTGAATTAAATATAAATCCTGAGAGGTGGTAGATTTGGATCGTCTCCATTGGCGTTCTAACTTCCTTAATTCTCTCTTAGCATCGCGTATGTTATTTGAATACCATGGTGCGTGATGTTTCCTTTTGATCTTTTTTGAGTCTGTTATAGCCTTGGCTGCAGTGCTGATGGTGTCATACCAATTGTTTACTTGTTTGTTCAAATCAAGTTCAGCTGAGTTAAGGTGAGGTATTGTGTCTAGTAAGAATTGATCTCTATTGAAGGCTTTGAACCTTCTTGGGGTAAACGTAGTAGCTTTTATTTTATCGAGCTTGTCAAACGTGCTTTTGAATTCTATTTTAATTCTATGGTGATCTGACCATGGAACTGGGGTAATTATGGGTGATGAGAAGTTGCCATTATTTATGATGTGGTTGGGGGCAAAGATGAGATCTGGCATGGATCCGTATTTGTGCGTGGGAGCGTTTATTAATTGGGTATATTGTAAGGAGTCCATAGCTTGCAAGAAGGTTTCCTTATCTATATTGGAAGAGGAGTTGAGGTTGAAGTCTCCTAGTAAAATTAGAGGTTTATGGTGAGAGTTGACTGCACAGACGGTTTCTAAAATGGAGGTTAGCTCTTCAGCTGGGGCATGAGGTGCTCTATATAGTAGGCTGATGGCTAGGTGTTTGTTACCCACTGTGATGACCTTCATGGTGAAAGACAAGTGTTGTCTAATTTGTAACACCCCAGTATTCTTGCTCAAAAAAGGTAATTTGGAACATCATTTTAAGGCTCTGCATAGCAATAAATTTGACGCTGATTTTCCACCCAAAAGTGAAATTCGTAAACTGAAGCTCAAAGAACTTGCTTCTGATCCATGCACACCAACCTCTCGCCCCCTATCACGTACATTTCCCTTGGGTTTCTGCTACCCAAGTGCATGACTCTGCCCTTAAGATTTAATGCAAAGAAGTGCAGAGTCATGCACTTGCGTAGCAGAAACCCAAGGGAAATGTACGCGATAGGGGGGGTGAGAAGTTGGTGTGCACGGATCAGGAGAAAGACCTTGGTGTGATTATTTCTGTAGATCTCAAGGTGGCAAAACAGTGCGACAAGGCGGTGGCAAAAGCCAGGAGGTTGTTGGGCTGCATAAGAAGAGGAATTACCAGCAGAAAGAAAGAGGTTCTAATGCCACTGTATAAGTCACTGGTGAGGCCTCACTTGGAATACTGTGTTCAGTTTTGGAGACCGTATCTTGCAAAGGATGTAAAAAGAATGGAAACCGTTCAGAGGAAGGCGACCAAAATGATTTAGAGCCTGCGTCAGAAGCCTTATGAGAAGAGACTTGAAGACCTAAATATGTACACTTTGGAGGAGAGGAGGGATAGGGGAGATATGATTCAGACTCTTAAATACTTAAAGAGAAATAATGAACAAACAAACCTCTTCCAACTAGAGGGCATAACATGAAGCTGCAAGGGGGTAAATTGAAAGGCAATATCAGGAAATACTTTTTCACTGAGAGGGTGGTGGATGCTTGGAATGCTCTCCCAATGGAGGTGGTGGGGGCAAATACAGTAGCAGAATTCAAAATGGCATGGGACAGACACAAGGGATCCATTTATAGCAACAGAATAAAATCAAAATAAACTGAACCATCTAACTTCTCAACAAATAGGGGTGTCCTGCATGACACACTGCTCGTGGGGTCACACCTAAACAAAGACATGGGGAGGGATGGCCTGCACGGAGTGGCACCTACTCCTGCCATCTTTCTCCGGCCATCTTACTGAGCAGACTAGATGGACCATACTGGTCTTTATCTGCCATCATTTACTATGTTACTATGTTAAATCGAAATTGGCTACTCAGCAACAGTTGATGGCGAAGCCAAGGTCACATTCGGTCAGTGCAACCATCGCATCCTTCAAGGTCAGCAGCCTGATCGCAAAGAAATGCAAACCTTTCACTGAAGGGGAATTTGTAAAAGATTGTTTTCTTGAAGCAGCTGACAATTTTTTTGAAAGATTTAAAAATAAGAAAGATATCATAGCTGCTATTCAAGATGTACAATTCTCAAGAAACACCGTTGTGCAGCGAATAGAAAAGATGTGTGGAGATACAACTGAACAATTGTTGGAAGATGTTTCAAATTGTGTTGCTTTCTCACTCCAACTGGATGAATCTACATACATAAGAGACATAGCCCAGTTACTAGTCTTTATCCGAATGGTTTTTGAAGACTTCAGTGTTAAAGAAGAACTACTTGGAATGATTTCTGTAAAAGGGAGAACTACAGGTCAGGAAATATTCAGTTCTTTCCATTCTTTTGTGACAAAGTGTAATCTTCCATTGCAAAGACTTGTTTCCATCACTACTGATGGAGCAAGAGCAATGGCAGGTGAGGTTAATGGTTTGATAGCCCTCTGTAGACAGCATGACGACTTCCCAGATTTCCTTTCTTACCACTGCATCATTCACCAGCAAGTTTTGGCAAGCAAGAGACTCAATGCAAAGACTGTCATGGACATCACTTTCAACATTGTAAATTCAGTTCGTGGAAGATCACTTCAAAGATGGTTTTTCAATCTTACTCTTGATGAAGGGGCAGCGGAAATCATTTTGCACACAGATGTAAGGTGGCTAAGTAGGCACAAATTTCTGCAAAGATTTCTGGATTTGCTGAATGAAATAAGAAGTTTTTTGAAGGAAAGGAGAGATGACCAAGCAGAGTTGGAAGATGAGGAGTGGTTATGTGATCTGGCATTTCTCGCTGACTTTACAGGCAAACTAAGTGATATGAACCTTGAACTACAAGGTAAAAATGAATGCATTGGCGAGATGATGAGTACAGTTTCATGCTACAAGGGCACATTTAAGCTGATGATGACTGACCTTGCAAACAACACTTTTGATCATTTTCCTAATATGTAGGACCATCTGGGACAATATCCAAATTTTGTTTTTCAGAACGAGAAGTATGTGACAGAAATCTGTTCTGTTATCCAGGAATTCAAAAATAGATTCTGTGACTTCCAAAAAATTGGAACAGTTATGGAGTACTTGTGATACCCATTCAAAGTAGATGTGGACATTAAACAAACTGCAGCTGCTATCAGTAAAAATTACTCATTGAACAAGCTATTTCTTGAAAATGAAATATTAACCCTTAAAAATAACATTTTTCTCAAGACCCGTGCTGAGCAAGAATCGTTTTGGAAGCTAGTGCCTAGAGACAAATTTCCCAACTTGAGAAGATGCAGTGAAGCTGTACACTCCTGTTTCGGTTCAACTTATTTGTGTGAATCTGTGTTTTCCCATCTGAAAATGACAAAGATTATGCCACGTTCCAACATGACAGATGAACATCTCCAGGATTCCCTGAGACTGGCCCTCATGCAATATTCACCCAACTTCAAAAAGCTGGTGGATGAAATGCAGGCTCAGACGTCTCACTAAGGAGCAAGAGCAAAATATTAAAGATTGTGCAAGATCAGCCTGGATCAATACTCAACCTAAATTTAACACAAATTACTCAATTAAAGTTAAAGAAAGTTACTAAGACAGTTAAAAAAAGTTATTACTCAATAAAACTTTAAGAAAAAATGTACTTTCCATTTCCCCTCGCAGTTCTTACCGGATCTTAGTCTCTCTGTTTTATTTTTGCTTAATTTGCTTAACAGCTGATCACATCCAAGTAAATGACAGAAGGTTCATTAAAAATGGGGTGGGGGGGAATCCTCCAACTTTATTGGGTTAAAATGTAATTTGAAAATTAATTTTCATGGTGGTAGATCACTGGCACTTTTGGCCGGAAAAAGTAGATCACGACCTATTCGAAGTTGGACATGCCTGCTCTATAATATCAGTAAAATTTGTCCCTTCCTTTCTACGCAGACTACCAAGATCCTCATCTACTCTCTAGTCACCTCCCATCTTCACTATTGTAACCTGCTCCTAACTGGTCTCCCTCTCAATCATCAATCTGTTCAGAACTCAGCTGCATGGCTTATCTTCTGCCTGCTATGCTCGTATAACCCCTCTTCTCATGACATTTCACTGGTTCCCTATCCATTTCTGCATCCAGTTCAAACTTTTCCTGCTGATCTGCAAGTGCATTCATTTTGCGGCTCCTCAATACCTTTCCTCTCTTATCTCATTCTAAAAACCCCTCCTCAGGAACTCTGTTCCCCTAGCAGATCCCTTCTCTGTCACTGCCAACTCCAAACTTTGTTCATTCCACCTTTCTACTCCATATGCCTGGAACAAACTATCTGAGTCAGTGTGTCAGGCTCCTTCTCTAGCCCTATTCAAATCCAGGCTAAGAAACCAACTCTTTGAGGCTGCTTTTGGATCCTGATGCTCCTCACTCTCTTGTTCACTACTTAAGTTTATCTTACCATACTCTAGTTTCCAGTTTTGTGGTTTTTGCCCTGATTAGATTGTAAGCTCTGATGAGCAGTGACTGTGTCTCACGTCTTACATGTATGAAGCTGCATACACCTTGTAGCGCTATACTGATTAGTAAGTAGTAGTAATTTGTCAAGGTATGCTCGGAAGTACCTCTTAATCAAGCCTGTGGTACCTAACATGATGGGAAAAAGTTCAGTCTCTTTCTGCCACAGTTTCATCTCTGACTGCGTTTCTTGGTACTTGAAGATCTTCTCCCTCTCAACGTGATTCAGAGAATGGTCACCTGGAGCTGATACTTCTATAATCAATGCAATTCTTGGGTGCTCTTCTCATTTACCAATAGGACCGGCTTCCTTCATCCAGCTTCTTATCTGTTGGAATGGGAGTAATCCAGGTGATCAGAACTTCTTCATTCTCCATAATTCTCCTAGGGTCATGCTCCCAGTTCTTTACCAGTATACTGATGCTGTAGTGTTTACATGACACTGATATGAGGAATGGCGGGAGGAGATGGATGAGATGTGCTGCTTTATTCTGCCTTTCTGTATAGAAATGTTTTGCCATCAGAACTTTGCAGCCAGCTACAGAATCTACGTATGTCTGTTTTACTGTTTTTTTCAGTGTCCTCTGTAAACCATTACATCTGTAATGCATTCTCTTGGACTGGAACTATCAATCTCTCATCCTTTGAGTTCATTCCCCTCTCCATAACCATTCCTGTATCCGGTATGGATTGACCAAGGGTTTCTGGAGTAACACTCAAATTTCCCACTGTGTTTGTGTACTTGCCACTTGTTTTCCTTGTTTTGCTAATCTATCCCCCCTCTCCCGATCCACCACTTGACCTACATGTGTCAAGCCCTTTCAGGCCCATTCCTCATATAACTTTTTTTTCTGCCTGGCGTAAACGTCCCCATCCCCCGAATAAAGGTGTATTTTGAGAATCTTTTCTTCCCCCCTCAAAAGGGACTGTCTCCAGTTTTTCCAAATTTGAAAGGTTAATTTCCATTGTGGATTTTCGGCCTCCTCCCCTCTGGATATCTCAGTCGGGTCCCAAATCAATGACTCTGTGTACCTTGCTGCCCACTTCCATTCACACCCACTGTAGGGCATCTCCTCCATCCTTCCAAGCAAACAGAGCATGTAGTTGCGCTGTGGCATAGTAGGGGGCTATACACAGTACTCCCAGCCCCCCTTCTTCCCTCCCCTTATACATGGTGGACCGTGCCACCTTGGGGACTTTCCCATTCCATACATATTGCATTATCATATTTTGAAGCATTTTTAATACCCCCCAGGGCACTGCATTGGGCAAGGACACAAATAAAAATAAAATTTGTGGGAGCACATTCATTTTGACTATGGCTATGCACCCCAGTCAGGTCCCGTCCAAGAAAGAGGTCTCGTTTGAGGCTTTCCACCAGTAGTTTATAGTTCCAGTCCTGAAGGTTCTTGACCAAGCTGCCTAAATGTATCCCCAGATATCAGAAGTGCTTATTTACCCACTTGATGGGGAAATGCCCCACAGGTGGTCCTCCAATGCTTTTAGTAAATTAATTATTGCAGTCTTGCTCTGATTTAATTTATAGCCCACTACCTCACTGTATCTACCCATCGCTGTCACCAATATTGGCAGTGTGGTAAGGGGCTGTCGTAGAGTAAAAATAATATCGTCTGCGAAAAGGGTAATTTTGGTCCTCTGCCCCCTCCCCACCCCGGCCACCTACACCCCCTGTATGTCTTCTTGTTCTCTAATATACTCTGCGAGGGGCTGTATCGCCAAGGCGAATAAAAGTGGTGATAGTGGG
Organism: Ichthyophis bannanicus; assembly: GCA_033557465.1. Taxonomy (NCBI): domain Eukaryota; kingdom Metazoa; phylum Chordata; class Amphibia; order Gymnophiona; family Ichthyophiidae; genus Ichthyophis; species Ichthyophis bannanicus. The sequence continues at coordinate 64,940,407 of CM066031.1, read as the reverse complement.
CATCCCTGGCATGTCCCTCTCCCCAGAGCAAAACTATCGGAATAACTTCTATTTACTCTAATGCGGGCTCTTGGATGGGCATACAGTGCTTTTATCCATTTTAGAAAATTCTTCCCCAGGCCCATTCATTCTAAAACCTGGAACATAAATTGCCATTGTACCTGGTCAAATGCTTTTTCAGCTTCCAACGTAACTAATACTGCTTGCTCTCCTGACCTCTGTAGGTCCCAAGTAATATTTAATAGTTTCTGAATTTTGTCACCTACTTGTCGCCCCATCATAAACCCCGTTTGGTCTTTGTGTGCCAATTTAGGTACTACCCCTTGGAGGCGATTAACTAGCACATTGGCCAGTACTTTAGCATTGAAGTTAATTAGAGAGTTTGGCCGATAAGATCCACAGACTGTGTTATCCTTGCCCAGTTTAGGTAGGACTGTGATACCCACTTTTTCCATCAACTTCAGGATCTCCTCCCCTTGGAGCAATCCATTAAAGACTTTAGCTAACACCAGGGTAATTTGGTCTTGCATTAAGCGATAAAATTTGCAGTGAAACTATCTAACCCCAGGGCCTTACCCAACTTGAGGATCTTAATGGCTGCTTGGACCTCCTCCTCACTGATTTCCCATCCTATTCTCTCCTCCTACTCTGCCACAGCTTCCTTAGATTACAGTCATTCAAAAATGAGACCTCCCTCTCTTTTTCCCCCTGATATTTCACTTTATATAGGCTCTTATAATATTCTCTGACTAATTTAAGACAGTCAATGTACCTCCCCCCGCCTTGTGGTTCCGAATACCTCCTGTGTAGGCCACCTGGCTTTTGGCTTTCATCCGGCTAGCCAGAATCTTACCAGACTTATTACCCCCTTCAAAATGTGCTTGCTGCAACACGGCTAACCCGTGTGCAATTTCTTGAGCCCGCAATCTGCTCAATTCTCCCCGTAGTTTAATCAATTCTAAGCTATTAATTATGGATCACAATCACTCTGTTGCCTCACTTCTAACTCCACAATTTTTCTAAGAGTTTGTTTTATTTATTTATTTGCTTTTATATACCACGCTTTTTGGAATCAGTGCGGTTTACAAATAACATGAGCAATCAAACATTTCACATAGAACTGGAGATAACAAGAACAAAAACAGTGGAACAGTTACATGGAACAAATTGAATAGAACAGATCACAATTTAACTGAAATTTCTGCTTTTCAGAATTACTGCTCTCCCTCTTGGCCTGGGCTGCCATATTGATGAGGTGACCTCTACTGACAGTCTTCAGCCCCTCCCAAACGGTGCCCATTTCTCCATTCAAATTAAAACAGACTTATTTCTGTATAGTTTTATGCATTTTATTTACCTGTGCTTTCTCATCTAAAAGTGAAATTTAACCTCCAGAATTTAACCCCTTCATCCCGATCTCCAGTGTCAAATGTAACACTAATGGGGGCATGGTCTGTTCAGGTTATCGGTCCTTCTCTATGGTCCTAGCCTTAGAAATCCAGCTTCCACTAGCCCAGATCATATCCAATCGACTGTATGTCCCATAAGCATGGGAATAGAATGTATATTTACACTATTCTGAATGTCTACATCTCCAAATGTCCACAAACCCAAGATATTCCTTAAATTCTTTCAAACTCTTCTGCTCCAGCAGCCCCCGCTGGCTTGTCCCCCGCTGTTGTCCAAGTGCGGGTTGCTGATCAAATTATCGTCCCCCCACAAGTTAATCAGGGCCTCCCCTAGCCCCTCCATCTCCTTTAACATCTGCTCATATAACTCCCCCTAATGTTCATTTGGGCAGTAAACACTGATGATCCAAACCTCTTCATCAGTAACCCTTAGCCGCACCCCTACCCACTGCCCCACTTTATCCCTACATTCTCCCACAATTGCATGTTGACATGTCTCATGAACTAAGATGCCCACACCTCCTTTCCTTGGATTTGCTCTTTGTCCGGCAAGGATCACTACCGGGTAATATCTTGAATATAGTAGGTGCTCTTGCCCCACCTTCAGATGCATTTCTTGGACATCCGCATTAAGACGCCTGCCCTCTCTCTCCAATAAGTGTCTTTTATGCCATGTCTGGAGCACTTTAGAATTCACCGTGGTCACTGTTAGCTGCTTCCTATTCCAGTTTCCTTTATCCTTTGATTTATTCCCACCCTGGTCCCCTCCTTGCATCCTCTACCCCCTCCCTCTCCATCCCCTCCTCCTGTCCCCCGCTCCCTTCCCCCACGTGTTCCAGTAGCAAATATAAATTAGAGTGTCCTTTACCCTCCCCGATCTTCTAGCAACTTAACCATTTAACTCTGCCCAGATCAGCTCCTCCCTCATGTGGTCTGGTGAGCCTTTACCGACCAATCAGTCTATGCTGTCCTCTTTCACTTCGATCAATCCCCTCAGTCCATTCACAGTTCAATTTTCATCCCATGGAGCCTGCTCCTTAGCTGTCTAATTCAGCACTTTGTCTCCTCAAGATGCTTTACTCGAGTCTCCCACTCCTGATGAGCTGCTACCTCTTGCTGCTGGAAACCAACATCTTTTAAAGCTCTGAGTGCCTCAGTCACTGTATGCACTCGCCATGCCTTCTCTCCCCGGAGAACAAGAGTCCAGATGGATGCAGCCAGCGATACCACAGTTCAGTGCTCCGGAGAGCTTGAGTGATTGCTTTCAATGCCCTATGCCACTGCAGAGTCCCTGCTGACAGATCATCATAGATGGAGACCGGGTACCCTTGCCAGGTGAAATTCCCAAGTTCCCTTATTTTTGCCACTAAGCACTCCTTAAGTTTGTAATCCTTCAAGCAAATGATGATGTCTCTATTGATTCTTGGCTGACCCAGCGCTCAGTGTGCTTTGTCCAGCAGTATTTCTGTAGGGGGCTACCTCTTCCCCTCCCTTTTGCAAGGCTTCTGAACAAACAACTATTGCAACTTTTGCACTGTCTTTAAATTTTGAGTCCTCGGTATGCCTCTGAATCGCAGGTTGTTTCTCCGGGATCTGTTTTCAGGTCCTCCAGTTTGTATTGAAGTTTGTCCTGCCACTCCTCTCCTTTTCCTACCCGGTTTTCCAATACTTCTTGTTGCTGCTCCAAGTCCTGCAGTCTGTTTTCATGCTCTCCCGCCTGATGTGTCAATTCTGCAAACTCCTCCTTCATTTTCCCGATGAGCTCTCCAAGTTCCATCTTAACTGCCCGAACTTCAGTTTTAATTTCATTAAACCATTCCCCGCTGTCCATTTCAGGTGGGGGAAGTGATTAGGGATCGGGAGGGGAGAGTCTTCATTTTCGTGGGCGAGTTGAGCGGGGAGAAAGTAACGATAGTAAATCTGTATGCACCTAATGGGGGGCAAGTTCCATTTTGAAAAGAAGTGAGAGGATTATTGGAACGGGCGGTGCAGGGGAAACTCATGTTGGGGGAGATTTTAATTTGGCACTGCATCCAGTGCCAAAATATCGGTCCCTATATCCAAAATATCGGTCCCTATATCCAAATTATCGGTCGCTATATCCTTAAAAAGGATATAGCTTTATTAGAAAAGATTCAGAGAAGAGCCACCAAAATGGTAAAGGGGATGGAAGGATACTCCTATGAAGAAAGGATAAAAAGGTTAGGGCTCTTTAACCTGGAAAAGAGACAGCTGAGGGGAGATATGATAGAAGTCTATAAATTAATGAACGGAGTGGAATGGGTAAATGTAGATCGATTGTTTACGTTATCAGAATATAGAAAGACTAGGGGACATGCAATGAAGCTACAGGGTAAACTATTTAAAGCTAATAAAAGAAAATATTTTTTCACTCAACTTGTAATCAAACTGTGGAATTTGTTACCGGAGGATGTAGTAAAGGCTGTTAGTGTAGCTGGGTTTAAAAAAGGTTTGGACAATTCCTGGAGGAAAGGTCCATAAACCATTATTAAGAAGGGACCCAGGTTATCAGTGCTTGACCCAGTACAAGCATTGTGGAACCTGTGTCTTTTGGGGAAGCTGCTAGGTACATATGACCTAGATTGGCCACAGTTGGAAACAGGATATTGGGCTTGATGGACCTTGGTCTGACCCAGTATGGCATATCTTATGTTCTTATGTTCAGAATGGGATAGGCAGATTGGGGGGAGGGGGGTAAAGGTAAAACCTGGAGTAGGAGATTAGTGAAGGGGATACTTCGGAAGTTCCACGTGTTAGATATGTGGAGGGAACATAACAAGGAGGCAAGGGAGTACACCTTTTATTCACATCCACATAAAACTTATAGTTGGATAGATTACTTGCTGATAGATAAACTGTGGGGAACCAGAGTGTGGGGAGTGGAGATTGGAAATGTTACATGGTCAGATCATGCCCTGACCTGGGTTGACATACAGGGTGGGAATGGAGAGGGAGGTATCAGATTTTGGAGGTTGAATGAGAGTCTTCTCCGAAGGGACAAAGCAGTAAAAGACATCAAGAAAAGCTTGCAGGGTTATTGGCAGCTGAATGATACAGGAGAAGTGCGGGAGACTAGTGTGTGGGAAGGAATGAAAGCGGTAATCCGGGGGAGGTTGATTATGTGGGCTGCTAAATACAAGAAGGGTAGGAAAGAAAGGGAGGACAAACTGCATGTTGAAATTAAGGAGGCCACAACGCTGTACAATAGGACGGGGTCAGGAAGACAACTGAAATATTTAAATCAATTGCGCTTGGAGTTAAACAAGTTACAATTAGAAGCCATTGCTTATCAGATGGAGCGAGTAAAACAAAGGTTCCATGAATGGGGGGATAGGGCCGGGAGACTGCTGGCGAGAAAACTTAAAAAGAGGGAGGTAAGGAATGCAATAATAGTAATTAAGGGCCAGGATGGGGCAATTCTGAGTGGCGGAAAGCAAATAGGGGATAGATTTTGCAGTACTATGCAGAGCTGTACTCCCAAAGGGGGGGAGGGGAAATGGCCTCCATAGGGGAATTTTTGGGATCAGTGGAACTTCCAAAAGTGGGAGAGGATTTGGGGGTCAGTCTAGAGGAACCCATTTCCATAGGGGAAATTGAGAAGGTGATTAAGGAAATGCCACTGGGGAAAACTCCAGGCTTGGATGGCTTGCCTAATTTATTTTATAAGACCTTCCAGGAGGACTTGGTGGATTTTCTAGGTAAATGGTATAATGGGATTGTAGGGCAGGAGGGGCACTATCACAGGGAATGTTGACAGCGGGTATAACTTAATAGCAAAAGCAGGGAAGGATCCGCTGAATTGTGGGTCGTTTCGCCCAATATCGCTATTGAACACGGATGTGAAGATTTTGGCAAAAATACTAGTGAATAGATTGGCTCAGGGAATGCCTACTCTTGTCAACATAGACCAAACAGGGTTTATTAATGGTAGGCGGGCGCCGGACAACATCAAGAGAGTGTTAGAGGCAATTTGGGGGGCACATAGAGTCAAGGATAGTACGACGGTGCTGTCTATTGACGCGGAAAAAGCATTTGATCGGGTGGGTTGGGAATACCTATTTGCAGTAATGGATGGGGTTTGGGGACAACTATGTCGCCTGGGTGAGAGCTTTGTATGATAGGCCACAGGCAAGGGGACGAATTAATGGTCAGTACTCGGAAGCTTTTTCCCTTCAGAGAGGTACAAGGCAGGGATGCCCCTTATCGCCCTTGCTTTTTGCTTTGGCTATGGAACCTTTGGCACAGAGGATAAGGGAGGAGGACAGGATTAAGGGGATATGGGTGGGAGAGAGGCAGCATAAGATGTCATTGTTTGCAGATGATATTTTATTAACACTAACGCAGCCAGAGGTGACATTAGGAACAGTCTTAGAAGTGACAGAACAGTTTGGGGAAGTGTCGGGTTTTAAAATAAATATGGAAAAGACAGAGGCACTGAATGTTAACATAGGGGTAGTGGAGATAGGCAGGTTAAAGGAGAGGTATCCCTTTAAATGGGCAAAGAAAGTGATTAAGTATTTACGGGTATATCTCACGGCATAGAAACAGCTTTTATATGGGGCAAATTACCCCCAATTATGAAAACAGGTGGCCCAGGATTTACGGGGTTGGATGGAAAAGCTGGAAGACTGGTCTAATGCTTGGCAACTACGATTTAATGTGAAAAAGTGCAGTGTCATGCACTTGGGTAGCAGAAATCCAAGGGGAAAGTACACGATAGGTGAGAGGTTGGTATGCACGGTTCAGGAGAAAGACCTTGGTGTGATTATCTCTGATGATCTCAAGGTGGCAAAACAGTGCGACAAGGCGGTGGCAAAAGCCAGGAGGATGTTGGGCTGCATACAAAGAGGGATTACCAGCAGAAAGGAAGAGGTACTTATGCCACTGTACAAGTCACTGGTGAGACCTCACTTGGAATACTGTGTTCAGTTTTGGAGACCATATCTTGCAAAAGATGTAAAAAGACTGGAAACTGTTCAGAGAAAGGCGACCAAAATGATTTGGAGCCTGCGTCAGAAGCCTTATGAGAAGAGACTTGAAGACCTGAATATGTGTACTTTGGAGGAGAGGAGGGACAGGGGAGATATGATTCAGACCTTTAAATACTTAGAGAGAAATGATGAACAAACAAAGCTCTTCCAAAGACAGGGAAGCTGTAAAACTAGAGGGCATAACATGAAGCTGCAAGGTGGTAAATTGAAAGGCAATGTCAGGAAATATTTCTTCACTGAAAGGGTGGTGAATGCTTGGAATGCCCTCCCGATGGAAGTGGTGGGGGCAAACACGGTGATGGAATTCAAAACGGCATGGGACAAACACAGTGGATCCCTTTACAGCAACAGGATAAAAGCAAAATAAACGGTACCATCTAACTTCTGAACTATCTAGCGTCTCAACAAATAAGGGTGTCCTACATGGAGTGGTGGGTTCACCCCTAAACAAAAACAAAAACATGGGGAGGGTTGGCCTGCACAGAGTGACAGGTGCACCTACTCTTGCCATCTTGCTGGGGAGACTAGATGGACCATGCTGGTCTTTATCTGCCGTCACTTACTATGTTACTATGTTACTATATGTTACTATGATATGGAGATTTCCTGTTTGGGCCGTATTGCAGCGGTCAAGATGAATTTAATACCCAGGATGTTATATTACTTTCAGGCGCTCCCTGTGGAGATCCCTGAGAGGCATTTAAGGGAGATTCAAGGGAAAGTATTTCACTTCATATGGAAAAGACGGCCTCCAAGAATAGCGCGGGCAGTCCTTTACCGATCTCAGGGGGAAAGGGGATTGGGGGTTCCAGATATCCAGGTCTATTATAGAGCAGCCCAGATTAGGCATTTAATGGACTGAAGAGAGGGAGGGGAAAGGAAAATATTTGTAGATATGGAAGGGGAGGGGTGGAAAGAAGGACCAATTGAGGTCATGCCATGGACTATGGCAAAGGACAGGAGTGGGGGTTTCTTAGAAAACCCCTACACGCGGCATATTTTAGCCATATGGGATGGAGTGAGAAGAAGGGAAGGAGGGAAGGGGGTATCGAGCTTCTCGGTAATGCAACGACTGTGTTATACGGGAGACTTTACCCCAGGAAGAGAGGGAGGGGTTTATAAACAATGGGAGAGTAAAGGTTTACAATGGTTTTACTAATTTATCGATGGGGGGGAGTGGGTCCCGTTTGCAGATTTACAGGAGGAATATAATTTAGGGCCGGGGCAGTTGTTTCATTATGGTCAAGTGATACATTATTTGAAAGGGAAGTTGGGGAAGGAGGGGTTAGCATGAGAGTTTACTGAACTGGAAGTGATTTGGTAGGGGAAAAAGAGATCTAGGGGGCTAATTACGGCCTAGTATAGGGCAATACGAGAAGGGCAAGAGGAGGAGAAATTGGGTTATATGAGGGCATGCAGGAGGGGGAGAGAGGGAACTGGGGTAAGGTGGATAAGTAGGGCTGTGGGCTTAAAACTGCCTCACGGGCATTTGTACAGTAGATGAATGGCTTTAACGGGTTTACTGCTTAAGTAGGTTTCTATGCAAATGTTTCGGGGGAGGTTGTGGAGTTACTTAGCAATATTGTTAGTTGAATATAATATAGGGGGAAAACTGTACACCAGTTGAATGTTGATGTTTACATGCAAGAGTATTTATGTATGTTACTAGATGCTATGTAAAGGGGAAAAAAAACATTCCCCGCATCTTGGTTCGAGTTATGCCCTGAATGGTACCTTCTCCTTTTTCTAAATTGGCTGCGGGTGTCTCCCATTCCATGCGCTCTGTCTCCTTGGGCTGCTGTGGCCCACTCGTCACTAATTTGTTCTCTCCGCTGTCCCCACTTGCACCCACATATTCTTATTCCTGCAGGTTGGCTGATTTCCCCCTCGTTATCTTGCTCCCACTGGCCAGAGTACTCGGAGGCCATGTACAAGCCGTTATCGGTGCTGCTTGGAAGATGTTTTTTCACTGTTGATCAGGAATGGCTCCAGAGCAGAGCAGAGCCCTCAGGCACCCATCATGCTAGGTGACATCACTTCCTCACAAGAAGCTTTTCAATAAATGGAATTCTACTAATTCTTGGTCATTAGAACTGCAGAGCTTCAGGTCATCTACAAATAGTCAGTGTGATGTCACCATTGGGCCATGGCCATCTTTAGATTTCAGGCTAACTCCATGTCCCAAAGAATTTATGAGTACTCATTGGATTGAGCGCCATACAAAACAGAAGTGGTAATAGGGAATCTCCCTGATCTTGATGTTAGGCATGATGAACTAGCCATCCTTATTCTTCAAAAACAATATAGCTTGCCAGATTTTCATGGTGAATTTAATGTACTCTGTCAACCCAGTTTTTATTTCATATGATTCAAATCAATTGTGTGGATGAGTTTTGCGCATACCATGATAGGCATGAACCTCACTTCTAAGCCAAGGTATGTGGAGTATTATCTCAGTTTCTTAAATTTACTGCTAATTTTTTCCACTGTGGATCACTTGATTGCTTTTAAGATACAATGCGATGAGTGAAACCCTTGTTGTACTCAGTACATGTAAAAGGTTTCTTTCCACTGTGGATCATTTGATGGCGTTGAAGATTCGATGACTGAGTGAAACTCTTATTACATTCAGTACATGTAACAGGTTTCTTTCCACTGTGGATCATTTGATGGCTTTTGAGATGTGATGAGTGAGTGAAAGCCTTGTTGCACTCGGTACATATAAAAGGTTTTATTCCACTGTGGATCATTTGTTGGGTTTTAAAGATTGATAAATAACTGAAACTCTTATTGCACTCGGTACATGTAAAAGGCTTTTTTCCACTGTGGATCATTTGATGGCTTTTAAGATACGATGGTCGAGTGAAACCCTTGTTGCACTCAGTACACATACAAGGTTAATTTCCACTGTGGATCATTTGATGCCTTTTAAAAGTCGATGACTGAGTGAATCTCTTATTGCACTCAGTACACGTAAAAGGTTTCTTTCCACTGTGGATCATTTGATGACTTTTAAGATGCGATGGCCAAGTGAAACTCTTATTGCACTCAGTACACGTAAAAGGTTTCTTTCCACTGTGGATCATTTGATGACTTTTAAGACTTGATGACTGAGTGAAACTCTTGTTGCACTCAGTACATGTGAAAGGTTTCTTTCCTCTGTGGATCATTTGATGACTTGTAAGATGCGATGGCCGAGTGAAACTCTTATTGCACTCAGTACACGTAAAAGGTTTCTTTCCACTGTGGATCATTTGATGCCTTTTAAGGCTCGATGACTGAGTGAAACTCTTATTGCACTCAGTACACGTAAAAGGTTTCTTTCCACTGTGGATCAGTTGATGACTTTTAAGACTCGATGACAGAGTGAAACTCTTATTGCACTCAGTACATGTGAAAGGATTCTTTCCACTGTGGATCATTTGATGGTTTTTAAAGATTGATAAATACCTGAAACTCTTATTGCACTCAGTACACGTAAAAGGTTTCTTTCCACTGTGGATCATTTGATGGTTTTTAAGAGTTGATGAATAAGTGAAACTCTTATTGCACTCAGTACACGTAAAAGGTTTCTTTCCACTGTGGATCATTTGATGACTTTTAAGATGCGATGGCAGAGTGAAACTCTTATTGCACTCAGTACACGTAAAAGGTTTCTTTCCACTGTGGATCATTTGATGTCGTTGAAGATTCGATGACTGAGTGAAACTCTTATTGCACTCAGTACACGTAAAAGGTTTTTTTCCACTGTGGATCATTTGATGGCGTTGAAGATTCGATGACTGAGTGAAACTCTTATTGCACTCAGTACATGTGAAAGGTTTCTTTCCACTGTGGATCAGAGACATTTTTCCAGTGTGTGTTCTTTGGTTTGTAATTAATAGTCCCTTATGACAGAAATGTTTGCTAAATTCAATATAGGGAAGTGGTTTCTCTTCAGCATGAATTCTCTGGTGTATATTCAAGCTTAACCTCTGTTTGAAATATTTTCCACACTGAGAGCATTTAAACGGTTTGTCCCCATTGTATGTCCTCTGATGCAATAATAAATGATATTTCTTATCAAAACTCTCTCCACTGGTGTCACACAGAAAGGATTTCTTCCCTTTATTCCCTTCCTGGTGGCATTTAGAATTAATTTGATCACTGCTGTTATTTTGGAAGGATCTCTCTGCCCTCTGGTGTCTCTGGGGCTCAGAGATGTTTGTGAGCTCCCTGTCACTTCTCTCACACTCAGTGACTCCATCCGGTGAGTCTCCTGCCGGGTCTCTGTGCTCCTTCTCTGATTCCTGGCAGTTCCTTGTGTTTCTCCTCTCAGTCCTATGGGAAATATTCTCAGAGACATTTCCTGATTGTTCCATTTCTACAGGAGGTTTTTCTCGATTCTCCTCGTTCTTCTGTTCCTGTATGGCCTGATTCTCTGCAGGATACAAATAGAAGACATTAATGATGCATTAATGACTATGGAATGCTACTAATGATCCAGGAAATTAATTTTGTGGGCTCACACAATAACATCATGGGTTCTGTGATAGTTAGAAAATTCTATGGGATAGCATAGGTGTCCTCGAACTATTCATGTGAAGAGTCATTAATAGGAATTTCAGGTGATGTGCATAATTGCAGGGCAGCTGCAAGTGTATTAGGTGCCCTAAGCAAAACTACCGGGTTCAGGCTGTTATCGAGCATGCGCTGGCGTTTTTTCATTAGTAAAGACAGAAGAGTGTCGGTGCAGTTGGTTGAGCGTTGAAGCAGGGCGTGTAAGAGTTGGCCGCCCGAAACGCAGTGCTGTGTCTGCTAATCTCCTGCTGATTTTCGCTATTTTCCGAACTGGCTTGCAGAGTTAACTTTAGATCCTGCAGCATTGTGGAGTGTTTGGACAAGCCTGTTGAAGCCGTGCTGTGTATTGACAACATTCTGGATGGACTCAGATAAGTTGAACTCTGGGTTTCCTTCTTTCTCGTAGTTGTTTTTCAGCCTGGGCTTCCCAATTTTTGATTTATGATAAGGAATTTAACAAGCAATTTAAATCTTTGCACACAGTTTTATTGGTGACACTTCACTGTGGTGTTTACCGTATTTTTCGTTAGCTCCGAGGTGAGCTCAATGAAAAGTTGAGTAAAATGGAAGGTTAGCTTCAAGAGGTGATCTTTAAACCTCACGGCTATACTTCCGATATTGTCATTATTACACACGTCAGTTTTTACTATATTTTACATTTCTCTACTTTTGCTCCGATTTTATATTGAGTGGAGGAGTAGCCTAGTGGTTGGGGCAAGGTACTTCAGGCTGGAAGGTCGGTGGTTCAAATCCCACTAGAGGACAGCAACCTTGGGCCGGAAGGACTGGGGTTTCTAGTCCCACAGGTGCTTCTTGTGGTCTTGGGCAAGCCACTTAACCCTCCATAGCCCATGTTCCCTGTAAAATAGTTATCTCCAAGTTATAATACCCTGTTCAATGTAATTTCAGTTTGTTCAATGTAAACCGCACTGATGCAGATTAGCGCGGTATATAAGAGAATGTAAATAAATAAATATTGTAGAGAGTTTGCAGTTAGGTTGATAGTCTAAGCAAAACTTCAGCACTGCGGTCTTTTGCAATGGTCTTTTAGACCCCAAGCCCCCCAAGATTTTGATTACTAATCACATGTGTTATCATCTCAACATTATCCCTCCAAAAACAATGCAAGAAAAATGTATATTTGGACATCACATGTTTAAATATATGCATAATGAGGAGTGTTTCAAAAAGCCACTTGCAAAGCTAACTCGACTATTTGCATATTGCCCATTCTTCCTGCAGGTAAAAGCATGCACTGATGACTTTGTGTGGCTATTAGGCTCCACTGCTTTGCTTTGACTGTTATTTATTTACTTAGCAAGGCTTATGTACTGCTTTTCTACAAGTCAAAGTGCTGCACATTCAGGTACTATATATATATATATATATTTCTCTTGTCCCTGAAGGGCTCACAATCTATGGGGGGTGTTTACTAAATGGCGGTAGCAGACTCTGTGATATCGGAGCTGCGGCTCCATTACTGCCGTTTACTAAACACCCCCCTATGTTTTTGTACCTGAGGGTTAAGTGGCTTACCCAAGGCTACAAGGAGCACCTCTAGAACTAAAAACCCCAGTCCTCCCAGCCCAAGGTTGCTGTCTGCTAGGGGGATTTGAGCCCTGGCCTTCTGGCCTGAGATAACTTGCACCAACCACTAGGCCACTGTGCCGGCTCTTTGCTATTTCCTCCTCCCAGAAGCTGTTGCCCAAGATGACTGCCTGGTTTTGCTGGTAGCTGGCCCGACCTTGCAAACTTCCTTTACTGCCTAGCTTGTCTGACTGGACTGGAGGGCAGATGAGGATTATGAGCCATTTTCTGGATGTAAATCATGCGTAACATGCAGATAAAAAGCATTTACTCACGATGACTACATTTATAAAACTCCTGATTTGTGGGACAAGTTACACCCGTACAGCCCATAGATATGTTTAAACTTATCCTAACTGAGCAGAGGTCTCCCTGAACCTGGGTTAGTGAGGGGCTTGAATTTATGCAGATACCTTTGAAAACATATGTATAATTGTGCAAAATAAATCTCAAAAACTGGGTGTGCCAAAGAGTGGCTGTAAAGGTAAGCGCATAAATTCCATGGGGTCATTTTTAAAATGGAAAGATGTGCACACTTTGAATTCATTTTGAATATTTGCTGAAATGCATACAGGGAAAAGTATGCACATACTGCTTACAGATACACACAGTTATAAAGTTTTCAAGGCTTTTTCCAGGTAGAAATGGTTCTTCTGACAATTAACCACCCTATCATAAGAACCTAAGAACAGAAGAATTGGACTCTTCAACTTGGAATATGATAGAGGTCTTTAAAATAAGTGGAGTAGAGCAGGTAAACATAGACTGGTTGCTTACTCCTCTAAAAACTACAAAGATTGGAGGACATGCAACAAAACTACAATGTAGCACATTTAGGACTAATTGGAGAAAATATTTTTCACTCAATGCATAATCAAACTTTGAAATTCGTTTCCAGAGGATGGAGTGAAAGCTGTTGGTGTAACTGGGCTTAAAAGAGCTTTGGACAAGTTCCTGGAGGGAAAGTCCATAAACCATTAGTAAAGAGAGCCTGGGATAAGCATCATGGACTTTTTGGGAATCTGAGAGGTACTTATGACCTATATTAGCCACTGTTGGAAACAGAATACTGGGCTTCATGGACTTTCGGTCTAATCCAGTATAGCATATTATGTTTTTTATGCTCTTAAAGAGGATATTGTGTAACTAGAAAAGGTTCAGAGATGGGCAAAAAAAATAAGGAACGTGGAGCACCTTCCTTATGAAGAGAAGCTAAACAGACTAGGACTCTTCAGCTTGAAGAAGATGAACAAGAAGAGATATGACAGAAGTTTATAAAATCATGAGTTGGGTGGAACAGTTAAACAGGGAACAGTTACTGTATTTAATCTTTCAAACAACAAAAAAAACCCTAGAAGACATTTCATGAAACCAATGAGAAGCAAATTGAAAACAAATTGTGGAAAGTATATTTCTTTTCACGCACCACATAATTAAGCTGTGAAATCTGTTGCCGGAGGATGTGGTCAAGGCGACTGTCCTGAGCTGAAGAAGGTTTTATTTATTTATTTTATTTATTTATTTAACTATTTCTTTTATACCGCCCCTTCCAGAGATCAAGGGCGGTTTACATATAACAGATTAACAGTCTTGTACACAATTTGTATACATTTTACATAGAACAGTAGAAATCAACTATTTACATTGAACAGTAAGTATAAACTTTGTAGGTATTGTAACAAAAACAAGCAAACATATCAAACTTTGTACAAAAGTATATTTACATCGTGTAGTGTGTGGGTGTATGGGGTAGAGATTGGCGTAGGTGCTGGAATTTAGTTCCTTTATTTTTGTCATCTTTGGGGCGTGTGTGGGGGGGACAGGCTTGTGGTTAGATTGTTGGGGTTAAAGGAGTTTGTGCATGGGTGCCCACATTTGTGGTAGAGCTGGCTTTGGGGGAGTAGGGGATTTCGAAGTGTTTCAGTGAACAGGTAGGTCTTTAATTCTTTTCTGAATTGGATGAGGTCTCTTATGGTGCGAAGTTCAATAGGGAGGTCGTTCCAGAGTGTAGGAGCAGTGAATGAGAATGCTCTAGAGCTAGTGGTATTCTTGGTTTTACAGATGGCTTTAGGTATGATGAGGGAGTGGGCTGCGTTTTGTCTGAGGGTCCTTGTCGATGTTGGAGACTGCAGTAATGTGGTTAAGTGTGAGGGGGCTATGTCGTTTATGAGTTTATAGGTTGTTAGGATAATTTTGTATTTGATTCGGCTGTTTATAGGAAGCCAGTGGAGTTCCAGCAGTATTGGGGTTACGTGGTCTGTTAGGCGGGCTTTAGCAATTACTTTTGCACAGATGTTTTGTGCTCTTTGTAGAAGGTATGTGCTTTTTTGAGGGAGGCCTATTAGGAGACTATTGCAATAGTCGAAGTGAGCATTAAGTTATTCCAATAAAAAGGCATCATCTTATTTTCCTTTTCTGTTTCTCCTTTTATTTAATAACCTAGCAAAGAGATTTGGACAAGTTCTTGGAGAAAAAATTCATTAAATATTATTATGTGGGTGGACCTGGGAGACGAGCACTGCACACTGGTGAAATTTAACCATCAGGATCAGGTGTGCATTATGGGATCTGCTGGGTGCTCGTGACCCAGTTTAGCAACTGGCAGAAACAGGATGTCCTAAATCTAACTCAGCTTGGCATTTCTTATCTGTTTATTTATCTAAATGAATATAAAATTGATTCATTCCCATTTAACAGTTTTTTCTCTTGTTAATCTAATTTTTACAAGCATTAATTCTGAAACAAACTGAAATAAACCCAAAAATTAGCCAAAAAGAAATAAAAAAAGATCTGGAAATAAACCAGAATTTTTTTTTCCATGCACACCCTCCTACAGAGGTGCCAAGTCTCACTCGATAGGAGTGGTGTCCCCCTCATTTCAAGGCTCTCACTCTCACACTCTTTGAGCCCCTTCCCTCCCGCATTAGAGCCTCAGTATCAGTGCCCAGCCAGTGAGAAGAAATCCGAGCCCATCTTGCTCTGTATTGCCTCACCCAGTGCCAGTCCAGATGCTGTGAAACCTCGGCACAAAGTTTTAGCCATTGAGTGAAGAGCAAATTTTCAGCCCAGAGAATTTACCCATATTGCCGCCCCTATGTCTATATCCTTTCAGAGGCTCCAAAGACAAGCAAATATTTTATGCTGTTTTCTTTTACATTTGGAAAGCAATATTACATTTAAATCTTTCTAGATTTATACAGTGGATACACATTAGAAAAAATCCTCACTCTTTGCAGTTCACTCTCTGGGATGGTTCAGCCTTGGTATCTCTTCTCATATCAAGCAGCTATGTACCGTGTGACAAGCGAGAAAGAACGGGATTCTACTTTCCTGGTGTCAGAGACTGTCAGAAGGGGAACTGGGCCATCTCACATGAGATAACTCTCAGAGTCATGTATCTGGCTGGAAAAGACAACGTCCTCGCAGACAAACTGAGTCGTGTTCTACAACCACATACCAGACTGGAGAACCTCTTCCCATCTCCTCTGAACAGGAAAGTTCCCTAACCCTCATCATGCAGCTTCAGGGAACTCTGCTACTTCCCAGCATCAGGACCATGGTCCTTATGGTCCTGGATGCTGAGCGGGGGTAATTGCATGATAATGGGGGTATTTTAGAAACACCGTCATGTGTAAAATGGCAGCATTTACATGTAGAGACTGGCACACATGTGTACATGCCATTTTACAACAGGAGCTATGTAAACCTGGGGATGTTTAGTATGTTTAGATGTCAAGGGGTGTGACCAGGGCAGGGAGAGAGAGAGTGCTTCGGCAAGGCCTAAAATATAGATGTGGATTCCCCACGTCAAATAGGGAATTGATATCTCTAGGAAAAAGCATAGATGTTGGCATTTATAGTTGCCCCCAAGCACGTATTAGTGCATACCGGAAGTCCACCACATCCCCAAATTACCACTGCCAACATCCAATTCCCTCTGGACCCCTCTTGAGAGGCAACTGCCCTGACCACCTCGATCAGCATCCCACCCCCCCCACCCTTAGATCCAATCTTCCTAGCCAATCTCACTGTGAATCACCCGCTGGTAGCTCCCCACCACCCTCCAATCCCAACCCCGGCACTTACTGGGTTGTCCCTCATGCAAAGTGGAGCAGGAGAACCCCCCAATCGCTCCTGATCTTGGTACCAGGACCCCCAGACATAATCTCATGGTTTTTACTACTAGGGCTAAGGTTGCATTTTCCCCTTATCTAGGGAGGATCAGACAGTCTAAGGGAGTGTTCGAGGGATTCAGATGACAGGGGTACTGGTGTTGCAGGACTGGTTGCCAGTCTACATGAGGAACAGTAATTTTTACAAGCTACTCCCACATATATAGTATCTGAGTGCTATTTCTATGTTTTTTTGCTCATGTGCAGTTTTCTAAAATCACTTCTCCCACTGGATGTGGAGAGATATACACATGCAGTCCTGCACGATTCTAACAAGAGGCTCTCTATTTGGCACAGCCTCCTGTAAAAACACTATGGAGGTCATTCTGAACCATGAATAGCTATTCGTGACAGCTTCAGCCCCGACTAACTCCCTGACGGTTGTGCGGGGAAGTTAGTCAGAGGGGGGGACCATGGGCGGCCTGGGGTCAGAGAGTGGGCAGGCAGCGGGCAATTGCCCGGCCCTGGACATACCGGGCCAATTCTAATTATCAGCCCTGTATGTCAAGGGCCGGTGAAATGGCCGGGGAAGTTAATCCACCTCTGAGGTGGAATAACTCCCCTGGAGGTTTGTTCATTTTTTTTTTAAAATTCGGGGTGAGGAAGAGGCTGGGAGGGCCAGGGGTCCTTCCCCGCAGCCCGACCCTGGACTTGGGAAGCCGGATCGGAGGTAGGACTGTGGGGAATTTGCAGTTTTTAGTTGGCCGGCAGCATTGCGGCTTTTAAATGGTGCCATGACGCCTTGACTCCATTTAAATGCCCTGACTGAGTTACCGGGTGCAGTCCTGCACCTGCAGGCTGGACAGAATCGCTGTCCCAGGCTGCACGGGCAGGACTGTTTGCGATTCTGATCTTGTGGGGCTAGACGAGCCCGGCGGGATCAGAATCGCGATCCCCTCTGTGCATCCAGTTCACACCAGACGCACAGACGGGATGGACTTGCGGGACAAAATTGGGCCCTATGGGAATTCTCCCGGTCCTGACTTGAACATGCTTATTCCCCTGGGCTCCGATGAATAGCATCACTTACCTGTGAGGACTTATATTTTCCATATGTGAGAATACAGTGTACAGGTAAATAGAGTGCATTACTCAGCTGTATACTGTAATATTTCCTATTACCCAGTAAAGTATTTATTATAACTCACCTGTGTATGAGTCAGCAACTGCTCTTTCTCTTGATTCCTGAAGATCCCAGACATTCGGCTCTTCCTCTTCTTTAATCCTTGATAATATATCAGGATTGATTCCTTCAAAGCCTGTTTCCGGGAATTAATATGAAAAATGAGTTATGTTTCCCTTATAGTCACAGAAAAATACACAGCAGTAGTTCTCAGGGAGCAGCACATGATGGGGGAGAGGAGGAAAGGTCTACTACTGGCGTCCAGACATAAAGCAGAAGAATCTGGGGAGGTTATTATTCCTCACTTTGAGTATTCTGGTAGTGGAACAAGTCTATATATTTTTAAAATAAATAACTTGAATCACTGAAGAAAGGGAGGCTGTGATCGTTTGATATTGACTAAATAGATTTTCAAGAAACTGCACTTTATGTGGTCCCTTGGTATTAACAGTTGATTTAGGAAGCCCCAGTGACTGTCTTGTGGGATGATTGCTGAGCTCTTCATCACCTTCACCCCTCAGAATCAGATACAAGATTTTACACACCATCACTGTGAGAGTATGAAATTCTATGAGAATTAAAGAGGAGAAACACCTGCTGATGAAAGGGAAATTGTGACCTAATGAGGGCAGGGTTCAAATTTTACTCTCCCCCATCATTCCTTCTGACTTCAGGGAAGTCCCTTTGGGAGTAATTTTATAACTGCTGACTGTCAGCATACATCAGCATGACATTATGCCTAGCATAGGTGTCATGGCTTTTCCCAGACCTTGGCCTGCAGCTCTGACCCCCTGGTGATGTCAGATAGGATGTCTCCAGACTTGATGGGCTTGGTATGCCTGATGAGATTAGTCTGCAGGACAAACAGCCCCTCCTTGCTAATCAGTGATAACTGACCTCAAACAGACCAAAGTATGACAAAGGGAGGTGCTGGAGAAATTCACTATAAATACAGAGAAGGACAAAAATACCTTCACTCTTCCTATTCATTGGACATGAGGCTCTGACACACACTTATCTTTACCACCCCCCCCCTTGTTCTCTCTCTTCCTATTCATTGGACATGAGGCTCTGACACCCACTTCTCTTTACCCCCCCCCCTTGTTCTCTCTCCTCTCTCCCTATTCATCGGACATGAGGCTCTGACACAACTTATTCCCCCCCCCTCCTCTCTCACACACACATGCACCCACACGCAGAGTCATTCGTATACACTGAAGCAGCTCTGTAACAACCTTATACTTCTGTTCTGTACCTATGTAATAAGCCTATTTCTATATAAAAAACTTTTTCCAAGACACACCAGTTTGGTTGTCTTGTTGTGCTACAAACCCTACTGCCGCTGTGAAGGGGCCCCAGGACCATCAAGAGAGTAACCGAACGTAGGACAGTGGCGTAAGGTGACACTGACATTAGTGAGAAATGTATGCTTTGTTTTTCAAAAGTATCACTTAAGGCAAACTCCTCCCTCAGAAATCCCTCCTCAAACAGCAACTTAATTTAGGTACATACAAACCATACAGATGTAACTTTACTCTACAAAGGGGGCACAATCACAGTATATAAAACCCATTTCCACAGTAGAAGCACTGCTTAATCCAAGGAACTAGCTTGGAAAATTACCCTCCCCTATCTCCCCTCACCTCAAGTGCCCAGTTAGATTGTAAGCTCACTGGGGTAGGGACAGAATGTGTCTCAATTATAAAAATGCTGTAAGTTCCCTTGAGCTAAAACTGGAAGGGGGGAAACTCGTAGGACATATAGGATGGCCTTATGATCCCTCAGACCTGGAATCTCATCCTGCCATCTTAAGACAGTCGGTAGGACTGAGACAGAATCCTGCTCATATCTGCAAGTTCCTGGAGTGGAGGAGGTGCACAAAAACATCTCCTTGTGTCTGCTAGAAATACAGATCCAGTCCTTACCTAGGGAAATCAGGGTCTCATAATTCTCCTTCATCACCTCCCTGTACAACTCTTTCTGTCCTTCATGCAAATACTCCACTCCTCTTGGGAGAAAGAGACAGCGATGTCCTCAAATGTCACCTGCAGCTGAAACACAAACCAGAAACACTCAGGAGCAAGAGAAGGTGCTCAGAATGCCTTAGATTTCAGCTGGCAAGGATGGTGCTTCACAGTGTTACATTTCCATTGCAGGGGGGCCGCAGGCAGGATCTGTGGGACTCCTGTGGAACTGCCTGTCCCTTCTGACTGAAAATGTGACACTGATGATGCACCATCTCCACCACCAGGATTGTGGGTGCAGGACCCATGCAGCTTAGTGGATGTTTTGGACGTATGTTCACCTGTGTGTGGTCCTAGAATTCATTTCCCCCTTCGGCTCCCAGGTTTGCTAATATACTATAACTATAAAAATGCCCTCAAATACAGGACAAATAGAATATCAAATGTCACTGCCTGGATAAATCAGCGTGTAATAAAACCAGGGCCTGAGCTGTCAAGTCCAACTGCACAAGCCAAAGTAAATGTCCCCTTCCCACACTAGTTAAATCTAAATTTAGCACAGGATTCAGAAATTCACCTGACATTTTCTGGTACATCTGACAGTTTCAAAATACACCCTGTGTCAAATTTAAAGGAAACATTTATGAGGAAGCATTAATGGTGGTACTGTGTGGCCACAGGGAGGTAGATGCTTAGAATGCACTAATGTCATAAAGGAAAGTGAGCTCATAATCTCCCTTATGACATAGGTGTACATGCGTTAGAATGTGTGCGTGTAATAAAGACCTAGATGAGAAAGCAGGAGCCTGTGTAACTATGCAGTAGGACTAAGCAGGATGCCTTCTTTCTCTGTTATTATTCAGTTTACAAATTAAACAATAGCCCTTCAGTAAATATTTGGTTACAAGTTTTAAGCTACTACATATAGAATTTTATTATTTACTGGTCTTACTAATATTGAGCAACTTTGCAAAGCCAGCAGCAATGGTAAGGAAGATATTTGATGAATATAGCAATAAGTCCATTGATGAACAAATGAGAATTGTTAACTCTATAGCACAATTTCAATACGTGCATGTCCTGGTTAGCAGTGGAAGAGCTCCAGGCTGAAGGTGTGAGTTTACGGTTCTTCCTTACAGCTTAGCTCGACGATATGAAAGTGTGACAGATTTGTACTGTGAGCTCTATAAGAACACACTGAGTTAAGGTACAGAGAGAGCAGTGAGGACATTTTAATAAATTCATTGGTAGATATTTCTCTGTTCTTGGGATGAGCTACATTTGAAATATTTCAGCTCACAACTTTTCTGTACTTTTGGCTGATTGGAAACAGAAAGGTTTAAACTTAATTTTTCATTTACAGAAAGATAAAACTTTTTAAAATTTATAGTTTGGCTCATATTAAGTTAAATTCCAGTTAAGTTGATCTACTCAGTTCCTATGTGCGTTTAAGTTAAATTATTATCTGTAAACCACCTTGGCAATCTGATAAGGCGGTATAAACCAGTTAAATAAATAATAAATGATTAATGTGTGATCTGAAATTCAAAATCGCTCTGCCTTCCTATATTGCTATATATTATTTTTAAATTTAAGCTCTTATTTTCTCAGGGTTCACTCAAAACAAAGTGCAGAAAGGAAAGAAAGAGGCAGAGAGGAAGGAGAATTCTAGAGAGATGAGATGAAGCAGAAAGTGAAGGCAAATAAAGCCAGAGGGGAGAGGAACAAGGAAGAAGAGCCTCAGGGGCTTTTCTGGATTGAGCAGTGTCTGGCACATTTCTTCTGTTTTCTCTATGCAGCGTGTGTGTATCAAGGGTGGATGGCATTGCCTGGCACTGCGTCCCTTGCTACCCACCTCCTGTCAGTTTCCTACCTGCTGAGCAGAAAACCCTACAGCCATTCTCCTGCCCTTCCCACAGCACCAACTTCAGCTCTGACTCTTATGCAGGGCCCCCTAGGCTGCAGCTTTGGGCTTTGCAGGATCAGAGTCCGCTCTTAACTTCTCTCTGGTGTTGCAGGATATCAGCACTATACAGTACAATAAGCACCGTCCCTTCCAGGAGGAGGTGATGTCACAAAGGCTGTCCTACAGCTGAAGGCATGGATGCTGGGAAATGTCGTTTTATTGTGCTCTTTAGCTAAAGGGAGACTGCGAATGGTGAAAAATGCAGTCCTCTAATATTTTAAATAAAAGCTAAATCTTACTGTGGCGAAAAGGAAGAAGGGGAGAGAAGAAAAGAAAGTAGAACATGGAAAGGAGGGGAGAAGGAGAGAGACAGAGATCCATCTTTCCCAGATGAGAGAAAATCAAAGAATGAGCATAAATACTCTCTATAATCTTTGCGATAAAGAGGCGACATAGCAACCAAATATATCTATCCTGCCATCAGACAAGAAATATGAACTGACCCAGAACAAATATGAACCAGTACCAAATTTCTACTTGATTTTACTTTAACCTACTACTACTATTTAGAACGTATATAGCACTACGCACGCAGCGCTGTACAGAATACATGTAAAGACAGTCCCTGCTCTAAGAGCTCACAATCTAGTCAAGACAACACAGAGTAATAGTCAGTTTTGCGAGAAAAACAGGATAGGGCATTTACAATTCGGGGCAAAACAAAATAAGGCATTTACAATTAAGTCATGACAAAGGACGGGAGTCAGGTCAAGACAAGGTCAGACAAAGGCAAGACAAAGGTCAAGACAAAGGTCAAGACAAAGGCTAAAAGTCATGACAAAGGACGGGAGTCAGGTCAAGACAAAGGCTAAAAGTCAGGATCTGAAAGCGACAGTGAAGAGGTGGGTTTTCAACCTGGACTTGGAAGCGGGCGAGGGAGGGTGCCTGGCGTATAGACACGGGTAGGTTGTTCCAGGCGTAGGGTTGCAGCAAAGTGAAAGGAAGCGAAGTAGGGAGTAGTGGGTGCGAGTGAAGGGCCTAGATAGAAAAGTCATTTGGTAAAAGAGCGAAGTTCCCGAGAGGGGGTGTAGGGAGAGATAAAAAGATGAAAGGTTAGTGAGATGCTGAAGAGGTGAAGGCAGGCGGAGAAGTTTGAATTGGATGCAGAATTGGATAGGGAGCCCGTGAAGCGACTTGAGAAGAGGAGTAATGTGGGCATGGTGAGGCTGGTGTAAGATTAGTTGAGCAGCGTAATTTTGAATAGATTGAAGGGGGAAGGAGATGTTCTCACAGGGAGACCAGCAAGTGAGGTAGGATAGCCAGTGAGTTGAGTGCGAGGAAGGAGATTAAGGGACTGGACCAGCGTTTTAGTAGTGTGGTTTAGAAACGGAAGGTGGCAGATTTTGCTAATTGTGTTGTGGTGTGAAAGAAGCGGCATGTCTTAGCTACGAGCTATGGGATCATGTGTGGTAGAAGGAGGGAGAGAGGAGGATCAAAGACATGAACTCTCAGGATGGCGAGCGCCAGAGGGAAAAACAGGAAGGATCATCGAGCCATCTAACGTCAATACTGAGAATTGCGGGAGGGAGAGGCAGGAGGAAGGAGTTTGGGGGAAAAGATTAAGGAGGTTCAGCTCTTGCGCCACATGTTCAGTTTCAAGCGCCTCGTGTGGAGGACATCCAGGCAGCGATAAGTCGGTTAAGGGAAAGACAGGCAAGAGGATTTTGGTCTGGATTGATGGAGAGACTATTAGGGGTCAGATGGAGGGTGGGTACTACCATACATGGGAAGGTCTGGCGTATGCGCGTATAGAGATGGGATGAGATAAGGCACACTCAATGGTATTGGGGTTATAGAGAGAGAAAAGGAAGGCGGACCCAGTGACAGATCCCTGGGGTACACCAGTGGACGGGTGGAGCGGGGTGGTGGTGTACGGACGCGAAGAATGTCCACCAGCGCATACACTAAAGGAGGGCAAGTGGGAGAGGTAGGGAGGAGAACCAGGATAGTTATAGAGAGTCCATTAAACCAAGTGAGGAGAGGGTGGTCAAGCGAGATCGGGTTGTGGTCAACAGTGTCCCAAAGGCGAGGCGGCAGACAGATGGTCGAGAGCAAGGATGTAGACAGACAGAGTAGAGGCCCTTAGCGATTTACGAGAGACCCAGAACAAATCGCGTGGAAGAACTTTTTGTTATAAGATCTGTTTCAGGGGAGTGTAAGGTGGACAGAAGCCGGCTGTGTAGAGGGTCTGTATGGAGGGCCTGTGATAAGATGTGAAAGAAGTCCGGATTCGGCCAAGCGGCTCGGGTGGACTGCAACGTGCTAATAGTTTAGATATGAAGGGAAGGAGGGAGAGGTGGATCAATAGTTTGTTTAGCGCAAGGACAAGGTGGGATCGACGTGTAGGGTTTTCTTGAGGATACAGAGCCTGTGACCCCACGGGGGCATTTTGTTTTGAAGTTTATGGGCGAGCCCTGTTTGTAGTGGGAGACGTGAAAGGTTGAGAATAGATAGAGTTTTTAGATGGCAAGAAGGGTGAGTACAAGCAGTGGGGAAGATGGGGTTCAGGAGGTGGGTTGGGGATAGGGATCAGTAAGGAACAGGTGGTGTGTTTTGGAGGATGAAAGAAGGAGTGAGGTTTTCATCTTCAGAAGATCGTGAGGGAAGGAGGAAAGGGTAGCAGAGGAAGTATGGATGGGGGGGGGGGATTGGGGGGGGTAGATGAGGACGGTGGGAATTGGAGGGTAATCGTTGTGGATTCTGTCAGCTGAAAGTAGTCGAGGGGGACCAGTGCAAGAAAGGGGAGGGCAGGACCAGGGGCAGGGGCGCCTTGAGGAGAGAACTGAGGGTATTAAAGACGGCCGGGCGAGGATCAGAGGCAAGAAAGTTTCGTCAGATGGATGTAGTATTCTTGTTTGGCAAGTGCAATGGCTGACCTGGAAAGGTGCAAGCCATGAATTTGAAGTGTAGAACGTTCTTCCGAGGGAGGAAGGGATTTGAATTCCAATCACGGTTCAGCCAAAATGGGCACAGGTGTGGTGAAATAGCGAGTGTGTTTGACGGAAAGCCAGGGCCTGGTGTGCAGAACATCTGATAGGGAATGTGGGGTTGGCAGTGCGGGCAGTAGAGTGTCCAAAGAGCCAAGGAAAGTGCAGTGCAGTTATAAGAGGCTTACTCTCCTCGTGTGAGCAGACTTATGGAGGCCACATCCCCAATACGAGGAAAAAAAGATGCGTGAGTAGAGGGTTGAAGCGAGAGTCAATGGGGATCAATATTCATCGAAGGTTTCTAAATATGTAGTAGGAGACAGGAGTAGAGGTTTGAGAGCTAGCGGGAAAGCCTGCAAGTCTGTTACAGCCAAGTTTAAAAAGGGTTTGATGTGTCAGATGTCAGGAGACGGATGTGCAGATTGCGGAACGTTCTGAGGGAGAGGAATTAGAGAAGAGTATCAGGTCAAGGCAGTGGCCGGTTGGGGTGGGTTGGTGGCATGTTAGAAAACAAAGTTTGGAGGAGGCAAGGGAGGAGGGTGAGGGCAAGTGAGCTTTTCAAGCATGGGGATTCAGAGCGGGGTTTATCGACATGAATGTTAACATCACACCAAGAATAGGAGTGGGGGAAGACGAGGGATCTCCAGAAAGACGAAAGCCAAGGAGTCGGAAGTCGGTAAGGAAGGTACGCATATGCGGATGTTTCTAGGCGGTGGGCGATAGATAACAGGATGGTGAAGTCGGTTGAGAGAAGCAGGCGAATGGAGTTGGGACTTCAAAAGAGAGGGAAAGGAGTGAGACTGATGCAGCAGGAGGCGGCGATTGGAATTGGGCAAGAGGATGGAAAAAAAAGGGGGTAGGAAGCCCCACACCACCCACCGTTGCAGCCTGTTGGGAGACGAGGTGTATGGGAGACCACTGGTAGCCCCCGTGACAGCAGAGCATGTCCCCAAGTATGGATGCGGTATCATCTGGGAGGAGCCAGGTCTCAGTTAGGGCGAGAAGATGTAGAGCATTAGAGATAAAGAGATCATGAGTAAAAAAGCAGAGGTTATTATACACTTAGAGACTGAATTGTGCGTTCCATAAGGCACATGATGAACAGGAGAGTGGAAGGGGGGGAAAGGAAGACGGATATGGATGAGGTTTGGAAAGGTTACGTGAAGGATTTCTCTTGTCAGAGTAAGACAGAGAGGTCTAACGAGGGTTGGTTATGTGAGGATCTCTTGGCCAGGGTAATGAGATACAAGACATGCGTCTTCTAGACACTGAGGAGCCAGGGTTAAGGGTGGGTATCTTCTGGATGAGTGAACGACCTTCCATGAGGCACGGACGAAGCGGAAATATGGCAAGGGGGAATTGAAGGGAGGATATTGATGATTAATTGGGACAGGTTACGTGTACGTAGCAAGTCTAAAGATCATGACAAACGTGGCTCACACGGGCGATGAATCAACAGGTTCATCATTGAAGGAGAAGAAATTGCATATCGTGGAAAAACTTTAACCTACTTCAGATCAACTATCAGTAAAAGATACAAACAAGCAGTAAAGAAATTCGAGACGACGCATTGCTTTGTGTGCAAATTAGCTATGGTAAGTCCTAGATAAGATTCTCGAAGAGCAGAAATGCATCTCTCTCCATACAAAGATTCGACTTGTTTCACAGCCATGGTATTTTCAATGGTAACATCGTATGGGATGTGAAAAGATGGACAGGGGACAAAGATTAGACAGGAAGAAAATTGATGCCTTTGAATTATGGTCGTCTGGCGTGCAGGAATACTGTGTGTTTGACCATGGATCTGCCGAAGAACCAACCCAGTTGGTACTAGAGGAGATCAAACCTAAGTTCTTCTGTTAGAAGCTCAGATGACAAGACTTCGACTTTCATAGGCTTTTGGACGAGAAGTCCACTGCGAAGATTAGAGAGATCTTATTAGAGAAAGACCATCACTAGCTTGGCAAACGATAGAAGGTCTAACCGCAAAAGAGGAAGGCCAGGCAATGAGATGGCATCGATACAATAACAGCAGCTACGGGTAACCATTGCCTGGTCAATAATGAGCCTCCTTTACTGAAGACCCGAACACAATTTAGGATTATGCTATATTCCAGAGGGTCACCATGAGTAGACTCCATACGACGGCACTTAACAACATGGTGAGCGATTCCCTTTCTTAGAGTGAGACAGAATTATAAAGGGCCTGGGTTGGAGTTGTCTATCTCTGGGATGACGTGAGTGGTCGCATGACGTGGGGAGGGAGAGTGGGAAGGGGGAACAAGGAGGGGGATCATGGATGAGAACCTTAGACTTACAATAACATTAGGGACTCTTCATTTAGGAGTGAGAAAGGAAATCAGTGTGGGGCCAATGGGTTGGGGTTGAATATTACCTGAATGAGAGAAGAAAAGAGGAGGTAGTAGAGAGTGGCGGTTAACAGAGAGAGGCCGGAAGGCGGTACAGCGAGGCGTGGGCTTGCCTTACCCCCCCCCCCAGGAGACCAGAGGGGCTTGGGTGAATTGATGGGAGAAGTGCTGTGATTGAAAGCTCCCACATCCCGCCACGCAGATGCTAGGTTAGACTAGACAGAATGGAGGGAGAAGTGACGTGAACCCCGCCGTTAATACTCTGAATCGATTCATAGTATATTTTGAATTGTAGGTTTTTATCTGTTCATTATTATAAAAAAAATTAAAATTTTAGTACTTTTACTAATTCTACTAGGCACAATCTACTAGATATTAGTTGACTGTATTTTGGTTCTCGGGAGTATCACGATCTTTCCTAATGGTCCCCTGAGATAGCTTAGCGTGTCAAACTTGTCGCTAGGAGATAGGGCTATACTACTATTTGTAGCGTGAGGGCTGGAAATTTTAATTGACACCTTAAATGTGTTTATCGTGGTGTGTTTCGGGTCCCGTATGTGGAATGCACCCATGGCGCCAATTAACTCTACTGACAGTATACTGCTGTCTTTTTCCTTCACACAGTCACCCAATTTAGATTTTTTATATTAGAAGCCTGGTCCCTTTGCACAGAAGTGAACCCTCTTATATCCTTCTCCTTACGCCTTTCATGACTGCTAACTGCGATCATCATTTGCATACAGATCGCTTCTATGAGGCGTACAAAGTGCTGTACGACAGACATGTAAGAGACAGTCCACTGCTTCCACAGAGCTTACAGTCAAGTCAAGAGAGACCAACACGAACAAACAGGCACGGCACCCGAGGCTTTGTCACCTTTAAGGGGAAACTGACTAAAACCACACCCCTTAAGTGTACTTAAACCAAGACCCCCTCCAACCAAACAGCCTGTGAACTAGGTGGGAGTTTTGCCTGGATTTGAGTAGGCTTCTTTCTCAAAGTAAATGGAAGATAATCAGGCGACCCCCACCAAGGAAATGAAGGTAGAGGAAGGAACATCCACACGTGTTAGGGAAGTGCTGTTACATAAAAGATTTTTTCCCCCCCCCCCCCCCCCCTTGCACCGTTTCCCTCAGATTAAGCATTTTTGGCAGTTGATCCTCATTAAACACCCCCAATATGCATTAAACAATCGTAACCTTCCTGCTAATCTTTGTACACTTCTCTTTCAAATTCACTTTCATTAGTAAAGTCAGCACAGAGAACCCCAAATTCTATTCCTGCAGCTGTTACCATATTAATTTATTACATCAATACGGTTTGCCTTACTTTGTCAAACAAGTTACTTCCCTCAAAAAGTCAGAACTTCATCATGAGGGTTTGACACCTCCGTGAAAGAACTTTTAATTGCTGTGGCTGCTGTTTAAAATTCACTTGTTAAATCATTTTTTTCCTTACATTTTTTTAGGAAACTCTTAAAATCTAGCAGCTTGCTCCTTTAATACCAAATCTCTCTTCTGTCCACAGAGATCCAACTGCTTAGGTAATAGGCTGGTCACCTTTGTGTCCCTGACTCAAGACAGGGAAAAACGACGCGGATCATCTGCTGCATGGATACAAGAGGTCTGAGCCAGCAGGGGCTCCCTTTGTTGTCCTGCTTGCATTCTGTCTTTCCAATTATCCCCAGGGACAATTTTGACCCCCGCTTTGTGTGGTGGCATCAAGTCCCCCCTCTGGTCGTTTCCATCACCGCACCAAACAAGATCTTCTTGACCATCATACGTTCTGCGCCCTCTATGTGCCCAAAGCCACACAACACAGGGTTTACCCTATGGCTCGTTGCTCTTGTTGTTCTAGCACCGCGAAGTCACAGTCTCCCATGGTGGCCGGTGAACTGCCCTTTGTGACTACCATTGGTCCCCATATTTCCATTCTTAGAGCAACAGCGAGCGTATGTTCAAGGCCCCAAATATTGCCGCTCTGCAACCTCGTTCTGTGTCTGCATGGTCATACATGGTCCCTCAGCCCACTAGCTCGACTTCAATACTCTATGGGGCCCTGACATTCACAAGACTTTGTCACGGCCCCAGCGGTGAGTCCTGTCCTAGCTCATGGGTGGTGCTGAGACGTCCCGTGGTACAATGATGTAGAGCAACTGCTGAGACTCTTGGTGCGTTCCTTTTCCTGCACTGTTACTAGGCACGGGCACCGTCATAGGGGCTGGTGCCCAAGGGGGTTGTGCGGGGCCATATGCAGGACAAGGACCTCGGTTGGCGGGGGCCTCATTTGCATAAGGAGCCTCATTTGGCATAAAAATATCTTGCTATAATTGTTACCATCACTACCTAGACTGTTTAGTTAAATCCGGGCCTCTTAATGAGTTGTAAGGGATAGACGAAAAGTAACTTGAAAAGATTTCTTACATTCACTATAATCCAGATTGGCCAACCTGCCAAGCACCATCGGCACCTAATACAAACAATGTCACATGTTAAACCCATAAGGCCAGTACCTACCACTGATATCATAACAGCCACTACCAGACTCTACAAAAGCACCAGAACCGAACTATACAAAAGGCAAACAACTCGGCATAATATTATAACCATATACATTCAGCAGACGAATAACAATACATACATAACTGGGGAAAGCAGACCAAGTGGCAATGGCAAATATGGAATTACACTAGTGATGCGAAAGAACATCCATTCGAATTAGCAAATCGAGCCATTTTCCACAAAATAAAAGTCTCTGCACCCACTAAGTCGCATCATTAGAGGCACTCTGATGGTTTTACGAGACTCGTTGCACAAAGCCCTCATCAGTCCTCACCGTATCTGGACTACTGCAACGCCATACTACAAGGGGTTACCTAAACAAAACCTCAACATGCATCCAAATGGACAAAAATGTGGCGGCTAGAGTTAATCCATCGAGGAGAAGGCCTTGGAAGGAGTCATATCACATGCCTTATAGCCAATTTATAATGGACCTACATTGGCTCCCCATCAACTGCACTCGAATTAAACAATACAAACAAAGCCTATATCAACAAATTCAAGCTCACTTCAATACTATGTAGCAGCCCTCGTATCTCAACGCCCTTTATCACTCCACAGCCAAATAACAGAAGCAGAAGAACCACACCACTCTCAATACCCTCATCGTCCCAGATACGCCTGAGGTCTGTCACTGCAACAACCAGCAAACCGATACGGATTCTCATGCAGAGTCGGCCACTGCTATGGAACTAAATACCCATGCGACAATGAGAGACAATTAGACTGACCCTCATTGGAATTACGAAGCAAAAAGATAAAGCCGCATGCTTTTCCAGACGCGAAACTTCAATCCCACCTAACCATGTTCACCATGATCCAAGGAAAAAAGTAGCCACTACAAAACGGTCAACAACACCTATAGATTCCGACAGACACCGGAAATCATGTTACCAATACTGGTGATAATCAATGTCTTGCCATCAGTGTAAAACTGTAATCTGAATGTTTGTGTCCTTGTACTGAATCATTATGTATGTTTGTAATCCATGGCCGGTACAACAATACTTGTTATGGTATACTGCAAACCGCGATGCTGATCTCTGGACAGATAGCGGGATATCACGAGTGTACACTAAATAAATAAAATACACCATAAACAGAATACCTCAGCTCAGTTACACATGCAGAACATAGACCATCACCAAACAAGGAATCACAATTTAGAAACAGGAAAACAATAATTAAAATGGGAACCCCAAAAGCCAACTTCGAATGTACAGCAACACTGTAGAAATAAACTATAAAACTCATTTCCTCTTGTACTAAACAAAGCATAGACATTAATGATGCACCATTTCCCAGAGCTGACATATTCCAGTTAATAAATTCAAAATAAAGAGATATTTTCTACCTTTTGTGCATTTTTTTTTTCAGATGCAATTGCTCCAGCCACTTTCTTCTGGTTTCTTCGTGTCTTCTGCTAACGTCTCCGTCATCTGCTGTCCATCTGTCCTTTCTTCTAGGTTTTTCTTTTCCATTCTCTCTCTACATCTGCTTTAACAACTAATCTTTTCCTCCTTTTGCTCTTTTCCTCATTCCTATTTCATCCACTCAAATTTTCCCCCTCCATCCTCAATCCCCACATACTCTCCCAATACCTGGCCAATTGTAGATTTTAAAGCGGGGCCCTGTGCAAAAAACATTCTCGCTCAATGGACAAGTTATCTAGAACGACCTTCTTCAAACTCGCAACACTCCAGAGACTAAAATCCCTCCTCAATAAAGAACATTTCCGTACAGTGCTGGACCTACTGTAATATACTATTCAAGGTCTGCCTAAACAAACCACCCCGTCCCCTACAATTAGTCCCAGAACACTGCTGCCCGCATTATTACAAGCACCTCAATACAAGACCATATAACTCCAGTACTACAAGATCTGCACTGGCTACCAATCCCTCACGCGCAAAATATAAATCAGAGCTCACCATCTTCAAAATTAAAAACAATCTTAGTAGGAATACTACAAGAACTCATTGGAACCAAAACAAGCAAAAGACCATACAGAAACAGCATCAAGAACAATATACCCAACACCTACTATAGTTCACAAGAACAAACAAATCCACATCCACGCGAGACATCTCTCTAGCTGCCCCTGCCAATCTGGAATGTCCTCCCAGATAATCTAAAATCAACAACAGATTATAAAAGAATTCCAGAAGCTACTTAAAACCATCCTATTCATTGAACAATTCAATGAAGACCACCAATCAAGCCTAACCACCCCACAAAAAGACTTGTCTCTTTCGAAATAAGGCGATACACATCAGACACTATCATCATACTCAGTGCCTTTGCTAAAACAAGAAAAGACACTTCAAGAAGAGCGCTATCCCTGGCCGCTAATGCGCTCTGGAACTCACTTCCTGACAACATCAGAACAACAAAAGAACTCAAAGACGTCTGAAAGATGCTAAAAACTACGCTCTTCACGGAACACTACTATAGCATCAAAGGAACTGTCCAAACAAAATGTAAAAAAAAAATGTAAATGCAATTGTAAACATAAATGTAAATATGTAAAAAATCTAAATAGTTCTTGTACATAGCTCATACTGTATATAGCTCACCACACAATCAACCTCCTTACACCGACTCACGCCTTGATTTTTTCACTGCATGCTCACACCCACACACCCAGCCACTTGATTGTTTGCTGTGTTATTGATTTCTTTGCTGTGTAATCTGCTTTGATTTCAGGATAAAGCGATATATAAATCCTTTTAAATAAATAAAATAAAATAAAGCACTTACTTCTGGAAGGGACGGGGCTGGTTGTACTGTACTGTGCTGAGTTCAGGCATGACCAGAGAGAAGCTGAGTACCTGGACAGATCTAGCAAGACTCAAAATTGCCATCGAAGAAGAGATCCAGGGCTGGAGCTGGTGCTGTGGGGAAGGGCTAGAGAATGGCTGCAGGATTTTCTGCTCAGCAGGTAGGAGACTGGCAGGAGGTGGGCAGCAGGGGAGGCAGTGCCAGACAGTGCCTTCCAGCATTTGAGACACACGGTCAGGGGCGGCTCTATCTTGAGGCGGAGTGAGGCGGTGGCCTCAGGCGGTAAACTTTGGGGGCGGCAAAAATGCCCCCAAAAGAGCCGCCTCACTCCGCCTTCAGTTTTAAACAAAAATAAACCCCTCCGTTCCGCTACTCCTCCTTCTGTCCGCGAAGCTCTGTTCCGCTCCCCTTCCTGCAGCCCATATCAGCTCCATTATGCTGTTTTCCCTCCCCCAAGCAGCTGCCATAGTGGCAATTTAAATGAAAAAGAAAGTGCTATGGATCCTTCCGGCCCTTTGGAACCCCTGAAACTGCATCCTGCCCTCAAACAGAAGTGACACTAGAGCGCGGGACACAGTTTCAGGGGTTCCAAAGGGCCGGAAGGATCCACATCACTTTCTTTTTCATTTAAATTACCACTATGGCAGCTGCTTGGGGGAGGGAAAACAGCATAATGGAGGTGATACGGGCTGCAGGAAGGGGAGCGGAACAGAGCTTCGTGGACAGCAGGAGGGGGAGCAGAACAGAGGGGTTTTGTTTTTCATTTAAATTACCACTATGGCAGCTGCTTGGGGGAGGGAAAACAGCATAATGGAGCTGATACGGCCTGCAGGAAGGGGAGCGGAATAGAGATTCGCAGACGGCAAGAGGGGGAGCGGAACGGAGGGGTTTTTTTTCATTTAAATTACCACTATGGCAGCCAGGGGCGGTTCATCCATTAGGCACTCCCGACGCCGGCACAGCTCTAGATCTGTTTTTAATTTTAGATTTTAGTCTCTGGCCTGCCTCTGATTTCCCGCGTGGGAACGCAGAGGCAGGGCAGAGGCGGAAAAATCTAAAATTAAAACAGAGCCAGAGTGCCGCAGGCGTCGGACAAATCAGCCTGATCGCTTGCAACTGGAAGTGATCAGGCTGATTTGTGTGGCGGCGGTGGCGGCACTCCGGTTGTTTTCATTTTAGATTTTGCTGCCTCTGCCTTCCCTCCACTTTTTTTTTCTTGCAAGCATTTCTTCATGAAAAAAACGTGGTGGGAAGGCAGAGGCAGCAAAATCTAAAATTAAAACAGCCGGAGTGCCACCGTCACCGCCGGATGAGAGGTGCAGGTGGAGGGAATGGGGACAGGAGGTGGACAACAAGGAGTGATAATGGTGAGTGACAGGGGGGGACAAAGGGGGAGATGGGGGACATGCTGGACAAAGGGGGAGGCAGGGGACATGCTGGACACAGAGGGAGGCAGGGTACATGATGACGGACAAAGGGGGAGATGGCAGGGACATGCTGGTCAAATGGGGAGACGGAGGACATGCTGGACAAAGGGGGAGACAGGGGACATGATGCCGGACAAAGGGGGAGATGGTAGGGACATGCTGGTCAAAGGGGGAGATGGCAGGGACATGCTGGACAAACGGAGGAGACAGGGGGATAAGAAGTAAACAAAGGGGAGAGGCAGTGGGCAAATGCTGGACAAAGGGGAGAGAGGGGGACACACTGGACAGACAGGGGAGAAATGTTGGACAAAGGGGAGAGACGGTGCAGGTTAGGATTATAATGGTCTGATGAGGAGGCTAGCACTGGTAATGGGCAGATAGGGGGGGGGGGACTAGGACTGGTAATGGGTTGATTAGGGAAGGCTAGGACTTGGAATGGACTGATTGAGTGGGGAGCCGGGACTGGTAATGGGCTCATTAGGGGGGCTAGCACTGGAAATGGGCAGATCTGGGGGGGGGGGGGGGGACAAGGACTGGTAATGGGTTGATTAGGGAAGACTAGGACTGGGAATGGACTGATTGAGTGGGGAGCCGGGGCTGGTAATGGGCTCATTAGGGGGGCTAGCATGGGAAATGAGCTGATTAGAGGAGGCTAGGACTGGTAATGGTCTGATGGACTGGGGAAGGACTGGTAATGGAGGGCTAGCATTGGAAATGAGCTGATCGGGGGGCTAGGACTGGAAATGGGCTGATTAGGTGAGGCTAGCACTGGTAATGGAGTTGAGGGGGGGTCTAGCACTGGAAGTGAACTGATTGGGGGGCTTCAACTGGGAATGGGCTGATGGTAGGGAGGGGAGGATAGAGCTGCTGGTCCTGGAAGAAAACTGGGGGCTAGGGCTACAAATGGGCTGATGCGGGGGGATGGGAGAATAGGACTGGAAGGGAGTGGAAGCTGAGAGGGGCTGCCATGGTATTTGTACTAGAAGGAGCTGGACAGTGGGGAAGGAGGGGGACTGGAAGGGAATGGACCCCAGTGACAGTCATAGGAATGCAAGATGACATTGGAAGGTATTGGGAGGGAGGAGGTAATTCGGCAGTTTCTCAATGTAATCCTACCCGCTTCTGATCGCTGGAAGGAGCGGGATACAAATACTTGCTAAATAAATAAATATAGAGTTTGTACATAAAGATCTATACTGTACTGTTGTAATTTGACATGTTCAGCTTTTTAAATAGGTGTATGGATGTTTCAGGGCACACTGTAGTATTTACAGTGACGTTTTTTTTTGGTGAGCTCCTTATGTGATTTTTGGAAGTTGGTGCTGATATGGTATGGTATGGTAGATTTGTTCTATAGATACTCAGTGACTTTGTTGTAGGGTTTTGTATAAGTTCACAATATGCCTGGTACTGGAAAATGTTGTTAGTGAGATGATCAGAATCTGAATTTTTGGGAGTCAGAATTTTTATTTTTTTTTAAGATATTGAGTTCTGTGGGTGAATGTCCTGGTTCTGCCCAGCAACCACTGTTGAAGGGGGTTCTGTGGATGCAAAATATATGAATATATGTTGAAAAAGAAAAAGCAATAACCAAAATGCAGTTTGTTGTTGCTGTTAAGTGCCGTCGAGTCGGAGTAGACTCATGGCGACCCTCTGGATAGCTATCCTAAATTGTGTTCGGTCTTCAGTTCGGTCTTCATTGTTGACAGACTGGTATTGGTAGCTGCTGTTATTGTATCGATCCATATCCTTGCTGGCCTTCCTCTTTTGCGTTGACCTTCTATCTTGCCAAGCATGATGTCTTTCTCTAATGATCTCTCTCTTCGCATGATGTGTCCAAAGTTTGAAAGTTGAAGTCTTGTCATCTAAGCTTCTAAAGAAAGCTTAGGATTGATCTAGTTCCGACTGTTTTTTTTCTTCGGGCAGTCCATGGTATACACTGTATTCGCCGCCAGCACCATAATTCAAAGGCATCAATTTTCTTCCTGTCTATCTTTTTCACTGTCCAGCTTTCACATCCATATGATGTTATTGAAAATACCATGACTTGAACAAGTCAAATCTTTGTATGGAGAGAGACATCTCTGCCCTTGAGAATCTTATCTAGGTCTTTCATAGCCATTCTGCCAAGAGCAATGCGTCATCTGATTTCTTGACTGCTTGTTGCTTCTTTATTGATAGTTGATCCAAGTAGG
This sequence comes from Ichthyophis bannanicus, assembly GCA_033557465.1. Taxonomy (NCBI): domain Eukaryota; kingdom Metazoa; phylum Chordata; class Amphibia; order Gymnophiona; family Ichthyophiidae; genus Ichthyophis; species Ichthyophis bannanicus. Next base: position 64,904,354 of record CM066031.1, on the reverse strand, counting down.
TTAAAGTTGTTCACAATTTCAATTTCTTCTCCTTCATCGATGAACCTGTTGATTATGCCAGTTGTCATGATCTTTGTCTTCTTTACATTAAGGTGCAGGCCCATTTTGACACTATGTTCTTTGATTGTGAGAAGCAAATGTTTCAGATCATCTTCACTTTCAGCCAGTAATGTGGTATCATCAGCATAGCGAAGGTTGTTCATGAGTCTTCAACCAATCTTCACACCTCTGTTGTCTTCATACAATCCTGCTTCTCTGATGATTTGTTCTGCATATAAATTAAACAGGTAGGGGGAAAGTATGCAGCCTTGTCTTACACCTTTGCTTATTTTAAACCATTCTGTTTCTCCTAGTTCCGTTCGAACTGTTGCTTCTTGATCAATGTACAGATTGCGCAAGAGAAAAGATCAGGTGTTCTGGTATACCCATGCTTCTTAATGTGGCCCAGAGTTTCTCACGGTTTACATAGTCAAAAGCTTTGCTATAGTCAATAAAGCACAAATAGATATCCTTTTGGTATTCTTTAGTCTTTTCAAGGATCCATCTCACATCCGCAATGATGTCTCTCATTCCTCGCCCTTTCCTGAACCCTGCTTGCACTTCAGGTAGATCTTGTTCAGTAGAATCTTGCTGGCATGTGGGATCAGAGCGATTGCGCGATAATTTCCACTGTCAGTTGGATCACCTTTCTTTAGTATTGGTATAAACACAGATCTTTTGCAGTCAGTTGGCCATGATGTTGTCTTCCATATTTCTTGGCAGAGCCTTGTAAGCACGGTAACAGCTGCATCAGATTGCTGTAATACCTCTATGGGAATGCTATCAATGCCTGGTGCTTTGTTCTTTGAGAAGGCTTTCAATGCTGCTTCAACTTCTTCTTTCATCACCAATGGTTCCAGATCATAAGGTACAGGTTGAAACAGCTGTTGGTCCACTTGATCTTTATCATATAAAAACTCTGTATATTCCTTCCATCTTTTCTTGATCTTCTCAGCATCATTCAGCATAGAACCTTGAGCATCTTGTAACATTCCAATTTGAGGCTGAAACTTTTTCTTTAACTCTCGTAGCTTTAGGAAAGCCGATCTTGTTCTTCCTCTAATAGTTTCTGCTTCTATTTCCTTGCATGCGTCATTGTAGTACTTTTCCTTGTCCTGTCTTGCTGCATGTTGGAAATCGCTATTGAGTTCTGTGATTGTCTTTCTTTCTCCTCTGGCTTTAGCTTCTCTGCGTTTCTGGGCAATTTTCAGAGTTTCTTCCACCATCCATTTTGGCCATTTTTTCTTTTTCACCTTTTGTAGAGACTTCTCGCTTTCTTCCAACACAACCTTCTTGATGTCCTTCCATAACTCTTCTGGAGCTCTGTCATTTGTATCTAAAGAAATGTAACACCAATTTTTAAAAAGGGTTCCAGGGGTGATCCGGGAAACTACAGACCGGTGAGCCTGACGTCAGTACTGGGAAAAATGGTAGAAACCATCATAAAGGATAAAATTACTCAGCATGTAGACAGTCATGGCCTAATGGGAGACAGCCAGGATACACAAGGAGGAGCGCCTGCTCTTGCAGACAACCACAGGGAAACACAGGAAGCAAGAGTCGTGGATGGGTGAAATAAGTTTATTGAAACCCCTACGCGTTTCGGCCGTAGCCTTCCTCAGGGGGCACACAGCTAAACAAAATATTGAATAATAAACATGACTCATTAAAACCATAAAAATACATAAATTATTAAAAACATATAAGATAAACAATTAAAAAGAATCATAAGAATAATATAACCACATTTTTAAAAACAAATAAAAAGATTAAAATATATATAGCTCTAAAAACGCAGGGTGGAAAGAACACAGATAAATATGTTACATCAAACTGAAAAGAGATTGAGCAGGCTACATAAGGTCTACCAATAATGTGAATGTTGTCAGAGGAGGAATGGAAGGGGAAGGGAAAGAAGGGGAGGGGAGAAAAAAAGAGAACATAAGAACATAAGATATGCCATACTGGATCAGACCAAAAGGTCCATCAAGCCCAGTATTCTGTTTCCAACAGTGGCCAATCTAGGTCATATGTACCTAGCAGTTTCCCCAAAAGACACAGGTTCCACAATGCTTGTACTGGGTCAAGCATTGATATCCTCCCAGTCCTCAAACCCACTCCTCCCCAATGCAGGGGCAAATCCAGGGTTTCCTCTAATAGGAATCAATCTAGATATCTCATTCCTCCCCAGCCATATCTGTTTCCATTTAATCCACAGATCCAGAGTCCGTTGTACATAAGGGTTGCTACTTCTACCCCTAGGTTGCACCGCCCTAGGCAGCCAAACCCAGTCCCTTTCTTCTTTTTCCACTTGCACCCACTCTTTCACTTCATCTGCTCCCCAGTCTACCAGTGCACTCAGTTGTGCTGCCTCTAAATATCTGGTTAGATCCGGGATGGCCATCCCTCCTCTCTCCTTCCTCTTTGTGAGAATCCTCCAAGCCACACTGTTAGGCTTCCCACCTCCTATAAATTTCATAATTGTCCTCTGTAATTTCTCCATATATTTCTTAGATACCCATATAGGCAAAGCCCTAAAAATATATATCCATTGTGGCAAAATAATCATTTTAAATGCATTCGTCCCATCCATGACAATTTCTTACTTTCCCACAATTCCATTTCTCTTCAATTCCATTTTTATAAAGTTTAATCCAAACATGTCCGTATCTTTAGCAGCTAGATTTATTCCCAAATATTTAATGTTCTCTTTCGCCCATTTAAATGGGAACCTATCCTTTATCTGCTTTTGTGTTCCTGCTTCTGCTAATATATTCAATATCTCTGACTTAGTGGCATTTATCTTGAAACCCGAGCATTTCCCAAATTCCCTTAATATATTATATACCACTTCTACCGATTCTGCCAGCCTCGTTATCATAAAAATCAAGTCATCTGCAAAAAGTGAGATTTTACTTTCTATTCCATTCCTATTTACCTCATGTATTTCCGGGCACTCCCCGAGGAGAGGGAAGGGGAAGAGAGTGAGAATGAGAGGAGGAGGAGGGGAGGGTGGAAAAGAGAGAGAGGGAGGGGGGAAGGGGAGAGGAAAGAGGGGGAAGGAAGAGGGAGGAGGAGGGGGGAAGGAGAGGGGGGAGGGAGGGGGAAGGGGGAGAGGGAGAGGGAGGGAAGAGGAGGGGGAGGGAAGGAGAGGGGAAGGAGAGGGGGGAGGGGGAGGGAAGGGGAACACAATTGCACCTGAGAGAGAAGTTACGAAAAAATAAATAAAAATAGCCCATTGAAAACTCAATGACACCATGGTCTGACTATGTGAAACCTCTTAAAAAATAATACTAAATGAGGCCAGGATTGCACCATCATTTTTTTTTCATCCTGGCCTCATTTAGTATTATTTCCCACATCCATTCCAGTATCACATATGTGAGTAACATATACATGGACGTCCACTAATATAATTCTGTTTCCCCCCCCCCCTTTTCCCCTTCCTCCCCCTTCCCCCTCCCCCTCTCTCCCCCTCCCCCCCTTCCCCCTTCCCTTCCCCCCTTCCCTCCCTCCCCCCTTCCTTCTCTCCCCCCTTTTCTCCTTTCCCCCTCCCCCCTTCCCCCCTCTCCTTCCCCTCTCCTTCCCCCCCCTCCTCTTCCCTCCCTCTCCCCCTTCCCCCTCCCTCCCCCTCTCCTTCCCCCTCCTCCTCCCTCTTCCTTCCCCCTCTTTCCTCTCCCCTTCCCCTCCCCCTTTCCCCCTCCCTCTCTCTCTTTTCCACCCTCCCCTCCTCCTCCTCTCTTTCTCATTCTCTTCCCCTTCCTTCTCCTCTCTTTTATCTCCCCTCCCCTTCTTTCCCTTCCCCTTCCGTTCCTCCTCTGACAACATTCACATTATTGGTAGACCTTATGTAGCCTGCTCAATCTCTATTCAGTTTGATGTAACATATTTATCTGTGTTCTTTCCACCCTGCGTTTTTAGAGTTATATATATTTTAATCTTTTTATTTGTTTTTAAAAATGTGGTTATATTATTCTTATGATTCTTTTTAATTGTTTATCTTATATGTTTTTAATAATTTATGTATTTTTATGGTTTTAATGAGTCATGTTTATTATTCAATATTTTGTTTAGCTGTGTGCCCCCTGAGGAAGGCTACGGCCGAAACGCGTAGGGGTTTCAATAAACTTATTTCACCCATCCACTACTCTTGCTTCCTGTGTTTCCCTAATGGGAGACAGCCAACATGGCTTTAGACAAGGAAGATCTTGTCTTACTAATCTGTTTTGTTTTTTTGAAGGAGTGAATAAACAGGTGGACAAAGGTGAATCAGTTGCTTTAGTGTATCTGGACTTTCAGAAAGTCTTTGACAAGGTCCCTCATCAGAGACTTTTGGCAACACTAAAGAGTCATGGGATAGGAGGCAGTGTACTATTGTGGATCAGGAACTGGTTAAAAGATAGAAAGCAGAGGGTAGGGCTAAATGGCCAATTTTCCCAATGGAGAAAGGTGAATAGTGGTGTACCCCAGAGATCTGTGCTGGGTCCGCTGCTTTTTGACATATTCATAAATGACCTGGAAAGTGGAAAAACGAGTGAGGTTATCAAATTTGCAGATGACACAAAACTATTTAAAGTTGTTAAAACCCAAAAGGATTGTGGAAAATTGCAAGAGGATCTTGATAAATTGGAAGATTGGGCATCAAAATGACAGATGAAATTTAATGTGGACAAGTGCAAAGTTATGCACCTAGGGAAGAACAACCTAAACTATGGGTACACGATGCAAGGTTCCACATTAGGAACCACCACCCTGGAAAAAGATTTAGGCGTCATTGTGGATGCCATGTTAAAATCCTGCATAGTTGTGTAAACACAAAACGTTATGGCCTCAAATTTTAAACGAACAAACTGTGTCTTATGAAAAAAACTCGTTCACTATTAACAATATATAGGTCAGAGGTAATGTCATCTTCCTCAGAGGTCTCAGTTTAAAATGAGCATTGCCATAAAGACTCACGTCTATAAATGGCTAAAATGCAAGCATTTTAGCCATTTATAGACGTGAGTCTTTATGGCAATGCTCATTTTAAACTGAGACCTCTGAGGAAGATGACATTACCTCTGACCTATATATTGTTAATAGTGAACGAGTTTTTTTCATAAGACACATGTTAAAATCCTCGGCCCAGTTGCAGCGGCAGCCAAGAGAGCAAATAGAATGCTAGGTATCATAAGGAAAGGAATGGAAAATAAAACAAAGGATATTATAATGCCTCTGTATCGTTCCATGGTACGACCGCACCTTGAATATTGTGTGCAATTCTGGTCGCTGTATCTTAAAAAGGATATAGCATTATTAGAAAAGGTACAGAGAAGAGCCACCAAAATAATAAAGGGGATGGAAGGCTACTCCTATGAAGAGAGGCTACAAAGGTTAGGGCTCTTCAACCTGGAAAAGAGACGGCTGAGGGGAGATATGATAGAGGTCTATAAATTAATGAATGTAGTGGAACGGGTAAACGTAGATCGATTGTTTACACTATCAGAATATAGAAAGACTAGGGGACATGTAATGAAGCTACAGGATAAACTATTTAAGACAAATAAGAGAAAATATTTTTTCACTCAACGTGTAATCAAACTCTGGAATTTGTTACCGGAGGATGTAGTAAGAGCTGTTAGTGTAGCTGGGTTTAAAAAGGTTTGGACAAGCTCCTGGAGGAAAGGTCCATAAACCATTATTAAAAAGGGACCCAGGATATCAATGCTTGACCCAATACAAGCATTGTGGAACCTGTGTCTTTTGGGGATACTGCTAGGTACGTATGACCTAGATTGGCCACTGTTGGAAACAGGATACTGGGCTTGATGGACCTTGGTCTGACCCAGTATGGCATATTTTATGTTCTTATTTATTGATTTGTTTAACTGTTCTTTTATACCACTTTGTATTGGGTCAAAGCACTGTACATTTAATGATGGCTACAAGGTTGTTACAAGAAACAATGAGAACTTATGAACAGCAACAAAGCTTATTTTATATGAGATAAACTATAGTACAGTGGAACGCGTCGTATGTATAGCGAACAGCAACAGAATAGATATGTGCATGTCTGAGCAGCAGACAGGCTTGGGGTGGGTGGGAGGGATGCAAAGGGGGAAGGCTTTTGGGAGAGGTGGACAGAGGGACAGGTTCATGTGATGGGTCCAAAGTACTCCCTGAATAGGATGGTCTAGAGGTTTTTCAGTGATATTTCTGCATTTTTCTGGTAGAGCGTTCCAGAGGTTTGGTGCATGTGGTTTGAATGCTGTCATGCATGCATATTGGCTGCTTTTGATATTCTCCTGTAGTATGTATGGTCAGTATGGGTCCAATATTTCCATTGATGGCTACACATGAGTACAGCATCTAACTGTTGGTGCTGAACTTAACCCTGGATATTCAATGCCGGGGATCATATTTGGCTCCAGCATTAAGGACATAAACATTGCCATACTGGGTCAGACAAAGGTCCATCAAGCCCAGTATCCTATTTCCAACAGTGACCAATCTAGGTCACAAGAATATAACAATGTCCCCAAAAAACACAGGTTCCATAATGCTTGTATTGGGGCAACCAGTGGCTTTCCTGGGTCCCCTTTAAGTATGGTTTACAGATCTTTCCTCCTGGAACTTCTCCAACCCTTTTTTAAACCCAGCTACACTAACAACTTTTATAACAGCCTCTAGTAGACAAATTCCAGATTTTGGTTATGTGGTGAGTGAAACAAATATTTTCTCTTATTAGTTTTATATAGGTTACACTGTAGCTTCATTGTATGTGCATTGCATGCTCTACGCCCCAATTACAACCACAAACCCAACAAATACGCATCTATCAGCATGCTTCTCCGGTGTCTGAAAGGTTACAAGAAAACAACCTATCCATAAACATAAAGAAAACTGAGGCCCTCATAGTGACAAAAGATCCAGACTTCACACACCCCACACACCTCATCATAGGAACCACACGCATTCAAATACAGCCACAAATAAGATATCTAGGCATAATCATTGACCAAGCTCTAACCCTCAAGCAACAAATTACTAAAACCACCGGAAATATATTCCACAAAGCAAAAACAGTGCAACGACTCAGACACCTCCTCGAACCTCAAGACTTCAGGACGGTTATGCAAGCTATGACACTCCCAGATCTGGATTACTGCAACATAATCTACCATGGACTACCAGCCACACAGATCAACCCCCTCCGAACTGCATTGAACACCACAGCAAGAATCATTCGGAGAGCAAAGAAAAGCGACCACATCACCCCAATTCTAAGAGACCTACACATACTTCCCTTCGAAGCAAGAACTAAATACAAATCCATCCTATTCACCCACAAAGCCATCCACCAAACACAGAAGAACCAGCTTCGCACCCTGTTTGACTCGTCCAACCCACGGCAAAACAACCAGACAGGCCTCCAACAACTACCTCACCATCCCTCACAAAAGAACCAAATGCTCTCAACGGACATGCAACCGAGCCTTTGAACTTTATGCTCCGTCCCTATGGAATTCTCTACCAAGACACCTCAGAAACAATAACGACCTCCGCTCATTCAGAAAACAGCTAAAAACCATCCTGTTCCAAGACTATTTCAAAACAACTCCCACCAAAGAATGCACCAACCCCTGACTTCACCCACCATGAACCTCTGATCGAAAACTGCACTATACTGTCCATGTCTAAAGTCTGTCTTATGTCCTAATCATCAATGTTACCTACCTGGTGATGGCCCCACCCTTATACTTAATTATCCCCACCCTTATATGTAACACCGCTTTGACCCGGTGAAAAGCGGGATATAAATACAGTTAAATAAATAAATGTGCCCTAGTCTTTCTATATTCTGATGATGTAAACAATCGATCTACGTTTACCCGTTCCACTACATTCATTAATTTATAGACCTCTATCATATCTTCCCTCAGCCATCTTTTTTCTGGGTTTAAGAGCCCCAACATTTTTTTCCTCTCTTCTTAGGGGTATCCTTCCATCCTCTTTACCATTTTGGTGGCTCTTCTCTGTACCTTTTCTAGTAATGCTATATTCTTCTTAAGATACGGTGAACAGAACTGCACACAATATTCAAGGTGTGATAGCACCATGGAACGATACAGAGGCATTATAATATCTTTGTTTTATTTTCCATTCCTTTCCTTATGATATCTAACATTCTATTTGCTCTCTTGGCCACCGCTGCACACTGGGCAGAGGGTTTTAACATGTTATCTATGATGACACCTAAATCTTTTTCTTGGGTGGTGTTTCCTAATGTGAAACCTTGCATCGTGTAACCATAGTTTAGGTTGTTCTTTCCTAGGTGCATACGTTTTCACTTGTCATTAGATTTCATCTGCCATTTGAGCATCCAGTCTTTGTATTTATCAAGGTCCTCTTGCTATTGTTCACAATCCTCCTGACTTTTTATAGCTTTGAATAGTCTCCCAGTGGAGGTGGTAGAGATGTGGACAGTAACTGAATTCAAAAAAGCATGGGACCAACACAGAGGATCTCTAAAGGTAAAATGTGGACTGTTGTAGTTGTTGTTATGGAAGGACAGACTAGATAGGCCATGTGGTCTTTTTCTGTCATCATGTTTCTATGTTTGTTTTATCTGCAAATTTGATTATCTCACTCATTATTTCCTTTTGTAGGTCATTTACGAATATGTTAATAAGCAGCAGACCCACCATATATCCATGGGGTACCCCACTATTCACCTTTCTCCATTGGGAAAATTGGCCATTTAGCCCTACCTTCTGCTTTCTATCTTTTAACCAGTTCCTGATCCACAATAGTACACTGCCTCCTATCCAATGACTTTTTCATTTCACCAAAAGTCTCTCATGAGGGACCTTGACAAAGGCTTTCTGAAAATCCAGATACACTACATTGACCAACCCACCTTTGTCTACCTGTTTATTCACACTTTCATAAAACCATAACAAATTAGTAAGACATGACATTCCTTGGCTAAAGCCATGTTGACTGTCTCCCATTAAACCCTGACTATCTACATGTTTGGTCATTTTGTTCTTTTTATAATGGTGGAGGAGTAGCCTAATGGTTAGAGCAGCTGCCTTCTACCCAGAAAATCAACAGTTCAATTTCCACTAACACTCATTGTGACCTTGGGCAAGTTGCTTTATCCTCCGTTGCCTTGGAAGAAAAGGCTGGCAATGTACTTCCAGTGATACATTGCCAAGAAAACCCAGAGGTAGCTGGGTGGCTATGATTCAACACTGATGTGATGGCACAAAAAATGGTTTATACCATTTTTCCTGGTACTGATGTCAGGCTCACCAGTCTGTAGTTTACCGGATCACCCCTGAAAGCCTTTTTGAAAAATTGGTGTTACATTGGCCATCCTCCAGTCTTCAGTTATTTTCATATGATTGTAATGATAGTTCACAGATTACTAATAGTATGTCTGCAATCTCATATTTCAGTTCTTTCAACACCCTTGGATGTATACCATCTGGTCCAGTTGATTAGCTGCTCTTCAGTTTATCAATAGTTGTAATACAAGTTCCTGGTTTATCAATATTTCTTTCAATTCTTCTGCTGCATCAGCCTTAATACCATTTCAGTCATGGGTAACTTCCCTACATCTTCCTCAGTAGATTCCGAAGCAAAACATTAATTCAGTCTATTTCATTCAGAATATCACTGAATATCCGGGGACGCCGTACTGCCTCATGGAATTGCATGCTTACCAGTTAGCTCTTGCAGCTAAAAGATAGGGACTGACACCACTTCTGTTCCTTCTCAGAACCTCCACGACACTCCCTGATGCTAAGAGGTTAGCATCAGATCATGCAAGGGAGAAGACGGGATATTCAGCGGCACTAACTGTGTAAATGCCTTTTGAATATCAGCCCTATGTTTTGGTTGTGTTTAGTAGAGTTTGTAGATGGGAGGAGAATTGGTTGTTGATGATTTTGAAAGTTAAGAATGGTATTTAGTATCTGATGTGGCTTTGCAGGGAAAGCTAGTGGAGCTGTCGCAGGATAGGGATTATGTGGTCATATTTTGGGGCTCCTTGAATGATGCATGCAGCTCTATGTAATGCAATCTGTAGTGGGAGCAGTGTTGAATTTTTTGAGCCATGTTAAATTGAGTTACAGTAATCAAAGTGTGGTGAGATGATGGCCTGGAATGCCGTAGAGAAGTCCAGAGGTTCCAGTAGGGGGTGAAGGTGTTGCAGGGTTCAGATTTTGTGGTAGGTTGTCCTCATTGTGTTGTTTATGTGTGGTGTCAGTATTAGTTGTTGCTCCAGGGTGTTACTTTATTTATTTATTTTTTATTTAACACTCATTTATATACCGCAACTTCCAAAGTTCAGTTGCGGTGTACAATTAACAACAATTAACAAAGCGCAGTTTGTTTTACATAGAACATCTTAAAAATTTTACATTGAACATCATAAGTTAAACAGAGCAACGAGTAATAAACTAAACAGTATATTTAAGCTAGAGCATTGTGAGTAACAATTAACTAACAAATGTAATGTCTAAACAGCATAAGACAGTACATAACATATGCAACTATATACATGTGGAGGTATTTGGGTATAAGAGCTTGGATCATCATTTCGTATATGCTATATGTATTGTCCATTTAGAAGGTAGGTATGTACTTGAATGTGGTCGGGCACCTGTTTATCCTTTATCTAAGATATCTACTTAGATACTAGACCTCTGTCCGGACTTTCACATCAATCTCACTTATTGTCAGGGAAGGGGGTGGGTGGAATGTGTCATCCTTGGTGATGCAGAGTATTTTGGGGGGTTTTGTGTTTAACTGTCAATGAGTTTCTTGCCAGCGATTGAGTGATGTCTGTGAAGCAGCTTGATATCCCTTCGTGTATGGCTTTGTTGGTGTTGAAAGGTGTGTACCTCCATTGCCTCAGAAAAATCCAAGTTATAAATGTCCATATTTAGTGTACATTACCAAGTTTAAATTACAATGTAAACTGCTTTGACTGAAATGAAAAGTGGCATAAAAAATGGTGAAATAAAAAAATCAATCATTATATCATATGCATAGATGTGGAAGTATGTGTTATGGGCATGGATAATTGGGCATAGTGGCTGAAGAGAAGTGCCTTGAGGGAGGCCTTGGGTTTGAGAGAAGAAGGATGAGTTGTTGATGCCCATTTTCAGTTGCCGTTGTCCCTGAAATATGTAGGAGTGCAACAATTTTAGTACTTCATTTTGTATTCTTTGAAGGAGGATGCTGTGATAGATGGCCTCAAAGGCAGCTGATATGTCAAAGAATATAAAGATTTATCCTTGGTGTGGTTTCCTGCCGCTCCTGCCCCTCCAACAGAACATTGAATCGGAGGGGGCAGGAGTGGCAAGCCATGAGCATGTTGGCAATCACTTCAAAGCCCACTCTGGCCATCGTGGTTCATGCTGCAGAGGGGTGAATCGGGCCACACGAAGACTGAAGCCAAGGTTGGAGGACTCAGGCAAGCTCCCTGTGAGTGGGAATGGTCAGACTGAGAGTTCCCCTCAGGAGGACATGACTGGTCACAAAAGCACAGGAGACTTGGCCATTTTATGTTTATTCACTTGATACACTGCTTGTTCAATAAAATCATAGTGGATTCTAACAATAGAAAAAATACAGAAGGTGCCAATGGCCAGAAATGGAAAAGAAGTTACAATATGCGATAGGATAGCAAGCAGCACATTCACACCACAAGACAGAAGAGAGAGGTAAGTGAGAGAGGAAGTTGGTAGTGTCACACAAAGGGGGAGGGAGATCAAAACCATAGGAGAAGAGGCAAGTTTTCAGGTTTTTCTTTAAGGTGGAGAGGTGTTGTTCAAGCCTGAGGGTGGTGGGTAAGGAGTTCCCAAGGGCAGGACTAATGAAGAAAAAAGCAGAGGAGCGGGTGGACTGTGAGTGAGCACGAGAAGGAGAAGGGAGGTGAAGGCGATTGATGTGCAGGGACTGGAGTGAGCGACTGGGGGTGTGAATTTGAATAAGGTCTGCCAGGTACTGAGGTGAGTGAGTGTGGAGGACTTGGTGCACCAGCGAGAGGAGCTTGTAACGACTACGGAAAGCAATGGGGAGCCAGTGGAAATGAATGAGAAGAGGGGTGACATGATCCCGACGTGAGGAGTGTGAGATAAGACGAGCTGCTGTATTCTGCATACACTGTAGACAGTGTAGTTGTGAATTAGGAAGGCCAATCAAAACAGAATTACAAAAATCCACGCGTGACATAACCAGTGAGAGAAGGAGATTAGTAAGAGCCTGTGGGGTGAGAAAAAGTCGGATGGCATGAACTTGGCGTAGGAAGAAAAAAGAAGTCTTAGTAACATGAGATGTGATCCCGAAAGGAAAGGTCCGAATGAAAAAGAACACCCAGATAACTGAAACAAGAAACTAAGGGGACAGACAAGCCAGAGAGAGAGGGTGACAGAGAGGGGGAAGGACTGTCGTAAGTGAACCAGAGAGTGAGAGTCTTTGTTAAATTCAGATGTAGATAGTGATTGTCGAGCCAATCGGCAACAGCAGAAAGACAGGAGTTGAGGGGGGAAAGATCAGGATGTAGAGGAGAGGTGTGATAAAGAAGAAGTAGATCATCACTGTAGTAGAAGGCAGAAATTCCATAAACTAAAAACTAAGAACTAAAAACACACCTGTTCACAGAACACTTTGCAAATTTAAATGAATCCCCCCCATCCTTCATATTACACCTCCCTAACAATCCAGCATAACCCCAGATTAAAAAAACCCCAATACACCTAAAAAGAAAAATGAAAGTCTTACAGAACTACGATTAATGAGAAATGTTTGTAAATAGTTAATGGCATGCTATCACATGTTAATGCATTGTTATCGTTGCTTGAGTTGACCTCAATTAATTTGAAGATGTAAAAAGTTTCTACAATTTAATATTGTTCATGAAAGGTTAACTGTATATAGTTAAAATGCTGTTCCATGTAAAACCTTGTTTAATATTTGTTATATGTAAACCGTCTTTGATCTCTGGAAAAAGCGGTATAGAAGAATAGCATAAATAAATAAATAAAATAAATATTGTTGTACCAGAAGAGCTAGTGGAGTTAGAAAGATATTAAAGAGAAGGGGAGCTAATACCGAGCCTTGAGGTACACCACAGAGGAGAGGAAAGGGCTCAGAGGAAACTGCTGTATCAGACAAGGAAAGAACAGTGCAGGATCTAGAGGAGAGGTAAGAATGAAACCAGTGATAAACCATGCTACAGAGACCGGCCTCCCGTAAATGAGTGAGAAGGAGAGAGAGATTGACCAAATCGAAAGCTGCAGAGAGGTCCAAGGACACCGCCACCGAGAAATCACCATGATCGTGAGCTACATGAAGTTTATTGAGAAAAGCTAGAAGAACCATCTCCACACTGTGACCAGGCTGGAAGCCTGACTGACGGGGCTGAAGAAAGTTGGTAGAGTCCAGGTGATGGGATAACTGTGCAAATGCTGTTTTTTCCAAGATTTTGGAAAGGAAAGAGAGATTAGATTCAGGGCGATAATGGGCAGGAATCTGGGGGTCAAGTGATGATTTCTTTATGATGGGATGGATAAGAGCACGCTTCCAGGAGTGAGGAAAAACACCAGTGGAAAGACTAGTATTAACTATAGTAAGGATGGAAGGGACAAGAGCCAGAGAAGGAGTAAGTAACCAGGAAGAGGGGATAGAAAATTTTATTAGAGGAAGAGATTAATCCAATGAGCTCAGAAGTGGTAATAGGGTGAAATGAGGCCCAGGCATGTGATAACTGAGAGACCAGAGGGGTGGGAGAAGGAGAGGGATCAGAGATTGGGGGGGGGGGGGCTGCAATGGGGCAGAGAGAGCCAAAGATCAAGAACCTTATTAGTGAAGTAGGTTGCTAGTTGAGCAAGGGAAGGAGAGGACGAGGGGGGGCTGGGGGAGTGGGAGCAGAGCCAGGGCAGAGAGATGTAAGGAACTGAAGGGCAGTATAAAGATGATGGGTTTGATTGGGTGCAGAGGAAATAGCTGTTGAGAAGTAGGATTGCTTGGCTGTATGTACTTGGGATCGATAGTGGGCATGACATTCCTTAAAGCAGGATAGTGTAGGTGTGGAGGGTGCCTTCTGCCATAGATGTTCAGCTCAACAGAGTTGGCTACGCAGGAGATAAATGCCCCTATGGAACCTGGTCTGTGAGGGGCGACGTGATGAAGGGCGGGGTTGAAGGGGGATAAGTGATCCAGGGCAGTCGAGAGAGAGGAAGACCAACAGGAGGCTTGTGAACCTGGAGAAAGGGAAGGAAAGTATGGAGGCAAGAGATCTTCCCTCCCAACACGAACCAATGATCATGGTTAGTCAAGTAAACCCCTAACTACATTTCTCACGCCATATCAAACCCTCTTAGATCCCCAAGCTTTAGAACCATAAACATATGATATTTTGCTGTAAATAGTTTGAATTCTTGTTATTTATTTAACCCCAGTTATCCATGTTCATTCCCTGTTATCTGTAAACTTAACATATGTTCATGCTTAAGTACAATTTGTTAAAATGTAAACCGCGCTGATGAAGACGAGTGCGGTATATAAAAACTGTTAAATAAATAAATAAATAAAATCTTCAGCAGCTGGGAAAAGTTGAATGGTCAGAGGAGTTATATGGTGGGAATAAGACTGAGCAGGTGGGAGAGCAGGCTGGCAATCTGAGAGAGGGATGCAGAGATGGGTGGAGAGGAGAGACACTTAAAGGTGATACAGAAATGATCGGTCCAGGATAGAGGAAGTGCACAAAGACAATGTGTGAAGAAAGTAGAGGAGACTGGGGAGAGGAGCAGATCCAGAGTCTGAACTCTCTGGTTCCAAACCCCCACCCATCTGTTGATACGGCTTTGCCCAAGTCGTCTTCAACTGGTAGTTGCTAGAAGCTCTGAAGAACATAGTGAGGGTCTGGCTGTAGGTGAAGATTTTTTCACCCGAGTTTGTCCTTGTTTTGCAGCTTTAGAAGAAGAGGGACCGACTCAACCATTAGAAAAGACTTGGCAGTCACCTAAGGCAGGAGATTTTGAGGGGCTGCAAAGAGCAGCAGCAGTCAAAGCAAAACACTAGATCCTGGCAGCCAGACAAACTCCAAGAGCCCTCAGCACAATCTTTTAGCTGCAGGACGAGCGGACACTCGCATGCAATGTAAAATAGAATATTTGAAAGTATCATCTGGAAGGAAAGAAGAAGCTCAAGCTGCCTAAAGTGGATGCCTTGATTATGCCATTAATAAAGAAGATGACTATTCTTGTTGGAGGAGGCATAGCTCTGGAAGCTTGAATTGTGGTTGAAGAAGGCTTTTGAGGTTTCCGCTTTGGGCCTCCAAGCTGTGGTTTCAAGTACTTACATGTCTAGGGTCTGTTTGCACTACAGTAGGTACAACAGTGACCTGAGGAGGCTTTTGAGGATGACCAGCAAAATTCACCAGAGGCTGTCCGAGTGCAAGCAGGAATGATGTACGAGTTATGTGGCAGATGCCTTGTATGACTAAGGAACTGGTCAGCGGATGCAGACTCAAAGACTTGGCTTAGTAGGTTCTCTTTCCAGGAAACCTCCTTTCTGGGGAGGATTGGAAGAAGTTTGTGAAAGACCGAGGGCAGTCTAAGCCCCGAGGTTGCCAGAGGATAAATCTAGAAGTGCATCTTATTTGAGCACTGGAAAATCCAGCATTCTCGGTCAGGTAAAGGTTTTCCTCTTAGTGTGTCTCTTTTCTGAATAGCTCCTCTTCCTTTCATACTGACAGAAAAGGAGGACTCCATGAGGAGCTGCAGGTCCTTCTTTCAGCAAGCAAGTAAGAGGTCATCTGTACAGTTTTCTCAAGGAGTGGGTCCAAATTACATCCATCCAAAGGTCCTTGAAGGTGGTGAGAAGTGACTGTATGTTGGAGTTTTACCACTGTCTCACTGAGTTATCATTTCCCCCTGTCTGGTGCCAGACAAGGAACTGTGGTGCAAACCTAAAGACTTGTGGGCAGTGGTCACCACACCCAGTGGTCACCACAGGTTAGTGCTCAATTTAGCTTGTCATCCCCCAAAAAAGAAAGTTGGTTCTGAATCATACTCATTGTGAAAGAGATGAACCGAGTGCTGCATATTCCATATCTTCACAAGGAGATACCATAGTCAATAACTTCTGTAATATGCAATGGAGCATTCTTGATGGCCGTAGACCTCAAAAAAGCTTCCTTCATACAGAACCATAGTAGGGCCTGTGGGTACGTTCTTCAATGCCTCTTTGGAGTGGTGCCAAAGGACTGGTGAAAGACACGTGGTCTCTTTACACCAAAGGGGACATAAGGATGACATTGAGAATTACAGGCCAGTTAGTCTAATCTCTGTGGATAGTAAATTATTGGAAAGGCTACTAATGATGTAACTTGGCTAAGATGGGCCAATATCTCAGGGAGTCATTAGCGGGATGGGAATAGCTGAGGGATGTAGAAAAACAGTGGGCAAAACTGAAAAGGGATATTTTAAGGGCAACCAACCTTTAAGTTAAAACGATAAATAAAGGTAAAAGGTTTTCTAAAGAAGTAGCTGAAAATGTGAAGAAAAAGAGGGAGGCCCTCATAAAATACAAGAAATCACAGAGAGAAGACAGACATCTGTATTTGAAAAACTTAGAATAGCTAGCTAAATAGCCAGAAAAGCAAAGATTCAAAAAGAGAAGGAAATAGCCAATGCAATAAAATGGGGAGATAAGACATTTTTCAGATATGTTAGTGAGAAGAGGAAGGGCAAAATTGGTATTGTCAGACTCACGGGTGAAGGGGAGGAATATGTAGATGCTGATGAGGATAAGGCGGAATTGCTTAATAAATATTTCTGTTCTGTGTTCACAGATGAAGAACCAGGAGCAGGACTTCAGAAAACTCCCACAAACAGGAACAGAAGTGAGGGACATCTTGAAAAATTTTCAGAAGACTGTTTGTGAGAAACTAGCTAAACTTAAAGTAGACAAAGTGATGGGACCGGATGGGATACACCTGAGAATACTGAGGGAACTTGGGGATGTTCTAGCAGCTCCACTGAGTGACCCTTTCAATGCTTCGTTGGAGTCAGGTGTGGTGCCAAAGGACTGGAGAGAGGATCATGTGGTCCCTTTACACAAAAGTGGAAGTAAGGATGTGGTAGAAAACTACAGACCGGTTAATATGACTTTGGTAGTAAGTGAATTATTGGAAGTGCTCAGCATCACTGATGCACACAAGCCCTCACAGCATGACAAGCTGAAACCCAAGTGAGGTTTGAATAGTTTAACAGGTATGAACAATTTATCAAGCTTGTCATGTCTAGTACAATGGGAAAGATTACCGTATCATTCTGCCACACTTTCTTGGTCTCTGACTGCACTTCCTGGTACTTCAGGCTCTTCTTCCTCTCCACGCAATTCAGAGAATAATCACTTGGAACAGACACCTCTATTATCAATATTGTTTATATATTATTCAAGACTACCAGAATGTCAGTTTATTCTCCCCAGAGTGAGTTCCATGATGCCTCACTAGTCTTCATTTTGTGCAGAAATATCTCCCACACTCCATTGTAGGTTTTACAATACATCACTAGCTCTGAGTTCCATTGGAAACATATCCCACATTCAATACAACTATATGGTTTCTCCCCAATCTGGGTTCTATGATACAGCACTAATTGTGATTTAGTGACAAAATATTTCCCACATTCAGTACAACAAAAAGGTTTCTCCCCTGTGTGGGTTCTATGATTCAGCAGTAGATGTGCTTTCAAGAGGAAACATTTCCCACAATCAGAACAACAAAAACGTTTCTCCCTGATGTGGATTCTATGATGCCGCACTAGATGTGTTTTCATGAGGAAACATTTTCCACAATCAGTTCAAGGAAAGGTTTCTCCCCTCATGTGGGTTCTATAATGTCGCACTAGATGTGATTTTGTGATGAAACATTTCCCAAAATCAGTACAACTAAAAGGTTTCTCACCTGTGTGTCTTCTATGATGCAGCACTAGTTGTGCTTTTGTAATAAAACTTTTCCCACACTCAGTACAACTAAAAGGTTTTTCACCTGTGTGGGTTCTATGGTGCAGCACTAGTTGTACTTTCCTGAGGAAACATTTCCCACAATCAGTACAACTAAAAGGTTTTTTCCCTGTCTGGGTTCTGTGATGCAGCACTAGTTGTGCTTTCGTGAGGAAACATTTCCCACAGTCAGTACAACTAAACGTTTTCTCTCCCATGTGGGTTCTATGATGCCGTACTAGATATGCTTTCGTGAGGAAACATTTCCCACAGTCAGTACAACTAAATGTTTTCCCCCCCGTGTGGGTTCTATGATGCCGTACTAGATATGTTTTCATGAGGAAACATTTCCTACAGTCAGTACATCTAAAAGGTTTCTCCCCCGTGTGGGTTCTATAATGCTTCTGTAGATCTGAGTTTGTGATGAAACATTTCCCACACTCAGTACAACTAAAAGGTTTCTCGCCAGTGTGTGTTCTATGATGCCGCATTAGATTTGCTTTTGTGATGAAACTTTTCCCACACTCAGTACAACTAAAAGGTTTCTCACCTGTGTGTTTTCTATGATGCAGCACTAGTTGTGTTTTTGTGAAGAAATGTTTCCCACAACAGTACAACTAAATGGTTTCTCCCCCGTCTGGGTTCTATGATGCCACTCTAAATGTGCTTTCGTAATGAAACGTTTCCCACAATCAGTACAACTAAAAGGTTTCTCCTCCGTGTGGGTTCTATGATGCTTCTGTAGATCTGAGTTTGTGAAGAAACATTTCCCACACTCAGTACAACTAAAAGGTTTCTCGCCTGTGTGTGTTCTATGATGCAGCACTAGTTTTGCTTTTGTGAAGAAACGTTTCCCACATTCAGTACAACTAAAAGGTTTTTCCCCTGTGTGGGTTCTATAATGCGTCACTAGTTGTGCTTTCGTGAGGAAACATTTACCACAGTCAGTACAACTAAAAGGTTTCTACCCTGTGTGGGTTCTATGATGCGTCACTAGTTGTGCTTTCGTGATGAAACATTTCCCACAATCAGTACAACTAAAAGGTTTCTCACCTGTGTGTGTTCTATGATGCAGCACTAGTTTTGCTTTTGTTAAAAAATGTTTCCCACATTCAGTACAACTAAAAGGTTTCTCCCCCGTGTGGATTCTATGATGCCACACTAGATGTGCTTTTGTGATGAAACATTTCCCACAATCAGTGCAACTAAAAGGTTTCTCCCCTGTGTGGGTTCTATGATGCCGCATTAGATTTCCTTTTGTGATGAAACATTTCCCACATTCAATACAACTAAAAGGTTTCTCCCCCGTGTGGGTTCTATGATGCTTCTGTAGATCTGAGTTTGTGAGGAAACATTTCCCACAGTCAGTACAACTAAAAGGTTTCTCGACTGTGTGTGTTCTATGATGTAGCACTAGCTGTGCTTTTTTGAGAAAACTTTTCCCACAATCAGTACAACTAAAAGGTTTCTCCCCCGTGTGGGTTCTATGATGCCGCATTAGATGTGATTTTGTGATGAAACATTTCCCACAATCGGAACAACTAAAAGGTTTCTCCCCTGTGTGGGTTTTATGATGCCACTCTAGATGTGCTTTCGTAATGAAACGTTTCCCACAATCAGTACAACTAAAAGGTTTCTCGCCAGTGTGTGTTCTATGATGCACCACTAGCTGTGCTTTTTTGAGAAAACATTTCCCACAATCAGTACAACTAAAAGGTTTCTCCCCCGTGTGGGTTCTATGATGCTTCTGTAGATCTGAGTTTGTGAAGAAACATTTCCCACACTCAGTACAACTAAAAGGTTTCTCGCCTGTGTGTGTTCTATGATGCAGCACTAGTTTTGCTTTTGTGAAGAAACGTTTCCCACATTCAGTACAACTAAAAGGTTTTTCCCCTGTGTGGGTTCTATAATGCGTCACTAGTTGTGCTTTCGTGAGGAAACATTTACCACAGTCAGTACAACTAAAAGGTTTCTCCCCTGTGTGGGTTCTATGATGCGTCACTAGTTGTGCTTTCGTGATGAAACATTTCCCACAATCAGTACAACTAAAAGGTTTCTCGCCTGTGTGTGTTTTATGATGCAGCACTAGTTTTGCTTTTGTTAAAAAATGTTTCCCACATTCAGTACAACTAAAAGGTTTCTCCCCCGTGTGGGTTCTATGATGCCACACTAGATGTGCTTTCGTGATGAAACATTTCCCACAATCAGTACAACTAAAAGGTTTCTCGCCTGTGTGTGTTCTATGATGCTGCATTAGATGTGCTTTTGTGATGAAACATTTCCCACAATCAGTACAACTAAAAGGTTTCTCCCCCGTGTGGGTTTTATGATGCCGCATTAGATTTCCTTTTGTGATGAAACATTTCCCACAATCAATACAACTAAAAGGTTTCTCCCCCGTGTGGGTTCTATGATGCTTCTGTAGATCTGAGTTTGTGAGGAAACATTTCCCACAGTCAGTACAACTAAAAGGTTTCTCGCCTGTGTGTGTTCTATGATGCAGCACTAGCTGTGCTTTTTTGAGAAAACGTTTCCCACAATCAGTACAACTAAAAGGTTTCTCCCCCGTGTGGGTTCTATGATGCCGCATTAGATGTGATTTTGTGATGAAACATTTCCCACAATCAGTACAACTAAAAGGTTTCTCCCCTGTGTGGGTTTTATGATGCCGTACTAGATGTGATATTGTGAAGAAACATTTCCCACATTCAGTACAACTAAAAGGTTTCTCCCCTGTGTGGGTTCTATGATGAATCACAAGTTGTGAGTTTCTGAGGAAAGATTTCTCACTTTCAGTACAGTGAAATCTTTTTTCAGCCCTGTGGATTTTCTGATGCATTGTTACGGAATTCTGAAGAGCGAAATGTCTTCCACATTCAGGGCTTTTAAAAGATGTAGAAGGCCTCTCTGTTGGGGTAGTGCTCTCTGCTGTATGGGTTTCCAGGTGGCTTCTTATGCAATCACTATGATTGAAACCACTCTCACACTCAGTATGTGGAAAATGTCTCTCTTGCGTGTGAGAGTTTAGGTGGAGTGCTGGGTTCACCTCGTGTGTGAAAGAGTTTCCCCGTTCTTCTCTCTTCTCCCTTCTCTTTTTTTCCTGTGTGACTCCGTCACCTGCTGGACATAAAAAGAAGGCACTAATCACATGTTGGGACCACAGAGGTATTTCTGCGTCTCCTGATACCAAAATCCCTGCTCTAAGATTATCCCACATTTCTTACGGAAGAAATGTAATCTCTTACATGATTTCATTTGATTTCATGATCTCTTGTTGTCCCACCTTTCATACAAAAGAGCAAAGCAATTTGCATTAAAATTAAATAATTACAAATTACTGGCTAATGTTCAAGGCACCTTCTATATCTAAACAAAGAAATATGACAGCAGATAAAGACCATACGGCCTTTCCCTTCTGCCCTTCCATAGCATCTTTGACTCTGCTCTCTCTTTCTCTGCAGCATGGCTAAAACCTGTCGCTTCTTTCTCTATAACAACATCAGAAACATTTGTCCCTTCTTTTCTACACAAACTACTGAGAACCTCATCCACTACTACTGAACATTTTTTATAGCGCTACAAGACATACGCAATGCTGCACAGACACATATATAAAAGATAGACCCTGCTCGTCAGAGCTTAAAGTCTAGTCAAGACAGATAACACAGTAACTGTGAACACGGGATACAGCTAGGGGGGGGGGGGAATGATAAGGAAACACAAAGGAGATCAGGCAACTCAACCTACAAAAGTGGCATGGAAGAGGTGAGTTTTGAGCCTCAGTTTGAGAAGAGCCAGTGATGGCACCTTACATAAAAACTCAGGTAGTTTATTCCAGGCATAAGGAGTAGCAAGGCGAAAGGAGTTAAGTCTGGAGTTAGCAATTAAAGAGAAGGGCACAGATAGAAGAGGTTTGCAAGAAGAGCCGAGTTCCCAAGGGGGGGGGGGGTGTAGGGAGAGAAAAAGAGAGGAGAGGTAGTGAGGAGCTGCAGAGTAAATGCTCTTATAGGTCAGCAGGAGTAGTATTTTGGCAATGAAGTGACTTGAAAAGAGGGGTAATATGAGCAAGACGAAACTGGCGGAAGATTAGCCACGCAGCAGAGTGTTGAAGAGATTGAAGGGGAGAGAGATGATTCAGAGGGAGACCAGCAAGGAGCAGGTTACAGTACTCTAGATGGCAGATGACAAGTGTTTTATTATCCTAAGACTGAGAAAAGAGATAGGGGAGACGAGGGTTAGAGGGAAAATATGAAACAATTTCAAGTGGCGGTGAGACATCCAAGTAGCAATGTCAGAAAGGCAGGCAGAGATCCGGGCCTGGATTGCCGGAGAGAATTCAGCTGTAGAGAGGTAGATCTGGGAGTCATAAGTGTAAAGATGGTACTGAAAGACTTGGGAAGAGATGAGTGCACCAAGGGACTGGGTATAGAGAGAGAAAAGGAGTGTGTCCAAAACAGATTCTTGGGGTACCGCAAGTGAGAGCGGGATAGCAGCAGAGGAGGATCCACCCAAACAAACAATGAAAGAGTGATGGGAGAGATAAGAAGAGAACCAGGACAGTACAGAGCCCTTAAAACCAAGCAAGGACAAGGTATCAACGAGTAGCAGTAGTAATACTTTGGAGGAAAGATGTGAGAGAGGAGATATGGCAGAGATGTTTAAATATCTCTGTGGTATAAATGCTCAGGAGGAGAGCCTCTTTCATTTGAAAGCAAGCTCTGCAATGAGGGGACAATTTATTTTATTTATTTATTCAACAAGTTTTTTATACCGCCTTCTCCTACAATCAAAGCAGTTTATGTTAAATAAACCTTACAGAGAACTCAATATGTAAACTTAGGAAGGGGTGATATGCAAGGTTTGCAAAGAGGCAAAACATATGTACAAGAGTTAGATATTGTTTTAGGCATGTGAAATAAGGGGGAACAACTAGGTATTGTCTCTGAAGTGATTGGTGAAAAGGAAGGTTTTGAGATGTTTTCTGAAGTCCTTTAAGTCCTTTGTTATCCTTACCTTCTCTAGGAGGGAATTCCAGATGGCGAGTGCCGCTAATGAAAGAGCCCTCTTTGTTGGTGTAAGAACTAGGAGTTGAAATGGTGTCTCTGGTGCTCTGTCTCTTAGGTCTGCTGTTTAGTTTTGTGCATATCAATGAGTTCCTGTAGAATTCCGGCTGATGTGGTGTTTCTTATCTTGAAGATAGTCAAGGCAGTTTTGTATCTGGCACATGAGGTAATTGGTAGCCAGTGAAGCTGATATAAGAGCGGTGTTTGGCGGATTCTGTGATGATGTGGGCAGCCTTGTTCTGGGCTAGTTGCAAGGGATGAGTAGTTTGAGTTGGAAGACCTTGAAAAAGGGAGTTACAATAGTCCAGCATGGGGATTATAACTGCTTGACAGACCGTGCAGAAGTGAGCCAGACTGAGGAGGGGTTTTAGTCTTTGGATAATAGTGAGCTTTTGGAATGCGTTCCTGGAAGTTCTGTTGATGTGGGCTTGTAAGTTTAGAAAGTGATCAAGGGTGATACCAAGGTAGCATACTTCCTCTTTTACTGGGATTAGAGTGTCCGTGATAGAGACTGATGGGGGGGGGGGGGGTAAAGGAAGAGTCCCATTTTATGAATAGCACTTCAGATTTTTTGAAGTTGACTTGGAGTTTGTTGGAAGCCAGACAGTAGCTCATCTCCTGCAGGCATTTAATGATAGCCGTATAGTCTGGCATGTTGAGATGGATAGGGGAATAGACCATGTCATCTGCATAAATGGCATAGTTAATTTTGTGCTGCTTGAAAATGCTGCAAACTGGTTGTAAGTTGGAAGGGCAGGCAGGAGAGTGGATGTGTTTGAACCAACTTTGACCTTTTGTTGTCTGTCAGTGGGATAGGATTGGAACCAGTTGAATGTTGTGCTGTGAAATCCAATGTTATTTATTTATTTATTTATTTATTGAAAGTCTTTTCTATACCGCGCTTTTCAAATTCAGCTCGGTTTACAGGAAACAACAACTTTGTCCAGTCATGGAGGCCCGCACTGGACTTACAGAGAACAGGGTTGGTAAAACTTGGGTTGAACTGGGTAAACTATATACAGGTTCTAGACTAGGTATTTACATTCTTGGTTACTATAAACAATCTTAGTTACTATGTGCATGGTCCTATTCAGGTTCTGGTGGAGCTAACTTGTTGTGCCAGTGTCATGTATAGTGGGTTGCGTGGGGTTGTTGTTTAGTTGACTGGGGACGAGTGGTCGTTGTGTGGTGCCATAGTGTTGCATGAAGAGGTGATGTTTCAGGGCCTTTCTGAAAGCTGTGAGGTCTGTAATGGACCGGATGTTAGGTGGGAGTGCATTCCAGTACGAGGGGGTGTAGAACTCGAAAGCTCTCCTTTTTGTTGACTGCGAGCATTTTGTGATCTTGCTGGGAATATTCAGGGTGTTTACTGTGACTGATCTTCTTGCTCTGTTTGTGGGAGTGGGGGTGATGAGATCAGTGATGGAGGTGGAGGTGATTCTATTGATGGCTTTGAATGTCATCAGCAGGGTCTTAAAGGTGATTCTACAATGGACTGGCAGCCAGTGAAGGTGCTTCAGGATTGGTGTTATGTGGTCTCTCCTAGATGCACCGTGTTGAATTCTGGCTGCAGCATTCATGGCTAGTTGTCGTGGGATCAGCGAGTTTTTTGGTAGTCCCTGTAGGATGATATTGGCATAATCAAAATGGGGAATGATTAGTGCCTGGTAGACTGTACTGAAGTCATCCGGGTTTAGCAGAGGTCATAGGTGGCGGATTGTGCGAATCTTGAGATATACTGCCTTGACGGTGTTATTTATATGGGCTTTCATGTTCAGCTGTTGATCGAGTGTTATCCCTAGGTAACGGATGGTTGGCTTGCTTTGAAGTTCGGCGTCTCTTACTTTTAGTACCGCCAATGTTAGTTGGTTTAAGAAGATGCTGTGTGATTCAATGTCGAAGGCCAAGGAGATGTCAACAAAGACAATAAGGAATCCAGTTTATATGTTGTCGATTCCTCTTAGGAGTATGTTGAACAGATGTATGAGGAGAGTCTCAACACTATGATTAGGATGAACTTCATTTTGGTGTGGTTCCAGAGAAGCATACAGGTCAATATGGTCTTGCAGTTGTCTCTGCAACACATTTTCAATTATTTTGGATAGAAAGGGCAGGCTGGGAATAGTGGAAAGTTTCAGGAACAGAGCTGTTGTTGAGTTGTATTTTTGGATGTTTGAGAGTAGGGGGCATGTATTCTTGAGAGAGGGATGAGCTTATGGTGTTTTGGATACAGTTGGCAACTTTGTCCTTGACTGATTTGATCCACATGACTGGGCAGGGGTCAGAGGGCACTGTACTGGTTTTTAAGGCAGTGATGGTGTGGAATATTTGCTCCGTAGTTCAGTATCATTTGTGTTTGATGTTGGTTTCTGCAGTTGAGGTGTTGGATGTGTTTGGTATTGAAGTTCTTAAGGGTGGTTTGTTCTTGTTGATGAGGATCTGCAAAGATCTGGGGATGGATAGTGTCTTCTTTGTGGGATGGATTCTTCATGAGTGTGCGGACAATTTCAAATTGTCAAGGCTTGTTGATGACTTTTAAGATAAGGTTGGTGTGGTATTCTCGATTGTGCTTGTTGATCAGATCATTGTAGTCTCTTTGCATTTTCTGGTATTGAAGAAGGGTGGCTTGTGACCAGTCATGTTTCCATTTATGCTCTAACTGGCAAAGTTTTTGTTTCTTTTCTGATATTGCGTCAGAATACTACAGGGCAGATTTGGATCTTTCTTCTCTATTTCCAAGATTTGGGTGCTAAGGAGACTTCACTGATGCATTGATGGTGCAGTTCCAAGTTTTAGTTGCCTCTTCTGGATCTGCAAAGTCCTGGCAGAGGCTGGTCTTGGTTATATCCTTTAAATCTTCTTTCAGAATGGGGTATTCTCTGTGATTTTCCTTGTTGAGGGTGGTGAACCTTGAAATGTATAGCATGGTAATCTGACCAGGATATTGGTGAGTGAAGGTCTTTGGGACAAAGATGAGGTCCAGAGTAGAGTAGAGTAGGGGCGAAACATGGTGACGGAATTCAAAAGGCATGGGACAAACACAGAGGATCCCTTTACAGAAATAGGAAAAAAACAAAATAAACGGTACCATCTAACTTCTGAAACCATATAACGTCTCAACAAATAGGGATGTCCTACATGGAGTGGTGGGTTTACCCCTGAACAAGGATATGGGGAGGGGTGGCCTGCGCGGAGCGACAGGTGCACCTACTCTTGCATCTTGCTGGGCAGACTGGATGGACCATGCTGGTATTTATCTGCCGTGAACCACTATGTTACTATGTTACTATGAGCCTGAGTGGTGATAGGAACCCTTGAGGATTTGGCAGAAGTTAAGTGATTCCATTGCCTTGTGAAAGTAGCTTCTTCTCTGCTAGGTGCGTAGCTCAGATTTAGGTTTCCTAGTAGTATAAGCAGCTTATGAGGAGAGCTGGCCAAACATATGGCTTTGAGGATGTCAGATGTCTCATCAGCGAGAGCGTTTGGGGCTCTGTAAGTAAGACAAATGGCTAGGTCTGTTTTCTATCGTGATTAAGCCACAGTGTTCGTGGCTTAGAGATTGAGATATTTTAAATTTAAATTTAAGGTCCATTCGCACCTCTCTTGTGGATGTGTGGACGTTTGAAGGCAGTAGGGGATCGAGGAGTGATCTCAGATAGAATGACCTGGTCAGTGCTTTTTGGCCAGGATTTGGTGATGCAGAGGATGTCAGTCTGGGTGTTATTGAATATAGTCTATGATGGTGTTTCTTGTTTCAGACGGAGCTAGCATTGATTAGCCCAATGTTAACTGGAGTGATTAGCGTGTGCAGGGTGTGGTAGCCAGTTGTGTGAGTGTTGGTTTGAATTCTTATTAATCTGTGGTTTGTCTGTAGGCATGCTTATGAGGATTCATCCATATGTGTGGGTGGCAAGGTATGTGTAGTAGGGGAGGTTGTAGGGCTGTTGTGGGTATATTTATGGTATAGCTAGCTGTTGATGAGTGGCAGTGTAGTATCCAGATGAGAAGGGCATACAATACTTGGTTGGCTGGCAACATTGGATTCTGTGGCATTATAGCAGTTTTATGCTTTTTGGTAGAATCATAGGAGGGTAGGAGTGGGGCTCTTTCAGCAGTGAGTTCCATTTCTGATGAGTGGTACTTACAGTTTGTTGTTTTCTTGCTGAAAGTGTGTCTGATACAATCCGAAGTGTCTAGATGTGTGGGGTGAGGGTTTTCTGCTTGTGAAAGGGGTGAGGTCAGCAGCGAGGTCTTCGAGGTTGTTGAGGTTTTTCGAGGTTGTTGGGCTTAGTGTTGGCAGTTTTGTGTTTGGGTTGAGCTGCTTTTTGCGTATCTGCCTGCTTTCCCGCCTAAGGGCCTAAGGTACAGCTGCAACTGAAGGCATTTCTTTTCTAAGTTGCTGTGATGGGCCCTGATTGGCCTTTAGATGGAGAGTGGAGGGGTTTCAGCCTCCCACTCTCTTTTCTGATACCGATTTGGGCTCTGTGTCTGAGGGTGCAGTCTTGCAGCGCCTGATGGATGAGGGTGAAAGGGGATAGATTCAGGAGTAATATGCGGAAATATTTCTTTTTGGAAAGAGTGGTAGATGCCTGGAATAGTCTCCCAGTGAAAGTAGTAGAGATGAGGACAGTATCTGAATTCAAGAAAGCAGGGGACAAACATGAATGTGCTGCTGAGAAATATACATGAAGACTACAGGAAGCAATGTAGAAGAGAGACTGATTGAAGATATGATGGACTATATTATTTTTTAAGTACTGTACAAGGATATTCCTGAAGGGATGAAGTTAGAAGAACCATCTATATATCTATAGGGGAAGGTAGGCCAATCCTTGTGGGAGCCTTGAATACAGTACCGCAGGTTTCACCAGACTCATCTCCCACTCAGCTCTGCAGGTTCTGTATCTAGAGCTGAATTATATATTGATGATTTATAAAATACTGCTTATTGTACCTGGTGGGTACTGGGTGTTAATATGGCTGGAAATTGCTATGTCAGCACATTTTCTGGACGTGTCCTATCTCTAGAACCTGGAAGAATGGTAGATACAGTATAATAGATCAGCCCCACCGTCTGCTGGAAACGCAGATTCAGTCATACAGTCCTTACCCAGGGAGATCAGAGTCTCATAATTCTCCTTCATCACCTCCCTGTAAAGCTCCTTCTGCCCTTCATCTAAATACTTCCACTCCTCCTGGGAGAAAGAGACAGCGATGTCCTCAAATGTCACCCGCATCTGAAACACAAACCAGAAACACACTCAGGGGCACATGGAGGTGCTCAGAGTACATTAGATGTCGCTGGCTTTATTCTCCTCCCCTAGAAATCCAAGGGAGCTCTGCATTTAAAACCTGTAGGAACAGACCCAGAAGCTATTATCGGTCTCCAGAGCACCGGGGGTGGAAGCACCTTGAGTGGATCTCTCTGTCTACGTTTTTATTCTTTTTCTTTTACTTGCTTTGAATAGTTTTAGCTGCCTGTACCTCATCTGTCTTTTTGGTGTTACTGTAATTGCACTGCTTTACTTACTGCCTGTGTTTAACATGGTAACATACTGTAGTATATGACGGCAGATAAAGATCAGTATGGTTCATCTAGTCTGCCCAGCAAGGTGGCAAGAGGCGGTGCACATGCCGCTACGTGCAGGTCACAACTCCGCATGCCTTGGGTTTAGAGGTGTACTAACTGCTCTGCGTAAGTCACCCCTATTTTTTGAGATATAAGAGATAGTTATGTTTATTTTTATTTTATCCTGTTGCTTTACAGGGATCCACTGTGTCTGTCCCATGCCATTTGAGGGAGGAGTGGCCTAGTGGTTGGGGCAAGGCACTACAGGCCAGAAAGTTGGTGGTTCAAATCCCACTAGAGGACAGCAACCTTGGGCTGGAAGGACTGGGGTTTCTAGTCCCACAGGTGCTCCTTGTGGTCTTGGGCAAGCCACTTAACCCTCCATTGCCCATGTTCCCTGTAAGTATTAGTGTATGTGTCTCATATCCCCTCATGTTAAATGTATCCCCCAACCGCTTTGACCCGGTGAAAAGTGGGATATAAATGCAGCTAAATAAATTAATTAATTAATTTGGATTCTGTCACTGTATTTGCCCCATCACTTCCATTGGAAGGGCATTTCAAGCATCCACTATGTAGATTTCTTTAGCCTTTAGAAAATAGTGGATGCAATATAGGAATTACCTTGCTTTAATTTTAAAAAAAAAAGAGTGTTAAAATTTTCAGCATGTTCTTTAAAACAACAGCTGCCCTGCAAGGTCTCTGGCTTAGAAAGTCAAACTCGTAGCTTACTGCCATTTATTTCTCACCCTCCCTTCCCTCCCCAGGGCTGGATGTTCTTAGTCAGCCCAAGACACACATTCACTTTCATAACTTTAGTGGAAAGCACTTCTATGTTGCTTTTCATCTACCAACTGCCCCACACACACTACATAAGAACATAAGATATGCCATACTGGGTCAGACCAAGGTCCATCAAGCCCAGTATCCTGTTTCCAACAGTGGCCAATCTAGATCATATGTACCTAGCAATTTCCCCAAAAGACACAGTGCAATAACTGTGGTGCTTCAATCCTCAGGAAAACAATTTGGAGCCTTTGAGCTTGTCCTACCCATCTTAAGCTATCTACTATGGAAAAATAATTGATTCAATTGAGGGAAGACTTAGCTGCAATAAAACAAACCTCCCCCGTGATACAGCTTGCAAACAATCCATGCAACTCCCTCAAAAAATCCAGCAATGCAAGAATAAATGGATGACAGTGGTTCTGGCCGGTTATGACGCATTACACGGAGACACCAACTCCACCTCGAGATACCCTTGCAGAATACCTTCTCTGCCTTGGTAAATAAGGATTCTCCATTAATGTAAACTGAGGTGGCCTTAAACAAGAAAGTCGACATCGATTTACAGATATCTAAACCATATAGACAAAAAGAGGGGCTTACCTCAATGATCATCTCTAGCAGCCCTTTTATTTAACATTTATCTCCAGCCAATCTGTAGTAACTTCCATAAGTTTAAAGTGGAGTATCACATCTATGCGGACAATATATCATTATATCTCCCATTTCTAATCATCTCTCCAGTCCAGTCCCTTCTTCTGGGTTGTGCTCCTCTTTCAGCAGCTTGGAGACTGAGTATGTCATCCTTTTGATGACCTCAGGATATATACTACTGGCACCACCCACCAGCCTCAGTACACTCAGTCTTCAAGCAGCTGAAAGGAGCAGTAAGCCAGAGAGAAAGGATTTCTGGAGAGACTTAGTTAGAAGGGGTTTATTTTTTCTTTCTTTGTTTTTCCTTAATCCCATTTACTTTTCTTTTGTTTGCTGCCAGCTTTAGAGGTGTTTTACCTGCCCTGCACCCCACCCCCCTCCTCTGCATTAGCTGAAGACTGGGGTTGGAGGAGGCTTATATCGCGGCTTGGATCAATGAGGTCTAAAATAAATAAATAAATAATATATACAATACTGGAAGGAGACTGGCAAAGATATGAGGCTGCTGGACCCTCCGTTTGAAGTAACGGGCCTTTGCGCTGCCTCCCGCCTCGATGCCAAAGCCCTAGAGAGGCGGCTGAGCATGAGGGAGGGAGGACAGACTCACGCGATTCCTGGCAGGAAGGAGCATCGGCGGTGAATCCACACGCTGCAAGATAAGAGGCAGCAGAGGAAACAGGATGAGCCGCGAGGCCCCCGAGTGAGTTCCGCGGTCATCGTGAAGGCGCGCAGCTGAGCCGAAGCGGCTGTGGGAGGTGAAGATCTCTGTCCTCCGGTTAGTTTCGCGTGCCAGAGAGTAGGCTGGGGAGAATGGCATGGTGAGGAAGCAGACAGCCCTGCATGGAAGGGGGAATAGTATTAGGTTTGGCAGCACAAGGTTTAACCTTTTGTTCTGTAGTGAGACATTTTTAGTTTTTTTTCTTTGTATAGATTCATGTAGGAGTTTAGTTTATATATATTTGTGTGTGTATATATATATATATGGAGAGAGAGAGCTTTAGATCTTTATCTATATATACCCTTTAAAAAAAAAGAAGGAAGTTTTTATTTTTAAAATTGATGGTCAAGATGCCTGCAAGACAGCAATGTCTAGTCTGTGGGGCTCGTTGGGGTGCAGTGTCAGACAGCGGTGTGTGTAGGGGCTGCACCTTGGAGAAAGTCTCAGTTGAGCAGGGTCTGCAGAACAGTGGGTCCCAGAATCCTCCAGCTTCTGAGTCTCAGGAGTCGGGAGAAGATTTAGAGGGTATTCTTGGGGAGGGCTCGCTCCAGTCCATAGCTTCGGAACAGCAGGCCTCCTCGCAACTCCAACCCCGGGACCTCAGCAGGAGAGGGAAACCTCAGTGAAGGGTTCTCCCTGGAGTTTGTGTTAGTACTATACAAGGCTTTCTGTCTGCGTCAACAGGGAGGTCAGGGACGCACACGAAGGCATGAGGCGGAGACCAAGTCCCTGGGGGAAATGGACACTTCTCCCAAGAGGGCCAGAACGGAGTTGGAAGAAGATCCTCTTTCTCCTATGTTGGAGGTGCTAGAAAAAGAGACCGCAGATCAAGAACTGGGGGAAGAGGAAGAGGAGCTCGAGGAGGGGGAGATCCCCGAGGAGCAAGCAAGAATTATGAGGGTTTTCCAGCGAGAAGTGTTGCCGGCTTTGATTGGTGAATCCTTGAAAGTTCTCAACATTACCACAGGGGTGCCTGCGGAGGAGGATGCCCTGGAAGATCCTTTGATTCAGGCAGTTAGGAAGTCTCAGAGGGTTTTCCAGTCCACAGAGTGGTCCGGCAAATGATCCAAGAGGAGTGGGATCAGCCGGTGTCCGGATTAAGGGGCGTGCGCTCAATGTCAGGTTTGTACCCATTGCCAGAAGCAGAAAAGGAGTTGCTAAAGTTGCCCAGAGTGGACAAGGTGGTTTTGGCGGTGACCAAGAAGACTACCATCCCGGTGGAGCACAGTGCAGCGCTTAAGGATGTCCAGGACAGGAAATTAGACATCTTGCTGAAACAAGCCTTTGACATTAGTGCCCTGGCCCTGCAGGTGTCGGTATAAGGGGCTTGGGTAGCCCGGGCTTGAATGAGGTGGTCTCAACAGCTACAGATGGTGGAGGAGTCTCCGGCAGGACCACAGAGCAAAGCGGCAAGAATTGAGTTGGGAGCGGCCTACCTGGTGGATAGTCAGTATGATTGTATTTGGATTTTGTCAAGGAACATGGCCTCGGTGGTGGCTGCTCAGCGGTACCTTTGTCTCCTCAATTGGGTGGCAGATGGTTCTTCCAAGTCCCATCTTAGCAGACTCCCCTTTAAGGGTAAGCTGCTTTTTGGAGAAGATTTGGACAAGTTGGTGAAGGACGTAGGTGAGTCTAAGGGCGGCAGGCTTCCGGAGGATAGATCCAAGCAGAGTTGCTTTCCTGCCCAGGGACGGGCTCAGCAGAGGGAGGCCCGGAGCTCGTGTACAGCTCGTCAGAGCCCCTTTCAGAGGGGTCAGTTTCCCTCAAGAGGTCAGGGATTCCGGGGGTTTCAAGGAGCGGGAAAGGCTTTGGGACCTTTTTGACCACCTCTGCCCTGAGAAAGTCACATTGAGACAGCGGGGGCTCGGGTGGGTATTCTGCCAGTAGGGGTATGTCTATGGCAGTCCTTTCCCACCTAAGCCTGGGTCACGTCCGACCAATGGGTCTTGGAGGTAGTGCGGGATGGTTATGCCCTAGAGTTTGCAAGGCCGGTCCTTCCCTCCTTCGTCCACTCACCTTGAAAATCGCTGGCCAAGCAGGCAGCGGTGGAGGAAAAATTGGCAAGACTTTTGGCCTTGGGGGGCAGTCGTCCCAGTGCCAAAAGACCAGTGCAGCTGTGGTCGATACTCCATTTATTTTGTGGTACCAAAGAAGGATGGTTCCTTCCGACCAATACTGGACCTCAAGTGTGTCAATCGGGTCCCTCGCTTTCGTATGGAAACGCTGAAGTCAGTGATTGTGGCGGTAAGGCAGGGAGAATTTCTAACCTCATGGAGGCATATTTACATATTCCCATCAGAGAGTCACATCAGCAGTTCCTGCGCTTCACGGTCCCAGTGGGTCACTTTCAGTTTCAAGCTTTGCCGTTCGGTTTAGCAATGGCACCACGTACTTTCACCAAAGAAATGGTGGTAGTGGCGACGGCTCTATGCAAAGAAGGGATTCTAGTCCATCCCTACCTGGATGATTGGTTGATCAGGGCCAAGTCCAGAGGAGTGTCTGAAAGCAACTGACAGAGTGGTCAGTTTCCTCTGAAGTTTAGGGTGGGTGATCAATCTGGCAAAGAGCAGATTGGTGCCCGCTCAGGAAATCAAATACTTGGGGGCTCCTTTTGACATGCTCTCGGGCAGAGTGTTCTTGCCAGTTCAGAGGGCAAGAGACCTCCGAAGCTTGGAGCGCGAGTCTATGGCTTGGGAGGCGCCCTCGGCTTGGCACTATCTGCAGGTGTTGGGAATCATGGCGGTGACGCTAGACTTGGTTCCCTGGGCCAGGGCGCATATGTGTCCACTCCAGCGGTCTCTTCTATGGTGCTGGTCCCATCAAAGACAGCCCTTGTTGATGTCGCTCCCCTGTGCCCTGGCGACCAAGGAGACCCTTCAGTGGTGGCTTGCTCCGGGAAATCTGGAGAGGGGAATGCCCCTCAAAGCTCCTCAGTGGATACAGGTAATGACAGACGCGAGTCTGTCGGGCTGGGGAGCCCACTGCGAGGGTCACTTTGCCCAGGGACTCTGGAGTGTTCAGGAGTCCCAATGACCCATAAACAGATTGGAGTTGCGAGCAGTGATCCTGGCTCTCAGAGCATTCCTGTGTTGGGTTCACAGGAGGGTGGTCAGAGTTCTTTTGGACATCGTGACAGCTGTAGCGTATATCAACCGGCAAGGAGGCACAAGCAGCCCTCTATTGGAAGAGGAAGCAGGAAGCTTATTTCTATGGGCCGAGGTTCATCTATTAGCCCTGTCGGCGCAACATATGGCGGGGTGGGGGGGGGGAAACGTCATGGCTGATTACCTCAGCAGGTACAAGGTGGATCAGGGTGAGTCGGAGCTCAGCCAGGAAGGCTTCAAGCAGGTGAAGCGCCGTTGGGGTATGCCTATCATGGACCTGATGGCACGCTGGGAGTCAGCCAAAGCGAATAGATTCTTCAGCAAAAGAAAGGAAAGGATGTCAGAGGGTTTAGATGCCCTAGTTCAAAGGTGGCCCACGGAGGGCTTACTGTATGTGTTCCCTCTGTGGGCGCTCATAGGCAGGGTACTTCAAAGGATAGAGGCACATCAGGGAGTTGGTGCTCCTGATAGCTCTGGACTGGCCGTGGCATCCGTGGTATGCTGATCTCATGCGGCTACTGGCGGACCGACCCTGGCAACTCCAGGTAAGAGAGGACCTGCTCAGGCAGGGGCCCATAACGATGCTGCAGGTGGACTGGTTCCCGCGTACGGCCTGGCTATTGAAAGGGCAAGGCTGCGTAAGAAAGGATATTCGGGGGGGGCGGAGCCTGAGCGGTTGCAGGATGGCAGCATGAGAATCTAGCTCCTCGGTTCCCTGGCTAAAATCCTGAGAGAAATTGAGAATCGGAGAGGGCTGTCTGTGAGGAAAACTCCTATAAGTGCCTAACGTGTCAGTGGGTATGGCTAACTGCAAACCAACTAAGTTGGAGTTTGCCGCTGGTAGTAATTCGGGCTCGAAGAGGGTAAAATCGGACCCTTTGTCCCCACACAAAATGGCTGCCACAAGAGAGTCGGAAGAGATGCTACGGGAGCTGCTGGGAGAGATTCGCTCTGTGAAGGATCTTGTCTTGGCGAATGGTGAAGCGCTGGGGAAGGTACATACTGAAATGCAGGATATGCGTGCACAAATGGCGAACTTTACCAATAGACTGGATACTCTCAGTGAGAAAGTGGCTGCTTATGATGGGAAATTTGCAAAAATGGATAAGGCCATTAAAAAGTTTGAAAAACTGGAATTGAGCCTGGAAGACCTTGCAAATAGGACTCGTAGGAATAACGTAAGAGTCTTAGGGGTCCCGGAAGGCGCTGAGGGGACGGACATGATTTCTTTCCTGGCGGGCACCCTGCCCTCGTTGCTGCGCTTGAAAGTGCCAGGGTTGCTTGAAATAGAGAGAGCGCACCGTGTCCCCGCCCAGCCCACTCTACGCGCCCGGGGGCCTAGACCGATCATACTCTGCCTGTTGAGGTATCAGCAGGCAGTGCAGGTTCTGGAAGCTGCCAAAGCCATGAGGTCGGTATCTTATGAGGGACATAAGGTATCCTTTTTTCCTGATTTTTGTAAGGATACAGTGGAGCGGCGGAAACAATTCCTTGCCTTGCGGCCCCGTCTACAGCATTTGCAGGCCCGTTATGGTTTATTTTACCCCGCGCGTCTCAAGATTACTTTAAATAACCAGACCAAATCTTTCGATGTCCCAGCGCTGGCAGAACACTTCATAACAGAGCAAGAGGCGCTCCAGATGCAGTAGGCTACAGCAGCTGAAGCCGGGCGGTGGCTGAGGATTGAAATAGAAGGCGGAAGAAATGCCGGACCAAGGTTTTTCAGGGCCTGACACCCCAGGTCTGCAGGGCTCTGTGGGACTCTCTCCTTTGTGTTTCTCTATGTGCTTCATGGTCTTGATTTATGCTGTGGAGAAATTTTTTGAATTATGATGTTTGATAGAATTGTCATTTTTTGTAATGTGTGGGTGCATAGACGGAGGATCTGGTTGGGAGTGTATTGCGCCCTGCGCAACGGGGGTCTTTATTTGTATGCTATATGATTGGGAGGCCTGTGACCGGGAGGTTTGATGGATGCTGTATGGCAATGTATAGGGGGTTGTTAGCGGTTTGTAACATGTTATCACTTGGGAGACATGGTGGATAGTATGATAGACAGTCCTCGATGCTCACCCAAATGATGTTTTCTCTTTCTGTGCATTAACACTGTGGTTGGGGGCGGGCTGGGGTTCTTTGTGGGCCATTTTGTAAGTGTATGTGCTCACCCAGGTTGTTTTTCTCCTTAAGGGAGGCTTTTGTAACACCTTGCAAGTCTGTGTGGGGATCGTCCTGCTCGGGTGGACTATATAATGTTGGTCGGAGTGCGCAGTCCATATTAGAAGAAATGCAGCGCTGTGAGGCTTATGGGGCTGATTAAGTGTTTATCCCTGAATGTCAAGGGAATTAATCACCCTATCAAGCGCAAAAAATATTATTATACTGTCAGAAGCAGAATGCAGACTTAATCCTACTCCAAGAAACTCATCTGAATACCAAGGAGACAGAAAAACTAGCATTAGGGAAGTTCTGCTTAGTAACTCATGCGCCCGCCTGTCAGAAAAAAAGAATGGAGTAGCGGTACTGCTTAGGAAATCCCTGAAATTTCAGGTTCTCTCGTCTCGGTCTGATGTGGAGGGCAGATGGGCTGGGGCACATCTATTACTGGAAGATCAGCATCTGTCTGTTTTTAACGTATATGCCCCTAACAATGATAATCCTGCCTTCTTCCATTCACTTGCCAAGGTAATCCAGGAATTTACGCAGCATCCTCTAGTTATTGGAGGAGATTTTAATCTGGCATTAGATCCTCTACTGGACCGCAAACCTATTAAGAAATATAGAAAGGAGAGAGCCTTGGAGGTGTTAAACTCGATGGTGGATGATTTTGGAGTGGTGGATGTTTGGAGGCTGCACCATCCTAACGAGTTGGATTTCACTTTTTTTTCTCAACCGCATGGCTCCTACTCAAGAATTGATTTCTTTCTAATCTCTCGAACATTGGTTCCATATGCGGCTTCTTCTGATATCCTAAGTACTAATGTCTCGGATCACGCTGCGGTAGGGCTTCTACTAGATTTTAGAGATGAGAACCGCAAGCATACGACCTGGTCCTTTCCGAGATACCTATTGGCTGAAGAGGCCTTCAGGCACCATCTTCAGGAAGTCCTGCGAGATTATTTTGCGTCAAATGCGCTGGCTGACACTCCAGTATGGGCCTGGTGGGAAGCATTTAAGGCAGTCCTGAGAGCGCGGATATCTAGCTATGTGATTGCCAAGTATAGGGCTGCCCGAATAGAGCTGGAAAATCTAGAGCAGCAGATACGAGCTGGGGAAAGACTCCTGCAACGCCAATTCAACGATCAAATCCTGCTTCGACTGCAAAAATTACGCTATGCTTATAATTCGGCTCTTAGTTCTGAAGTGGAACGGGCATCTTTCCCACTCCAGGCTAGATTCCATGTGGAGGCAAACAAGACGGGGAAACTTTTGGCCTCGCAACTCCGGCCGCGCTCTGATAAAACAAGGATAGTTAAGATAGAAGATGGACGCACAGGCCCTCTTTATAAGGATCAAGATATTTCGAACGCATTTTCTGAGTTCTATCAGCAATTATATACGGCTGGAACTGTCAAGGAGGAGGACGAACTGAGGGATTTCTTAGACCAGATTGCTCATCCACGTTTGGAGTACGAGCAAAGCGCAGCTCTTGGTACATCGATCCATCTAGATGAGCTCAAGCGGTCCTTAAAGGAGATGGAGCGTGGGAAAGCTGCAGGCCCAGATGGCATCCCAATAGAGTTCTACCAGCTATTTGTAGCAGACTTAGGTCCGCACTTGTTGACCTTTTATCAGGGCTTACATGATCAGGCGGCTAATCCTGGGGCCTTTGCGGAGGCCACTATAGTAGTACTCCCTAAGCCTGGAAGAGACCCCGGGCAGGTGGGTCAACTACCGGCCCATCTCGTTACTGAATGCTGATTATAAGCTATACTCCTCTATTTTGGCGGCCCGCTTAAAGGGTGTATTGGAAACGTTGATACATCCAGATCAGTGTGGCTTTGTAGCTGGGAGATCTACTAATGACAACGCTCGGCTGCTATGTAATATTCTGGATATCACCGATTCCCTGGCTGACCCTTATATTGGCCTCTCGTTAGATGCTGAGAAGGCCTTTGATAGAGTGGAGTGGCCTTTCTTATTCCAAGTTTTACGTTGGTTTGGGATTCCTTCTCAATTCATTGCTATGGTCAAGTTGTTATATATTAACCCCACAGCTCGGATCCTTGCGAATGGAGTGTTATCTCAATCTCTTGCTCTACACAGGGGTACGCGACAGGGTTGTCCAATGTCTCCTCTGCTATTTAATCTGGCCTTAGAACCACTGATGCTACTAATTCGGCAGACAGCAGAGATAAGGGGGGTGGAAGTCAAGGACCTCCATGTGAAAGTTTCTGCATATGCGGACGATCTTCTGTTGTTTCTCAGACCAGAATCTATTTCCATGGTAATGCATCATATTGGGCGCTATTCTGAATTGTCCGGTTATAAGGTCAACTGGACCAAATCTGTAGCCTTTCCTCTCAATAAATTTGGGATCAGGTCCATGGTGCAGCAATTTGATTTCAAATGGGAACCGGGAACAATAAAGTATCTGGGGGTTCAAGTTGGCGCTTCACTGGCAGAAGTTCTTCGAATAAACAGTGAACGTCTGAGGGAAACTATTCGCGGTTTTACTGTAAAATGGTCTCCTCTACATATCACGTGGTGGGGGAGACTGGATTCCATTAAAATGGTGCTGGTACCGAAGATAAATTATGTGCTGGGATGATTCCTGTGTTATTCCGAGAGTCCTTCTACGTAGAGCTTGAGAGGCTTTTGAGCCGTTTTCTCTGGAATGGGAAAACCCCCAGGATCTCGATGAAGAAGTTGAAGGCCTCCAAAGAAACCGGAGGGGTGCAATTTCCGGATTTTTACTGCTATCATTTGGCAGCTCTCATAAGCCAGGGTGCCTTGTGGACAGCGGAGCCTGGAGATGGGCCGAGACCTGTGTGGGTGGACCTCGAGGAGCGAAGGGTCACTCCATGCCCACTAAATGTGATCATGGGGATGACTTTTTCGGAGTCTTCTACTGCAGGGAATATTGTTTTCCACACGCAACGAGCGTTTCATACTCTGGCTCTCCGCTTTGAGAATCCTAAGTCTATAGCTGGAGAGATGCCTATTTGGCACAACCCTTTTTTTAAAATCAACAAGAAGACAATCGCCTGGAGTATATGGCAACATTGTGGAATCTGGAGAGTGAATCAGTTGGTGGGAGTGGCTGGTTGGAAGTCCTTTTTAGAGTTGCAAGAGGAATTTTCCTTGCCCAATGCTTGCGCATATCAATGGTTACAATTAAGACACTGTGTGAGGTATGCAATACAGAGTCGTGGCCTGACATTGGATAAATGGGACCTGGCAGATTTTGTTGTGGAACTACTCTCGAAGAAAGGTCGGATCTCCAATGTGTATGGCTTCCTCAGAAACCAGATGCCATTGCAGCTATTAGGCCTGCGATTAGTATGGGAAAAAGATCTGGATATGTGTCTTCCTCAAGAGTCCTGTTTTGCTCGGTGGGGGCCTTTGGTGCGGTCCTCCAGATCGGCCTCCCTCACTCAATCAATGTACTTTTTCGCACATAGGGCGTTCTGCACACCAGTTAAATTGGCCTAAATGGGACAAGACTCTGTCTCCGAACTGTTGGACTTGTGCTGGCAGTGCTGGAACGTTTAGGCACATGTTTTTTGATTGTCCCTGTATTAAGAAGTATTGGAATGATGTCTGGGGGAAGATCCAGCAGGCCTTAAGTTTTACGAGTCCCCTGTCGTGGAAAATAGTTGTGCTACGATCAGTGGCAGGAATTCCTAATCTTGCCAAAGAAAATCATTTTGTGCTGAACTACACACTGGCGCTTGCCATTAAGGTAATTCTTCTGCGCTGGAGAGACGCTGAGAAGCTAAGTTGGCTGCATTGGTGGCATTTAGTCTGTTTATACAGCCGATATGAGAAAGCCTATGATAACCTTTTTGCCTCAAGGGGCCTCCCAATTGAAAGTAAAAAGTGGTCTGCGCTGGATCAGTTTGCGGATCTGGCTGTGCACTGAGCAGGAAGGATGTTTTTCTTTATTGGACTTGCAAGGTGTTAGGGGTGGGAGGGGAAGTTATTGTAAGGTTCTAGGGGGTGCCCGAGGTTAGGGCACATCCCATAATGAACGGTATTTTGTAAAGGTTTGAATTTGTTGTGTCTTTTGTTTGTATTATAGTGTCATGTAAAATTAAAATATATGCAATAAAAAAAAAAAAAAAAAAAGAAAGGATATTCGGGGGCTATTATTTCAACTGTGTTGAAGGTGCATAAGCGTTCGACCTGTTTAGCGTATATTAGGGTACGGCGCATTTTCGATTACTGGTGTGAGGTCAGACAGAAGAGGCCCTTGAAAGTTTAAGTGCCTGAGGTGTTGGACTTTTTTCAGGCAGGTTTTGAGAAGGGGCTGGCAGCCAGCTCCTTGCGGGTGCAGGTAGCTGCTATCTCTTCTAACAGAGGCAAGGTTATGGGTAGAACATTAGGGGAGCACCCCGATGTGGTTTGTTTCTTTAAAGCAGTGAGGCGTCTGCGGCTACAGCTAAGGTTGGCAGTTCCTCCATGGGATCTCAATCTGGTGTTGGACACCTTAGCAGGTGTGCCTTTTGAGCCGGTGGAATGTGCTTCTTTAAAGGATTTGACGCTTAAGACCGTTATTCTGGTGGCCATTTGCTCAGCCAGGCGTGTGTCGGAGTTGCAAGCCTTGTCGTGTCGTCCACCGTTCCTCGTTTTCTTCAAAGAGAAGGTGGTGCTGTGGACGGTTCCATCATTTTTGCCCAAGGTGGTTTCTCCCTTTTCATATGAATCAGTCGGTGTCTCTCCCTTCCTTTGCCAATTTGGGGGAGGGGGAGGCATGGTTGTGTCTTCTGGACATGTGCAGGATTCTAAAGCATTATCTTAAGTGTACTAAGGCATTTTGCAAGTTGGAGCATTTGTTTGTGTTGTTCGGAGGGCAGTGCAGGGGAGAAGTGGTGGCCAAGGCTTCTATTTCTAGGTGGATTAGGGAGGCCATTGCTTCTGCTTATATTCTAAGGGGAAGGCAAGTCCCGTTAGCTTACCAGGTTCATTCCACGCGGACTCAAGCCACTTCATGGGCAGAGTTTAGTTTGGTTCCTCCGCTAGAGATTTGTAGGGCAGCTACGTGGTCTTCCTTACATACCTTCGCCAAGCACTACAGGTTGGATGTTCAGGCGGCGGCAGATGCCGTTTTTTGGGGAGCGGTGCTTCAGTCCAATTTGGCAGGCACCTCCCATGCTTGAACTTCTCTGTTACATCCCAGAAGAAGGAACTGGACTGGAGAGACAATTAGGAAGAAGTAATTTGATCTTGCCTGATAATTAATGTTCCTGAAGGATCTCCAGTCCAGTCCCTGGTCCCGCCTGGGGTGCTGATGTAGGCAATAGTTACCGGCCCTAAGTGATTCAGGAATAATAATAAACCTGAGGAGGATTTGTCTTTGGCAGGTTTTTCTCTCGGGTTCCAGTAGCAAAGCGGACGAGGCAGTCACATGGCCCTGCTTTCAAGATTGCTAGTATGTTAGGCAAGGGCCTTATCAGGTAAGCCTCCTCCTCTGGAGGGAGGGGGCCTGGGTCTTCCCTTTCCTGTGAGGGGGGAGCTGTTTTCTGTATATTGTTTTGCATTTGTTAGTTTATTGCAGAGGTACTCAAATCCAGTCCTGGAGGGCTGCAAACCAGTCAGGTTTTCGGGATATCCCTAATGAATATGCATGCAATATATTTGCATGCACTGCCTCCATTGTATTTGAATCTATCTCATGCATATTCATTAGGGATATCCCGAAAACCTGACTGGTTTGTGGCCCTCCAGGACTGGATTTGAGTACCTCTGGTTTA
Source organism: Ichthyophis bannanicus (assembly GCA_033557465.1). NCBI lineage: Eukaryota > Metazoa > Chordata > Amphibia > Gymnophiona > Ichthyophiidae > Ichthyophis > Ichthyophis bannanicus. The sequence goes on along the minus strand of CM066031.1, from coordinate 64,862,496 downwards.
TTGGTTTAGTTGTTTTTCCGTTAAGTTTGCTTTGTCAACAGGATACCGAGGCTGGTGGGTGGTGCCGTGGTATATATCCTGAGGTCATCAAAAGGATGACATACTCAGTCTCCAAGCTGCTGGAAGAGGAGCACAACCCTGAAGAAGGGACTGGACTGGAGATCCTTCAGGAACATTAATTAGCAGGTAAGATCTAATTACTTCTTTTATATTGCAAGCCCTAACCTCCATCTGATAATGTCCTGCTTCAGTGAATTCTCAAAGTGTCTTAACTCCCATAATCTGCAGATGAATTTAAAGAAAATTGATATACTACAGGTAACCAGGAAACAAGACTTTAAACCTCCCTCAACTATAAACTTAAAAGAAGCTGTTTTACAGGTAAAGAACAAGGTGAAATACCTTGAGATTACTCTAGATCAATCTCTTAGCATGGCCACCCTTATAAAATTAACCACTGGTAAGAGCTATTACAAACTAAAGATGATTCAGAGGTTGAGACCACTGCTATCAAGCTATGACTTTCGGTCGGTCGTTCAAGCATTGATCACCCATTCTTTGATTATTGCAACAGCATTTTCCAGGGCCTCTCCAAACAGGCAATAAGCCAGTTACAGATGGCCCAACATGTGGCCGCCCAAATTATTTGGAAAGTTAATAGAACTGAATATATCACACTTATATTATATGAATTTCACTGGCTGCCAATTTATAGCTGTATAAAATACAAATTACTCATGATCACATCCAAACTTCTAAAGAATATAGCTCCATCATACCTCAACTCTCAACAGCCTCATAGTTCCCACAGACCTCTGCAAGGCTAACCACTTGATGAGCAACATAGCCTTTACATACACTGCACCCATGAACTGGAATTCCCTCCCTGATAAGCTCAGATCCATTAATGATCACTCTGCATTTCATAGGGCCATTAAAACCCATCTCTTCGCTGAGCACTTTGCAACCCACAGGACCAAGTCTAGGTTTACCCAACCTAGTTTTCCCGTCCATGAATTCTAATATAGTTGACAACCCTTGAGCTTAGCAAATATGTTGGGAATGGAATTATCTTTGTAAATATGTTATTTAAATATGTCACTGTATAAAGTTGATATTGAATTAGGCGAAATATCTGTATATAATTCTACCACCTCACTCTGTTATAATTATGTTCAATGGAAGAAGCTTTGTTGTCTAAATTCTCTTTGATTACTGGATTGGGAAAGTGAGGATGGTAAAGGGGAGATGAGGGGGAGGGGCTTCAATGTGTTGGTAGGAGGGGAGACAATTAGTGAGTATGAGGAGTAGGACGAGAAAGTGATAAGGAGCCATAAAAGAGAGAGATGGAGAGGAGAACAGAAGTCAGAAGAAATAAAACGATATGTGGCAGAAATTGCAGGTGATGAGATGCACCACAGGACAGCTTTAAGAGATTTTCAGCCATGGGTTGGGATAATAAGGAAGAGGAGAGAGACAGCTGAACAAGATCACAAACAAAAATACTGAAAAGTAAGGCACTCTAGCAATGCTAAGATAAATAATATATACAGGCAGACTTTCCAAGCAAGTATTTAGAAAAAGCCAGACCCTAGCCAGAAGCCCTGCAGCCATTCTCCTGCCCCTCTCCACAGCACCAGCTCTAGCCCTGGCTCCTTCCCACCCTGTCCAGCCCATGGGGTAGCTTTGACTTTGCCTGGTAAGTGCTGGAGCTCGGCTTCTCTTCTAATGGTGGAAGAAGGAGGAGTTTCTATCACAGAAGCCCATGAAGATTTTTTGAGTAAAAATGGTTGCCCATCCCAGCAAAGAGAGAGGAAATATTAACCACATTCAGAGCCTGGAACAAGAACCAGATGTTTCCAGGGCCTTGCACATAATCCCCAAGTTTGTTGTTCTTAAGTACTGTGGAGTCAGTGTCCATTCACGGCGACCCTACGGGTAGTTTTCATAACCATGTTCATAAGAACATAAGATATGCCATAATGGGTCAGACCAAGGTCCATCAAGCCCAGTATCCTGTTTCCAACAGTGGCCAATCTAGGTCATACGTACCTAGCAGTTTCCCCAAAAGACACAGGTTCCGCAATGCTTGTACTAGGTCAAGCATTGATATCCTGGGTCCCTTCTTAATAATGGTTTATGTACTGTCATGAGGCTGGTGCTAATAAAGATGCAGAGTTGCAAAGAAACCCTGTTTCTCACAGAGCTCTAGATGTGCAATTACCTCAAAGCACAGCTAGAGGGGGCAGGAGTGTTCCTACAGAGGCTAATGAGCGTAGGAGAGCTAACCAATTGCATCTGGAAATAAGTCCGGGAGATTCAAAGGGAAAATCCCTTTATAAACGGAAGCTTAATGCTAGCAAGGGAGGAAAAGCAGCAGGAAAGGCAGCAGCAGGAGAAGCAGCAGCAGGAGAGGCAGCAGCGGATGCAGCAACTGCAGCCAAGGAGGCAGCAGATGGAAGAGAAGGAACAAGGAGCACGACTGAAGAAGGAAGGAGAGTCCTGAAAGAAGGAATCCTCCCTGAGCAAGCCCAGAAGGACAGAAGTCACAGAGTTAGAGTTCAGAGGGGCCAAGCTACGAGAGCCGCTGTTCACAGGGAGTCTGCTAAGGACAGCAGTCAGGCTGGAGGGTGTGCCATTCCCAGCTTAAGCAACGTTCCTGAGTCCAAAGCTGAGAGAAGTATACAGAGAGCCAGAGAGCCAGGCTTGGGGGAAAGCCTTCAGTCATTGGAGTATGCTGAACAAGCTTCACCAGTACCCAAAAGAAAGGAGTTTCTAGCAAAGCTACTTTGTCACTGAAGTATAGAGCTGGTGAATCCTCACCAGGTTTTCCTAAGCTTTCAGGAAGTCCAGCACTACCCAGAAGCTACCGACAGAAAGCCTGTTGTCAGAGAGACATTCTTGAGAGAGAAGGCTCCAGAGCTTCAAGCTACAGAAACTCAAGGTATGGAAGCTTTATTCCTATTAAAGAAAGCTTGACTCCTAAAAGCACTGCTAAAACTAAACCACAGTTTATAAGAAGAGGAAAGAAACCAGAGCTGTTTAAAGAAATACCAAAAGTCTGTAGAGCACAGTTTTATTGGAGGCAAGATACCAGAGACAGTCCATGTAAACTTGTAACAGACAGTGACAGCGTTTGCACTGAGGGGGAAACTAGTGAAGCAGAATCTATGGAGATAGAAGGTGTAGATACTATTCCCATTCCTCAGGAAGAGGCTATGGATTGTAGTTTGTGTGTGGCTACTAGCCTGGAATCCATAGCGACATTGTAAATAAGAAGAAGCCTTGTTTAGTTGGTTTACCCTGGAATGAATTGAATTCCTCCATTTAACCTTTGCAACTAATTGTGAAGATATCAACAGTTGGTTTGCCTGTTTATTACTGGAACCTTTATAAAAAAAAGGACATTCTTTGATTTCCATTGTCTTAATGAACCCTTGCACAGAGGGGAAATAAAATCCTCGTTTCCCTACACTCATGGCTTAATTATTGTGTGCTCACAAGGAGCTGAAATCCATAAGACCAATCTCCATTTGGCCTTAAATACCCCATGCTCCTTGAAAATAAAATGTGATGTGCAGCATGCCCTTACTGCCATTGGCCACCAGGGGATGCCGCCATGACAGTACCTTTCCTCCAGGAACTTGTCCAAACCTTTTTTAAACCCAGCTACACTAACAGCCTTTACTACATCCTCCGGTAACAAATTCCAGAGTTTGATTACACGTTGAGTGAAAAAATATTTTCTTTTATTAGTCTTAAATAGTTTACCCTGTAGCTTCATTGCATGTCCCCTAGTCTTTCTATATTCTGATAAGGTAAACAATCGATCTACGTTTACCCATTCCACGCCGTTCATTAATTTATAGACGTCTATCATATCTCCCCTCAGCCGTCTCTTTTCCAGGTTAAAGAGCCCTAACCTTTTTAACCTTTCTTCATAGGAGTATCCTTCCATCCCCTTTACCATTTTGGTGGCTCTTTTCTGAACCTTTTCTAATAATGCTATATCCTTTGTTCGGTGGCTCATAGTTGATAAAGTGGCATCCATATCTGCTCGTATTCTGTCGATCCATCTCATTGCTGCCTTCCTCTTCTGCGTTGACTTTCTACAGACTCATAGTTCATGAAGAAAACTGTTGCAGAATGCACTAACAGGCAATTTTGCTACTACTCAATCTAATCAAGGGCACCGACAAACCCAAATCTGGCTTCATACTCATCTTTCTAGACATAAAAGGAACATTCAACTCCATTCCACATGACAACATAATTCAGCACCTAAAAAACTCTTGGATTAGCAGACACACTCCTCAGATGGTTCAAGTCCTACTTGACAGACCACAACTGCAAGTAAGACTAGACCTGAGAAGATGAGAGTGCTGAATAAATCTCTATCTGCTTTCCCAGAATCCTCTCTGAAAACTTCATCTTGAAATGAGTGAATGAAAACAGTGTCTCTGTATCTCTGTGTGTGTATGTTTACCTTTGAAACTGCTGACAAGACGATTTGCAGACAGAATGCTTTAGCCATGACTACATATAAACCAGAAAAAGACAGGAATTGGGGGTGGGGTTTAAAGGACATGAGACATAGAAATAAGACCACGCAAAGAACCATACAACAAGAGAAAAAGAAAGAAATGTATTTCCAAGGCTGTTGTAAGGAATAACTATATAAGGGAAAAGCAACAAATGGGTTAAAGAGAAAAGACTGGGTCACGAATGTATAAAATAGTGCTCTGTAGAATGTAAAGTGGGCAGACAGTAACTGAAGTTCTGTATCGAGTGATGTCATTTTATGAGTGACAGGATAACAATATGGTGTTAGATTTATATTTGCTGCAGATCTGTGTATTTTAGTTCAATAAATTAGACTGATTTTTACTTATACATTGTTCTGTCTTACAAATTTATACACAAATTATAAGGATAGCATATTGGGGTACCACGTAGCACTAAGGCACAAAAGAAAAATGTTCCAATAGACCATACAAATTCCACCCTATATCATGCAAAGCCCCAATAGACCAAACAAATACCACTCCAATCTCAAGGAGTTCCACTAGGCTTGACCCTCTCATCATTACTATTTAACCTTTTTGTACAACCAGTATGCTCTGTAATAAAGACTTGCAACATCTTATACCATATCTATGCTGATGATGTAATGATAAACACATCTATTAACACATCAAATCCAGACATCATACCCAGGAACAATCTGCTTCTCCAGTCAGAAAATACACAATTTGAACACAGACCTCAAGATGACAGAGGCCATGTTCATCACAAGAGACATTGGCTTCAAACCACCATCTTCCATAACTATTGATGGCACTCAAATCCAACTGAATCAATAAGATATAAGATACCTTGGTGTCACACTTCACCAATGCCTCACTTTCTCAACACACATACAAAATCTTACTCATAAGAACATAGGAACATAAGATATGCCATACTGGGTCAGACCAAGGTCCATCAAGCCCAGTATCCTGTTTCCAACAGTGGCCAACTAGGTCATACGTACCTAGCGGTTTCCCCAAAAGACACAGTTTCCAAAATGCTTTACTGGGTCAAGCATTGATATCCTGGGTCCCTTTTAAATAATGGTTTATGGACCTTTCCTCCAGGAACTTGTCCAAACCTTTTTTAAACCCAGCACACTAGCAACCTTTACTACATCCTCTGGTAACAAATTCCAGAGTTTGATTACACGCTGAGTGAAAAAATATTTTCTCTTATTGTCTTAAATAGTTTACCATGTAGCTTCAGCGCATGTCCCCTAGTCTTTCTAAATTCTGATAACCTAAATAATCGATCTATGTTTACCCGTTTCACTCTGTTCATTAATTTATAGACTTCTATCATATCTCCCCTCAGCTGTCTTTTTTTTTCCAGATTAAATAGCCCTAACCTTTTTAGCCTTTCTTCATAGGGTTATCCTTCCATCCCCTTTACCATTTTGGTGGCTCTTCTCTGAACCTTTTCTAATAATGCTATATCCTTTTTAAGATACGGAGACCATAATTGCACACAATATTCAAGGTGCGGTCGCACCATGGAATGATACAGAAGTATTATAATATTCCATTCCTTTCCTTATGATACCTAGCATTCTATTTGCTCTCTTGGCTGCTGCTGCAGACTGGACAGAGGGTTTTAGCATGTTATCCACAATGATGCCTAAATCTTTTTCCTGGATGGTGGTTCCTAATGTGGAACCCTGCATCGTGTAACCATAGTTTGCGTTGTTCTTCCCTAGGTACATAACTTTGCACATGCCCACATTAAAATTCATCTACAATTTTGATGCCCAGTCTTCCAATTTATCAAGATCCTCTTGCAATTTTCCATAATTCTGATGGGTTTTAACAACTTTAAATAGTTTTGTGTCATCTGCAAATTTGATAACCTCACTCATTATTCCCTTTTCCAGGTCATTAATGAATATGTCAAAAAGCAGCGGACCCAGCACAGATCCCTGGGGTACACCACTATTCACCTTTCTCCATTGGGAAAATTGGCCATTTAGCCCTACCCTCTGCTTTCTATCTTTTAACCAGTTCTTGATCCACAATAGTACACTGCCTCCTATCCCATGACTCTTTAGTTTTGCCAAAAGTCTCTGATGAGGGACTTTGTCAAAGGCTTTCTGAAAGTCTAAATACAATGTATCAACCGACTCACCTTTTTCTACCTGTTTATTCACACCTTCAAAAAAACATAACAGATTAATAACACAAGATCTTCTTGTCTGAAGCCATGTTGGCTATCTCCCATTAAGCCATGACTATCTACATGTTCAGCAATTTTGTTCTTTATGATAGATTCTATCATTTTTCCTGGTACTGACGTCAGGCTCACCAGTCTGTAGCTTCACAGATAACCCCTGGAACCCTTTTTAAAAATTGTCATTAGGATAGTGATCCTCCAATCTTCAGGTATTACAGATGATTTTAATGACAGTTCCACCGCTTTGACCCGGTGAAAAGCGGGATATAAATATAGCTAAATAAATAAATAAATAAGTTCACAGATTACTAATAGCAGGTCTGCAATCACATATTTTAGTTCTTTCAACACCCTTGGATGTAAACCATCCCGTCCAGGTGATTTGCTACCCTTCAGTTTATCAAATAGTTGTAATACATCTTCCCGATGTATCGATATTTCCTTCAGTTATTCCGCAGATTAAAATACCACATCAATCATTGGTAACATCCCTACATCTTCCTTAGTAAAGACCGAAACAAAGAATTCATTCAGTCTCTCCGCAATCACCTTGTCGCCTCTTAGTGCCCCTTTAACCCCTCTATCATCTATTGTACCAACTGACTCCCTCACAGGTTTTTTGCTACAAATGTACTTGAAAAAGTCTTTACTACGCGTTTTTCCTTCCGCAGCAGGCTTCTTCTCAAATTCTCCCTTTGCCTGCCTTATCAATACCTTGCATTTAACTTGCCAGTGCTTGTGCTGTTTGCAATTTTCATTATTTGGCTCTTTTTTCCATTTCCTGAAAGATGCTTTTTTGGCAACAACAGCTTCTCTGACCTCACCTTTAAATCATGCTGGCAGTTTTTTAGACTTCCTTCGACTTTTCTTAAAGCATGGAATACAGCTGGTCTGGGCTTCCAAGATACTATTTTTCAACAACACCCTAGCTTGATGTAAGTCTTTAACCTTTGCAACTGCTCCTTTTAGTTTTTTCTTAACTATTTTCCTCATTTTATCATAGTCTCCCTTTCGAAAATTAAAAGGTAGTACTGTGGATTTCCTTATCATCCCTCTTCCACTAATTAAATCATATACGATCATGCTATGATCCACTATTGCCAAGTGGCCCCCAACACCCTTATCTCTTGCACCAGATCTTGTGTTCCACTAAGGACTAGGTCTAATATGGCTTCCCCTCTGGTCAGTTCATGAACCAGCTGCTCCAAGAAGCAGTCATTTATTCATCTAGGAGCTTTTCTCCCTAGCATGTCCTGCCATGACACTGACCCAGTCGATACCAGGGAAATTGAAATCACCCATTATTATAACTGCTCTCTGACTGTTGTTAGCTTTCCTGATATCTTAGAGCATTTCATCATCCATTGTTCATTCTGGGCAGACAGTCAATAGTACACCCCCACTGCCATCACCTTCCCCTTTTTACATGGAATTTCAATCCATAGACATTCTACAGCAAATTTTGTTTCCTGCAAAACTTTAATCCTTTCTGACTCAATGCCCTCTCTAAGAGAGAGCGCAACCCCTCCACCAATTTGATCAGCTCTATCATTTCAATATAGTTTGTACCCAGGTTATCACAGTGTACCACTGGTTGTCCTCCTTCCAACATGTCTCTGAGATTCCAATCATATCTAACCTCTCATTTAGCGTTATATATTCTAACTCTCCCATCTTATTTTTTAGACTTCTAGCATTTGAATACAAGCATTTTAGAGAAAGTATTTTATTCAAATTATTCTGGCTATTGGTATGCATGGGTAATTTGGAAACTTTAAGCTCTGTCTGCTCCATACTCAAGGGCATTTGGGCTACTTTACTCTTTTTTGGAACCTCACTGCTTTTGGTAGTATCCTTCAAGGATACATTATTCCGAACCATATGCTCTTGGGCGAATGTCGCTTTCCCCTATTTCTAGTTTAAAAGCTGCTCTATCTCCTTTTCAAAGGTTAATGCCAGCTGCCTGGTTCCATCCCGGTTAAGGGATGCATCCTATAGACCCATCCTGCATCCTATAGACCCATAGCAAGTCTGCCTTTCACAGCCAAAATAATCGAGAAGATCGTCCAGCAACAGCTTCAGGAACACCTCGCTGTTAACAACATACTGGACCCTCAACAACACGGCTTCCGCCCGCTACACGGTGTTGAGACCCTCATGACCACGCTGATGAACACCCTCCTCACAGGAACTCAAGGAAGACACTCCGGTTACGCCATGATCTTCCTCGATATATCCGCAGCCTTTGACACCATCTCCCACAACATCCTCATACACAGACTGCAGACTATCGGGATCAAGGACACCGTACTGAAGTGGTTTCAATCCTACCTAACAGACAACTAATCCGCACCAGCGCTTCAACCTCCCCCCCATTCCAGCAACATCAGAGGGTACCCCAAGGATCCACTCTGTCAGCCATGCTCTTCAATATCTACCTCCAACCACTCTGCACAGTCATACGCACCCACAACGTCAGCTTCCATATCTACGCTGACGATATCATGCTCTATGCCCCCATTACAACCACAAACCCAACAAACACCCACCTGTCAGCGTGCTTTACAGCAGTGTCTGACTGGTTACAAACATACACCCTCACCATCAACATAAAGAAAACGAAGCCCTCATAGTGACAAAGGACCCAGACTTCACGCCACCCTCCGCACCTCAACATAGGAACTACGAGCATCCAATTCAACCACAGATCACATACCTGGGCATTATTATTGACCAAGCCCTCACCTTAAAGCAACAGATCACTAAAAACCTCCGCGAACTATATTTCACAAGGCAAGGACAGTACAACGTCTCAAACCCCTCCTGGAACATCAAGACTTCCGAACAGTGATGCAAGCCATCACACTCCCACATCTGGACTACTGCAACATAATATACCATGGACTTCCAGCCACACACATCAACCCCTCCGAACTGCATTAAACACCACTGCGAGAATCATTCAGAGCGTCAAGAAAACCGACCACATCACCCCAATTCCTGAAGGAACTACACATTCTCCCAGTCGAAGCACGGACAAATTACAAAGCCATCCTACTAACCCACAAAGCTATCCATCAAACACAGGACAACCACCTTCGCACCCTACTGGCTCGCCCAGCCCCACGGCAAACTACTAGACAAGCCTCCAGTATTTCCCTCACCGTCCCTCACAAAAGAACCAAATGCTCACAACGGACCTGCAGACGAGCCTTGAACTCTCTGCTCCATCTTTATGGAACTCCCTAACGACCTACCTTAGAAAACAATACCAACTTGCTATCTTTCAGAAAACAGCTAAAAACCATCCCTTTCAAGGAATACCTTCAACTCGACCCCACTGAAAAAGCCACAAACCACGAGTTCACCCACAATGAACCTCTAACTCAAAGCCTTTGTCTATGTCCAATTTCTTGTACTATGTCCAAAGTCCGTCCTATGTCATTATCCTCAATGTTGACCCCCCCCGGTGATGGCCCCCCCCTTTTGGTACTTAATAACCCCCCCCCCTATGTAGCACCTGCTTTGACCCGGGAGTGAAAAAGCGATATAAATTACAGGATAAATAAATAAAATAAATAAATAAAGGGGAACAAAGACCATCCCTTTGGAAGAGCCCCTCCTTTCCACAGAATGTTACCCAGTTCCTAACAAATCCAAAACCCTCATCCTTGCACCATCGTCTCATCCAGGCATTGAGACTCTGGAGCTCTGCCTGCCTTTTGTGTCCTGTGCATGGAATGGGAAGCATTTCAGAGAATGATACCTGAAAGTTCTGGATTTCAACTTCCTACCTAAAAGCCTAAATTTACCCTCCAGAACCTCCCTACCACATTTTCCTATGTCATTGGTACCGACATGTACTAAGACAGCAGACTCCTCCCCAGCACTATCTAAGACCTTATCTAGGAGGCGCGTGAGGTCCGTTACCTTCGCACCAGTCAGGCATGTTATCAGGCGATTCTCACATCCACCAGCCTCCCAGCTATCTACATGCCTAATGATTGAATCACCAACTATAACGGCTGTCCTAACCCTTCCCTCAGGGGCACATGGCCCTGGAGAAACTTCCTTGGTGCGAGAGGGTTTTACGTCCCCTGGAGGACAGATCCTAATTACAGGATCACTTCCTGCCACACCAGGGTGATGCTCTCCTGTCAGGTGACCTCTCTCCTCCATGGCAACAGGAATGCTGCCAGACTGGAGGTGGGACTTCAGGACTATATCCCTGTAGGTCTAATCTATGTACCTCTCTGTCTTTCTTATGTCTTCAAAGTCTGCTACTCTAGCCTCTAGAGAATGGACTCATTCCCTGAGAGTAAAGAGCTCCTTGCACCTAGTGCACATTTACGACCTCTCACCAACTGGGATAAAATCATACATGAGACACTCAATGCAAAAACCTGGAAATCCCCCTTCTCACTTCTGGACTGCTGCTTGCATCTTAGTTTTAAGCTTTTGTTTAGATCTTTAAGTTCTTTACTTACTAAGGGGTGCTGTGGATACTTATACTAATAAACGTGTACCTAATATGTTTAATATACCTTGTTCACCTAAAGCTTAATTAATTTCAGGTCCTTAATGCATGACTTATTTGGATAAAAAGCTGCACCTGAGAACAGCTCCTTTCCTTTAAAATGTGTACATACCTATAAAGCTACGATTATCGCAGGGGTGGGTGGGTGTTGGGGAAGGAGGGAGGGAAATAAGACTTATTAAAATAGGGCTGCTACACAGTGCCCTGTCCTGTGCTTCTAAGGTAAGCTGTTACCAACTTCCTGGCTGATTAACAATCCTTGCTTATATAGGAGTCTTTCAGAATGGCCTTTTGACCTGCCATCTGGCTTTAACACCTATTTAAAATGTTTCACAGGTCTCTTGTCCCCTAGTTAGAAGGCCTCTTTGAAAAGATCTCTAGAAGAATTTATTTATTGCTCATAGAATACTGAGCCTGTTTTGCTTTTTATGCTAATTTATATTCTGATTTGATTTAAATGAAAGCTCTTTGCTGCTGCTAGGCTCTGACTTTGTATGAAATTTAAACTAGAAGCTCTCTGCTGGGTTCTAAATTTAACCAGAAAGCTCTCTTCTGTGTTTTAAATTTAAACTGCTGCTACTAGGCCCTGACTGATTTAACAGATACACTGGGTTCACAGATTAATCAGCTTTTATCCAAAGAATTTCCTTCAGAAAAATTCCCAAAAGTATATACTCACTATTGCAGATCTCTCTCCAGAAGTAGCAGTCCCCTTTTGTAGTCCTTCAAGAATCAGAGCATTTACTTCAAACTCAAAACGATCAAGCATCTCAAACATTTACTGACCGACCATGGCTTCCGTTCAGTCCTTCAAGCAACCATCTTCCCCTACTTCGACTACTGTAATATCATTTTTCAAGGCATACCAAAATCAACCATCCACCCTCTCCAACTTGTTCTCAACAGTGCTGCGTGAATCCTTTTTTTTTTTTAGAGCCTTCAAGTCAGTGTTGACTTATGGTGACCCAGCTACCTCTGGATTTTCTTGGCATTGTATGACTGGAAATAGATTGCCAGCCTTTTCTTCCTAGGCAATGGAGGGTAAAATGACTTACCCAACATCAGAAGGAATGCCAGTGGGAATCAATCTTTTGATCTTTGGGATACAAAGCAGTTGCTCTAACCACTAATCTACTCCTCCACTACATGAGTCCTACTCAAAGCAAATAAAACCCCAGAACACATTACACCTCTTCTCAAACAACTGCATTGGATTCCACTAAAGGAACACATTAAATTCAAATCCGTCTTCACAGCCTTCAAAGTTCTCAACAACTCCTCATCACTGTAATAAACATCTTTACCTGTGGCCAATTCGCCTGTGGCCAACCTGGCCAATGAGACTCAGAGAGGAATACTGTGAAGCTCTATAAGAGCTCTTTATTATTCAATACGTTCTTGCAGCAACGGGTGTCTAAGTAGAGACACACACCTTTAAATATTTCAGTGACATTTATACCTTTGTCAAATCTACAAGGCCTTCCCCCACTATCTTATTGGCTAATTAATACAATGTTATTGACCTAACTAGTGTGCTCAGGTAGCACACGTGTTTCTGCTCCTGTTTACTGTAGCCTCATCCCCTCTAGTTATTCTTTTACTTTATTTAACATAATTTCTTACATGACAGACCATATGCAAGAATACAGTTTACCTTGACCTTCTGACATCTTTTATCCCCTTTATGGTAGTACATGCTGATGTTGTTGTTGTTAAGTGCCATCAAGTCGGAGTCGACTCGTGGTGACCCTCTGGAAATGGTTTATTTACATTTGTGCTTGCTCCATAAGACCTTTGCATTGCAAAAGGTCAGCAGAGCAAGGATCTAGTTTTTATTTAACTAAGACCAACCTGACCTCTGCAAAACTATTTTTTTCTGTCTTGCATACATTTCCTACTGAGGGCTCTTGTCTCTTACAATATGGCAACTTAAAAGAAGCAGATTTCTTATTAGTATAATAGACACACTTTAATCCTCTATATTTTATATGGATGCAGCTCCCTGAGTTTTTAATACTTTTTGGCTCTCATGATCCACACAGTATGCCTTTTAACTTTAGGATTCTGTTCTTTTTGTCAGTCCTTATCATAAAGGACCACAAAGATAAGGAGGGGGGGGGAAGAGAGGCTCTTAGGCTGTGCTATCTCTAGATGCAGGACAATGAAAATAGATAAAGAGTAGTTACTCAACTGTAACAGGTGTTCTCCAGGAGCAGCAGGAATCAGTCCTCACATATGGGTGACATCGGCGCCGACGAAGCCCCCATGCGGAGCATTTCCCCAGCTTTCAAGGAAAGCCTTTGGGAATACAGCACACATGTGCGGTCCCCTTCCCGCCCAAGGGTGCCATCTTGCTCAGTCTGATGACATTGCTAAGAGACAGCAAAAAACAAAAATGAAATATACATATAACTGCAACTCCAAGGGGAGGAGGGAGGGTCGGGAGGAATGATTCTTGCTGCTCCTGGAGAACACCTGTTACAGGTGAGTAACTACTCTTTCTCCAGGACCAAGCAGGAAGTCAGTCCTCACATAAGGGTGACTCCCTAGCTCTGGGCTACCAGGAACCCAAGGCTGAAAAATAGTGCTCCCTCTAGAGCCTCAGCAACTGTGAGAGAATCTTCTCTGAAACCACACCTGAACGGTAGCCCAACACCAGGGCCGGAGGGATGTTGTTGTTAAGTGCCGTCGAGTCGGAGTCGACTCATGGCGACCCTCTGGATAGCTATCCTAAATTGTGTTCGGTCTTCAGTCAGGCGGCTCATTGTTGACAGACTGGTACCCGTAGCTGCTGTTATTGTATCGATCCATCTCATTGCTGGCCTTCCTCTTTTGCGTTGACCTTCTATCTTGCCAAGCATAATGTCTTTCTCTAATGATCTCTCTCTTTGCATGATGTGTCCAAAGTATGAAAGTCGAAGTCTTGTCATCTGAGCTTCTAAAGAAAGCTTAGGTTTGATCTCCTCTAGTACCGACTGGTTTGTTCTTCGGGCAGTCCATGGTATACACAGTATTCGCCGCCAGCACCATAATTCAAAGGCATCAATTTTCTTCCTGTCTATCTTTTTCACTGTCCAGCTTTCACATCCATATGATATTATTGAAAATACCATGGCTTGAACAAGTCGAATCTTTGTATGGAGAGAGACATCTCTGCTCTTGAGAATCTTATCTAGGTCTTTCATAGCCATTCTGCCAAGAGCAATGCGTCGTCTGATTTCTTGACTGCTTGTTGCTTCTTTATTGATAGTTGATCCAAGTAGGTTAAAGTTGTTCACAATTTCAATTTCTTCTCCTTCAACGATGAACCTGTTGATTATGCCAGTTGTCATGATCTTTGTCTTCTTTACATTAAGGTGCAGGCCCATTTTGAGACTGTTCTTTGATTGTGAGAAGCAAATGTTTCAGATCATCTTCACTTTCAGCCAGTAATGTAGTATCATCAGCATAGCGAAGGTTGTTGATGAGTCTCCCACCAATCTTCACACCTCTGTTGTCTTCATACAATCCTGCTTCTCTGATGATTTGTTCTGCATATAAATTAAACAGGTAGGGGGAAAGTATGCAGCCTTGTCTTACACCTTTGCTTATTTTAAACCATTCTGTTTCTCCTTGTTCCGTTCGAACTGTTGCTTCTTGATCAATGTACAGATTGCGCAAGAGAACGATCAGGTGTTCTGGTATACCCATGCTTCTTAATGCGGCCCAGAGTTTCTCATGGTTTACACAGTCAAAAGCCTTGCTATAGTCGATAAAGCACAAATAGATATCCTTTTGGTATTCTTTAGTCTTTTCAAGGATCCATTTCACATCCGCAATGATGTCTCTCGTTCCTCGCCCTTTCCTGAACCCTGCTTGCACTTCAGGTAGTTCTTGTTCCAGGTATAGTTGTAGTCTCCTTTGAATAATCTTCAGTAGAATCTTGCTGGCATGTGGGATTAGAGCGATTGTGCGATAATTTCCACAGTCAGTTGGATCACCTTTCTTTAGTATTGGTATAAACACAGATCTTTTCCAGTCAGATGGCCATGATGTTGTCTTCCATATTTCTTGGCAGAGCCTTGTGAGTACGTTAACAGCTGCATCAGATTGCTGCAATACTTCTATGGGAATGCTATCAATGCCTGGTGCTTTGTTCTTTGATAAGGCTTTCAGTGCTGCTTCAACTTCTTCTTTCATCACCAATGGTTCCCGATCATAAGGTACAGGTTGAAACGGCTGTTGGTCCACTTGATCTTTATCATATAAAAACTCTGTATATTCCTTCCACCTTTTCTTGATCTTCTCAGCATCATTCAACATAGAACCTTGAGCATCTTGTAACATTCCAATTCGAGGCTGGAACTTTTTCTTTAACTCTCGTAGATTTAGGAAAGCCAATCTTGTTCTTCCTCTAATAGTTTCTGCTTCTATTTCCTTGCAAGTGTCATTGTAGTACTTTTCGTTGTCCTGTCTTGCTGCACGTTGGAAATTTCTGTTGAGTTTTGCGATTGTCTTTCTTTCTCCTCTGGCTTTAGCTTCTCAGCGTTTCTGGACAATTTTCAGAGTTTCTTCCGTCATCCATTTTGGCCGTTTTTGCCTTTTCACCTTTTGTAGAGACTTCTCGCTTTCTTCCAACACAACCTTCTTGATGTCATTCCATAACTCTTCCGGAGCTCTGTCATTTGTATCTAAAGCAGCAAATCGATTTTGCAGGCAGTCTTTAAATTCCAGTGGTATATTCTCAAGGTCACATTTTGCTGCATTCATGAGTGGTTTGCTCTTTTTCAACTTTAGCTTGAGTTTGCATACCAGTAGTTGATGATCTGTACTACAGTCAGCTCCAGGTTTTGTCTTTGTTGATGTTTACAGAGCTTTTCCATCGTTGACTTCCGCATATGTAGTCAATTTGATTTTTATAGAAGGTGTTTGAGATGAATAGATCATTGGTGTTGCAGAATTCTATCAGTCTTTCTCCAGCTTCATTTCTGTTGCCAAGTCCATATTTTCCAACTACTTTGCCTTCTTCTTTGCTGCCAACTTTTGCGTTCCAGTCACCCATGACTATCAGGATATCCTGTTTGCATGTTCTGTCAATTTCAGCTTGTACTTGTTCATAGAACTCTTCAGTTTCATTCTCTTCTGCAGCTGTTGTTGGGGAATTATAGTTGTGTTGATAGGCAATACTCGTAGACGAATAGAGATTAAGCGTTCGCTGACTGCATTGTATTTCATTGCAGTTCTTGCAAGTTTCTTCTTTATTATAAATGCAACACCATTTCTTCTTTGTCTTTCATTTCCAGCATAGTAGACCATGTGATCATCTGATGGAGGGTAGGAGGGTAGGAGTTGCCTAAACCTCAAAGAGATTACGGAGTACCGCCTGTCCGAAAGCACTGTCCCTACGGGACTCCCTCTCGAGGCAGTAATGGGCCGCAAAAGTTTGGCTTGAAGACCAAGTAGCGGCCCTGCAGATGTCTGCCAACGGAACAGAGTGGAGATGAGCTACTGATAGGGCCTTCGCCCTGACCCAGTGGGCCGTGACTCGACCCTCCAGGGAGAGGCCGGCTGCCCTGTACGCCCAGGCGATACAGTCTGCTACCCACAGGAACAACGTACATTTGGAGACAGGCAACACCAATTTATTAGGGTCAAAGAATATGAAGAGCTGGGAAGCCCTTCTATGCCCCTGCGTATGCTCCAAGTAAAAGGACAATGCCCTCCTACAGTCCAGGGGATGCAAGACAGCCTCAGCCCTACGGGCGTGTGACCTGGGAAAGAATGTCGGAAGTACCACCTCCTGATTGAGGTGGAAGGAGGAGACCACCTTTGGGAGGAACTTAGGTTGAGTCCGCAAGACTACCCTGTTCTTATAGAACCTTGTGTATGGCCTATCTGAGACCAGGGCCTGGAGTTCACTTACATGCCTGGCTGAGGTGAGGGCCACCAGGAACAACGCCTTCCAAGACAGGAAGCGTAAATGGCAGGTAGCCATAGGCTCAAACGGTGGACGAGTCAGTTGTTGCAAGACCACATTCAGGTCCCACTCCGTGGCCGGTGGACAGATTGGAGGCTTGAGTAAGAGTAGGCCTCTGAGGAAGTGAGACACCAAGGGGTGGCTAGAGAGGGATTGTCCATCCACCGGTGAGTGGTGAGCTGAGAGAGCACTGAGGTGGATCCGAACAGAGTTTGACTTAAGCCCCAGATTGGAGAGGTGAAGCAGGTACTGCAGCACCACCTGGACTGAGCAGGAGAAAGGGTCCTCCTGCTGTTGAGAACACCATGCTGAAAACCTTCGTCACTTCAGGGCATAGGCCTTCCGGGTGGAGTGCTTCCTGGAGGCCACCACCACCTCTTCAACCTCCTTTGGCAGTAGCAAGGGAGCGAGAACTACCCTTTCAGCAGCCAGGCCATCAAATTGAGGGATTTGAGGTTGGGATGCAAGAGGGACCCCTGATCCTGGGTCAGGAGGTCGGGTTGCAATCCCAGAGGAAGTGGAGTCTCCACTGCCAGCTGTAGAAGACGTGAGGAACCATGGTTGCCTGGGCCACCTGGGAGCTATCAGGATTACCGTGGCCCTGTCCTGCTGAATCTTGAATAGAGTCCGGGCCATCAAAAGGTGTGAGAGGAAACGCATACAGCAGGCCCTCCAACCAGGAGATCAGGAACGCATCTGCCGCTACCCTCAGAGGGTGCGGTTGTCTGGAACAGAACTTGGGTAGCTGCCTGTTCAGAGGACTGGCAAAGAGATCCATGGATGGAAGTCCCCATTTCAGAAAGATCTGCTGGGCCACCAGCGGATCCAGCTGCCATTCGTGTGGCTGTAACAGTCTGCTTAACTTGTCTGCCAGGTAGTTCTCCTGGCCCGGCAAGTAGACCACCTTGAGGGACATGCCCCGCTTGACAGCCCATGAGCAGAGGGCTTGTGCCTCCAGGCACAGGAGCTGGGATCCTGTGCCCCCCTGCTTGTTCACATAGAACATTGCTACCTGATTGTCTGTCTGGATTAGGACAGACTGGTGAGAGAGGACCTGAGAGAAAGTCTGCAAGGCCAGATGGATAGCCCGTAATTCCAACAGGTTGATCTGCTGTGTGGCCTCCCAAGGAGACCACAGACCTTGGGTGCATGCACCCTGGCAATGTGCCCCCCAGCCCTGCAGGGAAGCATCGGTTGTCAGCACCTGAGTGTGTGGGGAGGCCTGAAAAGGAACTCCCCTGACAAGGTTTGGTAGGTGACTCCACCTGCGTAAGGAGTCCACCAAGCGTTTGGACACCTTTATCCTGTCTGACAACTTCCCTGTGGATTGCACCCACTGGGCCCTGAGGCACCACTGAGCCGGTCTCATATGCATTTGGAGTCACATGCACTGTGGCCTAACAGCCGGAGGAAGTGTCTGGCAGAGACCCAGGAACTTGCTCAAAACCGGCCGGCCAACCTCATCAGCCTGTGAGCTCTGTCTACTGGCAAAAAGGCCCTTGCCTGGATGGTATCCAGCCTGGCCCCTATGAACTCTAAGTCCTGAGAGCGGACTAGAGTGGACTTTGGGAAGTTTATGATAAAGCCCAGATGCTGAAGCAGGGATATTGTCTGAAAAGTGGCCTGCCTGGCCTCTTGTGAGGACTGGCCCCTTATAAGCCAGTCGTCCAGGTAAGGGAAGACAAAGATCCCCTGATTTCTGAGGTAGGCCGCAACCACCGCCAGGCATTTTGTGAAAACCCTGGGGGCGTAGGTGAGGCCAAAGGGAGCACTCTGTACTGATAGTGATCCCCTCCCACCACAAATCTGAGATATTGCCTGTGATTGGGATGAATAAGGATGTGAGTATAGGCATCCTTCAGGTCTAAGGAGCATAGCCAATCTCCCTGCTGGAGGTAGGGCATTAGTATCCCAAGGGTAAGCATCTTGAACTTTTCCCTCTGCAGAAACTTGTTCAGATTTCTCAGGTCCAGGATGGGTCTGAGGCCTCCTGTTCTCTTTGGCACCAGGAAGTACCTGGAGTAGAAACCTCGCCCTTCCAGGTGGTGAGGTACCGGTTCCACCGCCTGGTCCTTTAGCAGACCTGTCAACTCCTGGAGGAGGAGGTTTCTGTGCAGAGGGGGCCTTGGAGGCTCCTCTGGAAAGTAGGAGGGGGATACCTGGGTGAAGTGGAGCAGGTAGCCCCTTTGGATGATGCTTAGCACACAGGCATCCCCTGTGATGGCTGGCCACCTGTCTGCGTACAGGGTCAGCTGACCTCCTGTGCCCTGGTGAGGAGGAGAGGCTATGCTTGCATAGTCAAAAACTCCCTCCCTGCTGTGCAGGAGCCGGGGTAGGAGGCTTGGGTGTCTTCTGCCTATGGGGCCCATGACCCTGCCCCATGGCCTGCTGGCCCTGTTGGGGAGCTGCAGAGGCCTAGAAATGAGGGTAGGATTTGTAGGCAGTGGTCTTCCTCAGGTAAAAGGGCTTTTTCCCCGAGCTCTTCTTCTGAGAAGGGGCAGAGGTTTTCCTGGACAGCCTGGTCCGGGTGAGAGTCTCTGACTAGAATTCTGCAGCTTTATCAGCCATGGGCTTGCCAAAGAGGTTCTCACCTCGACAAGGGACATCGACCAACTTGTCCTGTACCCATGGCTCGAGGTCCGATGACTGTAGCCAGGCTGACGGCGTGCACCGATGCCGGCCCCGGCTACTCGGGCCAAAGCCTCGAAGCCATCCTAAGCTGCTCGAGAGATAAACTTAGAGCACTCTCGAATACCCGAGGACAAGGCCTTCAACCTCTGCAAAGGTTCCTCGGAGAGACCAGCCGAGAACCCGGCAATTTCTTTTGCCAGGTCCCGAAGGTACATGCCCATATACAGCTGGTAGGTCTAGACACGGTAAGCAAGCATAGAGCCCTGGAAGCACTTTCTACCGAGGGCATCCAGGTTCCGGGCCTCCCTGCCGGGGGCACCGAGGAGTGCATCTTCTGACTCTTCAGACGATGCATGGCTGATTCCACAACCATGGAGTGATGCGGTAGCTGTGCCTTCTGGAACCCAGGGCTCTTGCGGACTTGATAGATGGAATAGACCCGCTTGCTTAAAACTGGCATCAAGGCCGGTGCCTCCCACATGCGGAAGAGCAACCGCTCCAGCATCGGAAGCCTCCTTGGGGGGAGAGTCATACTGCAGGGCCTCGAGCTCCTTGGCTCGAGGCTCCTCCTTGGGGTCCACGGGGAAGGCCAAGGCTTTGGCCATGTCCCGCACGAAATCCAAGAACCGGGCATCCTCCAGTGGGGATCTTCTCTGAGGCTTGGACTCCGGTGAGTCCAAAAGGGACACACCGGGTCCAGTAGGTATCCGGGGACTCCTGGTCCTCCGTCTCCCACCATGACTCCTCCGAGGAGGAATCGAGCGGCTCCGGGCAGGCGGGCACCGACACCATCTGCCCCGACGCCGAGGGTACCATTATCGATGAACTCGGTCCCGAACGGGAGGCCGAGGGTGACCTTGGCCGAGGATCAATTCGAGATCGCATGGTCTCGAGGACTGGCTTGACCTCCGGGGTCGACTTGGGCGTCGAGGTCCCGGTGGTCGGGGCAGATGCACCAGTGAGACCGGCGATCAGCACCCGCTGCTGCTCCATGAAGGCAGACAGTCTGCACTCCAGGGCCGTAAACCTGAGACCAAGCTCAGGAGACCCAGCAGCCTCCAAATCGGGCCCCGACGGCATCAGGCCCGACATCGGCTCCTCCGGAGGAGAGTCTACGAGGACTACAGTACTCACGTGGTTCGGGGCCTCCGTCTCCACACGAGGATGCCTGGCAGGCTTCTCCAACTCCGAAGACCCGGGACGGTGCTTGGGGCTATGCGACTTGGCCCTCGAGGAGCCAAGAGCATCCACCGAGGCCGCCCTCGCGGGTTTCTTCTTCCTTCGGTGCTCCCTCGAGGGGGACCCCCTTTCAGAGAAGCCCCGACGATGCTCGGGGTCAGACTCCCGAGATGTCGAGGCCTCTGACGAACTCCGGACCCATCCAGACGCAGAGTCTGAAAAGATCCTCTCACGTTGGTGCTGACGGCTCCACAATGCCTTCGAGGACATTTTGCCACACGGGCCACAATCCATGGAGTCATGGTCAGGCCTGAGGCAGCAGTCTTGTGTGTCGGTAAGAGACATACGTTTCTTACACCGATCACACTTCTTAAACCCACTGGCAGCAATCGGGGGAAAAAGGGCCCCTGCAAGGTTGAAAGACAGGGCTGCCAGGGAAAAATAGAAAAAGGCGCGAACGCAGTCACTAAGGACCAAAACAGAAAAACTAGGAGCCGGGCTCGGCACCGGTGTACCGGGCCCAGGCGGGAAAGGGAACCGGCGTTGAACCGAGAAAAAAACAAGATTCAATGCCGAAAAATCAACTTTTTCACGGGTAACATGGACACACGTCCGTAGGGCTCCACAGAAAAAAGAAGACTGAGCAAGATGGCACCCTTGGGCGAGAAGGGGACTGCGCATGCGTGCTGTATTCCCAAAGGCTTTCCTTGAAAGCTGGGGAAATGCTCCACATGGGGGCTCCGTCGGCACCGACGTCACCCATATGTGAGGACTGACTTCCTACTTGGTCCTGGAGAAGAATCTGCATGAAAGGGCAGGCATTTATCCCAGAAAGTTTTGTTTTGCAAAGCATTTCTAGAAACCTCTATATAACTACATTAATTTTCTGATCATTCTGTAAAAATAACACTTTACATTCTTTTATCACCTTTGTATAGATACTTTTGTAAAAACAACAATTTAAACCTTTCTATCAATCACCACACCTCCAAAGGGGAGAGGGAGACCAGCAAGGAGGAGGTTACAATAGTCTAGACGGGAGGTAACTAAAGAGTGGATAAATTTATTTATTTATTTCTCTTATATACCATACTATTTGACATCAGTGCGGTTTACATGGAACATTACATTGAACAGGGCATTATAACTTGGAGATAACTATTTTACAGGGAACATGGGCAATGGAGGGTTAAGTGGCTTGCCCAAGACCAGAAGGAGCACCTGTGGGACTAGAAACCCCAGTCCTTCCGGCCCAAGGTTGCTGTCCTCTAGTGGGATTTGAACCCTGGCCTGAAGTACCTTGCCCCAACCACTAGGCCACTCCTCCACTCCAAAATGTCTTAGTAGTGTGTGTAGTAAGGAAGGGACAAATTTCATCAATGTTATAGAGAAATAAGAGACAGGATTTAGCTGTCTGTTGGATGTGTGCAGAGAATGAAGTGTAAAGGTCTGAATGTCCACCTGTGTGTATGTATATCTGGGTTTTATTTTCTGCAAATTGACACTGTTGGGATATTTTGGTTTAGTGATAGTTTTGCAAGGTTTGCTTCATATGCTATCTGTGAGTGTAATCCTGGCCTGCCTGCAGCTTGCACGATGATACAAGAAAATCCTGTGGGCTATCCAAGAAAGTATATGCTACAAGAGAGCTTTGCGGCCTGCTGCAGTCTGGAAGCCTTACTTTGAGTAGATGTACACAGAGTCAGGCCCAGGGAAGATACAGGTCAAGCTGCAAACTGCATTGATACTCTGAACAAAGGCTCTCAGTTCTAAGGAATGTAATCAGTGTCTGACAAATGATACAAAACAGACAGAGCTCAGGAGGCCCCAAGGAATGCAGGGGGATGCAGTTCACAGCACAGATAGGCAAGACCTTGAAAATACTGGCCCAGAGAATCACAGAGGGGAGGGGGACCCAGAGAAGGAGTTTTAGCAAATTGCTTTTCTTTTTGCAAGCAGTTCTGACTTTGTAGAAAGCTGCAAATCCTAGACAGAATAACTGCTAACTGATTACATCAGTTTGTGACGGAGATCAGGCATATAAGGAAACAGCTCTGTAGCTCAGTGGGCAGTTTGCTCTCCAATATCGGTGTGGAGGGTGGATTGTCCGCATTCTTCCTCAGACAGAGACTTTTGCTCAAAGCAGTTGCTGTTTGTTTTGTTACCCAAATAAAGAGCATTGTATTAGAGCAATTGTAGTCTGAGTAATTTGTTGCGAATTGGTAACTATTGGAAGAACCTTTGTGGGTTACAGGGCCCCACAACACAAAAGAAATTGTGCAAAAGAAAGAGCAAGAGAGGAAAAGAGAATCCAAAGACACTGCAGGAAACAGAAACTGAGAGCATCATGGGAGGGGAATGAGGAGGAAGAGCCTCGGAGACTTGCAAGGAATAAAGAACGGAACTTTCTTTCCTGGACTGAGCAGTGCCAGTCTCATTTCCCCTTCTGCTTGCCCCATGCAGTGTGTGTATCTCCGAGGCTGGATCTTGGCACTGCCTCCCCTGCTGCCCGCCTCCTACCAGTCTCCTACCTGCTGAGCAGAAAACCCTGCGGCCATTCTCCTGCCCTTCTCTGGAACACTTCTTAGGTTCCCTCTTTGCAAAGCTGGTGGTGTGAATTCTGCTGGTGCTAACACAAAGCGTCTTTAGGGTAGCTTCAGTGGAAGGAAGTGTGAACAGAAAACAAAGGGAGGGATCTGGGAGCTGTAGTTCTTCCTACAACGTATTACGCTATGGGAGTGTCACAATGCAGTCTCAGGTGCTGTAGTCATTCCTAGGGGGTATTTTTCTGTGGGAGTGATACATTGCACTTTGGGAGCTGTAGTCCTTCCTAGGAGGGATTCACTGTTTGGGAGTGTCACATTGCACTCTGGGAGCTGTAGTCTTTTGTAGGAGGGATTGTCTGTTTCAGACTGTCGCAATGAACTCTGGGAGCTGTAGTCCTTCCTAGGTGGGATTACTATATGGGAATGTCACAGTGCACTCTGTGAGCTGTATTCCTTCAAAGGGGATATTACTGTGTGGCAGTGTCACAGTGCGCTCTTGGAACTGTAGTCCTTCCTAGGAGGGATTCTCTGTTTGGGAGCATCACAGTGCACTCTGGGAGCTGTAGCCCTTCCTAGTAGGGATTACTGTGTGCACGTATCAAGTGCACCCTGGGAGCTGTAGTCCTTTCTAGGAGGTATTACTCTGTGGGAGTGTCACAGTGCACCCTGGGAGCTGTGGTCCTTCCTAGGGAGTATTACTCTGTGGAGTGTCACAGTATACTCTCAGGTGCTGTAGACATTTCCAGCAGGTATTTATTTCTGGGACTGTTACTGTTACAGCTTATGGGATTGCAGATCCAGCCTTTGTTCAGCTTCTGAGCATCTCCATGCACTCTTGGAATCAGCCCAGGATAGTGGGGAAGGAGAGGAGAAAGCATAGTGAGCCTTTATTACCGAAGCTTGTGCTTTGTAGAAAGTTCATCAGAGCGTGATACACTGAGGGAAAAATAAACCTCGTAACATAGTATGTGAGAGCAGATAATGACCAGCATGGTGTAGAGTGGAGGAATAGCCTAATGGTTAGAACACTGAGACCACTCCTTGTGGCCTTGGGCAAGTCACTTAACCCTCCGTTGCCTCAGAAAAATCCAAGTTATCAATATTCTTGTTTAATGTTCATTGCCAAGTTCAAGTTACAACATAAACTGCTTTAATTAAATGAAAAAACGGTATATTAAAAAAAACTGTTAAAAAATAAAAATGGGCAATCTATGTCTTTGATTAGTGCTGGTTACACTACTCTGTGCAGGTTACCCTCTTTTACAATAGTTGCTGAAGTGCAAAAGCTATTTAAGTTTCCTTTGATTGCCTCCTCATGCCTTTTTGAATTTCTTCAGTGGTTTTGCTCTCACACCTCTGCCCCATCAGGCACCAGTGATCTGTCTGTGGGTCCTGCTCTTTCAAGATCTTATTTATTCACTTATTGATTTGTTTAACTGTTCTTTTATACTGCACTGTTTATTTATTGATGGCTACAAAGTTGTTACAAGAAACAATGAGAATTTATAATCTCTTATATACCATGCTATTCTGCATCAGTGTGGTTTACATTGAAGAAACTGAAATTACAGTAAACAGGGCATTATAACTTGGAGATAGCTATTTTAGAGGGAACATGGGCTATGGAGGGTTAAGTGGCTTGCCCAAGACCACAAGGAGCACCTGTGGGAGTAGAGACCCCAGTCCCTCTGGCCCAAGGTTGCTGTCCTCTAGTGGGATTTGAACCCCTGACTTTCTGGCCTGAAGTACCTTGCCCCAACCACTAGGCCACTCCTCCACTCCACTTTATGTACTGCAATAAAACATACATACCTTTTACATGAGATAAACTATAATACAGTGGGACACCTTGTGTGTACAGCAAACAGCAGCAGAATGATGTGTGGATATCTAACCAAGGAATGAGCCTGGGGTGGGCGGGAGGGTTATTAAAAGGGAAGGCTTCGGGGGTGGGGGGGGGAGAGGAGGAGTTCAGGTGGTGGGTCTGAAGTGCTCCATGAATAGGGTGGTCTTGAGATTTCTTCAGGAACAAGCAGGAAGTCAGTCCTCACATATGGGTGAAGTCGGCACCATGGAGCCCGCATGGAGCATTTCCCCAGCTTTTCAAGAAAGCCTTTGGGAATGCTACCATGCATGCATAGTCCCCTTCCCGCCCAAGGGTGCCATCTTGCTCAGTCTCCTTTTTCCCATGGAGCCCAATGGATGTCTGTCCCGTCTTCCCTGAGAAAACTCCTTTAAAATTACCTCTAACTGTTGATTTTCCCCGGTTTGCAAATGTTAGAGGGAATATCATGTATATCACAAGTGACTATAAGTATGCTTGCTGTAAGTGTATGTGACAGGATAATGAGTGAGATAAGCAAATTTGCAGATGAAACAAAATTATTCAAAGTTGTAAAAACTCAGGAGGATTGAGAACAATAGCAAGAGGACCTTGATAAATACAAAGACTGGATGCTCAAATGGCAGATGAAATCTATTGATGACAAGTGAAAACGTATGCACCTAGGAAAGAACAACCTAAACTATGGTTACACGATGCAAGGTTCCACATTAGGAACCACAACCCAAGAAAAAGATTTAGGTGTCATCATAGATAACATGTTAAAACCCTCTGCCCAGTGTGCAGTGGCGGCCAAGAGAGCAAATAGAATGTTAGGTATCATAAGGAAAGGAATGGAAAATAAAACAAAGATATTATAATGCCTCTGTATCATTCCATGGTGTGATCACACCTTGAATATTGTGTGCAATTCTGTTCACTGTATCTTAAGAAGAATATAGTGTTATTAGAAAAGGTACAGAGAATAGCCACCAAAATGGTAAAGAGGATAGAAGGATACCCCTATGAAGAGAAGCAAAAAATGTTGGGGCTCTTAAACCAGGAAGAAAGATGGCTGAGGGAAGATATGATAGAGGTCTATAAATTAATGAAGGTAGTGGAACGGGTAAACGTAGATTGATTGTTTACATCATCAGAATATAGAAAGACTAGGGGACATGCAATGAAGCTACAGTGTAACCTATATAAAACTAATAAGAGAAAATATTTTTTTCACTCAACACATAACCAAAATCTGGAATTTGTCTACTAGAGGCTGTTATAAAAGTTGTTAATGTTGTTGTTGTTGTTGTTAAGTGCCGTCGAGTCGGAGTCGACTCATGGCGACCCTCTGGATAGCTATCCTAAATTGTGTTCGGTCTTCAGTCAGGCGGCTCATTGTTGACAGACTGGTACCCATAGCTGCTGTTATTGTATCGATCCATCTCATTGCTGGCCTTCCTCTTTTGCGTTGACCTTCTATCTTGCCAAGCATAATGTCTTTCTCTAATGATTTCTCTCTTCGCATGATGTGTCCAAAGTATGAAAGTCGCAGTCTTGTCATCTGAGCTTCTAAAGAAAGCTTAGGTTTCATCTCCTCTAGTACCGACTGGTTTGTTCTTCGGGCAGTCCATGGTATACACAGTATTCGCCACCAGCACCATACTTCAAAGGCATCAATTTTCTTCCTGTCTATCTTTTTCACTGTCCAGCTTTCACATCCATATGATGTTATTGAAAATACCATGGCTTGAACAAGTCGAATCTTTGTAT
Source organism: Ichthyophis bannanicus (assembly GCA_033557465.1). Lineage (NCBI taxonomy): Eukaryota > Metazoa > Chordata > Amphibia > Gymnophiona > Ichthyophiidae > Ichthyophis > Ichthyophis bannanicus. The sequence goes on along the minus strand of CM066031.1, from coordinate 64,835,314 downwards.
GGAGAGAGACATCTCTGTTCTTGAGAATCTTATCTAGGTCTTTCATAGCCATTCTGCCAAGAGCAATGCGTCGTCTGATTCTTGACTGCTTGTTGCTTCTTTATTGATAGTTGATCCAAGTAGGTTAAAGTTGTTCACAATTTCAATTTCTTTTCCTTCAACGATGAACCTGTTGATTATGCCAGTTGTCATGATCTTTGTCTTCTTTACATTAAGGTGCAGGCCCATTTTGAGACTATGTTCTTTGATTGTGAGAAGCAAATGTTTCAGATCATCTTCACTTTCAGCCAGTAATGTGGTATCATCAGCATAGCGAAGGTTGTTGATGAGTCTTCCACCAATTTTCACACCTCTGTTGTCTTCATACAATCCTGCTTCTCTGATGATTTGTTCTGCATATAAATTAAACAGGTAGGGGGAAAGTATGCAGCCTTGTCTTACACCTTTGCTTATTTTAAACCATTCTGTTTCTCCTTGTTCTGTTTGAACTGTTGCTTCTTGATCAATGTACAGATTGCGCAAGAGAACGATCAGGTGTTCTGGTATACCCATGCTTCTTAATGTGGCCCAGAGTTTCTCATGGTTTACACAGTCAAAAGCCTTGCTATAGTCGATAAAGCACAAATAGATATCCTTTTGGTATTCTTTAGTCTTTTCAAGGATCCATCTCACATCCGCAAAGATGTCTCTCGTTCCTCGCCCTTTCCTGAACCCTGCTTTCACTTCAGGTAGTTCTTGTTGCAGGTATGGTTGTAGTCTCTTTTGAATAATCTTCAGTAGAATCTTGCTGGCATGTGGGATCAGAGAGATTGTGCGATAATTTCCACAGTCAGTTGGATCACGTTTCTTTAGTATTGGTATAAACACAGATCTTTTCCAGTCAGTTGGCCATGATGTTGTCTTCCATATTTCTTGGCAGAGCCTTGTGAGTACGGTAACAGCTGCATCAGATTGCTGCAATACTTCTATGGGAATGCTATCAATGCCTGGTGCTTTGTTCTTTGATAAGGCTTTCAGTGCTGCTTCAACTTCTTCTTTCATCACCAATGGTGCCCAATCATAAGGTACAGCTTGAAACGGCTGTTGGTCGACTTGATTTTTATCATATAAAAACTCTGTATATTCCTTCCATCTTTTCTTGATCTTCTCAGCATCATTCAACATAGAACCTTGAGCATCTTGTAACATTCAAATTCGAGGCTGAAACTTTTTCTTTAACTCTCGTAGCTTGTCAGACGGCTGCCTGGGTGAGAATCTTCACAGTCTTGGCAAGTGCATATATCTATATGATTTGCAAAGTATTGTGGGCAATGTAGTTCATTCACACCAGACACAGCTGCTGACAATAATTTAGTTGTGCTCATGGGTAAAGCCAATAAGATATTTATTTATGGGGTTATTTCTCCCAACACAGATATGCTTGGTAGCACATAAATCAGGTTACTTGCTTCCAGTGTTTAACTTAGAAAAACAAAGTCAAAATCAGGAAAACAACCTTTAAACTTGTCAGGCATTAGCTAATGTTTTCTTAGCATATATCAAACAAACGAAAAGCCACAAAGAAAGAAAAAAAAACCTGTTCTTTTCAGGTTAACTTCTGATAACTTCCCACATAGATTCAGAAGTGATTCTCTCCTAGCTCACAAGCAATTAGGTAAGGCTCAATTGCGAACAGTTACCAGCTGAAACCCCTTAGCTGGCTTGCTTTCTACTGTGTAGGTCAAATCCTGCTTCAGGAGCTTTTCTGAGTAGATTAAAGAACAAATTTGTATTTCTTTGTGATGGTTGCTGTACTTTGTAACAGAAAGTTACCAACGGAGCTTAGACAGAGAGCCGTCCATATAAACACATTCTTCATCTGCTATTATTCCCCCTTCTTCAACAAGCATGGGTTCAATATCATGGATTGGCACAGATGAATCTCTCAATGGAGCACTTTCAGGAGAATACTTGTTTCCCTGCTGTCTTTCAAGGTTATAGCTAGGGCATAGATCAGTGTTCATACCTGAGCTTCCATTGCTGTTAGAGTTCCTCTCTATATAGCCTGGCCAGTATGTAGTCCAGTTCTTATGTCCAGCCTTCCAATCCAGATCCCTGGACACTGGATCTCTCTTCACATACCTTCTGGCACAGGTCTTAGGGTCCCTTCCACGTGCAGCCGTCTCCCTCACAGGTAGCGTCTGGAGATTCCTAGCTCTGCAGCACCATTCCTCTGGCTTTCCCCAGTCCAATGGTGTATGCTGGCCCTTGGGATACCTCCCAGTATACGTACTGCTTTGGACTCTTCTAGACCTCTCAAAGGCTTTTCTCCTCTTTCTTCCAGAGGGTTTATTTTCTCTCTGTCCGTCCGGTTTGGCTTATGCTTCTGATGATCCTTCAGATGAAACTGATGATCCTTCTCTGGATATCCAAGGTGATCATGAAGATGGTCATCTGTAGAATAAACTCTACTTTTATTCTGCTTGGATGAGTGCTCCTCCCTAACACAGCGCAGCTGTGCTGAATCAGGCCCTGCCCTTTGAGATGAGTGCTTAGGGATTACCTCATAGCCCTCCTGATTGAACACACGTTTCCCCACTTCAGCTCCTCTAATGGCTGTTGGAAACCTGGTGCATTCTGGGACTGGTAGTCTTTTATGGGAAAATTCTGTTTTCTTATTTCTACCAGAACTGACAGGTTGCCTGTTCAGAGTCACTTCACCTTTTCTATAGCTCCTTCCTGAGCTATGATAAGCTTCCTTATCACATACCCCCCTGCTTAAGTTATTACGGACTGGTGTAACTGGTGAACCTTCTTCTCTACAGTCCGTAATCCGGGAAAGGGCATCCGCATTCTTGTGTAACTTCCCAGCACGATGTTCAACTTGAAAATCAAATGCCTGTAAGGCCATGTACCAGCGTGTCAACCTGGCATTGTGGTTCTTCATTTGCTGCAACCACTTAAGTGGGGCATGGTCCGTGACCAACTGGAACTTTCTCCCTGTAAGGTAAAACCTTAACGCCTCCACTGACCACTTGATAGCTAAACATTCTTTTTCTATTGTGGAATACTTTTGTTCAGCCGGTGACAACTTCCTGCTCAGGTACATCACAGGATGCTCCTCCCCATCATGACACTGGGATAGAACCGCTCCTAGCCCTACATCCGATGCATCGGTTTGAACCAGAAAGGGTTTCTTGAAGTCCACCCCTTTCAGTACCGGTCCTGTACACAATTTTCCTTTTAAGACTGAAAACGCTTTTTCAGCTTCAGGTGTCCACTTTAGCTGGTTTGGACAATTCTTCCGCAGCATATCCATGAAAATTGCACTTTTCTCTGTGAATTGCGGTATAAACCTGCGGTAGTATCCAATAAGTCCTAAGAAACTTCTTAGTTGTTTCTTTGTTGTTGGAGGAGGAAAATTCCTGATGCTATCTACTTTACTCATTAGAGGTTTAATTTTTCCTCTTCCCACTAGGTGGCCCAGGTATTTTACCTCCCTATTTGCAAAGGCACACTTCTTCGGGTTTAAAGTGATTCCCGCTTGCTTCATGGAGCACAAGACTGCCCTGATCCTCTTTAGATGCTCCGCCCAGGTGTTACTATGGATTATGACATCATCCATATATGAAAAAGCATAATTTTGGTGGGGTCGAAGTACCTGATCCACTAACCTTTGGCAGGTAGCCGCTGCTCCATGCAGTCCGAAAGGCATCCTCTTGAACTGGAAAAGGCCAACGGGGGTGCTGAACGCAGTCTTCGGCTTCGACTCCCTGGTGAGAGGGATTTGCCAATATCCTTTTGTCATATCAAGGGTGGTTAAGTATTGAGCCTGTCCCAGCTGGTCCAACAGCTCTTCAATTCTTGGCATTGGATATGCATCAAAACTGATATGGCGTTTACCTGCCGGAAGTCAATACAAAATCTTAAAGATCCATCAGGCTTCGGCACCAGGACTATGGGGCTATTCCAGGGACTCTTTGACTCCTCTTTTACTCCCATGTCCAACATCTCCTGGACTTGTGCCACTACTTCCTGTCTCTTGGCTTCAGGCAAGCGGTATGGCCTTTGACGAACTAATTTCCCAGGTGGAGTTATTATTTCATGGGCAACCAAATGTGTCTCCCCAGGTATGGGTGTCAACACATCTGGGAATTCTTTAAGCAATTTCCTAATTTCTTCCTCTTGTACCACTGTCAGGTCCTCACCTATTTGGGGCTCTGATTTTTCTTTACAATCAGATACCTGGGGTCCCAAATCTTCCTCTTCATTCACCTCCCTCTCTCGGGCACAGGTGGCAGCTAGGCTTTTAACCCCTTTGACATCAGTAGAACCAAAGCCTTTGGTTCCACGTTCAGAATTCTCCAGGGATATGACCTCCTCCACAGGTGGAAAACCCAGCCTCTCACAGATCAATTGGGCAATTCTGTCTCCTGTCTTCACGTGATAATCATTCTGTCCAAAATTAAACAACAGAACTTTAATATTGCCCCTGTAATCGGGATCAATTACTCCCGCACCCACATCGATGAAATATTTAAGGGCTAATCCGGACCTTGGGGCTACTCTCCCATAGCATCCAATAGATATTTCCACTTGGAGACCGGTGTCCACCAGGGCTCTCCCTTGGCTAGGTACAGTCACATTTTCTATGCTACACAGGTCAAACCCAGCAGCTTGAGGGGTTGCCCGCTTAGGAGCTTGGGCCTTCTCTGTGACCCTATGTACTTTAGGACGAATGTCTGCTTTGGGGTAGCTTGGTCTTCTGGACGCTTAACCATCTTTTTAGCTGGGGTCTGAGGACTTCCAAATAAAGGCCCGGGAGCTATTACCATTAAACCTTCTCCCTCCTTCTTTCCTAGTCCTTCCACTAGACCCTGCTTAAATATTGGCCAGTCTCTTCCTAGAACCAAATCAAAGGGTAGCCTAGGCACTACTGCTAACAGGACTTCCTCTTGTTCCCCCAGGCACTTAACCTTTAGCCTATAGGTGGGATATGATGTTGCAGCACCATGAATGCATCTGATGTGAACTTGGCTTTCAGGGGTTCAAGGCACAAATCCTTCTTGGGCCTCTATCCTCTTCCAAAGCCTTTTTGACATCATACTCTGGTCTGCCCCAGAGTCTAACAGAGCATTTGTGGTAATTCCCTGCACATCAACCATCAAAAGAAATCCTTCTTTGGGCTGTTTTAAATCCACACCCATTAAACTAGTGTGTGTCTGGCATCCCTTTTCTAAATGTCCCCATTTTCCACACTTGAAACATTTCTTTCTACTCCACTGTGTCATCTGGTTTTGATACAGTACATTCATTTTCAGAAACATTTTTAATTATTTTCTTTTCTGATACAGCACATCTTGCCTCAGCACCAATCTTCAGAGGGCCACCCATTCTATAGCAAGCCTGCGTGGCTTCCAAAAATCTCTCTGCTAGCATGGTTGCCTCTCCAAGATTTTGGCAATTTTGCTGTATAAGAAAAGTGTGCAAATCTTTAGGTACCCCAGACATAAATTGTTCAAGCATTATAATGTCTAATAACATTTCTACCGTCTTTTGCTCAGGCTCCAACCATTTTACAGCTAAACCTCTGATTCTCTGACTCAGAGCCCTGGGTGTTTCACCCACTCTCAATGTAACAGCTCTAAACATTCGCCTATACTCTGAAATAGACAACCCTAGGCGATCTCTAATAGCAGCCTTTACATCCTTATAATTCAAAGCCTGGGCTGCTGGCATTGCTCTGTAAGCTGCAAGCGCCTCTCCAGTTAATGAGGCTGCCAGCCTTACTGCCCACTGCGTCTCTGGCCATGCTAAAGCTTGTGCCACTCTTTCAAAAGACTCTAGAAAATCATCAACATTATCATCTGGAGTTAGCTTCCCAAAACTAAATGCCCCAATTCCTTGATTGAGTCCCACACTGTCCACATGTGGTGTACCAGTATTTACTGCTGGTCTTGCATCTGTTCCACTTTGGCTCTGCAGCTTAACTAGGGCTTCAACCAGATCAAGCACTGGCTTCTGCTTTTCCATTATGGCTTTCATAGCAGTGTCCTGAGCTTGCTGCGATAGCTCCTGTTGCCTGCTAAACTGAGCTGCCATCCAGCTAGCCATCTCCCTCGGATCCATCATGATCCCTGCAAGAAACAAAGAAAAAAAAACCAAAGTGCACCACCTTCCAAACAGGTGTGTTTTTTTCTACTTTTTTTTTTTTTCAATTACCCCTGTGCCTTACTCCCATCCACCACTAGACATGCCCAGGTACTTATTACCTTGTGCTAGTGATGAATCCAGCTCTGCACAGGGTCTTTTCCTCCTAGGACAGCTTCCTGGAACATCCACTTCTCCTCCAAAGTGCAGTTGAGGGAAAATCTTTTTTTCCAGCTTTAAACTTGAACTTTAGTTGTAATCCTCAGCAAGTAAATCCCCTTTGTGCAAAAGCAATCCGAAAAACTACGCCATTTGTCAGACGGCTGCCTGGGTGAGAATCTTCACAGTCTTGGCAAGTGCATATATCTATATGATTTGCAAGGTATTGTGGGCAATGTAGTTCATTCACACCAGACACAGCTGCTGACAATAATTTAGTTGTGCTCTTGGGTAAAGCCAATAAGATATTTATTTATGGGGTTATTTCTCCCAACACAGATATGCTTGGTAGCACATAAATCAGGTTACTTGCTTCCAGTGTTTAACTTAGAAAAACAAAGTCAAAATCAGGAAAACAACCTTTAAACTTGTCAGGCATTAGCTAATGTTTTCTTAGCATATATCAAACAAACGAAAAGCCACAAAGAAAGAAAAAAAAACCTGTTCTTTTCAGGTTAACTTCTGATAACTTCCCACATAGATTCAGAAGTGATTCTCTCCTAGCTCACAAGCAATTAGGTAAGGCTCAATTGCGAACAGTTACCAGCTGAAACCCCTTAGCTGGCTTGCTTTCTACTGTGTAGGTCAAATCCTGCTTCAGGAGCTTTTCTGAGTAGATTAAAGAACAAATTTGTATTTCTTTGTGATGGTTGCTGTACTTTGTAACAGAAAGTTACCAACGGAGTTTAGACAGAGAGCCGTCCATATAAACACATTCTTCATCTGCTATTATTCCCCCTTCTTCAACAAGCATGGGTTCAATATCATGGATTGGCACAGATGAATCTCTCAATGGAGCACTTTCAGGAGAATACTTGTTTCCCTGCTGTCTTTCAAGGTTATAGCTAGGGCATAGATCAGTGTTCATACCTGAGCTTCCATTGCTGTTAGAGTTCCTCTCTATATAGCCTGGCCAGTATGTAGTCCAGTTCTTATGTCCAGCCTTCCAATCCAGATCCCTGGACACTGGATCTCTCTTCACATACCTTCTGGCACAGGTCTTAGGGTCCCTTCCACGTGCAGCCGTCTCCCTCACAGGTAGCGTCTGGAGATTCCTAGCTCTGCAGCACCATTCCTCTGGCTTTCCCCAGTCCAATGGTGTATGCTGGCCCTTGGGATACCTCCCAGTATACGTACTGCTTTGGACTCTTCTAGACCTCTCAAAGGCTTTTCTCCTCTTTCTTCCAGAGGGTTTCTTTTTCTCTCTGTCCGTCCGGTTTGGCTTATGCTTCTGATGATCCTTCAGATGAAACTGATGATCCTTCTCTGGATATCCAAGGTGATCATGAAGATGGTCATCTGTAGAATAAACTCTACTTTTATTCTGCTTGGATGAGTGCTCCTCCCTAACACAGCGCAGCTGTGCTGAATCAGGCCTTGCCCTTTGAGATGAATGCTTAGGGATTACCTCATAGCCCTCCTGATTGAACACACGTTTCCCCACTTCAGCTCCTCTAATGGCTGTTGGAAACCTGGTGCATTCTGGGACTGATAGTCTTTTATGGGAAAATTCTGTTTTCTTATTTCTACCAGAACTGTCAGGTTGCTTGTTCAGAGTCACTTCACCTTTTCTATAGCTCCTTCCTGAGCTATGATAAGCTTCCTTATCACAAGCTTTAGGAAAGCCGATCTTGTTCTTCCTCTAATAGTTTCTGCTTCTATTTCCTTGCAAGTGTCATTGTAGTACTTTCCTTGTCCTGTCTTGCTGCACGTTGGAAATCTCTGTTGAGTTCTGCGATTGTCTTTCTTTCTCCTCTGGCTTTAGTTTCTCTGCGTTTCTGGGCAATTTTCAGAGTTTCTTCCATCATCCATTTTGGCCGTTTTTGCTTTTTCACCTTTTGTAGAGACTTCTTGCTTTCTTCCAACACAACCTTCTTGATGTCATTCCATAACTCTTCCGGAGCTCTGTCATTTGTATCTAAAGCAGCAAATTGATTTTGCAGGCAGTCTTTAAATTCCAGTGGTATATTCTCAAGGTCATATTTTGCTACATTCATGAGTGGTTTGCTCTTTTTCAACTTTAGCTTGAGTTTGCATACTAGTAGTTGATGATCTGTACCACAGTCAGCTCCAGGTTTTGTCTTTGTTGATGTTACAGAGCTTTTCCATCGTTGACTTCCACATATATAGTCAATTTGATTTTTTTATAATCCATTCGGTGAAGTCCATGTGTACAGTCGCCGCTTGTGTTGCTGGAAGAAGGTGTTTGAGATGAATAGATCATTGGTCTTGCAGAATTCTATCAGTCTTTCTCCAGCTTCATTTCTGTTGCCAAGTCCATATTTTCCAACTACTTTGCCTTCTTCTTTGTTGCCAACTTTTGTGTTCCAGTCACCCATGACTATCAGGATATCCTGTTTGCATGTTCTGTCAATTTCAGCTTGTAGTTGTTCATAGAACTCTTCAATTTCATTCTCTTCTGCAGCTGTTGTTGGGGCATATACTTGAATTATTGTTGTGTTGATAGGCAATCCTCATAGATGAATAGAGATTAAGCGTTCGCTGACTGCATTGTATTTCATTACAGTTCTTGCAAGTTTCTTCTTTATTATAAATGCAACACCATTTCTTCTTTGTCTTTCATTTCCAGCATAGTAGACCATGTGATCATCTGATGCAAAGTGCCCCATGCCAGTCCATTTCAGTTTGCTGATACCCAACAGATCAAGTTGTACACGTTCCATTTCATTCTTGACCACCTCAACTTCCCTTGGTTCATGCTTCGTACGTTCCATGTTCCAATGTGTAAGACATCTTTACAGCTTCTGACTCTCATTGTTAATGTAGCTGGGTTTAAAAAAGTTTTGGAGAAGTTCCAGGAGGAAAGGTCCATAAACCATACTTAAAGAGGACCCAGGAAAGCCACTGGTTGCCCCAGTACAAGCATTATGGAACCTGTGTTTTTTGGAGAAACTGCTATATTCTTGTGACCTAGATTGGCCACTGTTGGAAACAGGATACTGGGCTTGATGGATCTTTGTCTGACCCAGTATGGCAATGTTTATGTTCTTAATGCTGGAGCCACATATGATCTCCGGCATTGAATATCCAGGGGTAAGGTCAGCACTGACAGTTAGATGCTGTACTCGTGTGTAGCCTTCAGTGGAAATATTGGACCAATACTGACCATACTACAGGAGAATATCAAAAGCAGCCAATATGCATGCACGAGAGCATTCAAACTACATGCACCAAACCTCTGGAACTCTCTATAAGAAAAATGCAGAAATATCACCGAAAAACCTCAAGACCATCCTATTCATGTAGCACTTTGGACCCATCACATGAACTCCTCCTGTCCCTCTGTCCCCCTCTCCCAAAAGCCTTCCCCCTTTGCATCCCTCCCACCCACCCCAAGCCTATCTGCTGCTCAGACATGCACATATCCATTCTGTTGCTGTTCGCTATACTTATGATGCGTTCCACTGTACTATAGTTTATCTCATATAAAATAAGTTTTGTTGCTGTTCATAAGTTCTCATTGTTTCTTGTAACAACTTTGTAGCCATCATTAAATGTACAGTGCTTTGACCCAATACAAAGTGGTATAAAAGAACAGTTAAACAAATCAATAGATGATTAAATAAAATCTTGAAAGAGCAGGATCCACAGCCGGATCACTGGTGACTAATGGGGAAAGGATGCGGTGGAAATTACCAAGTTTCGGAGACGGTGGTAAATGCTCCCTGGAAAAATGAAAACTGAAGTAAATTGGCACTAGTAGCTGGGGAACATCCCGCGTGGACTCTGTAGGATGCCATCACCCATAACTAAGGAGTTCACTTCTGCTTGTTTATGGAGAAAGTATTTATCCTGCCATGAACTGACATCTCCAGTAGAACATCTGGCCAGAGGGAAATCTCCTATCACAGGGTGCCAGAGCTTTCTTCCAGTGGAGGTGGTGGGAGCAAAACCACTGAAGAAATTCAAAAAGGCATGGCAGAGACACAGAGGAGGCAATCAAAGGAACTTTAAAGAACTTTTGCACTTCAGCAAATACTGTAGAAGGGGGTAACCAGCACATTGTTTAAACAACACTAATCCACTCCACTCCAACTCGCAATGAATGTCGCTGCCAGAATACTACATGGCAGTGCTTATAACACAAAACCCGTTTAATATTCTAAACTTAACAACTTGGAATCAGTCCAAATTATCACTGTAAAGAACGCAGGTCTCAGAAAAAACTCACAACACTAAATCATGGGCTACAACCCATTAACAGCAGAAGAATTGAAAGAAATATTGATAAACCGGGAACTTGTATTACAACTATTGATAATCTGAAGAGTAGCTAATCAACTGGACCAGATGGTATACATCCAAGGGTGTTGAAAGAATGGAAAAATGAGATTACAGACCTACTATTAGTAATCTGTGAACTATCATTACAATCATATGAAATAACTGAAGATTGGAGGATGGCCAATGTAACACCAATTTTCAAAAAGGCTTTCAGGGGTGATCCGGTAAACTACAGACTGGTGAGCCTGACATCAGTACCAGGTATAAACCTTTTTCTTTTTGTGCCATCACATCAGTGTTGAATCTTAGCCACCCAGCTACCTGTTGGTTTTCTTGGCAATGTATCATCGGAAGTACATTGCCAGCCTTTTCTTCCAAGGCAACGGAGGATAAACTGACTTGCCTAAGGTCACAATGAGTGTTAGTGGGAATTGAACTTTTGATCTTCTGGGTAAAAGGCAGCTGTTCTAACCACTAGGCTACTCCTCCACCATTATAAATAGTCAGGGTTTAATGGGAGACAGTCAACATGGCTTTAGCCAAGGAACATCATGTCTTACTAATTTGTTATGGTTTTATGAAAGTGTGAATAAACAGGTAGACAAAGGTGGGTTGGTCAATGTAGTGTATCTGGATTTTCAGAAAGCCTTTGTCAAGGTCCCTCATGAGAGACTTTTGGTGAAATGAAAAAGTTATTGGATAGGAGGCAGTGTACTATTGTGGATCAGGAACTGGTTAAAAGATAGATAGCAGAAGGTAGGTCTAAAAGGCCAATTTTCCCAATGGAGAAAGGTGAATAGTGGGGTACCCCATGGATATGTGGTGGATCTGCTGCTGCTTATTAACATATTCATAAATGACCTACAAAAGGAAATAATGAGTGAGATAATCAAATTTGAAGATGAAACAAAATTATTCAAAGTTGTAAAAACTCAGGAGGATTGTGAACAATAGCAAGAGGACCTTGGAGACAGAGAATTCTACCAGAGCTCTGATAGGCTGGAGCCTGGTGATATAATCCTACCCCTAGGGGTCTCCCTCAGTTTTTCTCTGTCTCCAGCAGATCTGGATGCCTTTTTTTTGCTCCTTCAAAAAAATGTAAGATGCTTTATTTCTTTGTGATTTCTCTGGGAGAGATTATACCCTGTAGTTGCCAGTGTACTTATCTGGGCACCAGGATGAATTCCAGCTGAGCTCCTGTGTCCTGCGGGTCACAGTAGAGCTCGCTGATGTGCAGACTTCCCAGCACTAGTCAAGAAGACTATTTAGCTGGATGGTAAGCCTCCTAAAATCCAGTCCCTGGGGCTGATTTTAGTGGTGAGGCAGCTGGCAGTGCTCTCAGCAGCGGTCCGTGGATTCTCTGCACTTTCGGTACTGTGAGTACAAAACCTGTCTTTCTCCCACTGCTGTCTGCAACTCTGTGGTGACTGGATTTATTTTTCTTGATTTTTCAGCGATTTTAGGCATTTCTCTCATGCCTGCAACCCCCCCCCCACCTTGTCATTTGACTTTTTAAGTTAATTCCTTAGCTTTTGGGGGTTTTAATTCACTCTTTTTGAGGTTTATTTTTGCCGGCGGCCATTTTGAATAGCTAATGAGCCCTGGTTTTTGGCGGGAAGCCAGATTCCTTCTCTCTTTGCTGGCTTCTAGCACCAAAAAAATAAAATTGCTGTTTAAATTTTTCCACAACACTGGCTAGCTGTGAGTTGTGTGGGGTTCCTTTTTTTCTCTGCCTATGTATTAACATAATGAATAAAAAGTACGGAAGGCATGATTAGAGAACCAGATGCAATTCAGAGCCACAGTACAATGCTAAGACACTGACCACTGGTGCAGGGCTCATGGGTTCCATCCCCCACTGTGCCCAACAAAGAAGGCTGGCTGAGGCATTGCATAGTATGGGGAATATTGTTAAATGCCTGTTCCTCCCGGACAGAGTTATTTTTTTTTTTTAGTTCTCCCTATGCCTTATTCAGGTCTACGCTGCATAAGCTGTCAGAAGACACACAGGGACCTCAGAAATCAACTGTGCTCTTCCCCCAGCATCTTGATTCCCCGGATAAACGTGGGATCTCCTGAGCTTGGCTTCAGTGGAGCTCTCCATTGGCTTTACTCTGTGCTGAGTCTTTGCCACGGACATCCCCGGGAAGTTCAGGTATCAATTCCTGAAAGGAAACTGTGAGTAGCCTGTTTTTTTTTTCTCACTTGCCTCCGCTACTGCTCCCGGACCGGCTGCCTCTGAGTTTTGAAGTTCCTACTTTAAACTTTTTAATCCACAAACTGCAGCCGGGTTACTTTGTACGTCTTACTGGAATATTATACCTGTCTTTTTCAATATACCATTTGATGGGAATTTTAAGTCAGTGTTTTGGATCCTGACTGTTTTGGGCTCTACCTAATTAAATATACTCACTGTCATCTTCCGTACGGCTGGGTTTGAGCTTCTACATCCCTCCCCAGAAACACCTTTCAGCCCCTACCATGGAGGTCTGAGTGGCTGCGGAGGAATCAAACTCTAATTTCCCTACTTTCAGTCACTGTAATGGCCTTACCCTGACTTTGAAAGTTTCTCTGTACCAGCACAGTGAATGACTGACAGTTCCCTTCTCAGCTCAGTGAATACCTGACAGTTTTTCTGTGCCAGCGGCCATTTTGTTTTTCTCTTCAGGGTTTCTTTTTGGAGGGAACAGCTCTAGACAGCACATTTAAACATGCTGTGGAGGCACGGAGCGTTTCAAAATCCCTGAGCCTACCTTAAGAAGGATATAGCGTTATTAGAAAAGGTACAGAGAAGAGCCACCAAAATGATAAAGAGGATGGAAGGATACCCCTATGAAGAGAGGCAAAAAATGTTGGGGCTCTTAAACTCGGAAGAAAGATGGCTGAGGGAAGATATGATAGAGGTCTATAAATTAATGAATGTAGTGGAACGGGTAAACGTAGATCGATTGTTTACATCATCAGAATATAGAAAGACTAGCAGACATGCAATGAAGCTACAGTGTAACCTATATAAAACTATTAAGAGAAAATATTTTTTCACTCAACACATAACCAAACTCTGGAATTTGTCTACTAGAGTCTGTTATAAAAGTTGTTAGTGTAGCTGGGTTTAAAAAAGGTTTGGAGAAGTTCCAGGAGGATAGGTCCATAAACCATACTTAAAGGGGACCCAGGAAAGTCACTGGTTGTCCCAATACAAGCATTATGGGACCTGTGTTTTTTGGGGAAACTGCTAGATTCTTGTGACCTAGATTGGCCACTGTTGGAAACAGGATACTGGGCTTGATGGACCTTGGTCTGACCTAGTATGGCATATCTTATGTTCTTAATGCTGGAGCCACATATGATCCCCGGCACTGAATATCCAGGGTTAAGTTCAGCACTGACAGTTAGATGCTGTACTCGTGTGTAGCCATCAATGGAAATATTGGACCCATACTGACCATACTACAGGAGAATATCAAAAGCAGCCAATATGCATGCACCAAACCTCTGGAACTCTCTACCAGAAAAATGCAGAAATATCATCGAAAAACCTCAAGACCATCCTATTCAGGGAGTACTTTGGACCCATCACATGAACTCTTCCTGTCCCTCTGTCCCCCTCTCCCAAAAGCCTTCCTCCTTTGCATCCCTCCCAGCCCCCCCAAGCCTATCTGCTGCTCAGACATGCACATATCTATTCTGTTGCTGTTCGCTATACATACAACACGTTCCACTGTACTATAGTTTATCTCATATAAAATAAGTTTTGTTGCTGTTCATAAGTTCTCATTGTTTCTTGTAACAACTTTGTAGCCATCATTAAATGTACAGTGTTTTGACCCAATACAAAGTGGTATAAAAGAACAGTTAAACAAATCAATAGATGATTAAATAAAATCTTGAAAGAGCAGGATCCACAGCTGGATCATTGGTGACTAATGAGTAAAGGATGCAGTGGAAATTACCAAGTTTCGGAGACGATGGTAAATGCTCCCTGGAAAAATGAAAACTGAGGTAAATTGGCACTAGTAGCTGGGGAACATCCCGCGTGGACTCTGTAGGATGCCATCACCCATAACTAAGGAGTTCACTTCTGCTTGTTTATGGAGAAAGTATTTATCCTGCCATGAACTGACACCTCCAGGAGAACATCTGGCCATAGAGAAATCTCCTATCACAGGGTGCCAGAGCTTTCTTCCAGTGGAGGTGATGGGAGCAAAACCACTGAAGAAATTCAAAAAGGCATGGCAGAGACACAGAGGAGGCAATCAAAGGAAACTTAAAGAACTCTGCACTTCAGTAAATACTGTAGAAGGGGGTAACCAGCACAGGGTACTGTAAACAACACTAATCCACTCCACTCCAACTCGCAATGAATGTCGCTGCCAGAATACTACATGGAGCTTCCAGGAATGCTCATGTAACACCAATTCTGAAACACCTCCACTGGCTCCCCATCCACTGCAGACACTCATTCAAGATTCTATTAATGATCTTCAAAGCCATCAACAAGCTCTCCTCCACCTCCCTCACTGAGCTAATCCACCCCTCGCCCCCTGATAGATCCAGAAGAACCGCAGCTGTAAACACACTGGTAATTCTGAAGGCAATAACGAAATGCACTCAAGCAATGATAAACAGAGCATTTATGTTCTATGCACCCAGATGTTGGAATGCCCTTCCGCCCACCATCCGGGCAATCTCCGACCTTGCCCAATTTAGGAAGGCGGTGAAGCACCATCTTTTCCTCACACACTACTCTTATGACAATTCACACACTATCACCCGCCTCTGCTCTCTACCACACCCAGCACGTGATGACGCAGTCATCACACCCATGGGCCAGTCGGACCCTGCATACCAGGTAAATATCAGAGTGTATATAATCCTTACTATTGTATATAGCCTCTATCCAATGATAGACCCGACTGGACCTATGACTTGATTTACCAACCTGTATATAGTTACCCTAGTTATTTCCAAGTTACAGTACCTGTTTTATTGTAAATACAGTGCAGCCTAGACCACACTGTATAAGCTACCGTTTTTATGTAAATCACACTGATTTGAAATAGCGCAGTATAAAAGAGACATTTAATAAATAAATAAATTGTGGAGTAAATGGGGGTGTGTCCTGCACGGAGCGGTGTGAACAATCCCAGCCATCTCATTGAGCAGACGAGAAGGCCCATGCAGATCATTATCTGCTCTCACTTACTATGTTACAAGGTTTCTTTTTCCCTCAGTGTATCACACTCTGATGAACTTTCCATAAAGAACAAGCTTCACTAATAAAGGCTCACCATGCTTTCTCCTCTCCTTCCCTCCTACCCTGGGCTGATTCCAAGAGTGCATGAAGATGCTCAGAAGATGAACAAAGGCTGGATCTGCAATCCTCCAAGCTGTAACAGTAACAGTCCCAGAAATAAATACCTGCTAAAAACATGTACAGCACCTGAGAGTGCACTATGACACGTCCACACAGTAATCCCTCCTAGGAAAGACTACAGCTCCCAGAGTGCACTGTGACACTCCCAAACGGTAGTATCCTCTATGAAGCACTACAGTTCCCAGCGTGCACTGTGACACACTCACACAGTAATAAACCCTAGTAAGGACTAGAGCACCTGAGAGTGCACTGTGACACTCCCCACAATAATACTCCCTAGGAAGGACTACAGCTCCCAGAGTGCACTGTGCCACTCCCACACAGTAGTACCCCCTGGGAAAGACTACAGCATCTGAGAGTGCACTATGACACTCCCAAACAGAGAATCCCTATTAGGAAGGACTACAGCTCCCAGAGTGCACTGTGACACTCCCACACAGTAATACTCCATAGGAAGGACTACAGCTCCCAGAGTGCACTGTGACACTCCCACCCGGTAATGACTACAGCACCTGAGAGTACACTGTGACATTCCCAAACAGAGAATCCCTATTAGGAAGGACTACAGCTTATTTATTTATTTATTTAGACAGATTTGTATGCCATCTTATCCTTTAATCAATGTGGTCACGTCACATCACAATTGGAGGGTTACATTTAACATTAGGGTACTTGTAGACATTTAGACAGTACAATTACTTAACAACATTTAGACAGTACAATTGAAGGGTAACATTTAGCTACTGAAATGCAGGGGGCATGGGGAAAAGAAGAAGCGCTCTGGATTGTGTTGGAAAGAGGAGATGGCACTGTCATCCATACTGCTGTAGTCTACAGACCTCCAACACAAATTGAAGAGATAGATAACAAATTGATTATAGATATTGCCAAGATAGCCACAAAGGGGGAAGCAATCATATTGGGTGACTTTAATCTACCTGATGTGGATTGGATTACTCCTTCTGCAAATCTGGAAAGAAGCAAAAAAATTGTGGATGCTCTCCAAGATGCGTTACTTAGACAAATGGTGATGGAACCAACCAGGGAAAGCTCAACGCTGGATTTAGTGCTCACCAATGGCGATAGCATGTCGAATGTCTGGGTGAGTGCCCCTGTGAGCAGCAGCGATCATCACACGGTGTGGTTTGACATAAAAGCCATGGTACAGGCCATCATAGCAGACTCAAAGTCCTAAACTTTAAAAACACCAACTTCAATAAAATGGCCGAATACCTAAAGGAGGAGCTGACAGGGTGGAAGGAGAAAAGGGAAGTGGAATTGCAATGGGCTAAACTAAAGGTGGCAATAAAAGGGGCAACAGATAAATATGTAACAAAAGAAAACAAAAACAAGAGGAGAAGAAAGCCTATTTGGTTGTCCAAAGAAGTGGCTGCTCAAATAAAGGCAAAAAACATAGATTCGCAAAATTCAAAAGCTCGCAAACAGAGGCACACAGAAATGAATACAGGATCAAACTCAAAGAGACAAAGAGAGAAATAAGGATAGCAAAATCAAAGGCAGAGGAAAACATGGCTAAAGATGTGAAGTGTGGTGACAAAACCTTCTTCAGGTATATTCGGGAAAGGAAGAAGATCAGACGTGGAATTGCAGGACTCAGAAGTGCTGGGAATGGACTCGTGGAAAGTGACATTGAAAAAGCGAAATTGCTAAACGAATACTTCTGCTTTGTTTTTACTATAGAAAGTCCTGGAGAAGGACCATCTGTGACTGCCAGATATAAAAATGGGAATGAAGTAGTTACCACACCATTCACAGAAGATGAGGTATTAGAACAACTTGCAAAACTGAAAGTGGACAAGGCCATGGGACCGGATGGGATACATCCCAGGATACTGAAAGAGCTCAGGGAGGTTCTTGCAGGGCCCTTAAAGGATGTTTTCAACAGATCCTTGGAAACAGGAGAGGTTCCTCAGGACTGGAGAATGGCTGACGTCGTACCTCTACACAAAAGTGGTGACAGGGAAGAAGTGTCAAACTACAGGCCTGTGAGCCTTACCTCAGTGGCGGGAAAAGTCATGGAGGCACTCCTGAAAGAGCGAATAGTGAACTTTCTCAAAACCAACAGGATGCAAGACCCGAGGCAACATGCTTTTACTGAAGGACGATCTTGCCAAACAAATCTGATTGATTTATTTGACTGGGTGACCAGGGAGCTAGATCAAGGGCATGTGATGGATGTCATCTACCTGAATTTCAGCAAAGCCTTTGATACTCATAGGAGGCTTATCAATAAACTCAGTGTCTTGGGGATGGATCCTAAGATGGTAAATTGGATCAGAAATTGGTTGACTGACAGACGACAGAGGGTGATGGTAAATGAAGCTCACTCGGATGAAGGGAAGGTGATTAGTGGGGTGCCCCAGGGGTCGGTCCTGGGCCCGGCACTGTTCATTGTATTTGTGAGTGATATTGCTGAAGGACTGAATGGAAAAGTCTGTCTTTTTGCAGATGACACGAAAATTCACAACAGAGTAGACTCCCCTGAGGAAGTGGTCAACATGAGGAAAGATCTACAAAAGTTGGAAGAATGGTCAAATGCTTGGCAATTAAGATTTAATGCGAAGAAGTGCAGTGTCATGTACTTGGGTAGCAGAAATCCAAGGGAAATGTACCCAATAGGGGGCGAGAGGTTGGTGTGCACAGATCAGGAGAAAGACCTTGGTGTGATTATTTCTGAAGATCTTAAAGTGGCAAAACAGTGCGACAAGGCGGTGGCAAAAGCCAGGAGGATGTTGGGCTGCATACAAAGAGGAATCACCAGCAGAAAGGAAGAGGTACTTATGCCACTGTATAAGTCACTGGTGAGGCCTCACTTGGAATACTGTGTTCAGTTTTGGAGACCATATCTTGCAAAGGATGTAAAAAGACTGGAAGCTGTTCAGAGGAAGGCGACCAAAATGATTTGGAGCCTGCATCAGAAGCCTTATGAGAAGAGACTTGAAGACCTAAACATTTACACTTTGGAGGAGAGGAGGGACAGGGGAGATATGATTCAGACCTTTAAATACTTAAAGGGATATAATGAACAAACAAACCTCTTCCAAAGACACGGAAGCTGTAAAACTAGAGGGCACAACAGAAAGCTGCAAGGTGGTAAATTGAAAGGCAATGTCAGGAAATACTTTTTCACGGAAAGGGTGGTGGATGCTTGGAATGCCCTCCCGATGGAAGTGGTGGGGGCAAACACGGTGACGGAATTCAAAATGGCATGGGACAGACACAGTGGATCCCTTTACAGCAACAGGATAAAATAAAAATAAACTGAACCATCTAATTTCTCAACATGCAGTGGTGGGTTCACCCCTAAACAGGGACATGGGGAGGGGTGGCCTGCATGGAGCGGCAGGTGCACCTACTCTTGCCATCATGCTAGGCAGACTAGATGGACCATGCTGGTCTTTATCTGCTGTCATTTACTATGTTACTATGTAACATGAGGGTAATTAATAACGTAGTACAATAAACTTGTATGTGTAGATAGGATGAGTGTGTGTCTAGTTGGCGGAGATAGTTGTATTTCTGTTTGAGTAGGGGCTGTTGTCTGAGTGCTCATATGTTTCTATAAATAACAGTGTTTAGAGGTCTTTGCGGAAGTCTGTGATGTCATTTAATGCCCTCAGGCTCATTGGGAGGGAGTTCCATAGTGTGGACGCCAGTAGTGATGGAGCTCTTTTTGAAGTTGTTTGTTTGGTTTTGTGATAGCCTACAGGTGTGCCGATCATGTTCTCGTTATTGGCTCTTCTTGGTCTATTGCTGATATCCCTTCTTATAACATCTTGGAGTACATCTGCTGAGAGATGGTGAATGATTTTGAAGATGATCATGATTGTTTTGTATTTGGCTCTTGCCACCATTGGGAGTCAGTGTAGTTGTTGTAGGACAGGGTTGATGTGCTTGGTCCTTGAAGTGTCTGTAATGATGCGTGCTGTGGTGTTTTGCACCATCTGTAGTGGGTGAAGTGTCTGCTGAGGGAGGCCTTGATATAGTGAGTTTCTGTAATCAAGTAGTGGTGTGATGAGTGCTTGGCACACTGTGCAGAACTGGTCCTGACGGAGTATTGG
Organism: Ichthyophis bannanicus; assembly: GCA_033557465.1. Taxonomy (NCBI): domain Eukaryota; kingdom Metazoa; phylum Chordata; class Amphibia; order Gymnophiona; family Ichthyophiidae; genus Ichthyophis; species Ichthyophis bannanicus. Next base: position 64,815,262 of record CM066031.1, on the reverse strand, counting down.
TTTGATTTGTCTAATGGTCCTCAAACATTGTTAGGCCTTGTTTGCGGTTTTGGTGATGTGGAATTTTAGGTTCAGAGCTCTGTCAAATGTGATGCCCAGATACTTAACTTCTTCTTTGACTACTATATGTTTGTCTAGGATGCTGATAGTTTGTTTTGGTATGAAGGTGGGGTTCCTGGTGATGAACATTGCCTCAGTTTTATCATAGCTGACCGTTAAGTTTTTGGCTGTGAACCAGTCATTCATGCCTTCGAGGCATTTTGTTATTGTTGTGGTGTTTAGTGCTAGTAGGTTGATTGGAGCATACACCATGATGTCGTCAGCATAAATGTGGTAGTGGAGTTTGTGGTGCTTGATGATGTTGCATATGGGCTGGATGTAGATGTTAAAGAGCATTGATGATAGGGCTGAGCCTTGTGGTATTCCCTGCATGACGGGGAACTGTAGTGATTTCTTTTGGTTGCATTTGACTTGTGTTCACCCTTCCAAGTATGATGTAAACCACTTCAGGGTATTCTTGCATAGTCCTATCTATTGTAAGTGTTGCAGTAGCTTAGTGTGGGACACAGTGTCAAAGGCCGCTGAAATGTCCATGAACACTAGCAGGAAGCTGTTTTTAATGTTATCCATGCCGCTTAGGAGACTGTCAAAGAGGGAGGTGAGTAGTGTTTCCACGCTGTGTTGGGGCTTAAATCCGTGCTGATGGATGTCCAGTGGGGCATTTATGTCAATATGGTCCTGAAGTTGCCTTTGCACTGCCTTTTCCACGATTTTCGCAAGGAATGGCAGTCTGGAGATGGGACAGTATGATTTTGGTTCTGATGGGCTCAGATTGCTACCTTTGAGTATTGGTCGTATCATTGTGTGCTTTAGGGGTTGTGGCATGTATCCTTGTTGGAGTGAATCTTTGATGATTTTTTGAATGTGATGAGAGAGCTGGCTTTTTGTAGCTTTGAGCCACACCACTGGGCATGGGTCTGACGGTGAAGTTGTTGTGTTTAATCCAGATATAATGTCTTCTACTTGCTGCTTTGTTGGTATGCTGAAGCTCTCCCATGTTTGATGCTGCTTTTTTATCTTGTGATCATTTGTTTGTGGCATAATAGAGCATGTTTGGTTAGTGTTTTTTGACTTCATGTAATCTGCATATTTTTGTGGGTCAAGATGGTGGGTACTTTGTGCACTGTGACACTCACACACAGTAATCCCTCCTAGGAAGGACTACAGCACCCAGAGTACACTGTGACACTCCAAAACAGTAATAACCCCTTGGAAGAAGTACAGCTCCCAGAGTGCACTGTACTGTCTCACACTGTAATCCCTCCTAGAAAGGACTACAGTTCCCAGAGTACACTGTGACACTCCAATACAGTAATCCCTTCTAGGAAGGACTACTACTCCCAGAGCGCACTGTGACAATCCTACACAATAATCCCTCCTAGGAAGTACTACAGCTCCCAGAGTGCACTGTGATTCTCTCACACAGTAATCCCTTTTAGGAAGGACTACAGCTCCCAAAATGCACTGTGACACTCTCAGAGAGTAATCCCTCCTGGCAAAGACTACATCTCCCAGAGTGCACTGTGACACTCTCATAAAGTAATCCCTCCTAGGAAGGACTACAGTTCCCAGAGTGCACTGTGACTCTCCCACACATTAATCCCTCCTGTGAAGGACTACAGCTCCCGAAGTGCACTGTAATCTGTTTCTGATTTATTAATCTCAGCAGCTTTGGATAAAATAAGATATTCTGTAGTGCATAAGAGAAACATAAAAGCTTAATAGTTTCTTCTGATACATTGAAGGCAAGGAAACATTTCTCTCAACTCAGATCTGAACATACATAGGAAGGACTACAGCTCCCAGAGTGCACAGTGACACACCCAGTCAGTAATTCTTCCTAGGAAGGACTACAGCTCCCAGAGTGCACTGTGATATTCCAATACAGTAATCCCTCCTAGGAAGGACTACAGTTCCCAGAGTGTACTGTGACTCTCCCACACATTAATTCCTCCTGGGAAGGACTACAGCTCCCAGAGTGCACAGTGACACTCCTAATCAGTAATTCCTCCTAGGAAGGACTACAGCTCCCAGAGTGCACTGTAATCTGATTCTGATTTGTTAATCTCAGCAGATTTGTATAAAAGAAGATATTCTGTAGTGCATAAGAGAAACATAAAAGCTTAATAGTTTCTTCTGATACATTGAAGGCAAGGAAACTGCTCTCAGCTCAGATCTGAACATACAGATTCTTTGCCCTACACCCCCTTCCTTCCCTTTGGGCAGTCACAGGCTAGGAAATAGTTGTGCTTTGTACTTTGGCAAAAAGGAATTGGGTACAGGATGTCCTTTGTTATCTAGGGAGGTCTTTTAGAGTAAGACTGTATGTGTGATGTTTCCCCAGAGCCAGATTCCTACCTTATCTTTCAAGGGTCCTGAGAAGTAACTGCTAAGGTCTCTTCTGAATGACAATCCCTCCCACCCCCCTATCTTATCTAGGGTTGCCAACTGGCTCCAGATGCGCCCGACAGCCTTGATCCAGTCCTGGGTTTACCCCATTGCATGCAGGGAAATGTAGTTCTGATTTCTCTATTGCACTCTATAAGAAAAGAAAGACTACATGCGAATGCATGCAATAGGGTAAACACAGGACTGGATCAAGCCTGTCGGGCGCATCTGGAGCCAGTTGGCAACCCTAATCTTATCCCCTTTACAGACCCTCATCCTCCCTCCCTTTCCTGGCCATGCTAGTTCCCAGCAATAAACTGATTTCTGACCAGGAGAAAGTTTTAAAGTATTCTCCATCCCACTCAAGTTACTTACCTGTAACTGGGGTTCTCTGTGGACAGCAGGATAAATCAGCCACACCTGGTGACATCATCCGACGGCGCCATAGATGGAAGTGCTGTCCAGAGCTCAGAAAAGCAAAGCCTTTCTGAGCATGTGCCTAGTAGCCCTACCCATTGGCCTACCCCTAGCTGGCCCAGTATGTACCTAGCTGTATCCTTGCTGCTAGGTAGGCGGGCGCCTGGTGGTGAGGCCAACCTCCTCCAGGGGATGTGGGCAGGTATGTGTGGCTGATTTATCCTGCTTTCCACGGAGAACCCCCGTTACAGGAAAGTAACTTCGAAGAAGGAAACAGCCAGAGGGTGGGCACCGGAATCAGGCAGTACTGAACAGTGCCAGAATCAGTCAGCACAGGTCGGCAGGGTGCCACAATTGGCACTGTTGAACCCAGGACCCTACAATGAAGGGACTGCCTGTCATTGGCCTTGTATCTCCGGGCAATCGTATCTCTGGAATGTGTGCAGGCGGTGGCTCGCAGATGTCATTCACTGGTATGGGGTGTAGATTGGCGATGGTGATGGCCAGTACCCAGAAGTGGTGGGCATTGATCCTCCGAATGGCCTGTGCCCCCACATGAGCCAGGCGGAAGGCAGTGTGGGTTGCCTTCCACTGTGACACTCTTCTCTCTGTGACCGGGAGACCCGGTCCATTGGAGACAAGGGAGAAGAATGGTTGGGACCTTTTCCCTCGGGGCCGGTCCTCCCACCCCCCTATCTTATCCCCTTTACAGACCCTCATCCTCCCTCCCACTGGGAGGAACAGAACTGGCAGCATCTTGCGCATGAATTGGCAGCGGTATGATGTGGGCACTGGAGATATAGCCCCATCGGCGCCAGAAGGAATTGAGAGTCGGCGGCATAGTATGCATGCTGGAGTGGTTCCCTTGTCAGCGCCAGCATTGTTGTGTGCTCCATGAGGGGCCGAATTGACAGCCTACTGAGTGTGGTATGCACACAGGAAGAGATTCCCTCTGTCGGCGCCGAAGGAACTGAGAGGCAGCACTGGCACAGTGTGCATGCTGAGATTCACCATCGGTGCTGGGAGGAACTGAGAGGCAGCAGTGGCACAGTGTGCATGCTGAGATTCACCATCGGTGCTGGGAGGAACTGAGAGGCAGCAGTGGCACAGTGTGCATGCTGAGATTCACCATCAGTGCCGGGAGGAACTGAGAGGCAGCAGTGGCAAAACAGTGCGCATGCTGAGATTCAACATCGGTGCCGGGAGGAACTGAGAGGCAGCAGTGGCACAGTGTGCAAGCTGAGATTCACCATCGGTGCTGGGAGGAACTGAGAAGCAGAAGTGGCACAGTGTGCATGCTGAGATTCACCATTGGTGCTGGAAGGAACTGAGAGGCAGCAGTGGCACAGTGCACATGCTGAGATTCACCGTCGGTGCCGGAAGGAACTGAGAGGCAGCAGTGGCACAGTGTGCATGCTGAGATTCACCATCGGTGCTGGGAGGAACTGAGAGGCAGCAGTGGCACAGTGTGCATGCTGAGATTCACCATTGGTGCTGGGAGGAACTGAGAGGCAGCAGTGGCACAGTGCGCATGCTGAGATTCACCATCGGTGCTGGGAGGAACTGAGAGGCAGCAGTGGCACAGTGCGCATGCTGAGATTCACCGTCGGTGCCGGGAGGAACTGAGAGGCAGCAGTGGCACAGTGCGCATGCTGATATTCACCGTCGGTGCCAGAAGGAACTGAAAGGCAGCAGTGGCACAGTGTGCATGCTGAGATTCACCATCGGTGCCGGGAGGAACTGAGAGGCAGCAGTGGCACAGTGCGCATGCTGAGATTCACCATCGGTGCCAGGAGGAACTGAGAGGCAGCAGTGGCACAGTGCGCATGCTGAGATCCACCATCGGTGCCGGAAGGAACTGAGAGGTAGCAGTGGCACAGTGCACATGCTGAGATTCACTGTCGGTGCTGGAAGGAACTGAGAGGCAGCAGTGGCACAGTGTGCATGCTGAGATTCACCATCGGTGCTGGGAGGAACTGAGAGGCAGCAGTGGCACAGTGCGCATGCTGAGATTCACCGTCGGTGCTGGAAGGAACTGAGAGGCAGCAGTGGCACAGTGCGCATGCTGAGATTCACCATCGGTGCTGGGAGGTATTGAGAGGCAGCAGTGGCACAGTGCACATGCTGAGATTCACCATTGGTGCCGGAAGGAACTGAGAGGCAGCAGTGGCACAGTGCGCATGCTGAGATTCACCGTCGGTGCCGGAAGGAATTGAGAGGCAGCAGTGGCACAGTGTGCATGCTGAGATTCACCGTCAGTGCCGGAAGGAACTGAGAGGCAGCAGTGGCACAGTGCGCATGCTGAGATTCACCGTCAGTGCCGGAAGGAACTGAGAGGCAGCAGTGGCACAGTGCGCATGCTGAGATTCACCGTCGGTGCCGGAAGGAACTGAGAGGCAGCAGTGGCACAGTGCGCATGCTGAGATTAACCATCGGTACTGGGAGGAACCGAGAGGCAGCAGTGGCACAGTGCGCATGCTGAGATTCACCGTCGGTGCTGGAAGGAACTGAGAGGCAGCAGTGGCACAGTGCTCATGCTGAGATTCACCGTCGGTGCCGGAAGGAACTGAGAGGCAGCAGTGGCACAGTGTGCATGCTGAGATTCACCATCGGTGCTGGGAGGAACTGAGAGGCAGCAGTGGCACAGTGTGCATGCTGAGATTCACCATCGGTGCTGGGAGGAACTGAGAGGCAGCAGTGGCACAATGTGCATGCTCAGATTCACCATCGGTGCTGGGAGGAACTGAGAGGCAGCAGTGGCACAGTGTGCATGCTGAGATTCACCATCGGTGCTGGGAGGAACTGAGAGGCAGCAGTGGCACAGTGCGCATGCTGAGATTCACCGTCGGAGCCGGAAGGAACTGAGAGGCAGCAGTGGCACATTGTGCATGCTGAGATTCACCATCAGTGCTGGGAGGAACTGAGAGGCAGCAGTGGCACAGTGTGCATGCTGAGATTCACCATTGGTGCTGGGAGGAACTGAGAGGCAGCAGTGGCACAGTGCGCATGCTGAGATTCACTGTCGGTGCTGGAAGGAACTGAGAGGCAGCAGTGGCACAGTGCGCATGCTGAGATTCACCGTCAGTGCCGGAAGGAACAGAGAGGCAGCAGTGGCACAATGCACATGCTGAGATTCACCGTCGGTGCTGGAAGGAACTGAGAGGCAGCTGTGTCACAGTGCGCATGCTGAGATTCACCGTCAGCACCAGAAGGAACTGAGAGGCAGCAGTGGCACAGTGCACATGCTGAGATTCACCATCAGTGCTGGGAGGAACTGAGAGGCAGCAGTGGCACAGTGCACATGCTGCGATTTACCATCGGTGCTGGGAGGAACTGAGAGGCAGCAGTGGCACAGTGCGCATGCTGAGATTTACCGTCGGTGCTGGGAGGAACTGAGAGGCAGCAGTGGCACAGTGCGCATGCTGAGATTCACCGTCGGTGCCTGGAGGAACTGAGAGGCAGCAGTGGCACAGTGCGCATGCTGAGATTCACTGTCAGTGCCGGAAGGAACTGAGAGGCAGCAGTGGCACAGTGCGCATGCTGAGATTCACCGTCGGTGCCGGAAGGAACTGAGAGGCAGCAGTGGCACAGTGCGCATGCTGAGATTCACCGTTGGCGCCAGAAGGAACTGAGAGGCAGCAGTGGCACAGTGCGCATGCTGAGATTCACCGTCGGTGCCGGAAGGAACTGAGAGGCAGCAGTGGCACAGTGTGCATGCTGAGATTCACCATCAGTGCTGGGAGGAACTGAGAGGCAGCAGTGGCACAGTGTGCATGCTGAGATTCACCGTCGGTGCCAGAAGGAGCTGAGAAGCAGCAGTGGTGGCATTGTTGCGATTCAACAGGGGGACTGTGGAGGCTCGGTTTGGGGTAGCGGAGCAGGCCTCTCTGGTGCCACTGTGTTCAGTCGGTGGTCAGTGGTCCGCTGCATAAACGGATGATGGACTGTGCCTCCCCTCATTTGAAGCTTCTCTGCATCGGCATGGATAAGAGGATTCACCGGTTGCCATGGCGCCAACCAATGGCAATGTGGGGACAAAATTTGGCATGGCTCCAACCAATTGTGCCGTGGGGCGAAGTTTGAGATGCTGACTCCCCTCATAAGAACATAAGAACATAAGATATGCCATACTGGGTCAGACTAAGGTCCATCATGCCCAGTATCCTGTTTCCAGCAATGGCCAATCTAGGTCATATGTACCTAGCAGTTTTCCCAAAAGACACAGTTCCCACAATATTTGTATTGGGTCAAGCATTGATATCCTGGGTCCCTTCTTAATAATGGTTTATGGACCTTTCCTCCAGGAACTTGTCCAAACCTTTTTTAAACCCAGCTACACTAACAGCCTTTACTACATCCTCCGGTAACAAATTCCAGAGTTTGATTACACGTTGAGTGAAAAAATATTTTCTCTTATTTGTCTTATATAGTTTACCCTGTAGCTTCATTGCATATCCCCTAGTCATTCTATATTCTGATAACGTAAACAATCGACCTATGTTTACCCGTTCCACTCCGTTCATGAATTTATAGACTTCTATCATATCTCCCCTCAGCCGTCTCTTTTCCAAGCTAAAGAGCCCTAACCTTTTTAGCCTTTCTTCATAGGGGTATCCTTCCATCCCCTTTACCATTTTGGTGGCTCTTCTCTGAACCTTTTCTAATAAAGCTATATCCTTTTTAAGATACGGCGACCAGAATTGCACACAATATTCAAGGTGCGGTCTCACCATGGAACGGTATAGAGGCATTATAATATCTTTTGTTTTATTTTCCATTCCTTTCCTTATGATACCTAGCATTCTATTTGCTCTCTTGGCCACCACTGCACACTGGGCCGAGGGTTTTAACATGTTATCCTCAATGACGCCTAAATCATTTTCCTGGGTGGTGGTTCCTAATGTGGAACCTTGATTCGTGTAACCATAGTTTGGGTTGTTCTTCGCTAGGTGCAGAACTTTGCACTTGTCCACATTAAATTTCATCTGCCATTTTGATGCCCAGTCTTCCAATTATGGTGGTGGGCAGGAATTCCGAGGCTAGGGAAGGCTCTGGTTGACAGGACAGCGTCATGCGGAGTTGTTGCTGTTAGAGCTGGATTGGCTGTTGAGCTTGCATCTGGGGATGGAGGCTCTGAGGCACATCCCGAGCTGAGCAGCTGCAGCGGCAGCATCAGGGGGTCTTCACTCATGCCCCTTAGTTCCACGTGGCAATCTTCCAGCAGCGGCATTCGCCTGGGGAATTGTACCCATATGCTGCAGGCTGTGAGCCCGTGGCCAGGAGGCTAAAGTAAGGAGTAATTCCTGTTTCTCTATGAATAAGTCAGTAATTGGTAATTCAGTTGGAGAGTGTCCATCTTGCTGGCAAGGTGGAAGAACTGAAACTGGGCAAGCTAGGTGCGGGCCAGTGGGTAGGGCTACTAGGCACATTCTCAGAAAGGCTTTGCTTTTCTGAGCTCTGGAGAGCACTTCCATCTATGGCGCCGTCGGCTGATGTCACCAGGTGTGGCTGACTCATCCTGCTTGTCCTCGGAGAACTGCATGTACCCCTGGCTTGAGAAAGGTTTAAAAAGGCTTGTATTACTGAGTAGGGGGTCGCTCCTTACTTAGGTCTTGGATGACCCTGTTACAACCTTGAAAAATAAACATTATGCTTTTTTTTTTCTTTAAAGGTTTTAACACAGGTACAGAAAAATATCGGTAGAATCCGCTCCTGGAGGACTTGCACAATAATTAAACACAAAATCATCAGTCGGGACAATTGAGCCTGTGTGGGTCCAGATGTTCATGCCCCAGGGCTCCATTGGTCGAAACTAACACTGATGGCTAACGCTGTAGGCACTACTGATTTCTCACCCCTTGCAATGCAGTTCTTTAAAAACCGCTGGGTGTGAACCTCAGCACAAGGACTCTAGGGCCTGCGCCTTGCCACAGTCAGCAGCCAGAGGAACTGCCAATGCTCAGCGCAAAGGCTCCAGGGCCTGCGCTTTGCAACCGTCAGCAGCCAAAGGGACTCAGGTCTGGATTGCTGGAGAGATTTCGGGTGTAGAGAGGTAGATCTGGGAGTTATCGGCATACAGATGGTATTGAAAGCCATGGGAAGAGATAAGCACACCAAGGGACTGGGTATAGAGAGAGAAAAGGAGCGGACCCAGAAGAGATCCATCTGGGAGTGGGGTAGCAGAGGAGGAAGAGCCACCAGAACACACACAGAAGGAGTGGTGGGAGAGATAGGAGGAGAACCAGAATAGCACAGAGCCCGTGAAGCCAAGCGAGGATAGGGTATCAAGGAGAAGGGTGTGGTCAACAGTGTCAAAAGCAGCAGAGAGGTGAAGAGGGATGAGTATGGAGTAAAGGCCCTTGGATTTTGCCAAGAACAAGTCGTTGGAGACTTTGGCAAGAGCCGTTTCAGTAGAGTGTAGAGGACAAAAGCCAGACTGTAAGGTATCCAGGAGGGCATGAGAGGAGAGGAAGCTGAGGCAGCGGTGGTGAATCACACGTTCGAGTAGTTTAGAAGTGAAGGGAATGAGAGAGATGGGTCAATAATTAGAAGGACATGTGGGATTGAGTGAGGGTTTCTTGAGCAGAGGTGTGACCACAGCATGTTTGAAGTCAGCAGGGAATATTGCAGTGGAGAGAGACTTAGGTTGAGAATATAAGAATGGAAGGAACAATGGTGGAGGAGATGGGGCTTAGGAGACGGGTGGGGATAGGATCAGAGGAGCAGGTGATGAGTTTGGAGGAAGAAAGAAGGTGTGCAGTTTCCTCATCAGAGATCACAGGAAAGGAAGAGAAGGTAGCAGAGGTGTGGGGGAGGGGGGAGGGGGGGGAGAGTTGGGAGTGAAGAGAGGGAGGAGGGGAAGTAGTTGATTTTGTGGGGAATTGGAGGGTGATCTTGTGGATTTTGTCATGGGGGCAGAAAGGGAGGGAGGGATCAGAGGTGGGGGCACTTTGAGGAGAGAGTTGAGAGTAGTAAAGAGACAGCGAGGATCAGAGGCAAGAGAGTTAGTCAGATGGACATAGTAGTCCTGTTTGGCAAGAGCTCTGGCTGACTGGAAAGAGACACGGGAGCGGGATTTGAGCCAAGCACGCTCAGCAGATCGGGCACAGAAACGGCACAGAAACGTAGATAGCGGGTAGTGGATGAAAGCCAGGGCTGGGGTGCAGAACGTCTCACAGGACGTGGGATGAGGGGAGCGAGAGCATCCAGAGCCGAGGAGAGTGCAGCATTATAGGAAGTTACTGCCTCATCAACAGACGTAGATGACAAAGTGGAAGAAAGAAGTGAAGAAATGGTGGAAGAGAAAGCCAAGGGATCAATAGCATGAAGGTTTCTAAATAGGTTGGAGGAGACAGGACGAGGATGAGGCAGTGGGAGATGGCGATTAAAGCTTAAAAGGTGATGGTCAGATATGGGAAAAACTGAGTTACAGATGTTCGAGGGTAAGCAGCTAGAGAAGAATATCAGGTCCAGGCAGTGGCCATGCTGGTGACTGGGGGCAGTGGAACAAAGTTGGAGGTCAAATGAGGAGGTAAGGGAGAGGAGCTTTAAAGCATGAGGATCAGAGGGGTTAACGACATGAATGTTAAAATCACCAAGAATAAGAGTGGGGGAAGAGGAGTCCAGAAAGAAGGAAAGCCATGAGTCAAAGTCAGTGAGAAAGGTAGAAGCAGACTTGTCAAGAGGTCGATAAATAACAGCTACCCGGAGAGGAAGCGGAGTAAAGAGGCGGATGGAGTGGACTTCAAAAGAGAGGAAAGAGTGAGACTGAGGCAGGAGGAGGGGTTGGAAATGGCAGGAGGGAGAAAGTAAAAACTCAGCACCACTACCACGGCCAGTGGGATAAAGCGTGTGGGAGAACTGATAGCCCCCATGGCAGAGAGCAGCAGTAGATGCGGTATCATCTGGGAGGAGCCAGGTCTCAGTTAGAGCAAGAAGATGTAGAGCATTAGAGATGAAGAGATCGTGAGTAAAAGCAATTTTGTTAGAGACAGTGTGTGCGTTCCACAAGGACATGAGAAAGGGAGAGAGGAAGGGGAAAGGAGAGGGATGTGGATAAGATTAGACATGTTGCATGAAGCGCTCTTCTCAGAGCGAGACAGAAAGCTAGGGGGGCCAGGGTTAGGGTTGAAATCTCTGGATGAGAGAAGGAGAAGGAGTAGCAGAGTATGGGGTAGAGAGGAGACAGTATGGTGGAAACAAGGGTAAGGTTGACTTAGAGAGAGAGGAGATGGTTGAATGAGAGGGAGACAGTGATGGAGCTCAAGACCTGATGATAGGGTAGAAGACACAATGGAGGGGGAAGTGAGGGTGGTAAAGGGTGGATGAGGAGTGAAGGAGTGACGGTGCTGGTAGGAGGGGAAACAGTTAGGGAGTATGAAGAAAAGGATGACAATGTGATGTGGAGCCATAGAAGGAAGAGAAAGGGGCTATGCAGCATATATTATCTTACAAGCAGTGAGGTAGCAGTGAAGTCTACAGACTATGCAGGGTATGTTGTTACAAGCAGCAATGGAGTCTACAGGCTGTGCAGCATGAGTTATTTCAGGCAATGAGGTAGCAAAGGAGTCTGCAGACTGTGCATCATGAGTTATTTCAGGCAATGAGGTAGCAAGTCTACAGGCTATGCAGGGTATGTTGTTACAAGCAGCAATGGAGTCTACAGTCTCTGCAGCATGAGTTATTTCAGGCAATGAGGTAGCAAAGGTTTTGCGCTGGTGTTGGGCCCTGATTGGCCGCCGGTTGGAGAGCGGTAGGGATCGCAGCCCTCCACTCCTCACCATGCCACCGATCAGGGCTCAGAAGGTGGTGTGCTGTTCCAGTCTGGCAGCATCCCTGTTGCCATGGAGGAGAGAGGTCACGTGACAGGAGAGCATCACTATGGTGTGGCAGGAAGTGATCCTGTAACTAGGACCTGTCCTCCAGGTGACCCGTTTCTCCAGGGCCATGTGCCCATGAGGGAAGGGTTAGGACAACCGTTATAGATGGTGATTCGATCATTAGGCATGTAGATAGTTGGGAGGCTGATAGATGTGAGGATCACCTGGTAACATGCCTGCCTGGTGCGAAGGTAGCGGACCTCACGCACCAACTAAATAAGGTCTTAGATAGTGCTGGAGAGGAGTCTGCTGTCTTGGTACATGTTGGTACCAATGACATAGGAAAATGTGGTAGGGAGGTTCTGGAGGCTAAATTTAGGCTTTTAGGTCGGAAGTTAAAATCCAGAACTTCCAGGGTAGTGTTTTCCAAAATGCTTCCCGTTCCACGCGTGGGACCCAAAAGGTAGGCAGAGCTCTAGAGTCTCAATGCATGGATGAGACGATGGTGCAAAGATGAGGGTTTTGGATTTGTTAGGAACTGTGGAAAATTCTGGGGAAAGGAGGGGCTCTTCTGAAGGGATGGGCTTCACCTTAACCGGGATGGAACCAGGCTGCTGGCATTAGCATTTAAAAAGGAGATAGAGCAGCTTTTAAATTAGATAATAGGGGAAAGTCAACAGTCGCACAAAAGTGCATGGTTCGAAAGAATGTATCCTTGAAGGATACTACAAAAAACAGAGAAGTTCCAAAAAAGAGTAAAGTAGCCCTAATGCCCTCGAGTATGGAACAAACAGAGCTTAAAGATGCCGAATTATCCATGCCTACCAATAGCCAGATTAATATGACTAAACTACAGTCTCTAAAATGCTTGTATGCAAATGCTAGAAGTCTAAAAAAAAAGATGGGAGAGTTAGAATATATAGCACTAAATGAGAGGTTAGATATGATTGGAATATCAGAGACATGGTGGAAGGAGGACAACCAGTGGGACACTGTGATACCTGGGTACAAACTATATCGTAATGATAGAGCTGATCAAATTGGTGGAGGGGTTGCGCTCTATGTTAGAGAGGGCATTGAGTCAGAAAGGATTAAAGTTTTGCAGGAAACAAAATTTGCTGTAGAATCTCTATGGATTGAAATTCCATGTAAAAAGGGGAAGGTGATGGCAGTGGGGGTATACTATTGACGGCATGGCCAGAATGAACAAATGGATGATGAAATGCTCAAAGAAATCAAGGAAGCTAACAAAAGTTACAGTACAGTAATGGGTGATTTCAATTTTTCCGGTATCTACTGGGTCAGTGTCACGGCAGGACATGCTAGAGAGATAAAGTTCCTAGATGAAATAAATGACTGCTTCTTGGAGCAGCTGGTTCATAAACTGACCAGAGGGGAAGCCATATTGGACCTAGTCCTTAGTGGAACACCAGATCTGGTTCAAGAGATAAGGGTGTTGGGGCCACTTGGCAATAGTGATCATAGCATGATTGCATTTGATTTAATTAGTGGAGAAGGGATAGTAAGGAAATCCACCGTTCTACCTTTTAACTTTCGAAAGGGAGACTATGATAAAATGAGGAAGATAGTTAAGAAAAAACTAAAAGGAGTAGTTGCAAAGGTTAAAGACTTACATCAAGCTTGGGTGTTGTTGAAAAATACTATCTTGGAAGCCCAGACCAGCTGTATTCCATGCTTTAAGAAAAGTGGAAGGAAGTCCAAAAAACTGCCAGCATGGTTTAAAGGTGAGGTCAGAGAGGCTGTTGTTGCCAAAAAAGCATCTTTCAGGAAATGGAAAAAAGAGCCAAATGACGAAACCTGGAAACAGCACAAGCACTGGCAAGTTAAATGCAAGGCAATGATAAGGCAGGCAAAGGGAGAATTTGAGAAGAAGCTTGCTGTAGAAGCAAAAACATGTAATAAAGACTTTTTCAAGTACATTCGTAGCAAAAAAACCTCTGAGAGAGTCAGTTGGTCCATTAGATGATAGAGGGGTTAAAGGGGCACTAAGAGGCGACAAGGCGATAGCGGAGAGGCTGAATGAATTCTTTTCTTCAGTCTTTACTGAGGAACATGTAGGGATGTTACCCATGACTGAAGTGGTATTTAAAGGTGCAAAAGAATTGAAGAAAATATTGATACATCGGGAAGATGTATTACAACTATTAGATAAACTGAAGAGTAGCAGATCACCTGGGCCGGATGATATACATCCAAGGGCATTGAAAGAACTGAAATATTAGATTGCAGACCTGCTATTAGTAATTTGTGAACTATCATTAAAATCATCTGTAATACCTGAAGATTGGAGGATGGCGAACGTAACAACAATTTTTAAAAAAGGGTTCCCAGCGTGATCCGGGAAACTACAGACCGGTGAGCCTGACATCATTACCGGGAAAAATGGTAGAAACCATCATATAATGGCTTAATGGGAGACAGCCAACATGGCTTTAGACAAGGAAGAACAAAGGTGAGTCAGTTAATATAGTGTATTTGGACTTTCAGAAAGCCTTTGAGAAGGTCCCTCATCAGAGACTTTTGGCAAAACTAAAGAGTCATGGGATAGGAGGCAGTGTACTATTGTGGATCAGGAACTGGTTAAAAGATAGAAAGCAGAGGGTAGGGCTAAATGGCCAATTTTCCCAATGGAGAAAGTTGAGTAGTGGTGTACCCAGGGATCTGTGCTGGGTCCGCTGCTTTTTGACATATTCATAAATGACCTGGAAAGTGGAATAACGAGTGGGGTTATCAAATTTGCAGGTGACACAAAACTATTTAAAGTTGTTAAAACCCAAGAGGATTGTGGAAAATTGCATGAGGATCTTGATAAATTGGAAAACTGGGCATCAAAATGGCAGATGAAATTTAATGTGCATTATTAGAAAAGGTTCAGAAAAGAGCCAGCAAAATGGTAAAGGGGATGGAAGGATACCCCTATGAAGAAAGGCTAAAAAGGTTAGGGCTCTTTAACTTGGAAAAGAGACGGCTGAGGGGAGATATGATAGAAGTCTATAAATTAATGAACGGAGTGGAACGGTTAAACGTAGATCGATTGTTTACATTACCAGAATATAGAAAGACTAGGGGACCTGTAATGAAGCTACAGGGTAAACTATTTAAGACTAATAAAAGAAAATATTTTTTTACTCAATGTGTAATCAAACTCTGGAATTTGTTACCAGAGTATGTAGTAAAGGCTGTTAGTGTAGCTGGGTTTAAAAAAGGTTTGGACAAGTTCCTGGAGGAAAGGTCCATAAACCATTATTAAGAAGGGACCCAGGATATCAATGCTTGACCCAATATAAGCATTGTGGAACCTGTGTCTTTTGGGGAAACTGCTAGGTATGTATGACCTAGATTGGCCACTGTTGGAAACAGGATACTGGGCTTAATGGACCTTGGTCTGACCCAGTATGGCATATCTTATGTTCTTATGTTGTATGTATTCTGGTTTTTCTTAAGTGGGAATCACTTACTTCGGGTTTTGAAGGTTTCTTCTGTCATTGTGCTGGGGGAGCGAGGCTGTTTACTTTGTTGCGGCTGAACAGGAGAGGATGGGATCTTGTGTGCGTTGGTTCCCGCTACAGGGCTCCCTCCTAAAGGCCACACCAAAGGGCCCTCTGGCGAGGCCCTCAGGTGTGGGCCTGCCAGACGTGAGCGCACCTGGAAGCGCTGTGGCTTTTAACTTTCCCGCTGGTGCTCCTCCTAGGCCCGATTGGCCTTGGTGAAGAGAAGCAGGGAGGAGCTTACCTTCCTGCTCCTTTTGCTGATGCTGATTGGGTCTGTGTTTTCCGAGTGCGGGCGCACCTGGAAGCACTGTGGCCTGCTAATAAGAGTTGCAATAGTCTAGGCAACTTATCACCAGCGCATAAAGTACTGTTTTCTGGAAAGCTTGGCCTTAAAATGGTTTCATGAGCTTGATTCTTCTGAGGCCATAAAAAAAAACAATTTTGAACTGTTCTTAGTATCTGAGGGGTGAAAGTCATGTTGTTATCCATCAGTATCTCTAAGGATAGAATGGTATCTTTTACCGAGGTTGTAAATGACCAGATCTGAGGTGAAAATGAGATGGTATATGGTAGTCAGAGATCCATAGGGTTTCTGATTTTTTGGGGGAGGATTTAGATTCAATTTATGAGCTTCTTTCTAGCTGTCAAAACAGCACTATTAAGAACATAAGGGGTCCAGCATCCCCCCCTTCACTCCTCTGCTAATCCAGCATCTCCCTTCTGTCTCTTAACCTCCTCTCCTAGTCCAGCATCTTTCTATGTCCTCTGCCTTTCACTCGACCCATAAGATATAACATTTCCCTTTTTCCTGCCCCCTCCCCAAGACCCTAGGTCAGGGGTGGGCAATTCCGGTCCTGGAGAGCCGCAGACCAGTCAGGTTTTCATGATGTCCCTAATGAATATTCATGGACCTATTTCCATACAATGTAAGGCAGTGGATGCAAGTAGATCTCATGAATATTCATTAGGGACATCATGAAAACCTGACTGGTCTGCGGCTCTCCAGGACCGGAATGGCCCACCCCTGCCCTAGGTGAACCCTCATTCGTGCCTCCACCTGCTCCACTGCTCTCACCCCTCTCTGGGACTTGTAGTGGCAGCAATGACATTAAACAGCAGCACAGCCCCTACCCAAGGTCTCTGACACTGCGCTCTGCTGATTCTGTGCTTTGAGCAGCAGCTTCACCTTCTCAGGTGCAGGCTTCCTGATTGCATGGGGCAGAAGCTCCTGGTCAACGAGCAGCACCAACAGTACACAGCGTCGGGCATTGGATAAGTGCTGCATTGCTGTCTTCATGTCACCGCTGCTGCTGCAGGACCCACAGAGGGAGGCCAACAATGGGCCACTCTTGAAATGTTGCCACTCTAGGCAATTGCCTAGTTCACCTGCGGCATCCCTCTGCTATTGTCCAGCATTTTTCTGTCCATCCTGCCACTGGTCCTGTACCTCCCCCCTCTCTCTTATCCTTATCTCCTTTTGTCGTCTTCTGTTGCTGTGGCTTCAGTGTTGGGGCAGGTAAAACACCCACAGTTTAGCAGGGAAGCCTGCAGTTAAAAGAAAAACGAAGTGCAGGGCCTTAGCACCAGCGTACACTGAAAGTTCACCCCCCCCCCCCATCTGCAGCTGCCATAGTTGTCGTGTCCAGGATCACATTATCTCAGGTGTCCTCCCAAGCCACTGCTGCAAGTAAATTCTATTGCTTAAAATACTATTCCCTCCCCACCAACTAAACACTGGCAATCCAAAACCTTAAAAAGTCATAAGTAAAACATCCCCCTAAGAACAATTCCCACTATCAAAGAGAAGAGCCGTCAGAACAGGGCTGGGGACCTCGCTCACTAACAACCACCATTTGAGGGAATCAAGATGGCGGCAGGAAGGTTCCGTGGAGAGATTGTTCCATATTTGGTTTTCGGTTTCTGAAGCTCTTTTGCCTGTTCCAAGTACTCATTATGCAGGAAAAGGAATCAAGCCAGCCTACCCTCAGACTCAGCGATGGTGCAGCAGAAGAAAATAGAGTATTTAGAAAATCAGACTCATAGAGATAATCTGTGTTTGTTAAATTTTCCAAAATCTCCTGTTTTATCCCCTTTGGAGATGGTACGTAGATATTTCAGAGAGACCTTAGAAATCCCCCCAGAGTTCCTGCCTCCAATTTCCCAGATGCAATATCTGTCTCTGGGCCTGAGTAAGCAAGGTAGCTGGACTCCAGCTATGGGTCTTGGGGACCTTCCGGGGTTCCTGGAGGACTCACTGGAGGTGGTCACATATTGATTACACTGGTACTTAAACCTGCTAAAAGTTTAATTCTTAGAGCATATTTTAAGAATGTCAATGAGAAGTTTATGGGCTCATTGGTTTGTATGTTCCCTAATTTGTTGCAAGTTTCTCAATTGAGGAGGAAGCAGTTCCTGGGCCTTCAGCCAGAGGTCCTTTCCCTCAAGGTTATGTTTTCCTTAAAGTTTTCTTCACGTTGTTATCTTACCAATAAGGATAAATCTTTTCTGTATTTTGAAGAGAAACAAGTTTTGAAGTCCTTGAATGCTAGGGAAGAACTTAGAATAGTAGCGGAGCCCTTCACAGTTGCTGTGTAAGTCTCTACCCACCTTAAGCAGTTAGTTTATTATTCAGAATTGGTTTTGCCAATGTTTCAGGAACCCTCCTTTGTTTATTTCCTCATTAGTGGGCTAAGGTTTATGGTTGGTTGTTTTTCTTGTGGGATGTTTTTTTCTTACTTGTAAACTCTATTATTTTGCCAAAACAAACCATTTCATTCGTGTTGATATTTGGATGTAATAAATTTAAATGCAAATAAATAATGAATTGAGAAGGGAAAAAAACATTTATTTGTCACTGAAAACTACCTGCTAAATCAATCATTGGCACAATACTCTTAGTTATATATTCATCCTAAATAATACTTAATTTCTGCCGCACCTGTATCCTGGGAGGGGTTAGATACAAACTTTCCCTGTCCCCAGTGCAGAGAAACATCTTAGCAGAGGAACCTCAGGTCTAACTGGCAGCTGACTAAGGTGGAAATCCGACACACCTTTAGGAAGAAAGTCTGGATGAGTGCACAGAACCATCCTGTTGTAAAATTTAGTATAAGATAGATCAGTTCCTGGAGCCTGGATCTCACTTACTGCCACTGAAAACAAGACCACTCAGGTCAAATATTACGTGGCTCAGAACTGTTCATTAGTTGGGTTATAGCAACGTTGGGCTCCCATGACACTGTGGGTGACTTGATGGGAGTCTTTAAAAAAAGCAAGCCCCACATGGATAACTAAAGGCTGTAGAGAGATGTTGACATGAGCCAAGTGCACTTATGTCTACCCTAACAGAGCTGGTTTTATACCTGACTCCGACAGATGTAGAAGGCTTTCAAGTAGTTTTTCTGATATCTTAAGTGTTCTTACTCAATTAAAGTTACATGTAAAAAGTTAGGCTTTATAAGGACTTAGCAAGTGTGCTACTGTGAGATGCTGCATGAGGATGAATAAAGGAAACACTGAATGGGCTTCAAACCTTTTTCTTGCTCATGATAGTGGTAAAAAGCCACCTAATTATCTCAGAGTATAAAGTAATTGTCATGCAGATCAATAATGGCTTATCAACCCCTCAGGGAATTGTATATTCCGTTGCTTTGAAAATCAGACAATTTATGAAAGGTTTATTTTTACCCCAAAATGTATAAGTCAGGCCTTGAGAAATGTTCTTGGTATTTTAGGAGCCGGCTGCCCCCGACGCCCCCAAAAAGGTATATCCCAGCTTCTGTTTTAGGTTTTCGGACCTTATTTACTGTTTTTTTGTTTTTTCATTTTCTATAGGGATTACTACTTAATAAATCAGGCTATTAATGGACCCCACTCCTCCTCCTCCCTCTCCCACCACCCTCACTGACCCTTTAGGCTACAACTATGAGTAGTGCAGAGGTGGGGGTGCCTATGTATATGTGCACGTGTGTGTGTGTGGGCATAGAGGTGGGGTATATGTATGTGTGGAGGTGGGGTGCCCATGTGTGTTTGTCCATGTGCGTGTGTGGGATAGAGGTGGGGTGCCTTTGTGTGTGTGTGTGTGTGTGTGTGTGTGTGTGTGTGTGTGTGTGTGTGTGTGTGTGTGGGCGCGTATGGGGTGTCTACCCATGTACAGAGGTGGAGTGCCTATTTTTGGCTTTGTGTGGATGGGATGCTTGTATGTGTTTTGGTTGGGGGGATGCACCTTTTTGCATACCCAGATTGTGTTCTTTTGTCCCCATGCATTCATCCCTTTAACCTCCACCCCTTGCATTCTTCCCTCTCCCCTTCAATCCCTCCCTAGTCTCTACCTACTCCCTACCCCTAGCATTCCCACCCCCCCCTGCCCGCCATTCCACCTCCTCCTCTTCATTTTTTTAGTCTACTGCCCCTTTAAATATCACAGGTCTGCAAAAAAATTTTTTTCGAGAGCTGTTTTGGTTATTCCATGTAATCTTTATGTTTTTTGGTGCGCTGAATCTGAAAATGACCATTTTGTCATAGGACATCACGTTTCCTGACAATTTAGGTAACTATGTTAAATAAGGCAATACCTCAAAATAAATGGAAATAGACATAAAATTAAAGTTTTATTACAATATTTTCATGAAAATCCTTTTTTGAACTGAAATGAGCTCACCTACACACACTAAACTCGATTCTTCTTCCTTGTGAGAAGGGCTGTACTTTTACAGAGCTCTGCTAGTGAGGGGATATTTGCCTCCTGGGACATCTTACTGTGAGTTCTAGCTGTTTATTTAATTATTTACTGTTTGTCTAACTGTTTGTTTAATTATTTATTGTTTGTTTTAGTGGTGTGCTAGTTCAGCCCTCTCAGCTGTACTTACCTTGCCTCTCTCACCTAACTGGGCTTTGTGTGGTAGCCATTTTGAATTAAATCTCTCTCCCCAGAATCTGCTGTTTGTTAAACTTTTTTCCTGTCCTTGCCTGCCTGAGTGACTCCTCCCCCTCCCCCTGAGGTATTGTGTAGCCTTCTTACTGTTTTCTCCACGTGTGCATAGTCTGTTTTAGTTTGCTTTTCTCTGACCAGAGAAGGGCTGTACTTTTACAGAGCTCTGCTAGTGAGGGGATATTTACCTCCTGGGACATCTTACTGTGAGTTCTAGCTGTTTATTTAATTATTTACTGTTTGTCTAACTGTTTGTTTAATTATTTATTGTTTGTTTTAGTGGTGTGCTAGTTCAGCCCTCTCAGCTGTACTTACCTTGCCTCTCTCAACTAACTGGGCTTTGTGTGGTAGCCATTTTGAATTAAATCTCTCTCCCCAGAATCTGCTGTTTGTTAAACTTTTTTCCTGTCCTTGCCTGCCTGAGTGACTCCTCCCCCTCCCCCTGAGGTATTGTGTAGCCTTCTTCCTGTTTTCTCCACGTGTGCATAGTCTGTTTTAGTTTGCTTTTCTCTGACCAGAGAAGGGCTGTACTTTTACAGAGCTCTGCTAGTGAGGGGATATTTGCCTCCTGGGACATCTTACTGTGAGTTCTAGCTGTTTATTTAATTATTTACTGTTTGTCTAACTGTTTGTTTAATTATTTATTGTTTGTTTTAGTGGTGTGCTAGTTCAGCCCTCTCAGCTGTACTTATCTTGCCTCTCTCAACTAACTGGGCTTTGTGTGGTACCCCCTGCTGAGGGTTGACAGGGTACCTTGTAACTGCCCTCTTTAATAGGACTTATCTCCCTCCCACCCTCCCCAGCACCCACCCACCCCTGGGGTAATTGTAGTTTTATAGGTACTTGCACATCTTAGAGGAAAGGGGCTGCTCTCAGGTGCAGCTCTTAATCCAAATCAGTCATACACAGAGGACCTGAGATTAATTAAGCTTCAGGTACACAGGGTGTATTAGGGGTATTAGATACACTTTTATTAGTATAAGCATCTACACCAATCCTTATTATATACCGAATTTAAAAGACCTAAACACAAGCTTTAAACTAAGATGCAGACAGAGGTCCAGCAACGAGATGGGGGTTCTCCAGTCTTTTGCATTGAGTGTCACATGTATGATTTTCTCCCAGTTGGTGAGAGGTCCTACATATGCACTAAGTGCAGGGAGCTCTTTGCTCTCAGGGAACGAGTCCGTTCTCTAGAGGCTAGAGTAGCAGACCTGGAAGACATAAGAAAGACAGAGAAGTACATGGACGAGACCTACAGGGATATAGTCCTGAAGTCCCACCTCCAGTCTGGCAGCATCCCTGTTGCCATGGAGGAGAGAGGTTGCGTGACAGGAGAGCATCACCCTGGTGTGGCAGGAAGTGATCCTGTAACTAGGACCTGTCCTCCAGGTGATGTAAAACCCTCTCGCACTGAGGACGTTTCTCCAGGGCCATGTCCCCATGAGGGGAGGGTCAGGACAGCTGTTATAGTTGGTGATTCAATCATTAGGAATGTAGATAGCTGGGTGGCTGGTGGACGTGAGGATCGCCTGGTAACATGCCTGCCTGGTGCGAAGGTAGCAGATCTCACACACCGCCTAGATAGGATCATAGATAGTGCTGGGGGGGAGTCTGCTGTCTTGGTACATGTTGGTACCAATGACATAGGAAAATGTGGTAGGGAAGTTCTGGAGGCTAAATTTAAGCTTTTAGGTAGGAAGTTGAAATCCAGAACTTCCAGGATAGCGTTCTCCGAAATGCTTCCTGTTCCACGTGCAGGACCTAAAAGACAGGCAGAGCTCCGGAGTCTCAATGCGTGGATGAGACAATGGTGCAAGGATGAGGGTTTTGGATTTGTTAGGAACTGGGGAACATTCTGGGGAAAGGGGGGGCTCTTCCGAAGGGATGGGCTTCACCTTAATCAGGATGGGACCAGACTGCTGGCATTAACCTTTAAAAAAGAGATAGAGAAGCTTTTAAACTAGAAAATAGGGGAAAGCCGACAGTCACCCAGGAGCGCATGGTTCGGACAAAGGTATCCTTGAAGGATACTACCAAAAACAGTGAGGTTCCAAAAGGGAGTATAGTAGCCCAAATGCCCTTGAGTAAGGAGCAGACAGAGCATAAAGATTCCCAATTACCCATGCCTACCAATAGCCAGATTAATATTAATAAAATTAATAAAATACAGTCACTAAAATGCTTGTATGCCAATGCTAGAAGTCTAAACAATAAGATGGGAGAATTAGAATATATAGCACTAAATGAGAGGTTAGATATGATTGCACTCTCAGAGACATGGTGGAAGGAGGATAACCAGTGGGACACTGTGATACCTGGATACAAACTATATCGTAATGATAGAGCTGAACAAATTGGTGGAGGGGTTGCGCTCTATGTTAAAGAGGGCATTGAGTCAGAAAGGATTAAAGTTTTGCAGGAAACACAATTTGCTGTAGAATCTCTATGGATTGAAATTCCATTTATGAAAGGGAAGGTGATGGCAGTGGGAGTATACTATCGACCGCCTGGCCAGAATGAACAAATGGATGATGAAATGCTCAAAGAAATCAAGGAAGCTAACAAAAGCCACAACAGAGTAGTAATAATGGGTGATTTCAATTACCCCGGTATCGACTGGGACAATCTCACAGCAGGACAAGCTAAAGAGATAAAGTTTCTAGATGAAATAAATGACTGCTTCTTGGAGCAGCTGATTCATGAACCAACCAGAGGGGAAGCCATACTGGACCTAGTCCTTAGTGGAACACCAGATCTGGTGCAAGAAATAAGGGTGTTGGGACCACTTGGCAATAGTGATCATAGTATGATCATGTTTGATTTAATCAGTGGAGGACAGATAGTAAAGGAATCCACAGTACTACCTTTTAACTTTCAAAAGGGAGACTATGATAGAATGAGGAATATATTATTTATTTATTTACATTCTCTTATATACCGCGCTATTCTGCATCAGTGTGGTTTACATTGAACAAACTGAAATTACATTGAACAGGGCATTATAACATGGAGATAACTATTTTACAGGGAACATGGGCTATGGAGGGTTAAGTGGCTTGCCCAAGACCACAAGGAGCACCTGTGGGACTAGAAACCCCAGTCCTTCCGGCCCAAGGTTGCTGTCCTCTAGTGGGATTTGAACCCCCGACCTTCCGGCCTGAAGTACCTTGCCCCAACCACTAGGCTACTCCTCCACTCCTCCACTTCGGAAAAAACTAAAAGGAGCGGTTCCAAAGGTTAAAGACTTACAGCAAGCTTGGGTGTTATTTAAAAATACTATCCTCGAAGCCCAGACCAGCTGTATTCCACGCATTAAGAAAAGTGGAAGAAAGTCCAAAAAACTGCCAGCATGGTTTAAAGGTGAGGTCAGAGAGGCTGTTGCTGCCAAAAGAGCAACCTTCAGGACATGGAAAAAAGAGCCAAATGATGAAAACTGGAAACAACACAAGCACTGGCAAGTTAAATGCAAAGCATTGATAAGGCAGGCAAAGCGGGAATTTGAGAAGAAACTTGCTACGGAAGCAAAAACACGAAATAAAGACTTTTTCAAGTACATTCGTAGCAAAAGGCCTGTGAGAGAGTCAATTGGACCATTAGATGATAGAGGGGTAAAAGGGGCAGTAAGAGGGGACAAGGCTATAGCAGAGAGACTGAATGAATTCTTTGCTTCGGTCTTTACTGAGGAAGATGTAGGGATGTTACCCAAGACTGAAGTGGTATTTAAAGGTGATACTGCAGAGGAATTGAGAGAAATATCGCTACACCGGGAAGATATATTACAACTATTTGATAAACTGAATAGTAACAAATCACCTGGACCGGATGGTATACATCCCAGAGTGTTGAAAGAACTGAAATATGAGATTGCAGACCTGCTATTGGTAATCTGTGAACTTTCATTAAAATCATCTGTAATACCTGAAGATTGGAGGGTCGCCAATGTAACACCAATTTTTAAAAAGGGTTCCAGGGGTGACCCGGGAAATTACAGACCGGTGAGCCTGACGTCAGTACCAGGGAAAATGGTAGAAACCATCATAAAGAACAAAATTACACAGCATGTAGATAGCCATGGCCTAATGGGAGACAGCCAACATGGCTTTAGACAAGGAAGATCTTGTCTTACTAATCTGATCTGTTTTTTTGAAGGTGTGCATAAACAGGTAGACAAAGGTGAGTCGGTTGATATAGTGTATCTGGACTTTCAGAAAGCTTTTGACAAGGTCCCCCATCAGAGACTTTTGGCAAAGCTAAAAAGTCATGGGATAGGAGGCAGTGTACTATTGTGGATCGGGAACTGGTTAAAAGATAGAAAGCAGAGGGTAGGGCTAAATGGCCAATATTCCCAATGGAAAAAGGTGAATAGTGGAGTACCCCAGGGATCTGTACTGGGTCCCCTACTTTTTGACATATTCATAAATGACCTGGAAAAAGGAATAACTAGTGAGGTTATCAAATTTGCAGATGACACAAAACTGTTTAAAGTTGTTAAAACCCAAGAGGATTGTGGAAAACTGCAGGAGGATCTGGATAAATTGGAAGACTGGGCATCCAAATGGCAGATGAAATTTAATGTGGACAAGTGCAAAGTTATGCACCTAGGAAAGAACAACCCACACTATAGTTACACGATGCAAGGCTCCACATTAGAAACCACCACCCAGGAAAAAGATTTAGGAGTCATCGTGGATAACATGTTAAAACCCTCCGCCCAGTGTGCAGCGGCGGCCAAGAAAGCAAATAGAATGCTAGGTATCATAAGGAAAGGGATGGAGAATAAAACAAAGGATATTATAATGCCTCTGTATCGCTCCATGGTACGACCGCACCTTGAATATTGTGTGCAATTCTGGTCACCGTATCTTAAAAAGGACATAGAGTTATTAGAAAAAGTACAGAGAAGAGCCACCAAATTGGTGAAGGGGATGGAAGGCTACTCCTATGAAGAGAGGCTAAAAAGGTTATGGCTCTTTAACCTGGAAAAGAGACGGCTGAGGGGAGATATGATAGAGGTCTATAAATTAATGAATGGAGTGGAACGGATAAACGTGGATCAATTGTTTACGCTATCAGAATATAGAAGGACTAGGGGACATGTAATGAAGCTACAGGGTAAACTATTTAAGACAAATAAGAGAAAATATTTCTTCACTCAACGTGTAATCAAACTCTGGAATCTGTTACCAGAGGATGTAGTAAGGGCTGTTAGTATAGCTGGGTTTAAAAAAGGTTTGGACAAGTTCCTGGAGGAAAGGTCCATAAACCACTATTAAAAAGGGACCCAGGATATCAATGTTTGACCTAGTACAAGCACTGCAGAACCTGTGTCTTTTGGGGAAACTGCTAGGTACGTATGACCTAGATTGGCCACTGTTGGAAACAGGATACTGGGCTTGATGGACCTCGGTCTGACCCAGTATGGCATTTCTTATGTTCTTATGTTCTTATGTTCTTGGTGCATTTACGCTTGTGAGTAGCATCTGGAATGTCTCTCTGAAGCATCCAACAGTAGTCTGCCATCATTGTAATGCTCCATTTTCCCTGGTATCTCCTTTCCATCTCTTTAATGTCTTGGTGGAATCGTTCATCTTGTTCCTCACTCACAGCTCCCAAATTTTCAGGAAAGTAGTCAAGGTGGCACTGGAGGAAATGCACTTTCAAACTCATCAGGCAACCTAAAGCTTGAAATGCTTTCAGCATTCGTCCGACGACCTTTTTGTAGTGAGGATCTTTGTTATTGCCTAAAAATTTCTGTACGACTTCTTTAAATGCAATCCACCCTTCTTTTTGAGGATCCGTCATGGTATTGACAAACTCTTGATCAACTATAAGCCTTCTAATGTCTGGTCCGACGAACACACCTTCCTTCAATTTTGCCTCCGACAGGCCTGGAAACTTGGTGACCAAGTATTTGAAGCATTCTCCATCTCTTGGAAGTGATTTTACGAATTTCTTCATCAATCCCAATTTTATGTGGAGAGGTGGTAGAAGAACTTTATGGGAAGGTACCAACGTTTCTCAGAGGACATTTTTTTCACCGACTGATAGCACCTTCGGATGCCAACTCTTCTTGGTCCAGTGATTTTGTCGGTCTCAACTGCCTCATAGACACAGAAAAAAGGGTATTTGGTATACCCAGCTTGTTGCCCGAGCAGCATGCACAAGACCTTCAAGTCCCCACACACTTGCCAACCATTGTCTTCATATTTAAGTTTACGAAGAACCAATTCCAAGTTCTTGTAGGTTTCCTTCAAGTGTACGGAATGACCTACAGGTATGGATGTATAAAACCCGTTGTGGAGTAAAACTGCTTTGAGACTTCTTTTTGAAGAATCTATAAAAAGACACCATTGCTCTGAATCATATTGGATTTTAAATTGACCCATCAGACCTTCGACATCGATGCAATAAACCAACTTGTCTTCCTGGGCGAAGTAAGG
Source organism: Ichthyophis bannanicus (assembly GCA_033557465.1). Taxonomy (NCBI): domain Eukaryota; kingdom Metazoa; phylum Chordata; class Amphibia; order Gymnophiona; family Ichthyophiidae; genus Ichthyophis; species Ichthyophis bannanicus. The sequence goes on along the minus strand of CM066031.1, from coordinate 64,788,693 downwards.
AACGAACTCCTTTTCACGATGTCTGAACCATGAAGATGACAATCCTGGCAACAATAAATTCCTGCTTTTCAGCCTTGATCTGAGTAACTCAGCGACATCTTTGGGAAGATTCAAGTCTCTTACCAAATCATTCATCTCCTCCTGAGAAAACAGTTTTGGTCTTGTATCATCTTCAAAGTCAGAACTTGATTCGTCATCTGGTTCAGGTATGACTTCACCTTCATCGGAGCTAGGTATCTCTTCCAAGGTAGCAGGGGGCTTGGGTACTAGTATATCTGTGCTATGGGGGATGGGACAAATTGCCGAGTGAAGATTGGGGTATGACATGGAATGCTTCCATTTTGAATTAAGCCCTTTCACATCACATGAACAAAAGTAACAGTCGTCACTATGGTTCTTTTGCTCTCGCCATACCATAGGAATCCCATAACGGAAAGATTTTTTCTTACTCTTGAACCAGTTTCGGAGGTCCTCAACACACCATTTGCACACTTTATGAGGCGCCCAAACTTTATTTTGATCTCCAATTTTTAGTCCAAAGTATGCAAAGTATACTTTTTTCACAAAGTTTGTAATATTCTGCTGTTGCTTCAACACTGTATATTCACCACAGATGAAACAGGAACTGTCTGGCGAATTAATACACTTTCGCGGAGCCATAACATAATGGTTGAAGAATGACAAGCTAACACGAATTGCGATGAAAAAGTGTGAACAGCCTAGAACCAAGAACCTGATGATTCATGCACAAGTGTGGCATGCAGGAGAGAGCAGCTCTGTGTCTGTACAGGAGACATCACAGTGCTGGCCACGCCCCCCTGCACTGACCGGAGCTGCTGCTATCTGCCCTGTGTCTCCCTCCCACTGGATTCTTCAGGAAAGATTAACCCCTTCTACCATTAGAAGCACAGGCTTAAAACTTGCTTAGCTTATGTATATATTGCTGACCATCAGATTTACAGTGCTATATTTTTTTTTTACATAACTCGGACAACCCCTTTAAGTTTTTTTTGGCATTTTATATCTTAAATGCACTTATGTGAATTAATTAATAGTAATTTGGACTTTAAATTTGGTTAAAAACCCATAATATAAAAAAAATACCAAAAATTAAAAAAAATTGATAAATTTGAAGACAATTTTGCATGTTGTGGCAAATCAGACGTCTAGGAGTTTTTTCAATATTTTATTTGTTTTCAGCACACCAAAATACATGGAAATTAGATGAAAATAATCAAACAGCTTTTTAGTCGCAGACCTGTGTATTTGCTGCCTCACCCCCTCCCTTTCTAATTTTTTGGGGTGTTTTGGGGGGGGGGGCCTGATCACTGCTGTCCTCTTCATGGGGGATGAGATCCCTGGGGGCAGCCTGTTATCCTCTTGGCCCAGCCATCCCCTCCTGTTCTGCCCATGGGGATCACGGCTCTCTTCTTATCTTCTGCCCGCGGGCGAGGGGATCACCATGTCCAGCCAGCAGCCTCGAAGCCACAGTTGCCTTGTTCTGTCTGCAAGAAATTGGATCCCAGAGGCATGCCCTACATTTTATAAGGGGCAGTAAGAAAATCTCAGCTGCTAGGTGCAAATTTCTGGCCACCGTGGTGATCTGGCGCCTGGGATTTGCTGAGGTCTGGTATAAATGCGCTTGAAGAAAAAAAACATAATATAGTAACATTCATTTTCTAAATTAGATATGTCAGTGTTCAGAGGAAAAATATGAAAGTCACCTGGAGTCTTTGAGGAAAGAGCTGAAAGAGATTCTGGAACTGAAATCCAGTGATGAGCGAAAAGTCGAGGAGCTGGTGGTAGGTTTCTGCGTCTCCCTCTGAGCTTCTTTCTGGGCTGGCTCCAGTCAAGCTATAAATAGCCTGAGTAGGATGAAGCTTATGTGTCAGGCAGTTTTCAAAGGGTTTTATTTGCAGAAATGGGTCTTTAAAAGATTGTCCAACACATATGAGAATATACACCTGTATGCAATATGCATGGAAGAGTGAGTGTATTGGGGTCCCGTTCCTGGGGCCTGGGAAAAGGGCAGAGTCAAGTTATTCATATCTTTTTATATTTCCAGAAGTATGCATGGAAGACTTCAGGGGAAATACCCACATGAAAAAATTGTAAAAATCTCTGCAGTTGGTTTTCCCGCAGGTCATATTTTCAAAGAGAAACTTTACTTCTTGAAAACTGATATAATAGCTGCAGAATTAACACATAGGTGCACTTTATAAAGATTGCTAATTAGTTACATTCATTATGGATAAATTAATTTATATTTATAACCTGCTTAGCAGTTTATAGCAATAATATGGCTCAATTATATCTATCTGTTCTTTATTAAAATGTGCCTGGACTACTTCAGGCTTTACAACAACCTCTTTATTTTTATTTACATTCTCTTATATACTGTGCTATTCTGCATCAGTATGGTTTACATTGAACAAACTGAAATTACATTGAACAGGGCATTATAACTTGGAGATAACTATTTTACAGGGAACATGGAGGGTTAAGTGGCTTGTCCAAGACCACAAGGAGCACCTGTGGGACTAGAAACCCCAGTCCTTCTGGCTCAAGGTTGCTGTCCTCTAGTGGGATTTGAACCCCTGACCTTCTGGCCTGAAGTACCTTGCCCCAACCACTAGGCCACTCCTCCACTCCCACTTTATCAGAGTATTCCAATGTCTCCAGTTTGCGAGTATCCTTAGATAATATTTTAACCTGAATCAGGTGCTCTTGAGTGCTTTCCCCTATCAACCCTTATTAGTGGCTTGTGTAAACTCATCCCCCTCCCCGCTTGAGCCCTTCTCAGATCTTTCCTAAATGTTGCCTTCTCAGGGTCCACCCCCACATCTCTGGCCCTCATTCCTTTGGGTGCTCTGGTCCCAGTGACAGCAGTAGCAATAGGAAGGAAAGCCAGCATGGGGTCTGTCAGGGGGAAGCACTCACAGGCCTTCAGCATTTCAGTCACTTGTGTCTCTTTCTGAAGTAGAAGCTCTACAGTAGGAAGTTTCGCAGCTGCTGCAGGGCCTCTAATGCCCTATGCTGCTTGGTGAGCAGACATGGGGAGTAGGCCCCCTTTGATTTTGGAAAGGCAGCATATAAGTGCACATAAATAAATATACTTGTAGGGCAGGGGGTGCACAACCTCTTTCCTCGAGAGCTGCAGCCCGGTTGGGGTTTTCAAGATACTGACAATGACTATGCATGAGATCTGTTTGCATGCACTGCCTCCATTGTAGGAAATTCATCTCAGTATGGGAATCCTAAAACCCTGACTGGGTTGCAGCCCTTGGTGTAGGGTTTGCCCATATACTTTGCAAAATGACTAATATATGTGTGAATTTTCTAAAAATCGCTGCTCTGCTTTATATGTATACAGTGATAAGGAAGACTCTAGTGAGCCCATGGAAGTAGAAGAAAAGAATGATTCTACCTTTAGGAAAGGTCACAGCCCTGCAAAGCACATGTTCCAGCATTTGTCTGGAGAAAACAAACACAGGGATTCAAAAGCTAAGCTGACACACCCAAGCCCTGATGACGTAGCAACAGGCTTGGAAACTGATTACAAACACCTGTCTAGGGAGTCAGGGACGCTGATCAGAGAACCAGGGCTGGAGTCATGTAGTCAGGGAAGCAGCACAGAGAGCAGCCCAGATGGGAGCACAGCTGGAGGAAACACAGTAGCTGGAGGAAGGAAGCCACGCGGAGGAAAGGAACTGAAGCCAGCAAAGCAGAAGGGGAGAGGACACGAAGGTGGTCTGGAGTGCTCAGAGAGAAAGAGCAGGAAAACCTTCAAACCCAGCACTGAAGGAAAAGGTTCAGAGAGTTCAGAGGTGGGTGCCTAAGACTCAGTGCAGAAGTCTGCAGAGCCCAGCCTTGAACAGAGAACCATGGCAGAGCTCCAGGGAGGAACCTAAGCTAAGAGACAAGGGACTGTTTCCCCAAAGCTGGCAGGAGATAGCTGCACAGCTTCAGAGAGGAGTTTCTTCAAGCTCAGGTACTGCTTACCCCTATTCACTAGAGCTGTGTTTAAAAGACCCACAGGGAGTTTTAGGGAGAAAACACCCTGAGACATTTGCCAGTAGTTTAAAGCAAGGCAGTGCAGCGCAAGAACCTGAAGCAATGCAGGCGGACTCTAAGGAGAGTGATTCCTTACAGCCAGAACAACCTATGGATTGTACTTTATGCTTTGCAGACAGTATTGAAAGCCTTTGCTAAACTGTATAGTAGAAGCTGAGTGTAACCAAAAGAAAAGAAGATATTTTCTTTGGTAAAGGAAGCTGCCATGTTTTGTTCTTTTGCTGTATATGTGAGAAGCAGCTGCATTTGGATTGAATGAATGTAAAAGCTCAGCCAGCACACTTGTATAAAGAACCCTTTTAGAACAAATACTGGAGAAGTATCCTGGTGCAACTTAATTTTAACCTTTGCTTTTGGGAGAAATAAACTTTGTCATAGTTTTGCCTATAACCCTGGCTTCATGACTATTTTCTATCAGAAGGAAAAACTACTTTTCCCAGCTTGCATCACGAGAGGAAAGTTAGTTGATTTAACCTTCAATAGAGAAAAATAATGGCTACCCTAGCCCTCCAAGCCTAAGGCAGAGGGCGGGGTATGACAATACTGGCCACATTCATTTATGTGATCATTTCTAAAGTCGCCTCCTAGATTGTGATTTCCAGGTTCCTATGTCCTACAGCTCAGTATAATTAAAGTAATGGTCCAGACACCAATCTTGTGTAGAAGTTTCACTGTCACAGGTAATAAAAATATTGACAGTGCCTCTGATATTTCTCTTTGATCTGCTGAATGTAGCATAAGACTGGGATCAGGAGAGAGAAAATCCTGTATGAGTTTGAGGAGCTGCACCAGTTCCTGAATGAGGAGCGGTGGATCCTTCTCTCAAGGCTGGAAGTGGAAGAGAAGGAGATTCTAAAGAAAATCAGGGATAATGTGACCCAACTAGAAGATCAAAGCTCCTCCCTCATGAAATTGATCTCGTAAATAGAAAAGTTGTGTCAGCAGTCAGCGACTGAGGTACTGAAGGTGAGACTGGGTTATCAATCAGACTCTTGTTTGCTTGTTTCTAAATAATGCTGGAGAGTTTTGAATTTAACATGAGCAGTGTAATCAACTTGTACCTTCTGCTCTGTTTACCAGTCTCCACTACTTTATCATGACTCTCTCCCTTCTCTCTGTCTGTTCCGCTCTCTTTTTCCTGCCTTTCCTCTGGAGCTGCTGCTGTCTCCCTTACTAATTTTATTTATTTTATTTATTTATTTACTACACACTTATATACCGCTGCTTCCAGCGATCAGCAGCGGTTCGATTCGTCTTAGGGGGGTTGTCAATCAAGACTTGTGGGGGGGGGGGTGGTATATACATAGATCTGGGGTCACAGCACACATGATTAGCGTCTTAGGGGATGAATCATATCTCTCAATAATCTCTAATAATCAATAATCTCTAATAATCAATAATCTCTCAAGAGTATGTATTTTCTCCTTTCTCCATCTCCCAGCAGACTGTGCTCTATCCCATTTCACTGAACAATAGATTGTCCTCTTCTCCATATCCCTTGTGGTGTATCTTTCTTTGAGAGATCAAATAGAGAAGCAACAATTAGCAGAACTCCCTGTAGTGAAAAGCTTCTCTGACATCAGGATGACTTTTGGCCTTGACAAATGTGCTAAGGTAACCTTTCTTAGAGGAAAATTTAGCAAACCAGAAAACATCTCCCTGAATGAAGACTGTGACATCAAGGACATCAAGTAAAGAGTATAGGAAGGAATGAGAGTAAAGGAAGAAATGAGAATCAAACAGTAATTATGGAGAAAAAGATCAGTAAGGAATATTAGAAGAGATAAAAATCATTATTGAAAAGTGCTTTAACATTATAGAATAGGATACAAGCTATTAATCATCTGGCAATTCCTGTACTATCATACTTCTTCAGGATTCTAGATTGGCTTCTTAAAATTCTTGAAAAATTGGATGTATGAACAAGAAAACTCTTCCACGCCCATGAGGCAATTTAGAGAACCACTGTACACCATGACTGTAGATCCCTAGATCTGAAGGAGTACAGGAACTCATAGAAATTGATTATACCTTACATAGAGAGCTACTATCAAAGGCCTCCAGGCCTACTTAACAGTATCAGATCCAAAAATGCAAAATGTGCTGAAATATGAAATTAAACATTCAGAATCAGTTTCCATCATCAAACTTGGACAAGTTAAGAAGGAATGAGTGAGAATCCACAAGCACATACATGGAAGGCAGCAACAGAATTAGCAAAAAAAAGATAAAATCTTCAACAATTAGATCAGCAAATGAGATAAAACATAAATACAGCAGGAAATACAAGATATTACTCCAGGAGCCTATTGTCAATCAAGAATGGATACATGAATGGTTAAGGAGAGGTGAACTGTATGAAAGAGCTGTATGAAAGAGCTGTGGTGTTCATTGTTTACTGTATACCGCGCTGATGCTGAATAGTGCGGTATAAAAGAGACTATAAATAAATAAATAAATAAATAAATAGTGACTTCCCTCATTGCTGGCTGTGAAGTTCTGATAGCAGAAAATTTCTGTAGATTAAGGCACAATAAAGAATGAAAAAGTTATGACCACTCAGAATACTCCCATTCCGACTGATAAAAAGCAGGATGCAAGGAAGCTGGACATGGTAAATGAGAAGAACACCAGAACGGCATTGAGTATATAGATGTCAGCTCCAAGTGAGTTTTCTGTGATGTGTGTTGAGAGGGAGAAAATCTTCAAGTACCAAGAAATACATGCAGAAACTAAGAAAGTTAGAGAAATACTCATACTTTGGAGCCGAATAGGTTGTCCCCCTGGCAGGGCGCATACACTAATGGAACATGGACTTCCTCCTGGAGACCAGAGACTTGCTGCCAAGCAGTGTATCTCACTGAGATGACTGTGGCTGTGGCCTGGGCAACTGAGTCATATGACTCCATGGCTCCGTGCCCACCAGAGAATCTGCAACATTCCTAAAAGCCATGGAGTCATTAAAATACTGCCAGACAATTAACATCCCAACACACCAACATGGTACAACTCCGGACATGGTATTCATGCCAACACAACTAATAGAACAGAACAAAACCACAAAACCAACAATCACCCCAGTCCCCTGGTCAGATCATCATGTAATTGAATTCACCATGACCCTGAATAACCCCACCCAACGCAAAGAAGATGAAAGAATAACCAGATGGTTTAAAACATTTAAAAGAGACTCATTCATAAATGACATTCACCCCACAACTTCAGCAGGATCACGACAACCTGGACCTAAACATAGAAGAATGGAACACAATAATATCTAATGCGGCATCTGCCCTAGCATTAAAAATCCACAAACTCGCAAAAGATCCAATGCCCCATGGTATTCACACAAAGTCAGAGTCGCAAAATGCACACTAAGAAGACTAGAAAGAAAATGGAGAAGAAACAAATCACACAACCTCCTAACACAATACAGAGACAAACAACGGGAATATAACAATCTAATAAATGAGCATAAACAGCAACACCATACCAACCTAATCATGAAATCTACCAATAGACCAAGAGAACTTTTTAGCATTGTCCAAAAGCTCACCAAGGATGACACGCAACAAAGCACCCACCATCTTGACCCACAAAAATATGCAGACTACATGAAGTCAAAAAACACTAACCAAACATACTCTGCTTCACCACAAACAAATGATCTCACGATAAAAATGCAACACCAAGCATGGGAAAGCTTCAATATACCAACAAAACAGCAAATAGAAGACATCATATCTGGACTAAACACAAGAACTTCACCATCAGACCCATGCCCAGTGTCTTGGATCAAAGCCACAAAAAGCCAGCTCTCTCATCACATTCAAAAAATCGTCAAAGATTCACTCCAACAAGGATACATGCCGCAACCCCTAAAGCACACAATGATACAACCAATACTTAAAAGTAACAATCTAAGCCCATCTGAACCAAAATCATACCAACCTATCTCCAGCCTGCCATTCCTTGCTAAAGTCGTGGAAAAAGCAGTCCAAAGACAACTTTAGGACCTTATAGATATATCAACGCCCCATTGGACATACATCAGCATGGATTCAAGCCCCAACAGGGCGTGGAAACACTACCAACCTCCTTCTTTGACAATCTCCTAAGAGGCATAGACAACATAAAAAACGACTTCCTGCTAGTGTTCATGGACATCTCTGCGGTCTTCGACACTGTGTCACACCCTAAACTATTGCAACGCTTACAACAGATAGGACTATGCAAGAATACCCTGAAGTGGTTCACATCATACCTGGACGCAACAAGTCAAATGCGATCAAAAGAAATCCCTACAATTCCCCATCACACAGGGAATACCTCAAGGCTGACCCCTATCCTCAATGCTCTTCAACATCTACATACAGCCTATATGCAACATCATCAAGCACCACAAATTACACTACCACATTTATGCTGATGACATCATGGTGTATGCGCCAATCAACCTACTAGCACTAAACACTACAACAATAACAAAATGCATCGAAGACATGAATGACTGGCTTATAGCCAACAACTTAACGGTCTACTACGACAAAACTGAGGCAATGTTCATCACCAGGAGCACCATCTTCATACCTCCACAAACTATCAGCATACTAGACAAACACATAGTAGTCAAAGAAGAAGTTAAGTATCTGGGCATAACACTAGACAGAGCTCTGAACCTAAAATCCCACATCACCAAAACTGTAAACAAGGCATATCATCGAATGAAAATAGACAAATCAAACCAATGCTCCATCAAGATAACTTCCGCACAGTGTGCCAAGCACTCATTACACCACTGCTTGATTATGGAAACTCACTATATCAAGGCCTTCCTCATCAATCTCTACACCCACTATAGATGGTACAAAATACCACAGCACGCATCATCACAGACACCCCCAAGGACCGAGCACATCACTCCCATCCTACAACAACTACACTGGCTCCCAATGGTGGCAAGAGCTTGTGATAAGGAAGCTTATCATAGTTCAGGAAGGAGCTATAATAGAGGTGAATTAGCTCTGAACAAGCAACCTGTCTTTGCTGGTAGAAATAATAAAACAGAATGTTTTCATAAAAGACTACCAATCCCAGAATGCACCAGGTTTCAAACAGCCACTAGAAGAGCTGGAGTGGGGAAAAGTGTGATCAATCAGGAGAACTATGAGGTAATCCCCAATCACTCATCTCCAAGGGCAGGGCTTGATTCAGTACAGCTGAGCTGTGCTAGGGTGGAGTATCCCTCTAAACAAGTTAAAAGTAAAACAGATTCTACACAGAATCAGTTGGAGTTAGAGAAGGAGTTGAGGAACCCAGAGCTCAAGGACAGAGAGAGCAAGAAGCAGCAGCAGCCACAACGTGGAAGAAAGAAGAGAAAAACATCTTGGAGGTCTAAAGAAGGAGCCCATAGCAGTACGTGTGTTGGGAGTCATTCCAGAGGCAAGCATACTCCATTGGACTGGAGGAAGCCAGATGAGTGGGGTTACAGAGCCAGGAATCCCCGGACGGCACCTGTAAAGGAGACAGCTGCATTTGGAAAGGGCCCTAAGACCAGTGCTAGAAGGTATGTGAAGAGAGACCCAGTGTCCAGGGATCTGGATTGGAATGCTGGACATAAAAGCTAGATTTCTTACTGGCCAGGATATCTGGAGAGGAAACCTAACAACAAAGGAAGCTCAGGTATGAACACTGATCTATGCCCTAGCTCTTCACTTGGAAGACAGCAGGGAAACAAGTATTGTCCTGAGAGTGCTCCATTAAGGAATTCCCCTGAGCCAGACCATGATATTGATTCTATGATAGTTGAAGAAGAAGGAGATATTTTAAATGATCAGAGTGATTACATGGATTGCTCTCTGTCTAGGCTGCTGTGGTAAAATACTTTCACAAATACAACAACCATCAAAAAGAAATATAACTTGTTCTTTTATCTACCCAGAAAAGTTTACAAGAAAGCTTTAGGGTAGGATTTGAGCCACGTAGAGAAAGAAAACCAGCCAAGAGGTTTGCAGCTGGTTAATTGTTCATTCACTGTCCCATATAATTCATCTGTCTTTGTATAGAACAGGAAAAATTCCTAACTCTGAATTTTTTGTCGGATCGCCTGTCGCGAGGGTGTAACAACACTCTCAAATAACAGACCCTCCTTTTATTCAACTTTTTTAAGAAGGTCAATACGACCTGTACGCTCCAGGCTACAACAAGCCCTAACAAAGGACAAGCCTGTGCATAAATCAAATGTAAACGTGCTTTAGCACTTTCTAAGACAACAGAAGTAATTTCACTTAGCTGGACGGTGAAGTGGTCTGATATATTTCAGTCTGTCCGACTCAAAGATGGATGTCCAATGAAAGACCTCCAAAAACCCCCGTAAGGGCTATTTACGGCTTCAGACGTGTCCTGCAACAATCACCCAGGATAACTCCACTTAGAAACTTAGGGCTTGTTGTAGCCTGGAGCGTACAGGTCGTATTGACCTTCTTAAAAAAGTTGAATAAAAGGAGGGTCTGTTATTTGAGAGTGTTGTTACACCCTCGCGACAGGCGATCCGACAAAAAATTCAGAGTTAGGAATTTTTCCTGTTCTATACAAAGACAGATGAATTATATGGGACAGTGAATGATCTTTAGATTCTAGATATAAATTGTGTTCATTTCACAGAGGTTTAAATTTTTGATAGTGCTGGTTAATTGTTGGCAATTAAGCCTTGTACAATTGCACATGAGCTCTGAAAGGAAACTACTGTTTGTGTGTGAAAATACAAGAAAGTTATCCTTGAAAAAGAACAGTTTTTGATTACTTTTTGGGTTTTGTTTTTTTGCTTTTGGAGCACTGCTAAAAGGTATTAGCAGGAGCCCTCAGAAAGACCTTTCTGTTCCCCATCAAGGTCTTTATTGTTTGATTGATTGCTTAAGAAGTTCAGTTGCTGATCATGATTTGTTTTTCCTAAGTACAATACTGAAAGCAAGTATCCTTTTGTGTTACCAAGTAAATCTGTGTGGGAGAAATAATCCCATAAATAAAATATATTTTCTTTGCTTACACTCGAGCAACACAACTCATTATTTTGTGAACGGCTGATTCTGGTATGAATGGACTACATTTCCCACAATCCTTTGCAAGTCATAATAGTATTTGCCTTTGCCAAGACTGTGGACATTCTCACCCAGCGCCCCTGTTTACAAGCTAAATATAAAACAATCATGATAATCTTCAAAGTCATTCACCATCTCTCAGCAGACGTACTCCAAAACGTTATAACAAGAGACATCAGCAATAAACCAAGAAGAACCAATAACAACAACATGATCGTCACACCTTCAGGATATCACAAAACCAAACAAACAACCTCAAAAAGAGCACCATCACTTCTAGCATCCTCAATATGGAACTTCCTACCAATGAGCCTGAGAGCTCTAGAAGACCTCACAGAATTCCGCAAAGACCTCAAAACATGGTTATTTATAGAAACCTATGAGCATTCAAGCAACATCTCTCACCCAAACAGCAACACTACTGCCGCCAACTAAACACGCACCCACCCAACCACACACACAAATTCAACATACCACATTAGTAAATACCTTTATGTTAAATGTTACTTCAACTGTACTGTCTAAATACTGTCTTAATGTCTAAATACTGTTACATAACTGTGCTGTCTGAATGATTACATGTACCCTAATGTTAAATGTAACCCTCCAATTGTGATGTAACGTGACCAACTTGATTGAAGGAAAAGGTGGCATACAAATCTGTCTAAATAAATAAATAAATGACTTGTAGGTGGCGTGGATGATGTGATAGGTCTCGTATAAGTATCTTGAAGCGTCTCATGATCTTCAATTGCACAGCTTCCAGGATCACCCAGCTGTAGCAGGAGATGATGGTGATAATGTGGAATCTGCAGCTGATGTGCCAAGACCACCATGGCCAGAAGGGCGCACAGGTAGGTCTTCCTGCCGATGGCATCTAGGATCCTTTGTTCCTTACCAGGTGGTGTTTGCATTACCGATTTTGTGCTTTGGATTTCTTCAGGATGATCTCCAAGACCATTGACTAATTTGACAGTTGCTGGTGATTCTTCCAAATAGAGGATTGAAGGTCCCGGAGGAGATGGTGCACTGGGAGGTCCAAAAGCTCCTTGGGGGCACTGTTGGACTGGAGGATAGATAGAAATTCCCGCTTATTAGTGGGGTTCTGGGTTTACTGGGAGTGAGTTGAGATAGAAATATCAGAGATACTGTCAATATTTTTATTACCTGTAACAGTGAAACTTCTCAACACGAGATCAGTGTCTGGACCATTACTTTCATTAGGAACCAGTGAGAGACGTGGGAAGCGAATGGAAGACCAACTTTATTAATACAAACTGAACAAAGCCTAGGCCCGACGCAGGCACCGAGAGAGGAACATTTCTGTTTTCCCATACCTCGATGACTGGCTCCTAACAGCCCCCTCCGCCTCGGAGCTACAGACGGCTTTGCAGACTACCACGAAGCTGCTATCATCCCTGGGCTTTGTCATCAATTTCAACAAGTCACAGCTCACGCCTTCCCAAAGGCTAGAGTTCATTGGAGCTGTGATCAACACCAAAGTCTCGAAAGCCTATCTTCCCGAGCGCAGACTGGCCACCATCACAGCCCTGGCATTCAAAGCGAGCGAGTCGGCGAGTGCCTCAGCGAGATCCATCCTGCGCCTCCTGGTGCACATGTCAGCCACGACATCAGTCCTCCCTACAGCGAGGTTGAAGATGCGCCCGCTACAGTGGCATCTGCGCACCCACTGGAACCAACACCATCAACCCCTCTCCATCCGTATACCAATGACTCCCCAAATCCGTACCCAGCTCCGGTGGTGGACAGTACCAACGAACCTTTCAGTGGGCAAGGATTTCCATCCCCACGAACATCAAGTGACCCTCACTACGGATGCATCAAACACGGGCTGGGGTGCTCATACCCGACTGTTCAACACCCAAGGGGAGTGGTCCCAGCAGGAGAGGACCTTACACATCAACCTTCTCGAGTTAAGGGCCATCAGATACGCCATGGAGGCGTTCCTCCCGCAGTTGGCCGGAAAATCCATCCTCATCCAGACGGACAGTCAGGTGGCCATGTTTTACATCAACAAGCAAGGGGGCACTGCCTCGCGCTCCCTCTGCAGGGAGGCGTTGCAGATATGGACCCTGGCCCTAAGGAACGGATGCCTCCTCCGGGCCTCCTATCTCCCAGGGGACCTGAACATCTTGTCGGACAAGCTGAGCAGACAACTGCAGCCGCACGAGTGGAGTCTGCTCCCGGAGGTCTCCGAAAGTCTCTTCCGACACTGGGGGTCACCGAGCATCGACCTATTCGCCACAGAACAGAATGCTGCCGTCTATTCTGCTCCAGGCACCCGTCAGCCAGGAGGCTGGCTGCGGATGCATTCGACGTATTCTGGGGGGAGTGGTCTCTGGTGTACGCCTTTCCACCAACCCCCCTCATCCCGGCGACACTGCAACGGATTGTCCAAGACAGAGCCCAAGCCATCCTGATTGCTCCCCACTGGCCGCGCCAGATGTGGTTTGCCCTGCTACTGCGCCTAGCTCAAGGAGCCCCGAGGCGCCTGCCCCTCAGGCCAGACCTAATCTCCCAGAATGGCGGCAGAACACGACACCCCAACCTCAAAACCCTATCTCTCACTGCATGGAGGTTGAGCGGCAGGGCCTAGCCAACCTCCAACTACCTGTTGAGGTGCAGGACGTGGTGCTTGCAGCCAGGAGGCCATCCACCAGAAAATCCTATGGTCTCAAATGGGAAAGATTCAGCATATGGTGTGCAGCGCAAGGCCTCGAGCCCACCACATGCCCACTTCCCAGCGTATTGCAGTACCTCAATTCACTGTCTAGCCTCGGGCTTCAAACACAATCCATCCGAGTCCACCTTTCCGCAATAGCGGCCTTCCATGCGCCCCCTGCGGGGGCCAATTCTATTGGGTCCCTGCCCCTCACTGCATGCTTCATGAAAGGCCTGTCAAATCTGAAACCCCCGATCAGGCACCCGGTGCCACCTTGAGATCTCAACACTGTCCTACAGCGCTTGACACAAGAGCCCTTCGAGCCGCTCCTATCAGCAGACATGAAATTTATTTCCTGGAAAACCCTATTTCTCGTGGCCATCACTTTGGCAAGGAGGATCAGCGAGCTACACGCTCTAGTAGCACACCCTCCCTATACACAGCTGCACCAGAACCACGCATCCCTGCATACCAATCCGAAGTTTGTACCAAAGGTGTCCTCGGCCTTTCATGTCAACCAGTCCATTGAACTTCCTTCATTTTTTCCGGCACCCCATTCTTCGGATGAGGAGCGACGTCTGCACACCCTTGACTGTCTCCGGGCCCTCCGGACCTATCTACAAAGGACAAAAGACATCAGGAAAAGTGAACAACTGTTCGTGTCTTTCGATCCGAACAGACCCGGCCAACCTGTCAATAAGAGGACCCTTTCGCACTGGGTTACGGCATGCATCTCCTGTTGCCTCGACCCATCACGCACTGGGGACCAACTGAGAGTGGGCCCTCACCAGCTCAGAGCGCTTGCAACCTCAATCGCTAACCTCCGCGATGTCCCACTGACAGAGGTCTGCAGAGCGGCCACTTGGTCCTCCCCGCAAACCTTCCAAAGACACTGCTGCCTTGACCTCGGGCCTCAGGGGAACTGCGCCCTCGGCGTAGCCGTCCTCTCTACTGCTACGGACCCAGCGGAGCGCTGAGTACCCGGGACTTAGCCAACGCTTGTACCTAGCCTGCCATGCTTCTGCATTACGTTACTGTTGCACTGTTTGCTCTGTTTGCACTGTTTGCTCTGTTTGCACTGTTACACTGTTTGCACTATCTGCACTGTTTGCTCGAATTGCACTGTCAGCATCGTTTGCACTATTGCACTGTCTGTACTGTTTGCGCTTTTGCACTGTCACAATTGCAAGGTTCACCTGTTTGATGATAAAAAACCAGCAATCTGTTGTTCTACAACTGTGTCCCAGGTCTCTGAATGTACCGCTACTCTGGCCTCCTCCCCGCAGCCTGCTCTGCAGCTAGGGAGACACCAGGTGTGGCTGACGCAATCCTGCTAGTCCATGGAGAAAACGGGGTTACTTACCTGTAACAGGAGTTCTCCGTGGACAGCAGGATAAGTCAGCCACACAATCCCACCCAACTCCCCTGGAGGAGGCCATGCCGTACCGCTCCCTAGCTGAGGCAACTAGCTTGGAACTCACTGGCTGGGCTAGGGGGCGGAGCGGTAAGGTGGGCTACCTGGGCATGCTTAGAAAGGTTTACCTTTCTGAGCTCTGGAGAGCACTTCCGTATCGGCGCCACCCGAAGGACGTCACCAGGTGTGGCTGACTTATCCTGCTGTCCACGGAGAACTCCTGTTACAGGTAAGTAACCCCGTTTTCTCTCCAGGAGAAAGTTTTAAGATATTCTCCAGCCCACTCAAGTTCTGCATGTACCCCTGGCTTGAAAAATGTATAAAAAGGCTTGTATTTCTGAACAGGGGGCTGCTCCTTAATTAGGTCTTCTACGACCCTGTTACAACTATGAAAAATAAACTTTATGCTTTTTTTTTTAATTTAAAAGTTTTAACACAGGTACAGAAAAATATCAGTACAATCTGCTCCTGGAGGACTTGCACAATAATTAAACACAAAATCATCAACTGGGACAACTGCCATAACACAGCCTTATATTTTTTGCCTTTTTTTAAAAAAACCCTATTATAACCAAGATTACCCTCTCAACTGCTACCCTCCTCCCCTCCACTCCCCCTCCTCCCTCCTCCCTCCTCCTGCCTCCTTTCTCCCCCTCCCCTTCCCTTTTCCCCCACCCACCTTTCCTTCCCCCTGCTACAAATTCAGTAAGATAAGGGGCATCCCTCCATCATGATGGTATTAGGACGGACAGTGGAGTGGTAAGCCTTCAAGCCAAGGAGTGGTCCTCATTATGTACCTCCAGTAAAGTTAGATATGTTGCAGGCGGTGAGCCATAAGAACATAAGATATGCCATACTGGGTCAGACCAAGGTCCATCAAGCCCAGTATCCTGTTTCCAACAGTGCCCAATCTAGGTCATACGTACCTAGCAGTTTCCCCAAAAGACACAGGTTCCGCAATGCTTGTACTGGGTCAAGCATTGATATCCTGGGTCCCTTCTTAATAATGGTTTATGGACCTTTCCTCCAGGAACTTGTCCAAACCTTTTCTAAACCCAGCTACACTAACAGCCATTACTACATCCTCAGATAACAAATTCCAGAGTTTGATTACATGTTGAGTGAAAAAATATTTTATTTTATTAGTCTTAAATAGTTTACCCTGTAGCTTCATTGCATGTCCCCTAGTCTTTCTATATTCTGATAACAAGCCGTATTTTAATACAAAAGACTCCAAGACCTGTTCAAACTGGGGCAGACGCATTTTCCCAATCGCTATCCCCCCCCCCCCCCCACCCCGGTCCATTGCATATAGTCCCCACATCCGTTCCAGCCAGCGTGATAGTGCCGGAGGTGATACCTGTTTCCAGGCGGTCGCCAGTGTCAGCCTAGCTGCATTCACACTATGACGAATTAGCTCTAACTGGGGGAGTCATCCTCGAGGGACCTTCCTCCCAAAAAGAAAAATACCTGGATCCTAGGGGATGTTCAAACCAATCATTTGTTTCAGGTGATATTGTATCCCCCTCCAAAAGCCCTGAATTTGGGGCAGAACCACCACACATGCGCTATGGTGCCTCTCCCGCTGCAGTTCCGCCACCATAAATCTGACGCCCCCGGGAAAGCTCGGGCCACTCATACTGGCGTCATGTACCACCCATAAACTAGTTTTATAATTAGTTTCCCGGGCATTGATAGCCACTGAGCTTCTCCAGAGCCTGCTCTGAATCTGCTCCCACTGCTGTTCAGTATATGAGAGGTGCAATTCTTGCATCCACTGGGCTCTATGCCTGCCCTCCCCAAAGTACTGTCATGCAACTCTGCATACAAGGCTGCTATAAGGCTTTAGTGCTAGTGCGTTCCTGACATAGGCGTCAACATCAGTCAAATCTCAGGCAACTTGTTGCTTGACATCCCGACTCCCCACCCAGTGTGTCACCTGCACATAGTGATAAACATGGTGTTCTAGTATATCAAATTCCTCCTGCAATTCCTGAAAAGAGTGAGGAACACCATCCTCAAATAATTGGCCCACATGCGTGAGTCCCTTATGCCCCCACTGATTAAAGCCTGATCACTCACACCCGGAAGGAAGGCGATATTGGGAACTGTGTGTGCTAATGCAGACAATATCACCCCCTGTGGCCAAAAATAGCGATCCCAGCAGTGGAGGCTATGGGTTATATGTAGATTATCAGTACGCATACCCCCCCTCCCCCCCCCCCCCCCAAATTAGTGCAAAGCCACAATCGGTCACCAAACCCAGGTCCTCCCTCCAGTTCCATCTCCATTTTCACCCAGTACTTTGAGCTAGCAGGATTTATCCACTCCACCAATGCATGACATTGCGCTGCCGCATAGTACCAATGAAGATGAGGGACCCCCATTCTCCCCTCCCCGGATAAGCATATAGTATCCAGCGAGCGATTCGAGGGCGTTTAAATTTCCATATGAATTTCATTATCAATGCTTGTCAGGACTCCAAGACCCCTCAAGGTAGGGGAATGGGGAGTACCTGAAAAAGATATAGAAACCATGGGATTACCACCATTTTTGTTACACCAATGCATCCAAGACATGACAGCATCAAGCCCATCCAGGTCTCCAAATCCCTTTTAACCTGCTGAATCAAGGGTCCAAAGTTCACCTGCTACAGTGCAGCCCTATCTACCATGAGATATACACCCAGATAGCGATGGGCTTTATCCACCCATCGAAAAGGAAGAAGAGCTTTCAGTTGTGCGCACACCGCTTCCTTGACACCCACATTTGAGGTTCCAAGATTAGTTAGGGACAGTATGATATTGTCCTCAAAAAGTGCTATCTTGTACTCACAAGAACCCACTCTTACTCCAGCTACGTCAAGGTACTCACAAAAGCATTGCACCAATGGTTCCATTACAATTGCTAAAAGAGGGGGGATAACGAGCACTTCTGTCGAGTATCCCTTTCCAATTCAAAACTCTTCGATTGACCCCCATTGACTTGGATGCTGGCTCAGGGCCCCTGATAAATATTATGCACCCACCTCAAAAGATGGGGCCCAAACCTCATTTTATACAAAACACGACACAAGAAGCCCCAACTGACCCTATCAAACTCCTTCTTGGCTTCGACTCCCACCAAGAGTGCTGGCTGGGAATCATGTCGCGTAGCATGTATGACTTGCAGCATCTGTCGAATATTATCAGCTGCCTGATGGCCGGGCACAAAAATGACCTGGTCAGGATGCATCAGGCTAGGAAGAGCCTGATTTAGCCGATCAGCCAGCACAGAGGCCAATATTTTAATGTCCATATTTAACAAGGAAATGGGGTGGTAGGAAGTTGCTTCTTGGGTTGGCTTACTCGGCTTAGGTATTGCCGCAATGATAGCTTTTAGCTGTGTGGAGGGCAGCAACGACCCTCACAAAACCTCGTTAAAGAGCACTGCCAAAGTGGGTGCCAACTGAGCACTATATTTTTTATAATACTTCGAGGGGAACCTGTCACCACTAGGAGCCCTCCCAGCAGTCAATTGATGGATAATTCCGTCCACCTCCTGCACTGTAATTTCTGCCTCTAGCTGTTCCCTATCCAGGTCTGTCAGATGCGGCAAAGAGATGTGGCAAAGATAGCCATCCACTTGGGCAGAGTTGAAGGGCTCCGCTTTATACAGGTGAACCAGGTATTCTGTGAACACTGTGCATATCTCCCGGGACTCTACTCGTAGGAAACTCGATGAGTCCCGAATCTCATGCACTACTCGTGAGGTTTGTTGCTTCCGAAGCCTAAAGGCAAGGTAACTCCCAACCTTGTTTGCCTGCTCGTAACATGTTTGACACAATCTGAGTTGCATGTTATCTAAATCTTTTTGTGCGTAGGCATCCAATTCAGCTTGTGTCTCCCTCCACTGGCGCCAAACACGCTTAAAGCCAGTCCGCGCATGTTCTAACTGGAGGCGCTTGGCTTTCCCTTCCAACCGTTGGGATACCCTTGCCCAAGCCTGCCTAGATCAAGTCGTCTCAGTTATGAGGCGTCCTCAGGCTGTGGCCTTAAAGGCATTCCAAACCACCGGCGTTGCAACTTCTTTTGTGGCATTCAACTCAAAGAACTCTTGTATAAACCATCCATGGTCCCGCACAGCAGAAGCCCAACGGAAAAATCTCCCATCTAACCTCTACGTCCACCTCCTGTCCCAACCAAGGTCACAAGGAAGGGTAACCCAGCAGGGAGCATAGTCCGACCATGTTAGAATGCCATGTCCTGCGCCTCCACCCCCCCATCCATCAGGCACCGGTCTAGCAAAAAATAGTCGCTATGTGTATGAACCTGATGGACTGGTGAGTAGCAGGTATAACATTTTTCTCCTCAGTGGATATCCCTCCAGACATCCCATAGACCCAAGTCAGTCATAAACGTCCAAAGTGCTTGACTTATTCCACTTCCCTCCTGGGTATTCTTCCCCATGGAGTCCAAGTGTGGTATCATATGGGCATTGCAATCCCCACCTAAAAGAACAGGCCCTTTCGCAAACTCAGCTAACATAGTTTTCAGCTGAGCAAAAAACTGCACCTGGCCCCCATTTGGCACATATATATTAGCCAAAATTAGAAGAAGCCCACCCAGGTGTACATTTATGAAGAGCCAGCACCCCATCTTATCCTTCCTCACTTCTATCCTTATTTATTTATTTAATTTACATTCTCTTATATACTGCACTATTCTGCATCAGTGTGGTTTACATTGAACAAACTGAAATTACATTGAACAGGGCATTATAACTTGGAGATAACTATTTTACAAGGAACATGGACTATGGAGGGTTAAGTGGCTTGCCCAAGACCAAAAGGAGCACCTGTGGGACTAGAAACCCCAGTCCTTCTGGCCCAAGGTTCCTGTCCTCTAGTGGGATTTGAACCCCTGACCTTCTGGCCTGAAGTACCTTGCCCCAACCACTAGGCCACTCCTTATGGGCAAAGCCTGATGGAACAGTTTGGCCCCTCCATATTTCTTTCAGCCCCTTCATCTGACGCTACCCACACTTCAGAATAGGGCTTACGCCTCAGGCAGCCGTGATAGGCACTGCGAAGTTGTGTCTCTTGCAGGAACACAACCTCACCATTCAAGGTCCCCAACTCTAAATAGCAAAGAACGTTTTTGAGGTGAGTTGAGGCCTTTTACATTAAAGGAGATGACTTTTAGCGTAGTATACTGTCCTCTCCGCCTCTCTTCCCCCCCCCCCTGGAATCTCGTGCCCCACGTGCTCTATAAAAGCTTCAGACCCAGCCAAAGGCACAACCAGAACCCTCAATGACTGCCCCCCTCCCGGCTTTCCTTCGCAAAAAATCTCCATCCTTTCCTCTCCCCACCCTTCCTCTCACAAACCTCTTCCCCTCTCCTTCCCTCTCTTTCCCTGCTTCCCCCATATGCCCCACTCTCCACCCCATCATCTCCATTTGCAGGTCCACTAGTCTGGTCTTGGAAATGGCAACACCAAATCTGGGCAACCCCAAGTCCCCCCCCCTCCATCCCATCCATTCCAGAATTTTATCCCCTTTACCAGTCACAAACAATATCAACAGTTAACATGACATCATACAAAAAGCAGGGTGCCATCTGTAGGAAAGCAAGATAACTACTCAATACACCAAGTCTTGATATACATCCATTGGTAGGGATTGTCCACTTGTATCTCCTCTTCTTAAGTGGCCCAAGCCACCAGCCGCGATCTCTCCTGTTGCAAGTTCCACCAGTCTGCCAAACAACATCCAGGCAGGAAAGTTCCTTCCTTTGAATTAAGTATTCTTTCCCACCCGTTTCCATTTGAAATTCTGAGTCCAGGGGGCTGAGACTATCGTCACTGTGTTACCCTCCATGAGACCTGCTTGTCTGTGCGCTCTCCATGCCTCAGTATGGTCTTTTGTAGAGATCTTTTTACTTCCCAACATAAATTTTATTCGGAAAGGAAAGGACCATAAATAGTGAATCCCCTCTTTGTTCAGCACCTCTATAACCGGTTTCATCTCTCGCTGATGCACCAACATGAAAGTCGAAGGATCTTGGAAGAGGGAAACAGCAGCATCCTGATATTTTATAGTCTTCCTCTCTCGGCCTCTCCTTAGCAGCAGTTCTGCATCATTGTAGTGTAGAAAACGGGCAATAACATCACGGGGGTGATTATTGGGGGGCTTACCCAGCGCTCAG
This sequence comes from Ichthyophis bannanicus, assembly GCA_033557465.1. Taxonomy (NCBI): domain Eukaryota; kingdom Metazoa; phylum Chordata; class Amphibia; order Gymnophiona; family Ichthyophiidae; genus Ichthyophis; species Ichthyophis bannanicus. Next base: position 64,767,240 of record CM066031.1, on the reverse strand, counting down.
TTCATCCTCTCAATCTCCATATTAGCCCCGTGGGACAAAAGCTCCTCTGCAGCTAAAAGTTCTTTGGTTAACGCTCGCACCACCTCGACCAGGTTCTCTGCCCCACCTGCAACTTCCAGTATGCCTGTGAAACGCACGTTGTTTCTGTGGGAGTGGTTTTCTGTCATCAATATTATAAGTAAGTTCCATCGCCTGAGAGCGTTGTCTATCTGCTGTGCATTGCAAATCTTCTGGGGTTTCAGTGTAGTCCTCCATTTTTGTGTCCACCTTCTCCACCCAGTGGCCTAAATTCTTAATGTCTCCGTGGAGCTCTGTGATCGTCACCACCTCCCGCATAGATCGAAACTCTAGGAAGGACTACAACTCCCAGAGTGCACTGTGACACTCCTATAGAGAAACTGTAGTTTATTTCCAGGGCTCTGTGGCTGGAACTTGTTCTATGCATATATTATCTTTGTTTTTATAGATCAGACAAATGAAATCCTCCAGTGAATTTGGTTGTTAGTAACTACTCTTTCCTTCCCTGCTTTTATCTCCCTGGATATTTGAGGAAGTGGATCGGTGAAATGACCCAGCATAAGTACAGCCCCTTTCACAGGCTTCCCAGGGCTGGGGGAGGACACTCCGTCTCCAGCCTCCCTCCCTTTGTCTGTGTTCACACTTCCTCCCACTGAAGCCACCAGGAAAGACCCTTCTTACTAGCCCCAGCAAAATTCACACCACCAGCTTTGCAATGAGGGAACCAAGGCATGTTCCTGAGAAGGGCAGGAGAATGGCCACAGGGTTTTCTGCTCAGCAGGTAGGAGGCGGGCAGCAGGGGAGGTAGAGCCGTGATCCAGTTTCAGAGACGCACATGCTGCATGGGGAAAGCAGAAGGGGAAATGAGTCCTACAATGCTCAGTCCAGGAAAGAAAGTTCTGCTTTTTATTCATTGCAAGCCTCTAAGGCTCTTCCTCCTCATTCCTCTCCCATGTGGCTCTCGGTTTCTGTTTCCTGCAATGTCTTTGGATTCTCTTTTCCTCTCTCGCTCTCTTTCTTCTGCACAATTTCTTTTGTGTCAGTTTGCAGAACATGAGATGCACACAGGTAGACATTCAGACCTTTACACTTCATTCTCTGCACATTTCCAACAGACAGCTAATTCTCCATGGACCGCAGGATTTCGTCAGCCACACATGGTGACGTCCTCCGGGTGGTACCAGTTCGGAAGTGCTCTCAGATTTCTCTGCTAGCCCACCTCCCGTTTCCGCCCCCTAGCCTGGCCAGTTCCTGTTTTTCCGCCTTGCCAGCAAGTCGGATCTGCCTCTCTCTGCAACTTCTCATCTTACCAACGTTCAGCATACTCACGGAGCGATGCCCAAATCGGGACCGAAAAGATGCCCATGCGGAAAAAAGCTGCGCTCCTCTGACTCGGACCTGTGTGCCCTCTGCCAACTCGGCGAACCTTCTGGCCTGCAGCAAAATCCTGCTCCAAACGCAGCAAAACCTAAGGCCCAGGATGTGCCCCTCCAGGCCTCCATCCCCGGCCCACCGACAGGATCCGCAGCGCTGCCTGTTCCTGGCCCCAGCTGCAACCTGCAACTCCTCGGTTTTCCGGCGGCCACCGGCCATGCGGTAGCTCCTACAACAGATCATAGCGCCGTGGGTGAGTGCCCGCCTTCCTTCCTTCTCCCCGAAGTTCCTGCCGTCGCCGCTGGCTCCTCCCCCGGTGTGACGTCAGTCCCCTCGCTGCCTATCCCTGCTCGTCCTCATCTGCAACGTCATCGCAGCGCGACGCTGCACCCGGCAGTTCATCACCCCTCGACTCCTGAAGATCGGAGCTGCTCCAGAATCGCGGGGGGGGGGGGGGGACTGCAACATTTCCAAACCTGCCGAAGGGGACAGGACAAAAAGCTCTCCTCTGATGCCGGATCTCGGTCCCGCAAACGAAGTAAACGCGGCAGAGACCCCTCCTGTAGCTCCTCAGACTCCAGTGACTGCTCTCACCCCCGGAGGAGGCACAAAGCATCCAGGAGACGTTCCAGCAGGCACCGGTCACGCTCCCACCGAAGCTCTTCCTCCTCCTCCTCCAACGCTGCTATCCTTAACCTGTTGACACAGCTTGTGCAACAGACAGCCCCCCATCCTACGGCTGCATCAGCTTCTCCATGCCCGGCAGCCCCTCCTCTTCAAGCCACGCCTGCTGTGCCTACTGTGTATAACCAACTGCTGCCTGAGCTGCCCGCTGCCATCTCCTCCCCGGACAGCTCCGCTGAGGACCAGGAGCCAGAGGCAGGGGTGGTGGGATCTGCCATTGACCACTCTGCCTCAGAGCCGAGGCTCTCCCCGGAGAAGGAAGGACCACCACCTGCCCCGGAGGACCTTACCTACCCCAAGTTTATCAGCAAATTGTCCTCTTCCCTGGGTCTAATCCCAAACAGCATGACAGAGGAGGCTGAGCCGGAGGTACTTAAGTATCTCGCTGCCCCTAAAACCCCTCTGGCCCTACCTCTACACCGCAAGTTGAAGGAGAGTCATTCCAGACTTTGGCAGACGCCGGCTTCGGGGCGTGCTACCTCAAGGAGACTAGACTCCAAGTACCTTCTTCAACCTACGCCGGGGTTTGATGAAGCACAACTTCCTCACCACTCCATAGTGGTCTCTTCCGCTCTCAAGAAGGCTAAATCCTCGAGGATTCACACCAACCACCCTCCCGGACGGGACAACAAGTTGCTTGATGACATTGGCAAGAAGGTCTTTCAAGGAGCCATGCTCGGGGCGCGGATTGCTGCCCATCAGTTTCAACAAGTCCTGTTTCAGGACACCTGTGTCTCCAACATCAAGTAGGCAGCTTCCTCCCTCCCTAAGGAGTCTCTCGCCTCTTTTTCGGCCGCGCTGAATGACCTAATCGAGTGTAACAAGCACCTGGCCAGCACGGCATTCGACGCCTTCAACACGGCCACTCGCACAGCGGGCACAGCTATCTCGGCCAGGAGATGGGGATGGCTGCGAGCCTCCGGCGTGAGGAATGACTCCCATGACAAGATCGCGGACGCCTCCTGCTCAGGCGAATCCCTCTTCGGGGACAAGGTGGCCGATACAGTAAACACCATGAAGGAAGACTGTAACACCCTGCAGACCCTAGCGGAGGAAGGGTTTGACCGCTACGGTAACCCCCAAAAATTTAACTATCAGCGGAAATCCCTCTACAACTTCGACAGGAGGTACTCATCCACCAAGAAGTGGCAAGGCCCCAGGTACAAGTCAAACTCCTACCAAGGACCCTCACAGCAGCGCCACTTCCAGAGGGACCGCAAGCAGAAGAAAAACACCAATTCTCAACCCACCAAGAGTGGCCCGTCCTTTTGACGGCCGTGGACCGTCCCCCTCCCAGATCGGGGGGCGTCTGTCCTTCTTCCTCCCGGAATGGGAGAAGATCACCTCCGACTCCTGGGTGCTACAAATCATTCACAAGGGATACCGCATCAGATTCTCTGTGCCTCCCTTCCAACGCAGCAGGCCCTCCAGCAACACCCCCCCCCATCTGCAGCGTGCCATGGCTCTGGAGCTGATACACCTCCTGTCCTCCAAAGCAATCGAACTGGTTCCTCAGTCAGAGATCAATTCGGGGTTTTATTCCAAGTACTTCCTCATCCCGAAGAAGTCGGGGGGGGGGGGGGTTCGCCCCATCTTGGACCTTCGCAAGTTGAACAAGTTCATTGTAAAGGAGAAGTTCAGGATGTACTCCCTCAACTCTATCCTTCCCCTGATCCAGGCGGACGACTGGCTCGCAACCTTGGATCTACAGGAGGCATACACGCATGTCAGCATTCACAAAGCACACAGGAAATTCCTCAGATTCCACATGCTGGGACAACACTATCAGTATCGGGTACTTCCCTTCGGCCTTTCACCGGCCCCCCGGGTCTTCACGAAATGTGTGGCGGTCGCAGCGGCCCACCTGCGCAGGCAGAGCATTGCTGTGTTTCCGTACCTCGACGACTGGCTAATCTCGGCACCCTCAGCCCCCGAGCTGCTAGCGTCCCTACACGTCACCACCACCCTGATCTCCACCTTGGGCTTCGTCATCAACCACAAGAAGTCACAACTCTTCCCGTCTCAGCGTTTGGAGTTCATCGGAGCCCTCATCGACACGCAGTCCCTGAGAGCCTACCTACCGCAGCCTAGACTGCTCTCCATCACCGCGCTTGCCTCCAGGGCAGCAACAGCAGAGAGTCTCTCGGCTCGGTCACTTTTACGCCTGCTGGGGCACATGGCAGCCACGACGGCGGTCATCTCAGTAGCTCGAATGCATATGCGTCCACTCCAATGGCATCTCCGAACCCACTGGAATCAGCACTCCCAGCCGCTGACCTCCAGGATTCCGATGTCCAGCTCTATCAAGGCTCAGCTCCGCTGGTGGACCATGCCAGTGAATCTCTCCGCGGGAAAACCCCTACACCCGCCTCAGCACCAGACTACCCTCACCACGGACGCCTCCTGCGCCGGCTGGGGTGCCTACTGCCAGGAATTCAGCACTCAAGCTGCGTGGTCTCAGAACGAGCAGCAGCTTCACATCAACCTCCTGGAACTAAGAGCTGTCAAATACGCTCTCAAAGCGTTCCTGCCACATCTTCGGGCAACTTCCATCTTGATTCAAACGGACAACCAAGTTGCCATGTTCTACCTCAACAAGCAAGGGGGTACGGCCTCCCAATCCCTTTGCAAGGAGGCACTAGCGATCTGGTCAATAGCCCTGGACAACCAGTGCTGGATTCGTGCATCATACATTCCCGGGAACATGAACATCCTAGCGGACACGCTGAGCAGGCAATTGCAACCCCACGAATGGTCTCTCCTTCCGAGGGTTGCCTCAGATCTCTTCCAGAGGTGGGGAGTCCCAGAGATCGATCTCTTTGCCACCGAGGAAAACTCAAAATGCCACCAATTCTGCTCCAGACATCCGTCGACCAAGAGGCTGGCGGGGGATGCATTCGACACGTGCTGGGGGGGGGTGGTCTCTGGTGTACGCCTTCCCCCCACCCCCCCTCATTCCAGTGATCTTGCAACGCATCGTCCGGGACAAAGCCCGAGCCATCCTGGTAGTTCCCTACTGGCCACGACAAATGTGGTTCGCACTCCTGAAGCGCCTAGCGCAAGATGCCCCGTGGCACCTGCCCCTGTGCCCGGACCTCATAACACAGAACTCAGGGTTAACGAGACACCCCGATCTCAAGACCCTGTCGCTAACTGCCTGGATATTGAACGGGTGTACCTGGCCCCCCTTGAACTGCCTCGCAGCCAGGAGACCTTCAACCCGAAAGTCGTACGGCCTCAAATGGAAGAGATTCAGCCTCTGGTGCGCCACTAGAGGGCTCGATCCCGTTTCCTGTCCAGTCGCACAAATCCTGCAATACCTCAGCTCCCTCTCGGACCTTGGCCTCAAGACTCAGTCCATCCGGGTACATCTCTCCGCTATTGCGGCTCTACACGCCCCTATCGAGGGCGCAGACTCCATATCAGCACTACCCCTGACGACTCGCTTCATGAAAGGCCTAACGAACCTACGGCCCCCTGTCAGAACTCCGGTTCCCCCCTGGGACCTAGGGGTAGTCCTCCACAGCCTCACCATGGCCCCTTTCGAACCCCTGCTCACTGCGGATATGAAATACGTCTCCTGGAAGACCATATTCCTGGTGGCCATCACTTCTGCCAGGAGAATCATTGAGCTCCAGGCCCTAGTTGCGCATCCGCCCTACACGCAGCTGCACCAAGACAGAGCTTCCCTAGGTACGAACCCCAGATTCGTACCCAAGGTGCCTTCGGCCTTCCATGTCAACCAATCCATTGAGCTTCCCTCCTTCCTCCCGGAACCTCACCATTCTGAGGAGGAGCGACGTCTACACACTCTGGACTGTCTGCGGGCACTCCGGATCTACCTGGACAGGACTTTATCCGCCCGCAAGGGAGATCAACTGTTTGTGTCCTACGACCCTCTGAGACCCGGTTTTCCGGTCACAAAACGGACTCTTTCCCATTGGGTCGCCTCCTGCATAGCTTTCTGCCTCGACCAGCAAGGGAGCCAGACACAGAGCAGAATAGGTCCTCATCGCCTACGGGCAATGGCCACATCTCTGGCCAACCTGCGGGCTGTTCCCCTGCCCGACATTTGTAAAGCCGCCACGTGGTCGTCCCCACACACATTCCAGAAACACTACTGCCTCGACCTCCGCTCCCAGGAGGACTCAGCGTTTGGCAGTGCAGTCCTGGCCGCCGCCCTACGGACCCCGCCGGCTGCACCTTGATGTCTGACCCAAGGGCGCATCCTGGAATCTGATGCAGCTTCCTAACCATGTGACACTGCCCTGCACGGCATTGCACGTTGTAAAGAACTCTTGCTCTAATCGCACTTGTTGCACCTTTGCACTGTTCTGTGTTGCTTGCACTGTTGTTGTTGTTGAATTGCACTGTTATGTTGTTTGCACAGTTGTTGTTGCTCATTGCACGGTTGTGTTGATGCCTCTCATGCACATTTCGTTGTTGTCATGTAATGTCTTACAGGTTTTGCAGTCGTTAGGCTGGGTGGTCAATCGGGCGAAGAGCAGCCTTCTTCCCTCGCAGACCTTGGAGTATTTGGGGGCGCGTTTCGAGACCGGCAACGGGAGGATTTTTCTCCCAGTGCACAGAGCGCGGGCCCTGAGGCGGCTGGTGGAGCAGTTTCTAGCGAGACGGGCGTTCTCGGCTTGGCAATACCTTCAGCTTCTCGGCACGATGGCGTCGACCATCGAGGTAGTTCCGTGGGCAAGGGCGCACATGCGGCCTCTGCAGCGAGCGCTGCTGCGTCGATGGTGTCATCAGTCCGACTCGCTAGCTCATCAGTTAGTTTGCCCCTTGGAGGTTCGGCGCAGCCTTCGCTGGTGGTTGCGTCGGCGCTCTCTGGCGAACGGTATGCCCTTGGAGTCTCCCGTCTGGCATCTGCTGATGACGGATGCCAGTTTGAGCGGCTAGGGGGCTCATTGCGAGGGCCAGATTGCTCAGGGCCAGTGGTCCTCGCGGGAGAGCCGGTGGTCCATCAACCGACTGGAAATGAGGGCCGTGTGGTTGGCTCTGACAGCGTTTCAGCCTTGGCTGCAGGGAGCGGCGGTCAGGGTGCTATCCGATAATGCCTCCACGGTAGCCTACATAAATCGCCAGGGAGGCACAGGCAGCGCGGCGTTGGAAGCGGAGGCGGATCTGTTTCTGGATTGGGCAGAGCGGCATCTTCAGTGTCTGTCGGCCCAGCATATCGCGGGGGTTCACAATGTGGAGGCGGACGTTCTGAGTCGTCGCAGGGTAGACCCCGGAGAGTGGTCTCTACATCCCGAGGTTTTTGCGTTGCTGGTCCGTCGTTGGGGTCTGCCGATAATGGACCTCATGGCGACCTTCGAGTCCGCGCAGGTCGAAAGGTTCTTCAGCAGACGTCGGGAACGCATGTCGGAAGGCCTCGATGCATTGGCACAAAGATGGCCAAGGTACGGCCTGCTCTATGTCTTTCCTCCGTGGGCTCTGCTGGGTTGCTTGGTACAGCGGATCGAGCGGCATCCGGGTCCCGTGGTTCGGATTGCCCCGGACTGGCCTCGTCGGCCTTGGTATGCGAATCTGGTGCGGTTGAGTGTGGCTGATCTGTGGCTCCTTCCTCCTCGGCCGGATCTCCTTCGGCAGGGACCGCTGCAGATGCCTCAGGGGGCTCGATTCTCGCTTTCGGCATGGCTATTGAGAGGGCGCGAATGAGAGCCAAAGGTTATTCTCCGGAGGTCATTGCTACCTTGTTGCGGGCGCGGTGTCGGTCTACGTCGCTAGCGTATGTCCGGGTCTGGCGTATTTTTGAGAGCTGGTGTGCGGCTCGCGAGTTGCGGCCTTTGCGGACTTCCATTCCTCAGATCCTCTCCTTTTTGCAAGCAGGGGTGGACAAGAGCCTGGCGGCCAGTTTGTTGAGGGTACAACTTGCAGCTCTTGCGTGTTTTCAAGGCAAGGTTCAGGGCCAGTTATTGGGGTCCCATGCGGACGTGAAGCGCTTCTTGCGAGCGGTGTTGCTTATGCGTCCTCCGTGCAGGGCTTTAGTGCCCTCGTGGGACTTGAATTTGGTGTTGAGGTCTCTGGTGGCTTTGCCGTTTGAACCCTTGGCGCAAGCTTCGTTGAAGGATTTGACGTTGAACACGGTGTTTCTGGTAGCGATCTCGTCAGCTCGCAGGATCTCGGAGTTGCAGGCTCTTTCGTGTAGGGAACCCTATCTGTCTTTCTCTGCCGACAAGGTGGTATTGCGACCGGTTCCCGCGTTTTTGCCTAAGGTAGTTTCGGTGTTTCACATGAATCAGGTGGTGTCTCTCCCAGTGTTTGCTCAGGAACGGGGCAGGCACGCAGATAACTCCTTGCACGCATTGGATGTCCGTCGAGCTCTTCGTCGGTATTTGAGGGAAACGGTGGCCTTCCGTAAGTCCGATCGCCTATTTGTCGCATTTGGCGGTCCGCGCAAGGGGGAAGCGGCGTCTAAGTCTTCCATTTCCCACTGGTTGAAAGAGGCGATTTCGTCGGCATACCTTTTACACGGCAGGATGGTTCCTGCCGGGCTTCGGGCTCACTCGACTAGGGCGCAGGCGGCGTCTTGGGCAGAAGTTAGCTTGGTACCGGTGGTGGATATTTGTCGGGCGGCGACGTGGTCGTCCTTGCACACCTTTGCTAAGCACTATCATCTGGATGTGCAGGCGGCGTCGGATGCACGGTTTGGGTCTCGGGTGCTTCAGGCTTGACTAGCGAGGCCCTCCCGTTGAGATTTACTGCTCTGTTACATCCTCTATGGTTCCGTGACTGGACTAGAGGGACGCTAAGGAAGAGTAAATTAGACTTACCTGCTAATTGTTGTTCCTTGCGGAACTCTAGTCCAGTCCCTGATCCCTCCCTGTCTATCTGTTCTCGCTGCCAGCCAAGAAGGTACATTCATTATAGGAGTCTGCCAGGGCTTTTGTTTTCTATGCTTTCGGTCAGAGCTCCTCTGCTTGCAGCACGCCTTAGTTTCCTTTCGGGGTCAAATCTTGGGGGTGAGCGGTGGCGCCTCTTGTTGCATGCGTTTTGCACAAGGGTCGCCATGGCCGTTCTGGTCCGCCTTCCCGTAGGCGGGAGGTTGTTCTTACGCAATTGGGAAAGGCTATGAAGAAAGGCTAAAAAAGTTAGGGCTCTTTAACCTGGAAAAGAGACTGCTGAGGGGAGATATGATAGAAGTCTATAAATTAATGAACGGAGTGGAATGGGTAAACGTAGATCAATTGTTTACGTTATCAGAATATAGAAAGATTAGGGGACATGCAATGAAGCTACAGGGTAAGCTATTTAAGACAAATAAAAGAAAATATTTTTTTACTCAACGTGTAATCAAACTCTGGAATTTGTTACCGTAGGATGTAGTAAAGGCTGTTAGTGTAGCTGGGTTTAAAGAAGGTTTGGACAAGTTCCTGGAGGAAGGTCCATAAACCATTATTAAGAAGGTACCCAGAATATCAATGCTTGATCCAATACAAGCATTGTGGAACCTGTGTCTTTTGGGGAAAATGCTAGGTACATATGACCTAGATTGGCCACTGTTGGAAACAGGATACTGGGCTTGATGGACCTTGGTCTGACCCAGTATGGCATATCTTATGTTCTTATGTTCTTGACACGGTTTTCAGTAAACAGCTACCTCCCTGTCGCAGTCTCGATTCATGCCTCCCTCCTCCACCTCAGCGTGCTGCGCGCAGCTAGGGAGTCACCATGTGTGGCTGACGAAATCCTGCGGTCCATGGAGAAAGCGAGGTTACTTACCTGTAACGGGGGTTCTCCGTGGACAGCAGGATGAGTCAGCCACACGCTCCCTCCCACCTCCCCTGGAGGAGGTCAGCCTGATCGTCCGCTCCCTAGCCTTGTTGTCAAGCTTGGAAAAAGAACTGGCCAGGATAGGGGGCGGAAACGGGAGGTGGGCTAGCAGAGAAATCTGAGAGCACTTCCGAACTGGTACCGCCCGGAGGATGTCACCATGTGTGGCTGACTCATCCTGGTGTCCACGGAGAACCCCCGTTACAGGTAAGTAACCTCGCTATCCTGTCTCTTCTTTATCTGTAACACTGGCAAGATTTGTCCCTTCCTTTTTCGCACACTACTACGATATTTATCCACTCTTTAGTTACCTCCCGTCTATTGCAAGCTCCTCCTTGCGGGTCTCCCTTTCCCTTTTGGAGGTGTGGTGATGAGGAGTTGTGGAGGACTTTGAAGGTTGTGTGATGGATTTAAATTTAATGTGTTTCTTTATTGGAAGCCAATGCAGCTGTTTGAGAAGAGGTGTAATGTGTTCTGTGGTTTTATTTGCTTTGGGTAGGATTCATGCAGCAGTGTTGATTGAAAGTTAGAGAGAGTGGATGGTTGAATTTGGTATGCCTTGAAAGATAACACAGGTCTGCAAAAAAATTTTTTCGAGAGCTGTTTTGGTTATTCCACGTAATCTTTGTTTTTTGGTGCACTGAATCCGAAAATGACCTCCATTTTGTCATAGGACATCACGCTTCCTGACAATTTAGGTAACTATGTTAAATAAGGCAATACCTCAAAATAAATGGAAATAGACGTATAAAATTTAAAGTTTTATTACAATATTTTCATGAAAATCCTTTTTTGAACTGAAATGAGCTTACCTACACACACTAAACTCGATTCTTCTTCCTTGTGAGGCTCCTCTTGGTGCATTTACGCTTGTGAGTAGCATCTGGAATGTCTCTCTGAAGCATCCAACAATAGTCTGCCATCATTGTAATCCTTCATTTTCCCTGGTATCTCCTTTCCATCTCTTTAATGTCTTGGTGGAATCGTTCACCTTGTTCCTCATTCACAGCTCCCAAATTTTCAGGAAAGTAGTCAAGGTGGGACTGGAGGAAATGCACTTTCAAACTCATCAGGCAACCTAAAGCTTGAAATGCTTTCAGCATTCGTCCGACGATCTTTTGTAGTGAGGATCTTTGTTATTGCTTAAAAATTTCTGTACAACTTCTTTAAATGCAATCCACCCTTCTTTTTGAGGATTCGTCATGGTATTGACAAACTCTTGATCAACTATAAGCCTTTTAATGTCTGGTCCGACGAACACACCTTCCTTCAATTTTGCCTCCGACAGGCCTGGAAACTTGCTGACCAAGTATTTGAATAAAGCAAAAATCCAAAACCCCCCCCACTCTACCCAAATAATACCAAAAAAAAAAATAGAGTGAAAATGTAAGAGCAAATAATTAGTGTGTAATTGTTTTTTGTCGGAAGGTAGCCAGGAGAATAGAATTACCCTCTTGAGGCTGTAACTTCCATTTTATTCGTTTTGTACTAAACCCTATATAAAATTGCTCAAGGGTTAAAAGGAGGTAAAACCACCACAAGATGTCACCTCTTGCCAAAAACTTCATATATTTTAAAATGCAATCCAAAGCTAAATGAAAAAACGTGGTACTTATCAAAGCCGCCGCTCCCACCAATGCGTAAGTGGTTGTCAAAGGGGAACTTGCAGCGTCCACAGAAAAGTTTCAAGTCTCTCTCTCAGAGATCTTCTATGACCGAAGTCAAAGTCGCAGTAACTATCAAAGGACACAGTACTGCGTTTCGGGCGAATATCAAAATTCTTACGCCCTGTATCAACGCTTTAAAGAACTGCCGTGAAACTGAAACTTCAGCGTCTTCCTCTCCAAGACGCCGGCGCATGCTCATTAATGATCAGTAACCCAAAGAGCAAATTAAATAGCCCAGACGGACCAATAACAATGAAGTAACTCTTTGCACCAAAAAGAAACTGTTTTGCTGAAGCCCAGAATGTAAAAAAGAAAAATGATGTGTCAATGAGAAAAAATGCAAAAATATTTTTTTGATTTGAAGACATTGGAGATTTAAAGTATGCTGATCCAGTCCAGTTCTTTATTCAGACCCAAAGGTTCAACAGTATGCCATGTAAAAATCCACTTTTGCTCAAGTCGCTGTAAACATTGTTCACGATTACCACCTCGTGGAAGGTCAGGAACCATATCCAACACTCTCCAAGAAAAATCCACAAACTTATGACCAAAATCCAAACTGTGTTGTACTACGGGGGCCGTGAGAATTGAATTCCGAATTCTTGAAGCATGTTCCGTCAGCCGAAGCTTCACAGGACGAATTGTACGCCCTATATATAAAAAATTGCAAGGGCAAACTAACACATATACTACATGAGACGTGGAACAGGTAGTATGCCATCGAGCCTCATGAATTAAAGCAGAATTCGGCACTTTCCACTGCTTGCCAATGATAGTTTGAGAACAAAAGTTGCAAGAATCACATGAAAAATGTCCCAATTCCAAAGATGCATCATAAACATTTCTGTCTATGGGTGAAGAAGTAGGTCCCACATAATCCCGAATGTTGGAACACCTAGAATGAGCAATTCTTAAATTTCTCTTGAAACAAGCGTGCAATTGCAGTACATGCCAGTGTTTAAGTAATATCTTTCTTATGGAGTCAGTATGTGACATGAATGGAAGAACAGCCACCAATGGTTCACTGAAATTGTCCGTAGATAATTCACTATTACCAGCTGATGTGTAAGGAGGAAAAAGCCAGTCTCTGTGGATATATCTAGCTCTTAAAAAGGCTTGTTTGATAACTTTTTTGGGGTAACCTCGCTGGGCTAGACGTATTGACAGATCTTGGGCATGCCAATTTGCTTTATTATAATTTTCCCCAATTTGTGATCATGGCCACGGAGCTTTCCTCCTCTCAGGAGGTCAGTAATAAAGACCCTGTGATGGGCCAAAACCAGGCTGTTTTTGCTTTTTCTGAAGCCCAGATTTTGGCAATAGCCCAGCGACCGGCTTTATTTGATGATTCAGATTCTTCTTTGGCCTCTGGTTCTTTTGCAGAATATTTGGATTTGAGTAAAAAACTCGTCCGTGTTCGCCTCCATGAGGCTACCATGGTTCAATATCTCAAATCCATGATGAGTCCTGTCGGGTATATTCGTAGCACAAAAATAAGTTAGACTCTCTGTTGTTGTCTAGGGGAGATAGCTACTAATATACAGCCCAAGGTTCGGAAGTTATTCTGGCAATGAGCCACGAAAGAATTCTGTTCTGCAGATATATATTAGACTTTATTATAGGCAACCAAATAGAAAAATATACACACACATATATATGGCTAATTAGAAACATAAAGTAACAATTTGTTATTGTACAGATATACACTTGGACAACGTAATAATTACAGACTAGTAAACCAGACGTCACTGATTCGCTCTGCACTTAGGAAAAGTAAGAAATATATTGCTAACCCCTTTGCCCTTCCAGGAGAGGAGAGATAAGCCGGTACCTTAGCTCCGTCGGCAGAGACAGCTTCGTCCAAGGATGCAGCTGTTAGCTAATGCCGGCTCCAGCCCCTTCAGAGGCGAGCCGCAGTAAGTCCGAACCGGAGGGATCAGTGAAAGTCTTATCTCAGACCTGTGAAGGACGGCCTAGCCCACACGTCTGGCGAAAGGCTCAGGGCTCAGGAATCAGGTACGCAGTGCACAGCAGCAGGACCGGTGCAGAAGTCTATGTCCAGGTGGGGAGAAAAACCCCCAACTCCTTCTCTCACCGCTACTTAGAACTAGAACTTTTCCAGCGCAGAATGCAGAATTCTGTGTGAGAATCCTCCGTCATAGGTCCGATGATTGGTTGGCAGCAGGCAGTCTGAGGTGTTCTCAGCGAATCAGAAGGTAGATGATGCGCAGCGTCTTGCAAACAAAGGAGCCATGGTAAAAGTCAGGCAGAAGCAACAGTATGTAACTTCTGGGCATGTACAAGTGTCCAAGGCCAGCCACGGACAATAGCCTCTGTATGCATGCACACTTAGAAACGCTGTGCAAGCAGTTGCATGAAGGACAGGCTTATAGCTGAACACAGCAAAAGTGAAGTGAAGAATCCATCTTGTTTGGTGCAGTTTGGTTCAGGCCTGAGTTGCAGAGCAGGCCAGAGATTTGCATGTAGAATTGCAGGGGTACCAGCCCTACAGCTCCCCCCCCTTGTAAGATGGAGGATGCTACAAGGGAGTACACTCCATCGTACAAAGCCTAACTAGCAGTACTACCGTGCAGGTCAGAACCAAATGACAAATGATTGACTAATGCAGGAGAAGTGGATAATACTTCAAGCACAATATGCATGAAAGCAATACTGCATGAGGAATAATACAGTGAATACACTCAAGCAATAAAAGAAGTCAAAATAAAATGACATTGATACAGGCAAGTCAAATCAATGATATAGGCAAGTCAAATCAATTAAGATAAGACATGTTAACTTCAAACTCAAGAGTATATATAGTATCCAAACCAAAAATGCAGATCAGTAATGCAATATAATGTGTTAGTGTAACACCAAGGTGAATACTCAAAAGTAATGAGAAGCCATGTGTAACAGTTAGTAAAATAAACACATGCTATCTATGAAAAAAACAACTCAATTAAGAGTAATGGATAACTTTCAAAGAAAATGGTGACACTTATTCAAAAGTGTGACGTTCCAGCAAATCCTGCAGACGCATGGCAGGCAGCAGAGGTGCAGGATGCAGAGAGCGACGAAGAGCACGAATCTGCCTCTGTTGATACAAAGAGATAAGAAACTGGAGCACCAACAGAAAGAAAAGACCAGGCACAATGACATGTGACATAAAATCAGTTTGTAAAATGTCCACATCTCGTGAATCAAAGTTATAATCAGCAATGGCAAGGTCGGCCTGGTCAATGGACAGTTCAACTGTGTGAGAGTCCTTATAGTCCAAAAGATAGGTCAAGGCTGCAGTGAAGTCAATCTCATGACCTCGAAACACATCCAATATCTGGAGCTCCGTCGAAACAGGGTCAGCATCAAGATAAAACAAGGAAACTCCACCAACATTAACAATGGAGTTCTTGGGAACATCAATCAAGCAAACATTGCAGGGTAGAGGAACTCTATTATGAATGTCATGTTTATTCATGGTGACCAGGAGTTCACTCAAAGGGGTGCTAACCAGCCAAACATTGTTGACAACAGCAACTTTCGTCTCTGAAAAGTCATCGAACTTGGTCATGGTAACTTTACATTGTTCTTTCACATTTTCAGCAGACAATCCACAAAGAGCCGTAGAAGTGTCCTTCAGGAAAGGTTTACCAGGACACAACCAATGAATGTCTTTAGAGCGTTGGCACATGCCAAGATTAGGTACTGTTGCATATTAGTGGTGCGTACAACAGACGATTCAAAATGCTTCTGTAAAACATGTTGGGGATCTAGGGACACAAAAACTTTCTGTGTGACAGTCTGGGACTGTGTAATCAGGAAACCAGGCGCATCCTGTAGCACGACACCAGAAAGAGGGCCAGGTTCAATCAATCTGGCAACCTCGGATCCCGCTAACATCAAAATCAGGAACAGGACCTTCAAAGTCCGGGACTCCATCTGTAAAAGAAAACAAACAGGCTATCCCGCCTCAAGGTTAGCATCACTCACTTCAGCAAGAGGTTCTTCAGGAAGGAGCTTACTGGGATGACACGGTCTAAGCTGATTAATGTGGACCCATTTAAGGGAGCCTTCCCTCTCAATACCTGACTTCATTCGAATTTGATAAGCAACAGGGGAGGCTTTATCCACAATAGGAAATGGACCGTTCCAGCTAGGTAGAAATTTACAGTCTTTAACCTTATTCTTACCAAAATTGTAGTAGAATACCTTATCGCCAATCTGGTATTCTTTAGAGGTAGTTCTCAAATCATAGTAGGCCTTCCTCCCCCTAGCAGCAGTGTCCAAATTCTTTTGGGCAAAGGCAAAGGCACTTTGCAAGTGTTGTCTTAAATGGGCAACATATTCATGAGCAGTTGTAGCAGCAGCGAGATTCACATCATTAGTCCTGTAAAGAAGATGAAGGGGTAAAACCATGTCCCTACCTGTCATCATCTCAAAAGGGGACACACCAGTAGCACGATGACGCGTGGCTCTGATAGCCATCAGGACCAAGGGCAGTTTGATGTCCCAGTCCTTCCCAGAGGAAGAAACATACTTTTTCAAGATACTGATGATAGTTTTGTTTGCTCTCTCCACTTGTCCAGAGGATTGTGGACGATAAGCAATGTGGACTTTGGCCTTCACACCTAATACCTTCCACAGATGCTTAATGACTTGTCCCGTGAAGTGGGAACCCTGGTCGGATTCCACTCGCATGGGGAGGCCCCACCTGCTGAAAACATGGTTTAACAACAAGGTGGCCGTGGTCTCGGCGGTACAGTTGGGTGCTGGGATGCACTCGACCCACTTAGTAAATAAGCAGGTAACTGTCAACATATATTTGTTGCCTCGAGAGGATCGGGGCACGGGGCCGATCCAATCAATCTGGAGATCAGACCAAGGCATGGTCAGACCTCTGTTTCTCAAAGGTGCTCTATGAGAAGGAGCTGCAGGTTGAAATCTGCAACAGGTCAGACAACCTTTAGTATACAATTGTACATCTTGGTACATGTGGGGCCAGTAGGCCACTTGTTTCAACGTTTCATAGGTTATTCGGTCACCTCTATGACCGGCACAAGGTTCATCATGAGCGTGCTGTAACATAACTCCACGGAAGGCCCGAGGTACCACCCATTGCACAATACCATGCTTACTCGTCCGTATCAACAGATCTTTCTGGAGATGGAACATGTCCTTGGAGATGTAGAGGATTCTCAGTTCCTCATCGTCCTGACAATCCTCCAGAGTTAATGGGTGTTCCTGGGGGTTCTGCAGAAAAAGGTAGAAACGTCCAAGAGTGGGATCTTGTTTCTGGGCTTGCACGAGGTCGAGATCTGTGCTCTCGCCACACCATTGAACCACAGGGGGCATGGTGAATAATTGAGCTTGTCGCCGGGTAACCGCCGTCACCAGTTGAAGCCCATTGGTCTCGGGAGCCTCCAACTGCCAGAGGTCTCCAGAGACAGCACCCTCCTTGGCAAGCTGATCAGCTAGATCATTTCCAATTTTGTCAGGATTATCAACACGGGAGTGACCTTTCACTTTCTTCCAGTAGATGGTCATGTCATTTTCATGAGCTACCTTGTCCAAGGCCAGAATCAATCCGGCATGTTTGACAGGTTTCCCTTTGGAATTCAGCATATTGTTAGATTTCCAAATGGGTAAGTGGGAAACAAAATTCTGTCGGACGTAGTCTGAATCAGTACAGATGGTTAGGGTGTGAACCCCTCCCTGAGCAGCAGACTGGAGAGCTGCCAGGGCTGCAGCTAGCTCTGCATACTGATTAGTCTTGGTACCTAGACTGTACTTGAAGGGTTCACAAGGGTGGTTCTGGTTCCAAACTACACCTATACCTGCTACCAGTTCATGGTCAGGCTCTCGACGGTAAGCACAACCGTCCACATACACCTTGGGGTAGCCTTTACAGAGGTTCTCATCATAAGGACGATGACGAGAAGACTCAGGCATACATGACTCCATTTCGGTGTCTAAATTACCCACAAAAGGTTCTCTGGCAGTGCAATCGTGCAATTCAGCCAGGCCCTGTGCGGCGGCATCCTTGCGGTTTTGAGCATACCTGACCTCCAGGGGCCAGCCCTGAAGTGCTAAGGTCCAGGAGACAATGCGACTGTTTGACACTTGTCCCGATTTAATCCGATCACTGCCTAGGAACTTGATGGGTTGGTGATGAGTCTCAACAACCAACCTCTCACCTTGGATATAACTGCGGAAATATTGGAGGGCCCAGACTGTGGACAACAAGGATTTCTCACAGTCAGAGTATTTCTTCTCCACTTCCGTTAAAGCTTTGCTGGCATAGGCAATAACTTTCTTATCTGTGTCATGCATCTGGTACAGAACAGCACTCATAGAGTGATCAGTGAAACCTAGTTCCACGAAGAATTCTTTGCCACTCTCTGGATAGGCAAGACAGGGAGCTCGACTCAAAGCTGCCTTCAGCTCTTCTAGAGCTGCCTCTTGGTCGGGATTCCATACCCAAGGTTCATCTCTTTTGAGGAGTTTGACCAGGGGTTGGGAAATCTCCGCATATTGATCCACAAATTGGCGTGAATAATTGCAAATGCCCAAGAATGAGCGCAGCTCACTCACGTTGGTCAGACGTTTGAGTTGTTGCAAGGCCGCAATTCTCTTCCTTTGAGGTCGCAGTCCCTCAGCAGAAACTTCGTAACCCAAATAATTGAGGGATTTCCGGCACCATTGGCCCTTTGACAAGGACAGCTTTGCTCCCGCAGCTTTCAGTTGCTGGAAGACATGCTCTATTTCTTGCAAATGGTCAGTGAAACTGGTGTTCTTCACCAGTATGTCGTCGACATAGACGAGGGTGCCTCTAGTCTCAGCATCAGGCAAAGCCTTATGCAGGAAAATATTGAAGTCTGCTGGGGCATTCAAATAACCAAACGGTGTCCGATTCCAAGTATATTGTCGCCTACCGAAGGTAAAAGCCAGCTTATGCTGATCTTCTGGATGGACAGGTATAGTCCAAAATCCTGAGGCCAGATCCAGGCTGGTAAAGTACCTGGCACCCTTGATGGTGGCTAAGTTCTGTTCCAGATGTGCCATAGGCCATCTGGATAGAGGTACCTTTTTGTTAAGCTGGCGATAGTCCAAAGCTAAGCGCCAGCTAGAGTCCTTCTTGATGACAGGCCACAGTGGGGCATTGTAAGTACTGTTGCATTGACGTATAATTCCCTTTTGTTCCAGGGAATTAATGATTTCCTGAACGGATTCATAGGAGGCCAATGGGATTTTATACTGTCTCACAAAGACAGGTTTACTGTTTGGATCCGTAGGAATACAGGTGACATGTAGGTCGGTGAGACCACAGTCATAAGTGTCAGTGGCAAACAGGTCCTTGTGACGGTACAGCAGTTCTTTTAATTGGGCCTTTTCTGACTCATCAGTGCAGGCGTCTGCTTCAGCAAGTTTTCCCGCAACCATTTCGTCAAATCCCAGAACAGGTTTGTTTGAAGGTATTTCAACCTTCTCCTCAATCTCATCTTGGAGAGAGGAGACCTGGATAGCTTGGACAGCATGGGGCTCCCCCCCCTAGTGGGTGAGGGAACTAACAGCCTCTTCGAGTTTACTTGACAAAATCAGATGGTCAGACTCGAGGTCCACCTGTGAGGTCACAGCACTATGTGGCCAGACAAACTGTAAGGTGAGGAGGCCTCGGGGTGAGGATCGAACACACGCAGGGGTCCCCCCCCCTTCACAGATGTTCCAGGAAACAGGGGCTTCCCCAATAATCTGGAGACCCAATTCCACACTTGGGAACGCTTCTCCCACTAGGAATCCCAGGGGTTCGCCTTTCACAAGGTGAATGCGATCTGGATTTGGATTGGTGAGCAATAAGTGTAAGGAGGGAGCTGTGGCCTCCATGCAGGGTATGGGACCCATGGCTAGGCCCAGCTCCTCAAAACGGGAATTTGGACTGAAGAAGACCAAGTTGTCTGAGAACACATGTCCTCGGGTCACCTGTATCGGCAGGGGACAATCCTGTACCCTCCCAGGTATGTGGGTGTCTTCTGCACAGACCACTTCACAGACATGAGGAATGGTCTGACCAGCCCGTAGGGATGGGCGGGCACCAGAGAAATCCACCGGATCTCCTTCCATCCTACTCCAGAGGATGTTGTTCACGAAATCCACATAAGTTCCCAGTCGAACAAGGCAATCTGAGCCTAAGGAGAGGGGCACCTCAAGTCCTCTGATGATGGAGAAGGTGTGCCGAAAACCTTTGACCCCAACTTGCAAGGGGAGATTGCAGTAGCCCATTAATGTCTTGAGCCCTTCCCCAGGCACTTGGAACGAAGTTTTCGCTCCCATTACCCAATCAAGGGTAATCTGTTGTTTGAGCCGATAGAAAAGAGTCTCACTGATGAGGGAGTGGTCACAGTGGGGTAATAGGTAGGCCCTTTCCTTTTGGGACCTGTCCACCTGCACATATATAAAGGGACCTTTCTCAGCCGAGAATACGTCCGTCAGTCTCCTAGGGTGATCTAGGCAGGGATGGGAGGGAGGAGGGGTTTTCACCTCACAACCTTCCACAGGTTCCTTCAGGAAAATCTGCAGGCAGTCAGTATCAAGGACAATGTTAGCCACTGAACCCACTGCAATGGAAACCACGTCGCTGATGCCCTGACCCTCATCTCCAGCCCTTTCATACTGGAGCTGAAGGATTTGGGGATCAGCTGACCTCTGGAAATTAATCCTGATGGACTTGTTTGTGCGTTCCACCGAACAAGGACCACTGACTCTGCTGTCATGTTTTACCCTAGCATACGGTATGGGATGTGTGACCTGTGTCCAGATCACTTCCTGGACGTAGTCCAGAATGGGGCGTAACCGTTTCAGGAGCTCATTGCCAATCAAGAATTCTTCCCCAGGGCACTTAGTAATGACTACAGGATGTTTCACCTGTAATTTTCCAATTTGGAGGTTAAGCCAGACCTGCCCCATAGACTCTATGGGCTGATTCCCATAAGCTGCGAGTGACAAATCACTGGGTGTGACGTGTAGGGTCCTCTGACTCCCCAAGGAAGCAGTGAGTCTATCAAAGAGACTCGAGGTCATCAGGGTAGCCTCAGAGGCTGAATCTATCAGGCTCTCACAGAGAAAAGCCTGCTGAATTGTAACAGGAACAGTATACCTCTGTCCTTTTGGCTTGAGTTTACCCAGAAAGTACTTGTGCTTCCTGATGGTGTCAAAGGCTGGACCCTCGCTGTCCATGGCAGGACTGTCACTCTGTGTCCATGGGGTGGCATCTATCTGAACTGGCTGCACCTGTGCAATAGTGACCTGTGGGACAGAAACAAAGTCGGTTAGTCATTCAGTCGCCTTAGAAGGGGAAGAGGAGTCAACCAGTTCCTCCTCCGGCTTTTGAGGTTTTGCTTGGGGCTTAGGAGGTGCGCTACTAGCAGGAGCCTCCTGTGAGGAGCTGAATGCAATGGTAGCCTTCATCATATCTGTCAGCTCGCTTATTCTCTTCTCCAGTTCCAGGTATTTGTCAAAACCGGGCTTTCTCTTCCAGTTCCGGTTCTGTGGAGTGAAACGCTGATTCCCAGAGCGCTGCTTAGACCCAGATGACTGGTTATTCTGGGGTGGCCTGGGAGGATTCTGTGGAACAGAAGGAGTAGAGTTATTTTCTAACGAAAGAGTGGATTTTACAGCACTAACACACTGTTTTGGCTCTCTGGCTTTGCTGGGAGCCCTTACTGTGCTGCCAGTATTGGTTGCTCTCATGTTGGGAACAGCTTCCCAAATCCACTCAGCATGTTCTATCACACGTGACAGGGGTTCGTGACGCTTGTCAGACATATAAGGCTTGATAGATGGAAGGAGCAACTGACAGTAAAGATTACGAAACTCCTGATGGTGTTCTATTGTTTCCCAGGAAGGGTCACTCTGGAAGAAAGTCTGCCTAAGTCTGTAAGCAAACTCTCGGGGAGTTTCATTTTCCCTATGAGTCATACTAAATGCTGCCTGCTTTGCAGCAATATCATCAAGGTATGGCCCATAATGTTTCTTTAGTGCCTGTTCAAAAATGACAATGTCCTTCTTTTCATCATCTGCCATGGCCCGAATAAATTGCTGGCAAGGCACATCAAAAGACCATGGAAGATACAAAACCATGTCCTCCCCCCTGGTAATGTTCAGTGCCCGAAAGGCATCTTTGACTGCAGCTAAATGTTCATTTATGGTGGCATGCCCAGTTTTCTCAAAAGGAGTGACCATGCTCCGCAAGGTCTTGATAATTTGTAATTGTGCGACAGATGCACCTTCATTTGTGTGTTTTCCTTGCAGGACATGGGAGCATAAGGAATTTTTCGTCCCTTCAGCTCCCTCTGGTGGTCGCTGCTGGTACAGTGTGCCATCACCAGGGAGACTTCTCACCCCCCCCTCCACCGCTCCCTGTATGGGGAGGGGTCGAGAGTAGGGTGTTTCACTCCGCCCAGTTTCTCTCCTGTGCTCATGCGCTGATGGGAGAGAACTGACTCTGTTCTGGAAAAGCTGCCGTTCTACACTGGGCAGGGTTTCCAGTGTCAACCTGTCGTCATCTACCCTCTGGTACTTCGAGAAGCCGAGAGGGCTGAAATTCTCCCTGTACTCTGTCTCATTACTTTGAGAAGTGGACATGCACGCTAATTCAAAACAGTCAGCTTGCTGGATTTCGAGGTTAACTCTCTGTATTTCCTGCCCACAATCCTGACATGCAACAGATAGCTTTATTTCGAGATTAACCATGCGCTGACGTGCTGCAATCAGAGCAGTCTCTATCTCATTTAACTGAGCCGTCAATGCATTCTCACGTCGCTCATAAAGAGCGGCGAAATCTGTTAGTCTCCTGGTCTGGGCGGCCAGTTCAGAGCTACAACCAGTCAGAAGGTGCACTTCTGTTTGATCCAAAGCATTCCGCTGCCCGAGAGCGGAAACCTGATCCAGCCAGCCTTCTGTGTAAACCATCGTAAATCTATAGCTGAGACAGGCTGTAAAAACAAACACAGGGCACGGCTAGAGAATTCTCTAAGGCAGAGAGCCTGTAATCTGGGTTCTGTCGTCTGTCTCACAGACTATGCTCTCTGGTTTCAAAAACCGTAGCATAAACAGAAAGATTACACAAATTCTGAGAGGCACATTCAGAAATACTCATCCCGGACGAGCCCCCATATGTCGGGTATATTCGTAGCACAAAAATAAGTTAGACTCTCTGTTGTTGTCTAGGGGAGATAGCTACTAATATACAGCCCAAGGTTCGGAAGTTATTCTGGCAATGAGCCACGAAAGAATTCTGTTCTGCAGATATATATTAGACTTTATTATAGGCAACCAAATAGAAAAATATACACACACATATATATGGCTAATTAGAAACATAAAGTAACAATTTGTTATTGTACAGATATACACTTGGACAACGTAATAATTACAGACTAGTAAACCAGACGTCACTGATTCGCTCTGCACTTAGGAAAAGTAAGAAATATATTGCTAACCCCTTTGCCCTTCCAGGAGAGGAGAGATAAGCCGGTACCTTAGCTCCGTCGGCAGAGACAGCTTCGTCCAAGGATGCAGCTGTTAGCTAATGCCGGCTCCAGCCCCTTCAGAGGCGAGCCGCAGTAAGTCCGAACCGGAGGGATCAGTGAAAGTCTTATCTCAGACCTGTGAAGGACGGCCTAGCCCACACGTCTGGCGAAAGGCTCAGGGCTCAGGAATCAGGTACGCAGTGCACAGCAGCAGGACCGGTGCAGAAGTCTATGTCCAGGTGGGGAGAAAAAAACCCCCCAACTCCTTCTCTCACCGCTACTTAGAACTAGAACTTTTCCAGTGCAGAATGCAGAATTCTGTGTGAGAATCCTCCGTCATAGGTCCGATGATTGGTTGGCAGCAGGCAGTCTGAGGTGTTCTCAGCGAATCAGAAGGTAGATGATGCGCAGCGTCTTGCAAACAAAGGAGCCATGGTAAAAGTCAGGCAGAAGCAACAGTATGTAACTTCTGGGCATGTACAAGTGTCCAAGGCCAGCCACGGACAATAGCCTCTGTATGCATGCACACTTAGAAACGCTGTGCAAGCAGTTGCATGAAGGACAGGCTTATAGCTGAACACAGCAAAAGTGAAGTGAAGAATCCATCTTGTTTGGTGCAGTTTGGTTCAGGCCTGAGTTGCAGAACAGGCCAGAGATTTGCATGTAGAATTGCAGGGGTACCAGCCCTACAGTCCTAGGGGTCTTAGAGTTTTGAAACCGCCGAAAATGTTCACGGATGATGTGGATTTTTATACCAGGTGGAACAGCATCCTGAATAAGTGCAGTATGGATCTCATAGCATTGTTGGGAGAAAGATTGAATGTAGAATCTCTCAAATTACAACAAGAAGTTAAGCAACTGGATGATAATTTACGTTCAAAGGTCATCAAAGAGCGTTTTAAATCTCAAATGGAGGATATGCAATCACAGTTAGACCAATATTATGATTATAAAAAGTCTGTTAAAATTAAGAAGTTCAACCGAGACAAAAAGGATTACGAATTGGACCAAGTATATACTTGGATGAAGAAGGGAGACACTAGCAAAAAACAGGTGTCATTCGATTCTTTCACCTTTTCGTCAGATGACTCTGAATATGGGGGGCGTTCGGGCTCCTCTTCCCCTTCCAACCAGCGGTCTGAACAGGTTTTTCGACGGGGCCGTTATCGAGGCCGGGGTCGAAATCGTCGGTGGAACCCTCGGGCCAATTATCAATCCGACCAGCCATGGCACCCTCCGGACTTTCATCAACAGGAACCAATTCAGGGTCCGATTACACGGAACCGGTCCAAACAACAATAGTGAATATCTCAGGTTTCCCTTTGACTCCAGAACAGCAGTCCCTTTTGAATTTGGGACTTTCATATGTTCCGGTATCACATTATGACCCTTTTAATATGAGGGTGGCCTTACATCGTTTTTTCAGAAAATTGCTGGTGACTCACTTTTGTGCTACTCATACTATGGGCACGGACATTTCAGTGGTTCGTGCACCCTCTAAATGGGTACCGCCAGGGGTAATAGATTCCTTTATTCAGACGTACCAGCTTTGGTCCTTCACGATTTGGAGGCCCTTGAGGAGTCGGGCTTAAAGTCTCCTTATCACAATCTGTCTACATTTCAATGGCGAGCATTGCGAGAATTACGCTCTAATCAACAATTGGTCATTCGAAGGGCTGACAAAGGTGGAGCAACAGTAGTACAATCGTATGATCAATATCGCTTGCATCTTTTGGACCAACTAGCCAATGGTGAATTTTACACTTTACTTGGGGTAAATCCATTTCCAGGATTACATTCTGAAATTAATGCATTGCTACATCAGGCGTTAGCTGCTTCTTGGCTCACGAAGAAAGAACATAATTTTTTGGTCACCAAACATCCGATCATTCCCATCATTTATACAGTTCCAAAGATCCACAAGTCGGTAGAGGCACCTCCAGGTAGACCTATTGTGTCTTGTCGAGGGTCGGTGTTGGAACCACTTTCAAAATTCTGTGATAAATTTCTACAGCCATGTGCTCAGTGAGTACCATCATTTTTGAGGGATTCCACGGCATTTATTACTAAACTTCAACAAATTCAGGATGATGTTAGATCATGGCGGTTGGTGTCTTTGGATATCACTGCAATGTACACGAATATTGATCAGGACCAAGCTCTTTCAGTCATTTCTCAATGTGACCTTGCTTTACCGGATCGCATTCCACATGCATTTTTCATGGAGTTATTAAACTTGGTTCTTACAAAGAACTTCTTTCAATTTGAAAAACAGTTTTATCATCAAATAAGGGGAATAGCTATGGGGGCCACAGTGGCTCCGTCAGTGGCCACACTGTATATGGCAGATTTTGAGAAATCCTTAGTATATCCATCACCATGGTTTGAAAAAGTCCCTTTATGGGTTCGATTTTTGGATGATATCTTTTTCCTATGGACTGATACAGAGGATAATCTTTGGCTATTTTTTCACTGGCTTAATGCTTTAAGACCAAATTTATCTTTTACCATGCATCATCATTTAAGTCAGTTGGAATTTTTGGATATACTGGTGGTCAAGCATTCAGATTCTTTCCATACTACCTTATTTAGGAAACCAGTGCAACGGAATACGCTCCTTAATTTTGCCAGTTTCCATCCTCTGCCATTAAAGAAGGGCCTCCCATTTGGCCAATTTCTCCGAATTCGGCGGATTTGTTCAGATCTTTCAGAATTTCTTTGGCATGCCCAAGATCTGTCAATACGTCTAGCCCAGCGAGGTTACCCCAAAAAAGTTATCAAACAAGCCTTTTTAAGAGCTAGATATATCCACAGAGACTGGCTTTTTCCTCCTTACACATCAGCTGGTAATAGTGAATTATCTACGGACAATTTCAGTGAACCATTGGTGGCTGTTCTTCCATTCATGTCACATACTGACTCCATAAGAAAGATATTACTTAAACACTGGCATGTACTGCAATTGCACGCTTGTTTCAAGAGAAATTTAAGAATTGCTCATTCTAGGTGTTCCAACATTCGGGATTATGTGGGACCTACTTCTTCACCCATAGACAGAAATGTTTATGATGCATCTTTGGAATTGGGACATTTTTCATGTGATTCTTGCAACTTTTGTTCTCAAACTATCATTGGCAAACAGTGGCAAGTGCCGAATTCTGCTTTAATTCATGAGGCTCGATGGCATACTACCTGTTCCACGTCTCATGTAGTATATGTGTTAGTTTGCCCTTGCAATCTTTTATATATAGGGCATACAATTCGTCCTGTGAAGCTTCGGCTGACGGAACATGCTTCAAGAATTCGGAATTCAATTCTCACGGCCCACGTAGTACAACACAGTTTGGATTTTGGTCATAAGTTTGTGGATTTTTCTTGGAGAGTGTTGGATATGGTTCCTGACCTTCCACGAGGTGGTAATCGTGAACAATGTTTACAGCGTCTTGAGCAAAAGTGGATTTTTACATGGCATACTGTTGAACCTTTGGGTCTGAATAAAGAACTGGACTGGATCAGCATACTTTAAATCTCCAATGTCTTCAAATCAAAAAAATTTTTTGCATTTTTTCTCATTGACACATCATTTTTCTTTTTTACATTCTGGGCTTCAGCAAAACAGTTTCTTTTTGGTGCAAAGAGTTACTTCATTGTTATTGGTCCGTCTGGGCTATTTAATTTGCTCTTTGGGTTACTGATCATTAATGAGCATGCGCCGGCGTCTTGGAGAGGAAGACGCTGAAGTTTCAGTTTCACGGTAGTTCTTTAAAGCGTTGATACAGGGCGTAAGAATTTTGATATTCGCCCGAAACGCAGTACTGTGTCCTTTGATAGTTACTGCGACTTTGACTTCGGTCATAGAAGATCTCTGAGAGAGACTTGAAACTTTTCTGTGGACGCTGCAAGTTCCCCTTTGACAACCACTTACGCATTGGTGGGAGCGGCGGCTTTGATAAGTAACACGTTTTTTCATTTAGTTTTGGATTGCATTTTAAAATATATGAAGTTTTTGGCAAGAGGTGACATCTTGTGGTGGTTTTACCTCCTTTTAACCCTTTAGCAATTTTATATAGGGTTTAGTACAAAACGAATAAAATGGAAGTTACAGCCTCAAGAGGGTAATTCTATTCTCCTGGCTACCTTCCGACAAAAAACAATTACACACTAATTATTTGCTCTTACATTTTCACTCTATTTTTGTTTTTGACCAAGTATTTGAAGCATTCTCCATCTCTTGGAAGTGATTTTACGAATTGCTTCATCAATCCCAATTATGGGAAGGTACCACAGTTTCTCGGAGGACATTTTTTTCACCGACTGTTAGCACCCTTGGCTGCCAACTCTTCTTGGTCCAGTGATTTTGTCGGTCTCGACTGTCTCATAGACACAGAAAACAAGGATACTTGGTATACCCAGCTTGTTGCCCGAGCAGCATGCACAAGACCTTCAAGTCCCCACACACTTGCCAACCATGGTCTTCATATTTAAGTTTACAAAGAACCAATTCCAAGTTCTCGTAGGTTTCCTTCAAGTGTACGGAATGACCTACAGGTATGGAAGCATAAAAACCGTTGTGCAGTAAAACTGCTTTGAGACTTCTTTTTGAAGAATCTATAAAAAGACACCATTGCTCTGAATCATATTGGATTTTAAATTGACCCATCAGACCTTCGACATCGATGCAATAAACCAATTTGTCTTCCTGGGCGAAGTAAGGAATGAACTCCTTTTCACGATGTCTGAACCATGAAGATGACACTCCTGGCAACAATAAATTCCTGCTTTTTAGCCTTGATCCAAGTAACTCAGCGGCATCTTTGGGAAGATTCAAGTCTCTTACCAAATCATTCATCTCCTCCTGAGAAAACAATTTGGTCTTGTATCATCTTCAAAGTCAGAACTTGATTCGTCATCTGGTTCAGGTATGACTTCACCTTCATCGAAGCTAGGTATCTCTTCCAAGGCAGCAGGGGGCTTGGGTACTGGTATATCTGTGCCATGGGGGATGGGATGACTTGCCGAGTGAAGATTGGGGTATGAAATGGAATGCTTCCATTTGGAATTAAACCCTTTCACATCGCATGAAGAACTCACCTTGAGTTCCGAAAAAACTTAAAAACCCTCCTTTTTCAGGAACATTTTCCCCTCCCACCTTAGTTCTAACCTTTCATCTGCTTCCCCCAGCTCCTACCCCTTCTAAACCTACATACTGACAACTGACACCTCGGTAAATACCTTTGTAAATAGTTGTTTATCCTTATAATTTATAATTAGTTTCATTGTTATTTTATATATATTGTTACTTTGTTCTATGTAAACAGTGGAAACACTCTATTTTAAATGTTTTATGTAAACCGTCTTGATTTGTAGAAAGGCGGTATATAAAATCAGTTAAATAAATAAATAAATAAATAAAATAAATGAAGAAAAGTAACAGTCGTCACTATGGTTCTTTTGCTCTCGCCATACCATAGGAATCCCATAACGGAAAGATTTTTTTCTTACCCTTGAACCAGTTTCGGAGGTCCTCAACACACCGTTTGCACACTTTATGAGGCGCCCAGACTTTATCTTGATCTCCAATTTTTAGTCCAAAGTATGCAAAGTATACTTTTTTCACAAAGTCTGTATTATTCTGCTGTTGCTTCAACACTGTATATTCACCACAGATGAAACAGAAACTGTCTGGCGAATTAATACACTTTCGCGGAGCCATAACATAATGGTTGAAGAATGACGAACTAACACGAATTGTGATGAAAAAGTATGAACAGCCTAGAACCAAGAACCTGATGATGATTCGTGCACAAGTGTGGCATGCAGGAGAGAGCAGCTCTGTGTCTGTACACATGATGTCACAGTGCTGGCCACGCCCCCCTGCACTGACCGGAGCTGCTGCTATCTGCCCTGTGTCTCCCTCCCACTGGATTCTTCAGGAAAGATTGACCCCTTCTACCATTAGAAGCACGGACTTAAAACTTGCTTAGCTTATGTATATATTGCTGACCATCAGATTTACAGTACTATATTTTTTTTTACATAACTCTGACAACCCCTTTAAGGGTTTTTTGGCATTTTATATCTTAAATGCACTTATGTGAATTAATTAATAGTAATTTGAATTAATAGTAATTTGAAAAGCTTTGATAAATTTGAAGACAATTTTGCATGTTGTGGCAAATCATGACATCTAGGAGTTTTTTCAATATTTTATTTGTTTTCAGCACACCAAAATACATGGAAATTAGATGAAAATAATCAAACAGCTTTTTAGTCGCAGACCTGTGTAATATTACAGTATGTGGGAAATAGCGCCACCTAGATTATTTTAGAATAAGACATGGACATGAAGCAATGAAAAGAGTTTATTATCCATCATGCAAGAGGGGTGGCTAGCTTGTAGGCACACTTTTTTGACATATCTCTGTGACATTTATACCTTTGTCAAATTAATAAGTCCCTACCCCCAGTATCTTATTGGCTAACTAATATGTGTTATTGACCTATCTATTGTGCTCAGGCAACACACGTGGGTTTCTGTAGCCTCATCCCCTCTAGTTATTCTTTTACTTTATTTAACATAATCTCTTACATGACAGACCATATGCAAGAATGCAATTTACCGTGTTCTTCTGACATCTTTTATCCCCTTTATGGTAGTACATACTGATATTAGTCCTTATCTTTCTTTTGCATGTTTAGGTGGTCTACCTTTGTCTACCTGTTTATGCACACCTTCAAAAAAAACATAATCTGATATGTTTTTTTGAAGGTGTGCATAAACAGGTAGACAAAGGTGAGTCGGTTGATATAGTGTATCTGGAGTTTCAGAAAGCTTTTGATAAGGTCCCTCATCAGAGACTTTTGGTGAAACTAAAAAGTCATGGGATAGGAGGCAGTGTACTATTGTGGATCGGGAACTGGTTAAAAGATAGAAAGCAGAGGGTAGGGCTAAATGGCCAATATTCCCAATGGAAAAAGGTGAATAGTGGAGTACCCCAGGGATCTGTACTGGGTCCGCTACTTTTTGACATATTCATAAATGACCTGGAAAAGAGAATAACGAGTGAGGTTATCATATTTGCAGATGATAAAAAACTGTTTAAAGTTGTTAAAACCCAAGAGGATTGTGGAAAACTGCAGGAGGATCTGGATAAATTGGAAGACTGGGCATCCAAATGGCAGATGAAATTCAATGTGGACAAGTGCAAAGTTATGCACCTAGGAAAGAACAACCCACACTATAGTTACACAATGCAAGGTTCCACATTGTGAACCACCACCCAGGAAAAAGATTTAGGAGTCATCGTGGATAACATGTTAAAACCCTCTGCCCAGTGTGCAGCGGCAGCCAAGAAGGCAAATAGAATGCTAGGTATCATAAAGAAAGGGATGGAAAATAAAACAAAGGATATTATAATGCCTCTGTATTGTTCTATGGTACGACCGCACCTTGAATATTGTGTGCAATTCTGGTCACCGTATCTTAAAAAGGACATAGCATTATTAGAAAAAGTGCAGAGAAGAGCCACCAAAATGGTGAAGGGGATGGAAGGCTACTCCTATGAAGAGAGGCTACAAAGGTTGGGGCTCTTCAACCTGGAAAAGAGACGGCTGAGGGGAGATATGATAGAGGTCTATAAATTAATGAATGGAGTGGAGCGGGTAAACGTGGATCAATTGTTTACGCTATCAGAATATAGAAAGACTAGGGGACATGCAATGAAGCTCCAGGGTAAACTATTTAAGACAAATAAGAGAAAATATTTTTTCACTCAACGTGTAATCAAACTCTGGAATTTGTTACCGGAGGATGTAGTAAGGGCTGTTAGTGTAGCTGGGTTTAAAAAAGGTTTGGACAAGTTCCTGGAGGAAAGGTCCATAAACCACTATTAAAAAGGGACCCAGGATAATCAATGCTTGACCCAGTACAAGCATTGTGGAACCTGTGTCTTTTGGGGATATTGCTAGGTACGTATGACCTAGATTGGCCACTGTTGGAAAAAGGATACTGGGCTTGATGGACCTCGGTCTGACCCAGTATGGCATATCTTAAGAAGCAGCTTTCTTATAAGTAGTCTACAGTAATAGACATACTTTAATCCTCTATATGTTATATGGAGGCAGCTCCCTGAATTTTAACAATTTTTGGCTCTTGTGATCCACACAGTATGCCTTCTGGCTTTGGGTTTCTGTTCTCTCTGTCAGTCCTTATCATAAAGGACCACAAAGATAAGAGGGGGGGAGGGGGGAGAGAGGAGTATGTACTTATTGGCTCTTAGGCTCTGCTATCTCTAGATACAGAACAATGGAGTGAGATAAGAATCTGCATGAGATGACGGCTTTTATCCCAGGCAGTTTTTGCAGAATACTTTTAGAAGCCTCTATAATAATTTTCTGATCATTCTGTAAAAATAACAATTTACATTCTTCTATCAGCTCTCTTCTGTGTTTTAAATTTAAACTGAGACTTTTTGCTGCTACTAGGCCCTGACTGATTTAACAAATACACTGGGTTCACAGATTAATCAGCTTTAATCTAAAGAATTCCTTTTTCCCCCAAGATTTAGAAAAATTCCCAGAAGTAATACTTACAATTGCAGATCTCTCTCCAGAAGTAGCAGTCCCCTTTTATAGGTGTTGAAGGGGGCATGTAGCATTAGGTCATTGGTGTATAAGTGGTAATTTATGTTGTGGCTCTGAATGAGTTTGCACATTGGTTGTATGTACAGGGAGGAACCTTGGGGTATGTCACTTAGATGTTTAATCGATTTGGAAGTTTTGTCCCTTATGTTAAATTGCTGCATGCATGCTCTCAAGTAAAACTGGAACCAGGAGAGGGGGGTACTGTTTATTCCTATTTCTGTCTGCCGATCTTTAGGGTCGTGGTCGTGGACCGACCACTGCCTGCCCTCGCTCCGCCTCAGCGACGCCCCTTCACACCCACGTCTAAACCTCCCTGTAAAACAGTTTTTGATGGGCACCACAGGGGAGCGAATAGCAGGGATCAATGTTCCCGCTATTCATGGGACAGAATGACCCCCAGAGTGTTTACAAGTGAGGTGAGCAGTGTTTGCACATTGCATTTTGGTCTAAACTCATGTTGTTGCATGTCCAAGGGGGTGGAAGTGTTATGAAGTCCTGTAGCTGTAATTGTACTGCCTTTTCTATTATTTTTGCTAAATTTGGAAGTATCTTTGCACTGTAAAGATACTGTTCTGGACCTATAATGTGTTTCAAAATAGATAACAACATCAGTTTTAAACCCCTTACTTTCCTCTGGGACTTCCCTAGCAAGCTGGTTCTTATTCTTACTGGCTGAAAACTCTGGACGGCATTTTCTCACCTTCTGACCCTGGAACGGAGTTCCTGAAATTAATGCCTCTAATAATGGAATCACCTAATATTAGCAGTTTTCTGTTTTGGAATACCTTGAAAACACCCGGGACATTTCTCTTACACTGTATGTCAATCTTCTTGTCTAAGACCACACCTCAGTTTCCATTAATGGAGAATCCTTATTTACCAAGGCAGAGAAGGTATTATGAAAGGATATCTCGAGGTGGAGTGGGTGTCTCCGTGTAATGGGTTGTAACCTGACAGAACCCATTTATTCTTGAATTGCTGGATTTTTTAAATTATTTATTTATTTTATTTTATGGTTTTGTATACCCCCCTTTTCAGTAATCAAAGCTGATTCCAGATAACAAAACCTCTTACATTGAACATAATTATAACAGAGTGATATGGTAGAATTATATACAGATGTTTTGTCTAATTCAATATCAACTTTATACAGTGGCATATTTAAATAACATATTTACAAAGATAATTCCATTCCCAAGAGATTTACTAAACTCAAGGCTGGTCACTGTATTGGAATGCATGGACAGGAAGGCTAGGTTGGGTAGACCTTGACTTGGTCCTGTGGATTGCAAAGTGCTCAGGAAAGAGATGGGTTTTAAGGGCCTTACAAAATGCGGAGAGATCATTAATGAATCTGAGCTTATCGGGGAGGGAGTTCCAGTTCACGGGTGCAGTGTTTGTAAAGGCTGTGTTGCTCATCAAGCGGTTAGCTTTGTAGATGTCTGTGGGGACTTCTAGGTTGTTGAGAGTTGAGGTATGATGGAGATATATTCTTTAGAAGTTTGGATGTGATCATGAGTAATTTGTATTTTATACGGCTATAAATTGGCAGCCAGTATAAATCATATAATATAGGTGTGATATATTCAGTTCTATTAACTTTCCAAATAATTAGGGCAGCCACATGTTGGTCCATCTGTAACTGGATGATTGCCTGTTTGGAGAGGCCCTGGAAAACGCTGTTGCAATAATCAAAGTGTTGGGTGATCATTGCCTGAACGACAGACCGAAAGTCATAGCTTGATAGCAGTGGTCTCAACTGCTGAATCATTTTTAGTTTGTAATAGATCTTACCAGGAGTTAATTTTATATGGGTGGTCATGCTAAGGGATTGATCTAGAGTAATCCCAAAGTAGTTCACCTCATTCTTTACATGTAAAACAGCTTCTTTTAGGTGTAAAGTTGAGGGAGGTTTAAAGTTATGGTTCCTGGAGATGAATGTTAAATAAAAGGGCTGATAGAGATGATCATTGAGGTAAGCCCCTCCCTTTGTCCATATGGTTTACATATCGACTTTCTTGTCTAAGACCACGCCTCAGTTTCCATTAATGGAGAATCCTAATTTACCAAGGCTGAGAAGGTATTCTGCAAGGGTATCTCAAGGTGGAGTTGGTGTCTCCGTGTAATGCATCATAACCGGCCAGAACCTCTGTCATCCATTTATTGTTGCACTGTTGGATTTTTTGAGGGAGTTGCATGAATTGTTTGCAAGCTGTATCTTGGGGGGAGGTTTGTTTCATCGCAGCTACTTCTTCCCTCAATTGAATCAATTATTTTTCCATAACAGATAGTTTAAGATGGATAGGACAAGCTCAAAGGCTCCAAATTGTTTTCCTAAGGATTAAAGCACCACAACTATTGCACTGATTAAAAATAACTTTGATTAGTGTGTCAAATATGGGACATTTGTCAGATGAAAAAGCAACAGTGAAATACTTTCCACTAAAGTTATGACAAGTGATTGTGTGTCTTGGGGCGACTAAGAACGTCCAGCCCTGGGGTGAGTGGGTGGGTCAGGGGAGGGAGGGAGGAAAATAAGTGGCAGTAAGCTACGAGTTTGACTTCCTAAGCCAGAGACCCTGCAGGGCAACTGTTACCTACCAGAGCTCAGGCAATACAGGCCAAACATATTCTTTTAAAGCTACTTTTCTAGAACAGGCTGAAAATTTGAACTCTTTAATAAAAAAAAAAAAAAGCTAGGTTATTCCCATATTGCATCCACTATTTTCTCAAACGCTAAAGAAATCTACATAGTGGCTGATTGAAATGCCCTCCTGATGGAAGTTGTGGGCGCAAATACAGTGACAGAATTAAAACTGGCATGGACAGGCACAGGGGATCCCTTTATAGCAACAGAATAAAATCAAAATAAACATAACTATCTTTTATATCTCAACAAATAGGGGAGACTTACACAGAGCGGTTGGTACACCCCTAAACAAAGGCATGGGAGGGGTGACCTGCATGGCGCGGCAGGTGCACCGACTCTTGCCTCCTTGCTGGGCAGACTAGATGAACCATACTGGTCTTTATCTGCCGTCATATACTATGTTACTATGTTAAACACAGGCAGTAAGTAAAGCAGTGCAATTACAGTAATTCCAAAAGACTGACAAGGTACAGTCAGCTAAAACTATTCAAAGCATTTAGAAGAAAAAGAATAAAAACTTAGCCAGAGAGATCCACTCAATGTGCTTCCACCTTGGTGCTCTGGACAACAGTAATAGCTTCTGGGTCTGTTCCTACAAGTTTTAAATGCAGAGCTCCCTTGGATTTCAAGGGGAGGAGAATAAAGCCAGCCGACATCTAATGTACTCTGAGCACCTCCACGTGTCCTTGAGTGTGTTTCTGGTTTGTGTTTCAGATGTGGGTGACGTTTGAGGACATCGCTGTCTCTTTCTCCCAGGAGGAGTGGGAGTATTTAGAAGAAGGGCAGAAGGAGCTTTACAGGGAGGTGATGAAGGAGAATTATGAGACTCTGATCTCCCTGGGTAAGGACTGTATGACTGTATCTGCATTTCTAGCAGACAGTGGGGCTGATCTATTATACTGTATCTACCATTCTTCCAGGTTCCAGAGATAGGACACGTCCAGAAGATGTGCTCATATAGCAATTTCCAGACAGATTAACACCCAGCAGCCAACAGGTACAATAAGCAGTATTTTATAAATCATCAATATATAATTCAGCTCTAGATACAGAACCTGCAGAGCGGAGTGGGAGATGAGTCCGGTGAACCCTGGGGTACTGGGTTCAAGGCTCCCACAGGGATTGTCCTACCTTCCCCTATAGATATATAGATGGTTCCTCTAATTTCTTCCCTTCAGGAATATCCTTGTACAGTACTTACAAAATAATATAGTCCATCATATCTTCAATCAGTCTCTCTTCTACATTGCTTCCTGTTGTCTTCATGTATATTTCTCAGCAGCACATTTATGTTTGTCCCCTGCATTCTTGAATTCAGATACTGTCTTCATGTCTACTACTTCTACTGGGAGACTATTCCACGCATCTACCACTCTTTCCATAAAGAAATATTTCCGCATATTACTCCTGAATCTCTCCCCTTTCACCCTCATCCATCAGGCGCTGCAAGACTGCACCCTCAGACACAGAGCCCAAATCGGTATAAGAAAAGAGAGCGGGAGGCTGAAACTCCTCCACTCTCCTTCTAAAGGCCAATCAGGGCTCACCACAGTAACTTTAGAAAAGAAATGCCTTCAGCTGCAGCTGCACCTTCGGCCCTTAGGCGGGGAACACAAAAAGCAGCTCAAGCCAAACAAAAAACTGCCAACACTAAGCCCAACAACCTCGAAAAACCTCAACAACCTCGAAGACCTTGCTGCTGACCTCATCCCTATCACAAGCAGACAACTCTCACCCCAGACATCTCCTAGACACTTCGAATTGTATCAAGACACACTTTCAACAAGAAAACAACAAACTGTAAGTACCACTCATCAGAAATGGAACTCACTGCTGAAAGAGCCCCACCTCTACCCTCCTATGATTCTACCAAAAGCATTAAACTGCTATAATGCCACGGAATCCAATGTTGCCAGTCAACCAAGTATTGTATGCCCTTCTTCTCATCTGTATCCTACTCTGCCACTCATCAACAGCTACCTTTACCATAAACATACCCACAACAGCCCTATAACCTCCCCTATTACACATACCTTTCCACCCACACATATGGATGAACCCCCACATGCCTACAGACAAACCCACAGATTAATAACAATTCAAACCAACACTCCCACAGCTGGCTACCACACCCTACACACGCTAATCGCTAATCACTCCAATTAACATTGGGCTAATCAATGCTGGGTCCATCAGAAACAAGACAAACACCATCATAGACTATATTCAATATCACCCAGACTGACATCCTCTGCATCACCAAATCCTGACTAAAAAGCACTGACCAGGTCATTCTATCTGAGATCACGCCTCGATCGCTTACTGCCTTCAAACGCCCACACATCCACAAGAGAGGTGCAAATGGACCTTAAATTTAAATTTAAAATATCCCGATCTCCAAGCCACAAACACTGTGGCTTAATCACGATAGAAAACAGACACCTAGCCATTTGTCTTACCTACAGAGCCCCAAACGCTCCCGCTGATGAGACATTTGACATCCTCAAAGCCATATGTTTGGCCAGCTCTCCTCATAAGCTGCTACTAGGCAACCTAAATCTGAGCTACGCACCTAGCAGAGAAGAAGCTACTTTCACAAGACAATGGAATCACTTAACTTCTGCTAAATCCTCAAGGGTCCCTCTCACCACTCAGGCTCTACTCTGGACCTCATCTTTGTCCCAAAGAACCTTCACTCACAGGACAGCAGAATGACCCTTCTTGCCCTACCAATACCCTGGTCAGATCACCATGCTATACATTTCAAGGTTCACCACCCCCAACAAGGAAAATCACAGAGAATACTCCACTCTGAAAGAAAATTTAAAGGATATAACCAAAACCAGCCTCCGCCAGGACTTTACAGATCCAGAAGAGGCAATTAAACCTTGGAACTGCACCATCAAAGCATCAGTGAAGTCTCCTTAGCACCTAAATCTTTGAAATAGAGAAGAAATATCCAAATCTGCCCCGTGGTATTCTGACGCAATATCAGAAAAGAAACAAAAACTTTGCCAGTTCGAGCATAAATGGAAACATGACTGGTCACAAGCCACCCTTCTTCAATACCAGAAAATGCAAAGAGACTACAATGATCTGATCAACAAGCACAATCGAGAATACCACACCAACCTTATCTTAAAATTTTTATTTTATTTTTTAATCTTATATACTGCGCTATTTGACATCAGTGCGGTTTACATGGAACATTACATTGAACAGGGCATTATAACTTGGAGATAACTATTTTACAGGGAACACGGGCAATGGAGGGTTAAGTGGGTCAGTGTCACGTCAGGACATGCTAGGGAGATAAAGTTCCTGGATGAAATAAATGACTGCTTCTTGGAGCAGCTGGTTCATGAACCGACCAGAGGGGAAGCCATATTAGACCTAGTCCTTAGTGGAACACCAGATCTAGTGCAAGAGATAAGGGTGTTGGGGCCACTTGGAAATAGTGATCATAGCATGATCGCCTTTGATTTAATTAGTGGAGGAGGGATAGTAAGGAAATCCACAGTACTACCTTTTAACTTTCGAAAGGGAGACTATGATAAAATGTGGAAAACAGTTAAGAAAAAACTAAAAGGAGCAGTTGCAAAGGTTAAAGACGTACATCAAGCTTGGGTGTTGTTGAAAAATACTATCTTGGAAGCCCAGACCAGCTGTATTCCACGCTTTAAGAAAAGTGGAAGGAAGTCAAAAAAACTGCCAGCATGGTTTAAAGGTGAGGTCAGAGAGGCTGTTGTTGCCAAAAAAGCAACTTTCAGGAAATGGAAAAAAGAGCCAAACGACGAAACCTGGAAACAGCACAAGCACTGGCAAGTCAAATGCAAGGCATTGATAAAGCAGGCAAAGAGAGAATTTGAGAAGAAGCTTGCTGCGGAAGCAAAAACGCGAAATAAAGACCTTTTCAAGTACATTCGTAGCAAAAAACCTGTGAGAGAGTCAGTTGGTCCATTAGATGATAAAGGGGTTAAAGGAGCACTAAGAGGCGACAAGGCGATAGCGGAGAGATTGAATGAATTCTTTGCTTCGGTCTTTACTGAGAAAGATGTAGGAATGTTACCCATGACGGAAGTGGTATTTAAAGGTGTGGAAGAATTGAAGGAAATATCGATACATCGGGAAGATGTCTTACAACTATTAGATAAACTGAAGAGTAGCAAATCACCTGGGCCGGATGGTATACATCCAAGGGTGCTGAAAGAACTGAAATATGAGATTGCAGACCTGCTATCAGTAATCTGTGAACTATCATTAAAATCATCTCTAATACCTGAAGATTGGAGGATCGCCAATGTAACACCAATTTTTAAAAAGGGTTCCAGGGGTGATCCAGGAAACTACAGACTGGTGAGTCTGACGTCAGTACCGGGAAAAATGGTAGAAACCATCATAAAGAATAAAATTACTCAGCATGTAGATAGTCACAACCTAATGGGAGACAGCCAACATGGCTTTAGACAAGGAAGATCTTGTCTTACTAATCTGTTATGTTTTTTTGAAGGAGTGAATAAACAGGTGGACAAAGTTGAGTCAGTTGATATTGTGTATCTGAACTTTCAGAAAGCCTTTGACAAGGTCCCTCATCAGAGACTTTTGGCAAAACTAAAGAGTCATGGGATAGGAGGCAGTGTACTATTGTGGATCAGGAACTGGTTAAAAGATAGAAAGCAGAGGGTAGGGCTAAATGGCCAATTTTCCCAATGGAGAAAGGTGAATAGTGGTGTACCCCAGGGATCTGTGCTGGGTCTGCTGCTTTTTGACATATTCATAAATGACCTGGAAAGTGGAATAACGAGTGAGGTTATCAAATTTGCAGATGACACAAAACTATTTAAAGTTGTTAAAACCGAAGAGGATTGTGAAAAATTGCAAGAGGATCTTGATAAATTGGAAGACTGGGCATCAAAATGGCAGATGAAATTTAATGTGGACAAGTGCAAGGTTATGCACCTAGGGAAGAACAACCCAAACTATGGTTACACGATGCAAGGTTCCACATTAGGAACCACCACCCAGGAAAAAGATTTAGGCGTCATTGTGGATACCATGTTAAAACCCTCGGCCCAGTGTGCAGCGGCGGCCAAGAGAGCAAATAGAATGCTAGGTATGATAAGGAAAGGAATGGAAAATAAAACAAAAGATATTATAATGCCTCTATATCGTTCCATGGTGAGACCGCACCTTGAATATTGTGTGCAATTCTGGTCGCCGTATCTTAAAAAGGATATAGCGATTTTAGAAAAGGTTCAGAGAAGAGCCACCAAAATGGTAAAGGGGATGGAAGGATACTCCTATGAAGAAAGGCTAAAAAGGTTAGGGCTCTTTAAACTGGAAAAGAGATGGCTGAGGGGAGATATGATAGAAGTCTATAAATTAATGAATGGAATGGAACGGGTAAACGTAGATCGATTGTTTACGTTATCAGAATATAGAAAGACTAGGGGACATGCAATGAAGCTACAGGGTAAACTATTTAAGACCAATAAAAGAAAATATTTTTTCACTCAACGTGTAATCAAACTCTGGAATTTGTTACCGGAGGATGTAGTAAAGGCTGTTAGTGTAGCTGGGTTTAAAAAAGGTTTGGACAAGTTCCTGGAGGAAAGGTCCATAAACCATTATTAAGAAGTGACCGAAGATATCAATGCTTGACCCAGTACAAGCTTTGTGGAACTTGTGTCTCTTGGGGAAACTGCTAGGTACATATGACCTAGTTTGGCCACTGTTGGAAACAGAATACTGGGCTTGATGAACCTAGGTCTGAACCAGTATGGCATATCTTATGTTCTTATGTTCTTATAAGTGGCTTGCCCAAGACCACAAGGAGCACCTGTGTGACTAGAGACACCAGTCCTTCCAGCCCAAGATTGCTGTTCTCTAGTGGGATTTGAACCCCCGGCCTTCTGGCCTGAAGTACCTTGCCCCAACCACTAGGCCACTCCTCCACTAAAAGTCAGCAACAAGCCTCGACAATTTGGAATTGTCCGCACACTCACGAAGAATCCATCCCACAAAGAAGACACTATCCATGCCCAGATCTTTGCAGATTTCCTCATCAACAAGAACAAACCACCCTTAAGAACTTCAATGCCAAACACATCCAACACCTCAACTGCAGAAACCAACATCAAACACAAATGATACTGAACTACGAAGCAAATATTCCACACCATCACTGCCTTAAAAACCAGTAAAGTACCCTCTGACCCCTGCCCAGTCATGTGGATCAAATCAGTCATGGACAAAGTTTCCAACTGCATCCAAAACACCATAAGCTCATCCCTATCTCAAGGATACATGCCCCCTACTCTCAGACATCCAAAAATACAACTCAGCAATAGCTCTGATCCTGCAACTTTTCACCCTATTCCCAGCCTGCCCTTTCTATCCAAAATAATTGAAAATGTGTTGCAGAGACAACTGCAAGACCATATTGACCTGTATGCTTCTCTGGATCCACACCAACATACTCCTAAGAGGAATCGACAACATAAAAACTGGATTCCTTTTCATCTTTGTGGACATCTCCTTGGCCTTCGACATTGAATCACACAGCATCTTCTTAAACCAACTAACATTGGACTTCACAGCACAACATTCAACTGGTTCCAATCCTATCTCACTGACAGACAACAAAAGGTCAAAGTTGGTTCAAACACTTCCACTCTCCTGCCTGCCCTTCCTACTTACAACCAGTTTGCAGCATTTTCAAGCAGCACAAAATTAACTATGCCGTTTATGCAGATGACATCATGGTCTATTCCCCTATCCATCGACATGCCAGACTATACGGCTATCACTAAATGCCTGCAGGAGCTGAGCAACTGTCTGGCTTCCAACAACCTCCAAATCAACTTCAAAAAATCTGAGGTGTTATTCATAACATGGGACTCTTCCTTTACCCCCCATCATCAGTCTCCATCATGGACGCTCTAATCCCAGTAAAAGAGGAAGTATGCTACCTTGGTATCACCCTTGATCACTTTCTAAACTCACAAGCCCACATCAACAGAACTTTCAGGAATGCATTCCAAAAGCCGCTATAATCCAAAGACTAAAACCCCTCCTCAGTCTGGATCACTTCTGCACGGTCTGTCAAGCAGTTCTAATCCCCATGCTGGACTATTGTAACTCCCCTTTTCAAGGTCTTCCAACTCAAACCACTCATCCCTTGCAACTAGCCCAGAACAAGGCTGCCCCCATCATCACAGGATCCGCCAAACATGATCACATAACACCGCTCTTATATCAGCTTCACTGGCTACCAATTACCTCACGTGCCAGATACAAAACTGCCTTGACTATTTATTTATTTAGACAGTTTTGTATACCGCCTTATCCTTCAATCAAAGCAGTCACAACACAATTGGGGGATACATTTAACACGCAGGGATATGAGACATATACACTAATACTTACAGGGAACATGGGCAGTGGAGGGTTAAGTGGCTTGCCCAAGACCACAAGGAGCATCTGTGGGACTAGAAACCCCAGTCCTTCCGGCCCAAGGTTGCTGTCCTCTAGTGGGATTTGAACCCCCGACCTTCCGGCCTGAAGTACCTTGCCCCAACCACTAGGCTACTCCTCCCTATCTTCAAGATAAGAAACAACACATCAGCCGGAATTCTACAGGAACTGATATGCACAAAATTAAACAGCAGACCTAAGAGACAGAACACCAGAGACACCATTTCAACTCCTAGTTCTTACACCAATGAAGAGGGCTCTTTCATTAGCGGCACTTGCCATCTGGAATTCCCTCCTAGAGAAGGTCAGGACAACCAAAGATTTAAAGGACTTCAGAAATCTCAAAACCTTCCTTTTCACCGATCACTTCAGAGACAATACCTAGTTCCCCCTTATCTCACATGCCTAAAACAATATCTAACTCTTGTATATATGTTGCAATGTATATGTTTTGCCTCTTTGCAAACCCTGCATATCACCCCTTCCTAAGTTTACACATTGAATTCTCTGTAAGGTTTATTTAACATAAACTGCTTTGATTATACGAGAAGGCGGTATAAAAAACTTGTTGAATAAATAAATAAAATAAATTGTCCCCTCATTGCAGAGCTTGCTTTCAATTGAAAAAGTCTCTCCTGAGCATTTATGCCACAGAGATACTTAAACATCTCTGCCATATCTCCTCTCTCACATCTTTCCTCCAAAGTATTACTACTGCTACTCGTCGATACCTTGTCCTTGCTTGGTTTTAAGGGCTTTGTACTGTCCTGGTTCTCTTCTTATCTCTCCCATTGATCTTTCAGTGTTTGTTCTGGTGGATCCTCCTCTGCTGCTATCCCGCACTCAGTTGCTGTACCCCAAGGATCTGTTTTGGACGCATTCCTTTTCTCTCTCTATACCCATTCCCTTGGTGCACTCATCTCTTCCCAAGTCTTTCAGTACCATCTTTACACTGATAACTCCCAGATCTACTCTCTACAGCTGAATTCTCTCCGGCAATCCAGGCCCGGATCTCTGCCTGCCTTTCTGAGATTGCTGCTTGGATGTCTCACCGCCACTTGAAATTGGACATGGCCAAAACTGAATTTCATATTTTCCCTCTAACCCTCGTCTCCCCTATCTCTTTTCTCTGTCTCTGAGGATAATAAAACACTTGTCATCTGCCATCTAGAGTACTACTCCTTGCTGGTCTCCCTCCGAATCATCTCTCTCCTCTTCAATCTCCAACACTCTGCTGCGTGGCTAATCTTCCGCCAGCCTCGTCATGCTCATATTACCCCTTTTCTCAATTCGCTTCATTGCCAAACTACTTCTCCTGCTGACCTATAAGTGCATTCACTCTGTAGCTCCTCACTACCTCTCCTCTCTTTTTCTCTCCCTACAGCCCCCCTCGGGAACTCTGCTCTTCTTGCAAGCCTCTTCTATCTGTGCCCTTCTCTTCAATTGCTAACTCCAGGCTTCACTCCTTTCGCCTTGCTACTCCTTATGCCTGGAATAAACTATCTAAGTTTGTATGTAAAATGCCTTCACTGGCCCTTCTCAAACTGAGGCTCAAAACTCACCTCTTCGACGCCACTTTTGTAGGTTGAGTTGCCTGATCTCCTTTGTGTTTCCTTACCATTCCCCCTAGCTGTATCCCGTGTCTACAGTTACTGTGTTATCTGTCTTGACTAGATTTTAAGCTCTGACGAGCAGGGACTGTCTTTTATATGTGTCTATGCAGCACTGCATATGTCTTGTAGCGCTATACAAATGTTCAGTAGTAGTGGATGAGGGTCTCAGTAGTTTGTGTAGAAAGGAAAGGACAAATGTTTCTGATGTTGTTATAGAGAAAGAAGTGATAGGTTTTAGCCATGCTGCAGAGAAAGAGAGAGCAGAGTCAAAGATGCTATGGAAGAGCAGAAGGGAGAGGCCGTATGGTCTTTATCTGCCATCGTATTTCTTTATTTACATATAGAAGGTACCTTGAATACTGGCCAGTAATTTGTAATTATTTAATTTTAACGCAAATTGCTTTGCTCTTTTTTATGAAAAGTGGGACATCAAGAGATCATGAAATCAAATGAAATCATGTAAGAGATTAACTTTCTTCCTCTGTCACATTAATCACAGCTGATTGGTCAGAAATGTGGGATAATCTTAGAGCAGGGATTTTGGTATCAGGAGACCCAGAAATACCTCTGTGGTCCCAACATGTGATTAGTGCCTTCTTTTTATGTCCAGCAGGTGACGGGGTCACACAGGAAAAAAATAGAAGGGAGAAGAGAGAAGAACGGGAAAACTCTTTCACACACGAGGTGAACCCAGCACTCCACCTAAACTCTCACACGCAAGAGAGACATTTTCCACGTACTGAGTGTGAGAGTGATTTCAATCATAGTGATTGCATGTAACCCTGACAACCCCAGCAAGCCGAACTGGCTGTTAGGCGATTTTAACCTCGCATCATTACCACATGCCTCTGCCAACGCCTTACTTGACGCCATGGAAAATCTTGACTACAAGCAAATTATTAACATCCAGACACACCAACGTGGCAACATCCTAGACCTCATATTTGCCCCGCCTGCAGTAACAGACCATAACAGTCAGCTTGACCTCACCATCACTCTGGTCCCTTGGTCAGATCATAGCCTGATAACCTTCCAGATACCTTCAAATTCGAATCATCCAAATATACCAAAAAATGCACCTCCACCATATCATAGACGTTTTAAATCACTGGATATAGAAGTTTTCAATGCACAAGCTCTACCTAAGTTATCAATTTCAACGACTGACATCAATCAAATGGTTGACAACTGGAATGATACACTCTAACAACATGCACAACTAACTACAACTCACAATTCTATTGCTCCTAACAAGGATCCTAACATAAGGCATAACGCCCCCTGGTTCTCTCCAGATATTCGAACATCGCTACTTCAACTGAGAAGACTAGAAAGAAAGTGGAGACGCTCTCATGAAACCATCATCCACGATGAATACATGGCACACCTCAAAAGTCACCGTGAACTAATGTGGTCCAAAAGGAAGGAACATCATTCAACGTTACTTAGTCGTTCACTTAACAAACCCCGCGAGCTATTCAACTTAGTTAAATCACTTTCCAAGGAGCCCTCACCGCAGCAGCAAGAATGCATACATCCCCAACAGTATGCAAATTACA
Source organism: Ichthyophis bannanicus (assembly GCA_033557465.1). NCBI lineage: Eukaryota > Metazoa > Chordata > Amphibia > Gymnophiona > Ichthyophiidae > Ichthyophis > Ichthyophis bannanicus. Next base: position 64,722,243 of record CM066031.1, on the reverse strand, counting down.
TTCAATCCAAACTAACCAGAACAATTTTGGTTTCATCACAATCATCCCCCAATTCAAGCAGTCACAAACACTACTCCTCAGTATCTCACCTCCATCACCCAAAACCATTAAAGAACTAATTGCCAACTTGAATACCACTACCGCAGCCAACGACCCATGCCCAGCACACTGGATCAAATCAATGCGCGCGGAGCTTAGTCCATATATAGCCAAAATTGCAAACCTCTCCTACTCCACTGGAACTTTCCCTGTTGCTCTCAAGCAGACTTCAATACGTCCCCTATTAAAGAACAACCAGATCGACCCTAAGAAGGAAGAATCATACCGTCCAATCTCCAGCATCCCGCTTCTTGCCAAAATTCTGGAGAAAGAGACACAACGCCAAATTCAGCAATATATTGACACATCTTCCCCCCTAGATCCATGCCAACATGGATTTAGGGAAATGCATGGAGTCGAGTCTCTCATGACCTCATTAATCAATTCGCTCATCTGTGAAATCAATAACATAAGATCTGGTGTCGCAATGATCTTCCTCGACATATCCGCTGCGTTTGATTCGGTAGACCATAAGATTCTACTATCGTGACTCTACGAAAAGGGCATACAAGGTCTAGCATGGAACTGGTGTAAGTCATACCTCGAAGATCGCTGGCAACATGTTCGCATCGACTTCAAAACGTCAGAACCATTCCTCCAAACACAAGGGGTTCCACAAGGCTCCTCTCTATCGGCGCTCCTCTTCAATATATATGCAGCCTATCTGCCAAATCACCAAAGCTTTTAATGTTTCCTGCCTCATTTACGCTGATGACGTGCTTATTTTCACCCCGATTGATATAACTAATCCAAATTACACAAACTTAACCAACTGTTTCAATGCAATAGCAGATTGGCTTTTAGATCAAAACATGCGAATCAACTTCAAAAAGACTGAAGTTTTAATTGTCACAAGAAACAAGCTATTCTCCCCACCTGCATTCCTCAAGGTACGGGACGCCGAGCTCCCAATCAAGAATTCAATCCGTTACCTAGGTGTGATCCTTGATCAACGACTTGATTTTACCGCTCACATAAAAAACACGGTAAAAACTATTTACTTCAAGATAAAAACTTTACGCCACCTAAGACCCATGCTAGAATACAGCGACTTCCGCTCAATATTCCAAGCAATAGTCACTCCACACTTTGACTATGCGAATATTGTACTACAAGGTCTGCCGAAGAACACCATTAACCCCCTGCAACTAGCAATGAATGCTGCGGCCCGTATCCTAGTTGGAGCATCTAAGAGAGACCATATCACGCCAATCCTTAGAGACCTTCACTGGCTCCCTATAGATTGTAGAATTAGGTACAAAGCTATTCTCATTACATTCAAGGCCTTAAATAATCTATCACCAGCAACGACTTCAGACCTCATCAGTCTACCTCCCGAGACAAGAACCAGGAGAACACTTGCTGAAAATACGCTAGTCATTCCCAGTGAATCCACAAATTGGTCCCAAACAACAATCAACAGAGCATTTAAATCTTATGCGCCTAGATGCTGGAATAAACTTCCTACAGATATCAGATCAATACGAGACATGAAGCAGTTCAGGAAGGCTATCAAGCATTACCTATTCACTGAATACTTCCAGCCACCGTAATCCTAATATAAGATGTCATAAGACAAACTCATATGCATAACTACTCTATAAGACATACCTTCTTGAACTAAAATTCTGTTGTATTTCCGCTGCTCACTAAAATCTCTATACTAGTTGAACTTATGTAAATAGTTATTCGTTATTGTAGATAGTTATCCTTGTTTTCCCAAGTTTATTTCTCTGTTATATGTAACTCATACGTGTTTTTCAAATGTATTGAGAATGTTTTGTTCCATGTAAACCGCGCTGATGCTAAAGAGCGCGGTATATAAGAAACTTTAAATAAATAAATAAATAAGAAGCCACCTGGAAACCCACACAGCAGAGGGAACTACCCCAACAGAGAGGCCTTCTACATCTTTTAAAAGCACGGAATGTGGAAGAAATTTCACTCTTAAGAAATCCGTAACACTGCACCAGAAAATCCACAGGGCTGAGAAAAGATTTCACTGTACGGAATGTGAGAAATCTTTCCTCAGAAACTTACAACTTGTGATTCATCATAGAACCCACACAGGGGAGAGACCATTTGGTTGTACTGAATGTGGGTAATGTTTTTTCACGAAAGCACAACTAGTGAGGCAGGGCCGGCCCGTCCATTGAGTAAGAATGTTTTTTGCACAGGGCCCCGCGTTTCAGGGGGCCCCGCGCAAAAAACATCTTGCATCCCATTAAAGTTTTAAAAAAATCATAAACCGGCTACGGCTGCCGCTGCCGCCGTGGCAGCGGCAGAATGGAGAATCCCGCGGGGCCCATTTACAGTCCTTACCCCCCCCCCCCAACTCCTCCCAACTAAGTTAAAAAAAAAAAAAACCAGAAACCGGCTGCTGCTGCCGCTGCCGCCGTGGCAGCGGCAGAATGGAGAATCCCGCGGGGCCCCCCTGTCCGGCAGTCTTCTCTGTGGCCTCCTTCAGCTGTCAGAGCTGCGCGAAGAGAGAGAGCTTCTCTTCTCGCAGCTCTGTAAACCCGGCCGCGGGGCTGTGGGTAAAGCCCCTCAGCCCCGCGGCGGGATTAACAGAGCCGTGAGAAAGGGAAACTCTCCCTTCGCGCGGCTCTGAAAAGCCCGCGCTGAGGCCGCATCAAAGACTGCCGGACAGGGGGGCCCCGCGGGATTCTCCATTCTGCCGCTGCCACGGCGGCAGCGGCAGCAGCAGCCGGTTTCTGGGTCTTTTTTTTTGAAACTTAGGTGGGCTGGGGGGGGGGGGAATGACTGGAAATGGGCTAATGGGGAGGGAGGGATGGGGGGTAAGGACTTTAAATGGGCTGAAGGGGAAGGGGGGGGGGTAAGGACTGTTAATGGGCTGATGGGGAGGGAGGGAGGGGGGAAAGGACGGAAAATGGGCTGAGGGGGAGGGAGGGAGGGGGGATAAGGACTGTAAATGGGCTGATGGGGAGCGGGGGGGGGGGTAAGGACTGTAAATGGGCTGATGGGGAGAGGGGGGGGGGGTAAGGACTGTAAAATGGCTGATGGGGGGGAGGGAGGGAGGGGGGTAAGGACTGTAAATGGGCTGATGGGGAAGGGGGGGTAAGGACTGTAAATGGGCTGATGGGGAGGGAGGGAGGGGGGTAAGGACTGTAAATGGGCTGATGGGGAGGGAGGGAGGGGGGATAAGGACTGTAAATGGGCTGATGGCGAGGGGGGTAAGGACTGTAAATGGGCTGATGGGGAGGGAGGGGGGGGTAAGGACTGTAAATGGGCTGATGGGGAGGGAGGGAGGGGAGGTAAGGACTGTAAATGGGCTGATGGGGAGGGGGGAGGGGGGGTAAGGACTGTAAATGGGCTGATGGGGAGGGAGGGGGTAAGGACTGTAAATGGGCTGATGGGGAGGGGGGGAGGACTGTAAATGGGCTGAGGGGGGGAGGACTGTAAATGGGCTGATGGGGAGGGGTAAGGACTGTAAATAGGGAGGGAGGGGAGGGGGTAAGGACTGTAAATGGGCTGATAGGGGGGTTAGGACTGGTAATGGGCTATAGGGGGTTCGGACTGGAAGTGGGCTGATGGGGGGGGTTAAGACTGGGAATGGGCTATGGGGGGTTAGGACAGGTAATAGACTATGGAGGGGCTAAGACTGGAAATGGGCTGATGGGGGAAGTTATGACAGGTAATGGGCTATGGGGGGCTACGACTACAAGTGGGCTGATGGGGGGATTAGGACTGGAAATGGGCTATGGGGGGGTTAGGACAGGTAATGGGCTGATGGGGGGGTTACAACAGGTAATGGGCTATGGGGGTCTAAGACTACAAGTAGGCTGATAGGGGGTTAGGACTGGTAATGGGCTGTGGGGGGCGTTAGGACTGGTAATGGGCTGGGGGGGTTAGGACTGGTACTGGGCTATGGGGGGGCTAAGACTACAAGTGGGCTGATGGGTTAGGACTGGTAATGGGTTGATGGGGGGGTAAGACTGAAAATGGGCTGATGGGAGGGTAAGGACTGGAAGTGGGCTGATGGGGGGGTTAGGACTGGTAATGGGCTATAGGGGGTTCGGACTGGAAGTGGGCTGATGGGGGGTTAGGACTGGTAATGGGCTATAGGGGGTTCGGACTGGAAGTGGGCTGATGGGGGAGCTAGGACTGGTAATGGGATGGGGGGTTGCTAGGACTGGAAATGGGCTGAGTGGAAGGGGGGCTTGAACGGCAAATAGCTGATGGGGACAGGGGCTTGGAATGGAAATGGGCTGAGTGGAAAGGGGGCTTGAACTGCAAATAGCTGATGGGGAGGGGGGCTTGGAATGGAAATGGGCTGTGAGGAGAGGGAGCTAGGACTGGAAATGGGCTGAGTGGGGGGGGGGGGGGCTAGGACAGGAAATGGGCCAGGATAGGACTGGAAATGGGCTGTTGGGGGTGCTAAGGTTGGAAATGGGCTGTGGTGGGGGCTTGAATGGAAATGGACTCATGGAGGGGCTAGAACTGGAAGTAGGCTCATGGGGGGCTTGGATTGGAAATGGGCTGAGTGGAGGGGAGCTAGGATTTGACATGGGCTGATGGTGGGGCTAGGAAAGGAATAGAAATGAGCTGATGGGGGGCTGGGATTGGAAATGAGCTGATGGAGGAACTGATAGGACTGGAAATGGGCTGATGAGGGGCTGGGATTGGAAATGAACTGATGGATGGACTCGGATAGGACTGGAAATGGATGGGGGAGCTAGGACTGGAAATGGGCTGATGGTGGGGCTAGGATAGGATTGGAAATGGGCTGATGGGGGACTAGGACTGGAAATGGGCTGATGCAGGGACAAGAAGGGAGCAGATGCTGGGTGGGGCTGGAACTAGAAAGGAGCTGATGTTGGGGGAGGATTAAAATGGGATGGAGCTGGGAGAGTGAAATGGAGAGGGAAAAATATTTTGCGTGGGAGGGAAGACAAATCTACAATTGGCCGGATATTGGGAGAGTAAGTGGGGATTGAGGATGGAGGGATAAAATTTGAGTGGATGAAATAGGAATGAGGAAAGAGCAAAAGGAGAAAGATTAGCATGTTAAAGCAGATGTAGAGAGAGAATGGAAAAAAAAAAAACAAGACAGAAGAAAGGACAAATGGACAGCAGATGGAGAGTTAGCAGAAGACACGAAGAAACCAGAAGAAAGTGGCTGGAACAATTGCAACTGAAAAAAAATGCACAAAAGGTAGAAAAATATCTCTTTATTTTGAATTTATTAACTGGAATATGTCAGCTCTGGGAAATGTGCATCATTAATTTTTGCGCTTTGTTTAGTACAAGAGGAAATTAATTTATAGTTTTATTTCTACAGTGTTGTTGTATATTCCAAGTTTGGCTTTTGGGGTTCCCAGTTTAATTATGGTCTTCCTGTTCCTAAATTGTGATTCCTTGTTTGGTGATGGTCTATGTTCTGCATGTGTAACTGAGCTGAGGTATACTGTTTATGTAATTCCTATTTGACATTGCCACTTGTTCTTTCCCCAGTAGGTCATGTATTATTGTTCTCTGAAATGTATTGGTTTAATATTTGCAGTGTTGCCTTTTGATAGTTAGGGTATGGTGCTTTGTGAGTCCTGGTAGTGCTGTTAGGATACGGCGGGTTTGCTATGGGTTCTAAATGGGCAGTGTTTGTAGTAGTTCCTAATGTGCCTGGCGGTTGGTACTGGATTATAGTAATGTAGAAACCTTTTAGTCTTTCTTTATCCATATACTCATTAAGAGGCATGTTTACTAAAAGTTAGTGTATGGTAACATTATGCAAATATTTATGCAAATGAGGCACCTTATGCAAATGAGGCCCCGCACCGAGTCTCCGCACATGGCCCCGCACCCCCCTTGGGCCGCCCCTGTAGTGAGGCATCATAGAACCCACACAGGCGAGAAACCTTTTAGTTGTACTGAATGTGGGAAATGTTTCTTCATGAAAGCAGAACTAGTTCTGAATCATAGAACCCACAAAGGGGAGAAACCTTTTAGTTGTAGTGAATGTAGGAAATGTTACATCACAAAAGCACAACTGGTGCTGCATCATAGAACACACACTGGAGAGAAACCTTTTAGTTGTACTGAGTGTGGGAAATGTTTCTTCACGAGATCACATCTAGTGCTGCATCATAGAACCCACACAGGCCAGAAACCTTTTAGTTGTACTGAGTGTGGGAAATCTTTCATCACAAACTCAGAACTACAGATGCATTATAGAACCCACACGGGGGAGAAACCTTTTAGTTGTACTGATTGTGGGAAATGTTTCCCCAGAAAAGCAAAACTAGTTCTGCATCATAGAACCCACACAGGGGAAAAACCTTTTAGTTGTACAGAATGCGGGGAATTTTTCCCCAGAAAAGCAAAACTAGTTCTGCATCATAGAACCCACACAGGGGAAAAACCTTTTAGATGTACTGACTGTGGGAAATGTTTCATCACGAAAGCACATCTAGTGCGGCATTATAGAACCCACACGGGGGAGAAACCTTTTAGTTGTACTGACTGTGGAAAATGTTTCTTCAGGAAATCGCATCTAGTGCAGCATTATAGAACCCACACGGGGAAGAAACCTTTTAGTTGTACTGACTGTGGGAAATGTTTCCTCACGAAAGCACAACTAGTGCTGCATCATAGGACCCACATAGGGGAAAATCCTTTTAGTTGTACTGACTGTGGAAAATGTTTCTTCAGGAAATCACATCTAGTGCGGCATTATAGAACCCACACGAGGGGAGAAACCTTTTCTTGAACTGATTGTGGAAAATGTTTCCTCATGAAAACACATCTAGTGCGGCATCATAGAATACACATCAGGGAGAAACATTTTTGTTGTTCTGATTGTGGGAAATGTTTCCTCACGAAAGTACAACTAGTGCTGAATCATAGAGCCCACACAGGGGAGAAACCTATTAGTTGTACTGAATGTGGGAAATATTTTGTCACCAAATCACAACTAGTGCTGTATCATAGAACCCAGATAGGGGAGAAACCATATAGTTGTATTGAATGTGGGATATGTTTCTACTGGAACTCAGAGCTAGTGATGCATCGTAAAACCCACAATGGAGTGTGGGAGATATTTCTGCACAAAATGAAGACTAGTGAGGCATCATGGAACTCACACTGGGGAGAATAAACTGACATTCTGGTAGTCTTGAATAATTTATAAACAACATTGATAATAGAGGTGTCTGTGCCAAATGATTATTCTCTGAATTGTGTGGAGAGGAAGAAGATCCTGAAGTACCAGGAAGTGCAGTCAGAGACCAAGAAAGTTTGGCAGAATGATACGGTAATCTTTCCCATTGTATTAGACATGACAAACTTGATGAACTCTTCATACCTGATAAACTACTCAAACCTCACTTGGGTTGCAGCTTGTCGTGCTGTGAAGGCTTATGTGCATCAGTGATGCTGAGCCCTTCCAATAATTTACTCACTACCAAAGTCATACTAACCGGCCTATAGGTTTCTACCACATCCTTACTTCCACTTTTGTGTAAAGGGACCACATGATCCTCTCTCCAGTCCTTTGGCACCACACCTGACTCCAGCGAAGCATTGACAGAGTCACTCAGTGGAGCTGCTAGAACATCCCCAAGTTCCCTTAGTATTCTCAGGTGTATCCCATCCCTTTGTCTGCTTTAAGTTTAGCTATTTTCTCACAAACACAGTCTTCTGAAAAATTTTCAAGATGTCCCTCACTTCTGTTCCTGTTTGTGGGTGTTTTCTGAGATCCTGCTCCTGGTTCTTCATCTGTGAACACAGAACAGAAATATTTATTAAGCAATTCCACTTTATCCTCATCAGCTTCTACATATTCCTCCCCTTCACCCGTGAGTCTGACAATACCACTTTTGCCCTTCCTCTTCTCACTAACATATCTGAAAAATGTCATATCTCCCCATTTTATTGTATTGGCTATTTCCTCCTCTTTTTGAATCTTTGCTTTCCTGACTATTTTGCTAGCTATTCTCAGTTTTTCAAATACAGATGTCTGTCTTCTTCTCTCTGTAATTTCTTGTATTTTATGAGGGCCTCCCTCTTTTTCTTCACATTTTCAGCTACTGCTTTAGAAAACCATAGTGGTCTCCTTTTCCTTTTCCCTTTATTTATCATTTTAACTTAAAGGTTGGTTGCCCTTAAAATATCCCTTTTCAGTTTTGCCCCCTGTTTTTCTACATCCCTCAGCTATTCCCATCCCGCTAATGACTCCATGAGATACTGGCCCATCTTAGCCAAGTTACATCATTAGTAGCCTTTCCAATAATTTACTATCCACAGAGATTAGACTAACTGGCCTGTAATTCTCAATGTCATCCTTACGTCCCCTTTGGTGTAAAGAGACCACGTGTCTTTCACCAGTCCTTTGGCACCACTCCAAAGAGGCATTGAAGAACGTACCCACAGACCCTACTATGGTTCTGTATGAAGGAAGCTTTTTTGAGGTCTACGGCCATCAAGAATGCTCCTTTGTATATTACAGAAGTTATTGACTATGGTATCTCCATGTGAAGATATGGAATATGCAGCACTCGGTTCATCTCTTTCACATCGAGTATGATTCAGAACCAACTTTCTTATTTTGGGGATGACAAACTAAATTGAGCATTAACCTGTTCCCTACTGCTCACTGGGTGTGGTGACCACTGCCCACAAGTCTTTAGGTTTGCACCACAGTTCCTTGTCTGGCACCAGACAGGGGGAAATGATAACTCAGTGAGACAGTGGTAAAACTCCAACATACAGTCACTTCTCACCTCCTTCAAGGACCTTTGGATGGATGTAATTTGGACCCACTCCTTGAGAAAACTGTACAGATGACCTCTTGCTTGCTGAAAGAAGGACCTGCAGCTCCTCATGGAGTCCTCCTTTTCTGTCAATATGAAAGGAAGAGGAGCTATTCAGAAAAGAGACACACTAAGAGGAAAACCCTTCACCTGGCCGAGAATGCTGGATTTTCCAGTGCTCAAATAAGATGCACTTCTAGATTTATCCTCTGGCAACCTCGGGGCTTAGACTGCCCTCGGTCTTTCACAAACTTCTTCCAATCCTCCCCAGAAAGGAGGTTTCCTGGAAAGAGAACCTACTAAGCCAAGTCTTTGAGTCTGCATCCGCTGACCAGTTCCTTAGTCATACAAGGCATCTGCCACATAACTCGTACATCATTCCTGCTTGCACTCGGACAGCCTCTGGTGAATTTTGCTGGTCATCCTCCAAAGCCTCCTCAGGTCACTGTTGTACCTACTGTAGTGCAAAGAGACCCTAGACATGTAAGTACTGCAAACCACAGCTTGGAGGCCCAAAGCGGAAACCTCAAAAGCCTTCTTCAAGCATAATTCAAGCTTCCAGAGCTATGCCTCCTCCGACAAGAATAGTTATCTTCTTTATTAATGGCATAATCAAGGCATCTACTTTAGGCAGCTTGAGCTTCTTTCCTTCCAGATGATACTTTCAAATATTCTATTTTACATTGCATGCGAGTGTCCGCTCATCCTGCAGCTAAAAGATTGTGCTGAGGGCTCTTGGAGTTTGTCTGGCTGCCAGGATCTAGTGTTTTGCTTTGACTGCTGCTGCTCTTTGCAGCCCCTCAAAATCTCCTGCCTTAGGTGACTGCCTAGTCTTTTCCAATGGTTGAGTCTGTCCCTCTTCTTCTAAAGCTGCAAAACAAGGACAAACTCGGGTGAAAAAATCTTCACCTACAGCCAGACCCTCGCTGTGTTCTTCAGAGCTTCTAGCAACTACCAGTTGAAGACGCCATGGGCAAAGCTGTATCAGCAGATGGGTGGGGGATTGGAACCAGAGAGTTCAGACTCTGGATCAGCTCCTCTCCCCAGTCTCCTCTACTTTCTTCATACATTGTCTTTGTGCTCTTCCTCTACCCTGGACTGATCATTTCTGTATCACCTTTAAGTGTCTCTCCTCTCCACCCATCTCTGCATCCCTCTCTCAGATTGCCAGCCTGCTCTCCCACCTGCTCAATCTTATTCCCACCATATAACTCCTCTGACCATTTAACTTTTCCCAGCTGCTGAAGATCTCTTGCCTCCATACTTTCCTTCCCTTTCTCCAGGTTCATAAGCCTCCTGTTGGTCCTCCTCTCTCTCGACTGCCCTGGATCACTTATCCCCCTTCAACCCCGCCCTTCATCACGTCGCCCCTCACAGCCCTGGTTCCATAGCGGCATTTATCTCCTCCGTAGCCAACTCTGTCGAGCTGAACATCTCTGGCGGAAGGCACCCTCCACACCCACACTATCCTGCTTTAAGGAATGTCATGCCCACTATCGATCCCAAGTACATACAGCCAAGCAATCCTACTTCTCAACAGCTATTTCCTCTGCACCCAATCAAACCCATCATCTTTATACTGCCCTTCAGTTCCTTACATCTCTCTGCCCTGGCTCTGCTCCCACTCCCCCCCCCCCCAACCTCGTCCTCTCCATCCCTTACTCAACTAGCAACCTACTTCACTAATAAGTTTCTCGATCTTTGGCTCTCTCTGCCCCATTGCTGCCCCCCCCCCATCTCTGATCCCTGTCCTTCTCCCACCCCTTCGGTCTCTCAGTTATCACATGCCTGGGCCTCATTTCACCCTATTACTACTTCTGAGCTCATTGGATTAATCTCTTCCTCTAATAAAATTTTCTATCCCCTCTTCCTGGTTACTTAGTCCTTCTCTGGCTCTTGTCCCTTCCATCCTTACTATAGTTAATACTAGTCTTCCACTGGTGTTTTTCCTCACTTCTGGAAGCATGCTTTTATCCATCCCATCATAAAGAAATCATCACTTGATCCCCAGATTCCTGCCCATTATCGCCCTGAATCTAATCTCTCTTTCCTTTCCAAAATCTTGGAAAAAACAGCATTTGCACAGTTAACCCGTCACCTGGACTCTAACAACTTTCTTCACCCCCGTCAGTCAGGCTTCCAGACTGGTCACAGTGTGGAGATGGTTCTTCTAGCTTTTCTCAATGAACTTCATGTAGCTCACGATCATGGTGATTTCTCGGTGGCGGTGTCCTTGGACATCTCTGCAGCTTTCAATCTAGTCGATCACTCTCTCCTTCTCAGTCGTTTACGGGAGGCCGGTCTCTGTAGCATGGTTTATCACTGGTTTCATTCTTACCTCTCCTCTAGATCCTGCACTGTTCTTTCCTTGTCTGATCCAGCAGTTTCCTCTGAGCCCTTTCCTCTCCTCTGTGGTGTACCTCAAGGCTCGGTATTAGCTCCCCTTCTCTTTAATATCTTTCTGACTCCACTAGTTCTTCTGGTACAACAATATGGAATTTCTGCCTTCTACTACAGTGATGATCTACTTCTTCTTTATCACACCTCTCCTCTACATCCCGATCTTTCCCCCCTCAACTCCTGTCTTTCTGCTGTTGCCGATTGGCTCGACAATCACTATCTACATCTGAATTTAACAAAGACTCTCGCTCTCTGGTTCACTTACGGCAGTCCTTCCCCCTCTCTGTCACCCTCTCTCTCTGGCTTGTCTGTCCACTTAGTTTCTTGTTTCCGTTATCTGGGTGTTCTTTTTCATTCGGACCTTTCCTTTCGGGATCAAATTTTTTAAGTTACTAAGACTTCTTTTTTCTTCCTACGCCAAGTTCATGCCATCCGACCTTTTCTCACCCTACAGGCTCTTACTAATCTCCTTCTCTCACTGGTTATGTCACGCGTGGATTTTTGTAATTCTGTTTTGATTGGCCTTCCTAATTCACAACTACACTGTCTACAGCGTATGCAGAATACAGCAGCTTGTCTTATCTCACACTCCTCACGTCGGGATCATGTCACCCCTCTTCTCATTCATTTCCACTGGCTCCCCATTGCTTTCCGTACTCGTTACAAGCTCCTCTCGCTCGTGCACCAAGTCCTGTACACTCACTCACCTCAGTACCTGGCAGACCTTATTCAAATTCACACTCCCAGTCGCTCACTCCAGTCCCTGCACATCAATCGCCTTCACCTCCCTTCTCCCTCTCATGCTCACTCACAGTCCACCCGCTCCTCTGCTTTTTTCTTCATTGGTCCTGCCCTTGGGAACTCCTTATCCACCACCCTCAGGCTTGAACAACACCTCTCCACCTTAAAGAAAAACCTGAAAACTCGCCTCTTCTCCTCCGGTTTTGATCTCCCCTCCCCCTTTGTGTGACACTACTCTACCAACTTCCTCTCTTACTTACCTCTCTCTTCTGTCTTGTGGTGTGAATGTACTGCTTGCTGTCCTATCGCATATTGTAACTTCTTTTCCATTTCTGGCCATTGGCACCTTTTGTATTTTTTCTATTGTTAGAAACCACTATGATTTTATTGAACAAGCAATATATCAAGTGAATAAACATAAACATAAAATGGCCAAGTCTCCTGTGCTTTTGTGACCAGCCATGTCCTCCTGAGGGGAACTCTCAGTCTGACCTGTCGCGAGCACCACCCTGGCATATAAGCAGCGCTCGGACATAAAAATGTGGGGAGGAGATTGGCCAGTAATCCTGAGGCCTAATTGGCTTTTGGCCTTATTTGTTTCCTGGTCCTAATCTTCAAAGAATCATATGCACAAGTGGTGGGAAAATAAAGGCTTTTATTTCCCTTTACGCAAGGGTTCAAAGGATTGATTAACAACAAACGCAAATGTCCTTCATTCAGGTAAGAAAAGTAAAACAAAAAGCTTAAAGAAACACTGTTATTTTCACAGTAGCGCTGGGGTTCATTCAAACAATATTCCAGGCAATAACTCATATGGCATACAAGTCTGGCAAAGACTCCAGGCTTCCACTGGTACAGTATGTACAATCCATTTCGTTATCCGAAGCCTCACTTGCCAGGTCCACTTGCATTGGCTCATAGGCGGATGCCTCGGACTCTGAGTCCCTGGGTTCAGGTATGTTATACTCAGGCTCTCTGTATAGCTTTTCCAGCACAGCCCAATGTTCTGGGTTACTCTTAGGGCGTCGGCTCTGTGCTATTTTACATGGAGGAAAGTCCTCTCTCCTTGGAGCATTTGTGGCAGTCTTACACAAACATTTATTATTCAAGCTTTTCTTATCATATAAGCTTTTTCTATAGCTTGCTTCAATAAAAGCTTTACCTTGGGAACTTGGCTTCTTGGACCCCAGCGAAGGTTGAGGCCTACACCAGTCCCTCCTTTGGCTGGCCTGTTTAGCACGGCTTAGGGCTTCCTGCTGTGACCCTGTGGATTCTGGACAACAACTGCAGTGATGCCTTGACCACTCTGGACAAACAGCTTTTACCTCCCTGTGAGCTGAGACCTCAGGTTCCTCCTTAGCTCTCAGACAATCACCTTTCACTTTAGGTGATCTTTTGGCAAGGGAATATTCAGGTTTGCATTCTAACCTTTCCTCTGTCTTGCCTTGCTTCCTACTGCACACTGTCCTGCTGCATTCACTCTTGCTGTTTCCTCTCCAGCCGTCTCTCCAACTGTCTTCATAGCTGCCTTTCCATCTGCTGCCACTTCCTCCACTGCTCCTGCCACTCTTGCTACCTCCGCTCTGCTTCCTGTCTTCCACAGCCTCCTTAAGAAGTCCCTCTGTGCACCTGGATTGGAAGCTGGCTGGCATTACGTCATGCTCAGTGGGGCGTGGTTCTGTAGTCACTCTGGAGTCCCTCTGGCTCCCTCTACCTGGTTCCTCCAGATATTGCAGCTTATATGTACTTTTTTCTTCATTTAAAACACTTTCCTTTCTCTCAACCAGGTCTGCTGGGTGACAGACCATTCCCACTCACAGGGAGCTTGCCTGAGTCCTCCAAACTTGGCTCCAGTCTTCATGTGGCCCGATTCACCCCTCTGCAGCATGAACCATGATGGCCAGAGTGGGCTTTGAAGTGCCCATGCCAGCATGCTTATGGCTTGCCACTTCTGCCCCCTCCAATTCAATGTTCTGTTGGAGGGGAAGGAGCGGCAGGAAACCACACCAAGGATAAATCTTATTATTTATTTTATTATTTTATTTATTTATTTATTAACATTTCTTATATACCGCACTATTTGACATCAGCGCGGTTTACACAGAACAAAAACATCCGACAAATTGCATATGTCTGGTCATTACAATTAACAGGATATTGAACTTGGATAACAGGGTAAACTATATACATAAGAAGTGTAGCGAGAAAAGGCTCTTGTTTGGTGTTTTACATAGCTGGAGAGGCCTGTTGCAAGGGCCTGCCCAGTTGACTACTACAATTGCTGAGGTGCTCGCTATTCAAGTGGGACTGAGGGTCGGTGTTGTCAGTGAGGTACTTGATGAAGAGGAAATGTTTAAGGGCCTTCCTGAACTGACTCAAGTTGGGGATTGCCCTGATATGTGCCGGTAAGGTATTCCATAGTCTTGGGGCGCAGAGTCGGAAGGCTCTGTTAGCTGTTGTTTTGGTGCAGCTTGTCATTACTTTTGGGATCGTTAGCATGTTGGACTCTGCGGTTCTTCTTGGTCTGTTAGGTGCAAGTGGTTGGATGAGTTCAGATAGTGAGGAGGAGGAGAGCCCCTTGCCAGCTTTGAAGGTCATCAGCAAGATCTTAAAACTGATCCTGGCTTGGATGGGGAGCCAGTGTAGCTGTTTCAAGAGGGGTGTAACATGGTCTCTCCTGGATGCCCCAAAGAGTACCCACGCTGCACTGTTCATAGCAAGTTGCAGGGGGCTCAAGGTGGATTGGGGGAGCCCCTGTAGTATGGAGTTTGCATAATCGAAATGGGGAATGATCAGGGCTTGGTAAATGGTGCGGAAATCATCTGGATCGAGTAGCGGGCGTAGGTGTCTGAGGGATCTGATCTTGAAGTAGATCGCTCTTATGGTATTGGCGATGTGTTTCTTCATGTCGAGATTTTGATCCAGCGTCACTCCAAGGTAACGTATCGCGGGTTTCACTTGTAGTTCGGCATCATTTACCTTCACACAGGTGGGTGGTATGAAGTTTGGATTCCTCGAGATGAAAAGAACCTCAGTCTTCCTGTGTTGAATTCACAGATTTTGTGAGAGGAGCCACTCCGATATGGCGTTGAAGCAGTTAGTCAGAGGGGCGAGGTCTATTTTATCCAATGATACCGGCATGTATAATAACACGTCATCGGCATATATCATACAACTGACATTGAAGGTTCTAATGATGTTGCAGATGGGTTGGATATATATATTAAACATTAAGTATGATAGGGAGGATCCTTGAGGCACTCCTTGTGTTTGTTGAAATGGTTCCGATGTAGCCCCATCTGCTCGAACATGCTGCCATCTTTCTGACAGGTATGATCTGCACCATTCGAGCGCAGTTCCGCTGATACCTTTCTCTCTTAGCCGGCAGAGAAGAACCTCATGACATACTGAGTCGAATGCTGCTGCTATATCTAAAAAAATGAGTGCAAATCCATGTCGAATGTTGTCAAAACAAGTTGTTAAAACCCAGGAGGATTACGAACAATAGCAAGAGGAAATTGATAAATAGGAAAGCTGGATGCTCAAATGTCAGATGAAATTTAATGTTGACAAGTGCAAACTTATACATCTAGGAAAGAACAACCGGAACTATGGTGACACGTTGCAAGGTTCCACATTGGGAACCACCCCCCAGGAAAAAGATTTAGGCGTCATCATGGATAACATGTTAAAACCCTCCGCCCAGTGTGCAGTGGCGGTCAAGAGAGTCAATACAATGCTAGGAATCACAAGGAAAGAAATGGAAAACAAAACAAAGGATATTATAATGCCTCTGTATCGTTCCATGGTACGACCGCACCTTGAATACTCCCTGCAATTTTAGTCTCCGTATCATTAAAAAGGATATAAAGTTATTAGAAAAGGTACAGAGAAGAGCCATCAAAATGGTAAAGGGGATTGAAGGATACCCCAATCAGGAGAGGCTAGAAAGGATAGGGCTCTTCAACCTGGAAAAGAGACGGCTGAGGGGAGATAAGATAGAGCTCTATAAATTAACTAATGTAGTGGAACCTATAAATGTAGATTGATTGTTTATGACATCAAAATGTAGAAAGACTAGAGAACATAAAATGAAACTACAGTGTAACCTATATAAAACTAAAAACAGAAAATATTTTTTCACTCAACACATAGCAAAACTCTGGAATTTGTTACTAGAGGCTGTTATAAAAGCTGTTAGTATATCTGGGTTTAAAAAAAAGTTTGGACAAGTTCCAGGAGGAAAGGTCCATAAACCAGTCTTAAAGGGGACCTGGGAAAGCCACTGGTTTCCCCAATACAAGCATTATGGAATCTGTGTTTTTTGGGGGAAACTGCTAGATACTTGTGACCTAGATTGGAAGCAGGATACTGGGTTTGATGGACCTTGGTCTGACCTAGTATGGCATATCTTATGTTCTTAATGCTGGGACCGAATATGATCCCTGGCATTGAATATCCAGAGTTAAGTTCAGCACCGACAGTTAGATGCTGTACTTGTGTTTAGCCATCAATGAAAATATTGGACCCATACTGACCATAGCACATGAGAATATCAAAAGCAGCCAATATACATGCATGATAGCATTCAATCTACATGCACCAAACCTCTGGAACTCTCTACCAGAAAAACGCTGAAATATCACTGAAAAACCTCAAGAACATCCTATTCATGGAGCACTTTGGACCCACCACATGAACTCCTCCTGTCTCCCTCTCCACCTCTCCCCAAAGCCTTCCGCCTTTACATCCCTCCCACCCACCCCAAGCCTATCCATTGCTCAGACATCCCCACATCCATTCTGTTGCTGTTCACTATACATACGACGTGTTCCACTGTACTATAGTTTAACTCATATAAAATGTATTTCTGCTGCACATAAGTTCTCATTGTTTTGTGTAACAACTTTGTAGCCATTATTAAATGTAGAGTGCTTTGACCCGATACAAGCGGTATAAAAGGAGAGTTAAACAAATCAATAAATGAATGAATAAAATCTTGAAAAAGCAGGACCCACAGCTGGATCACTGGTGACTAAAGGGGCAGAGGTGCCATGGAAGTTACCAAGTTTCGAAGACGGTGGTAAACGCTCCATGGAAAAATGAAAACAGGTAAATTGGCACTAGTAGCTGGGGAGCATCCCACATGGACTCTGTACAATGCCGTCACCCATATCTAAAGACTTCATTTCTGCTTGTCTATGGAGAAAGTATTTATCCTGACATGAGCTGACACCTCCAGTAGAACATTTGGCCAGAGGGGAATCTCCTATCACAGGGTGCCTGAGCTTTCTTCCAGTGGAGGTGATGGGAGCAAAACCACTGAAGAAATTCAAAACAGCATGGCAGCGACACAGAGGAGGAAATCAAAGGAAATTTAAAGAACTTTGCACTTCAGCAAATACTGTAGAAGGGGGTAACCAGCACAAAGTAGTGTAAACAGCACTAATCAAATATGTGGAGTAAATGGGGGTGTGTACTGCACGGAGTGCCCTGAACAAGCCTGGCAATCTCACTGAACATAAGAACATAAGATATGCCATACTGGGTCAGACCAAGGTCCATCAAGCCCAGTGTCCTGTTTCCAACAGTGGCCAATCTAGGTCATACGTACCTAGTAGTTTCCCCAAAAGACACAGGTTCCGCAATGCTTGTACTGGGTCAAGCATTTATTTATTACAATCTCTTATATACCGCACTATTCGACATCAGCGCGGTTTACATGGAACATAATCATCAGAACAGCAGGCTGTTCTGTTACACATAGAACAGGTGTGTAGAACTTGGATAACATAGGGTAACTATTCACAGGTAATATTTACATATCGGTAATATTTACATAAGCATTGATATCCTGGGTCCCTTTTTAATAATGGTTTATGGACCTTTCCTCCAGGAACTTGTCCAAACCTTTTTTAAACCCTGCTACACTAACAGCCTTTACTACATCCTCTGGTAACAAAATCCAGAGTTTGATTACACGTTGACTTTTTTTTTTAAGGTCCTTTACTAGCTTCTTCAGGTTCTCCTTTAAAAGGAGAGTTTGCTAAGGCACAACTTGGACGCGATATTTGCAGACCAATTCCAGAGCTACAGCCAACTGCAGGCCTCTACCACAGCCACTAACGATTCAGAGGAAATCCTGATACAGGGCATCTGCTACAAACAAGGCCCCAGACTCCAATGCTGCCATCTCCAGTCTGTCCAGCAATTGTTGGATTCAGCGCAATAGCACTCGGGCTACCACACCTACGCAAACAGTTGCCTGAACCCCCAAGGTCAAAATTGTGGAGGCTTTATTGTGTCAAACAGATTACACAATCGAACATCAAAACAGATAATGTCAACAATATGTTTCCATACATGTAACCATAAGGTCAGCAAATGCTTTCGGCACTGCATCTGACTTGCCTCCTCTTCCTTAGTGTTTTTTTGTTTTCCTGTTTAATATAAAGTATTGAAAACCCTCACTATCTTAATCCCCCCCCCACCTGGAATGAAGCTCAAATCTCATGTTGTCCTTCTAGGAGACCACCCAGTCCCTCCCATCCCATACCACTGAGCAGACGAGAGGGCCCATGCAGGTCATTATCTGCTCTCACTTACTATATTACTAGGTTTCATTTTCCCTCAGTGTATCACGCTCCTATGAACTTTCCACAAAGCACAAGCTTCAGTAATAACGGCTCACCATGCTTTCTCCACTCCTTCCCCCCTACCCTGGGCTGATTCCAAGAGTGCATGGAGATGCCCAGAAGCTGAACAAAGGCTGGATCTGCAATCCTCCAAGCTGTAATAGTAACAGTCCCAGAAATAAATACCTGCTAGAAACACTTACAGCTCCTGAGAGTGCACTGTGACAATCCCACACACTAATTCCTACTAGGAAGTACTACATCTCCCAGAGTGCACTGTGATACTCCTACATAGTAATAACCCCTAGGAAGGACTACAGCTCCCAGAGTGCACTGTGACGTTCCCAAACAGAGAATACCTCCTAGGAAGGACTACAGCTCCGAGAGTGCACTGTGACACTCGCACACAATAATCCCTCCTAGGAAGTACTACATCTCCCAGAGTGCACTGTGATACTCCTACACGTTAGTATCCCCTAGAAAGGACTATAGCTCCCAGAGTATTCTGTGATACTCCCACTCAGTAATCCCTTCTAGGAAGGACTACAGATCCCAGTTTGCACTGTTGACACTCCCACACAGTAATACACCCTAGGAAGGACTACAGCTCCCAGAGTGCACTATGACACACCCACATAGTAATTCCTCCTAGGAAAGACTACAGCTCCCAGAGTGCACTGTGACACTCCCACACAGTAATCCCTCCTAGGAAGGACTACAGCACCCAGAGTGCACTCACACACACAAAGAGTAATCCCTCCTAGGAAGTACTACAGCTCCCAGAGTGCACTGTCACACACACACAGAGTAATCCTTCCTAGGAAGTACTACAGCTCCCAGAGTATTCTGTGACACTCCCACACAGTAATCCCTCCTAGGAAGGACTACAGCTCCCAGAGTGCACTGTCACACACACACACACAGAGTAATCCCTTCTAGGAAGTACTACAGCTCCCAGAGTATTCTGTGACTCTCTCACACAGTAATCCCTCCTAGGAAGGTCTACAGCTCCCAGAGTGCACTTCCACACAATAATTGCGCCTAGGAAGGACTACAGCTCCGAGAGTGCACTGTGACACACGCACACAGTAATCCCTCCTAGGAAGGACTACGGCTCCCAGAGTGCACTGCTATACTCCCATACAGTAATCCCTCCTAGGAAGGACTACAGCTCCCCCACTGTGACACTCCCACACAGTAATCCATTCTAGAGAGAGCTACAGCTCACAGAGTGCACTTGTCCCCCCCCCCCCCTTGTCTAAACAGCTTTGACCCGGTGAAAAGCGGGATATAAATAAATAAAATAAATAAATAAATACCCGCTTTGGAGGACTAGAGCACCTGAGCGTGCACTCTGACACTCCTACACAGTAATCCCTCCTAGTAAGCACTGCAGCTCCCAGAGTGCTCTATGACACACACAGTAATACCCCCTTGGAAGGAATACAGCACCTGAGAGTGCACTGTTACACTCCTACACAGTAATACCCCCTTGGAAAGACTACAGCTCCCAGAGTGCACTTTGACACTCCCACAGAGTAATACTACCTAGGAAGGACTACAGCTCCCAGAGTGGTCTATGACACTCATACACAGTAATACCCCCTTGGAAAGAATACAGCAGCTGAGAGTGCACTATTACACTCCTACACAGTAATACCCCCTAGGAAGGACTACAGTTCCCCCACTGTGACATTCCCACACATTAATCCATCCTAGGAAGGACTACAGTTCCCAGAGTGCACTATGAAGCTCCTACAGTAATCCCTCCTAGGAAGTACTACAGCTCCGAGAAACCACTCTGACACTCCTACACAGTAATTGCTCCTATTAAAGGACTACAGCTCCCAGATTGCACTGTGATGCTCTCATAGAGTAATACCCCCTAGGAAAGACTACAGCTCCCAGACTGCACTTTACACTCCCACAGAGTAATACCCCCTAGGAAGGACTATGGCTCCGAGAAACCACTCTGACACTCCTACACATAATTGCTCCTATTAAAGGACTACAGCTCCCAGCTTGCATTGTGACACTCCAATAGAGTAATACCCCCTAGGAAAGACTTCAGCTCCCTGAGTGCACTGTGACACACTGACACTCCCTTAGAGAAACTCTTGTTTACTTCCTGGGCTCAGTGGCTGGAACTTGTTCTGTGCATATAATATCTTTGTTTCTATAGATCAGACAGGTGAAATCCTCCTGGGCATTCGGTTATTAGTAACTCCTCTCTCCTTCCCTGTAGTCGGAATATCTCAGGAAGTGAATCTGTGAGACAGATGACCCAGCATTAGTACAGCCCCTTTCACCGGCTTCGCAGGGCTGGGGGAGGGCGCTCGGTCTCCAGTCTCCTCCCCACACTTCCTCCCACTGAAGCCACTGGGAAAGACGCTTCCTACCAGCACCAGCAAAATTCACACCACCAGCTTTGCAAGGAGGGAATCAAGGCGTGTTCCAGAGAACAGCAGGAGAATGGCCGCAGGGTTTTCTGCTCAGCAGGTAGGAGACTGGCAGGAGATGGGCAGCAGGGGAGGCAGTGACAGGATCCAGCCTCAGAGACACACACACTGTGCATGGGGCAAGCAGAAGGGGAAATGAGGCTGGCACTGCTCAGTCCAGGAAAGAAAGTTCTGCTCTTTATTCCTTGCAAGCCTCTGAGGCTCTTCCTCCTCATTCCCCTCCTATGTGACTCTTAGTTTCTGTTTCCTGCAGTGTCTTTGGATTCTCTTTTCCTCTCTAGCTCTTCCTTTTGCACAATTTCTTTTGTGTCAATTTGCAGAAAATAAGACCCAGATAGACATGCACACAGGTGGACATTCAGAGCTTTACACTTCATTCTCTGCACACATCCAACAGACAGCTAAATCTTGTCTCTTCTTTCTCTATAACATTGGTAAAATTTGTCCCTTCCTTTCTACACACATACACTAAGGGGCATGTTTACTAAACGGCGTTAATGTCACCGGCGGTACAGGCAGCGTTAACGTGAGCAATGCCATATAAGGAGGTGGGCGTACCAGAGGTAATGTAGTGATGTCCGTATAATGCACGTTAAGGGGTGCAGTGCCCATCAAGCGTGCCTTGGCCATGTAGAGCGCATTAATGGGACGTACACTAACGCTGCCAAGCAAAGCACAGTACAAGGCTGACAAGGGGTTTTTGGTGGTGCCTTATGAGACGCCCTCAGGTTAAGACACCATATAAGTCACCTCAGAAGGTGCCACATAACGGTGACTAACCTAAGGTATAAGGTGCCCTGAGGACGTTATGGTGACCCAGGAGATGGTAGCCAAGGGCAGGAAGGTGCCCCAAGCTGACAAGCAAGAAATGTATGGGCAAACACAGATGTAACCCTAACACTGCACAGAGCACCAAGGAAAGGCAATGGACAAGTGCTGGAAGAACGCAGAGATGGGAGCTGATGGACCTGCCAAATCTGCATGCAGCTGATGTGGCAGCCAATAAAATGGACAAATATATAGGAGGCAGCTGTAGTGATGCACAGGGTGTTGTTAATGTAAAGCGCTACAATGACAATGTGTGTGGAAGAGGATTTTAATACGTGACCTCCAGTGGAGGCAGAGGTGGCAAGATATTTGCAATGACAGGAGGACAGAGGAGTAGTAGTGCCATGCAGAGCAGACACAGGAGAGGCAAGCATGAAGAGCCGCAATGCAGAAAAGGGTACCAGTGCAGGACATGGGGTAGCAGCCTGCACATGAGGACAGGACTCCACACAGCTGACAGAGGCAGATAGATGGACAGAAGGATGGCTGGCAACTGTGATGAGGGTAGTATGTGCTGGCAGCACAGATTGAGGAGATATGTTTGCCTGTTACAGGCCTCGGACACGCTTAGTAAAAGGAGACCACTGAGGAGTTGAACCCATGACCTCTGCCTTGGGAGGCAATGTATTAACCACTGGGCTACACCTCTATGGCTTTTGTCACAGCAGTGGCTGGCTACAGAATGACTGCAGGTAACCACACAAAATGTCTGCTGTAGTTTCCAGGATAGGGTAAACCCACCGCTACCCATGATGCATTCCACATGCAGAATAGCAGTCTACATCAGATCACCAGATGGGATATGCACCTCTGCAGCACCCCACCTTGGTAGGGGGAACTGACCGTGTGTGTTACTGGCTCAGAGCAGCTACAGACCATGCCATTTTGCAGGTTCTGTGTTCACCCTGAGGGTGAGGACGTGTGCCCAACATCAGGTCCACAATACCTGTGGTGTTGGACATAGGCCCTCTTGCAGATCCCCATCACTAATAGTGTGTGACAGGTGTTCTCTGCGGCAGAACTTTAATTCATTGTTTGTTCATCTGTATTCCTCAGTCACAGCTGTCTCTGATGGACCAGAACCCACTGAGAACAGTGCCTGTCCAGTCTTATGGTGTGGCTGTTATCAGAGTAGTGGGGTGCTTGCACTTGCATGAGGGTCAGGTAGCAATGCAAAATGTAAAGTTACCACACATTAACTTTACTGCTGTCACATTAGTGCCGTTACATAAACATGCCCCAAGACATTTATCCACTCTTTAGTTACCTCCCATCTAGACTATTGCAACCTCTTCCTTGCTGGTCTCTCTCTCAATCACCTCTCTTCACTTTGGAGGTGTTGTGATGAGGAGTTGTTGAGGACTTTGAAGGTGTGAATTTGGATTTAAATTTAATGTGTTCCTTTATTGGAAGCAAATGCAGTTGTTTGAGAAGAGGTGTAATGTGCTCTGGGGGTTTATTTGCTTTGCGTAGGATTCATGCAGCAGTGTTGAATGTGAGTTGGAGAGGGTGGATGGTTGAATTTGGTATGCCTTGAAAAATGATATTACAGAAGTCGAAGTGGGGGAAGATGATTGCTTGAAGGACTGAATGTAAGTGATGGTCGGTCAGTAAATGTTTGAGATGCTTGATCATTTTGAGCGTGAAGTAAATGCTCCGAATAAGATTTTATACGCGTGTTGAGAAAGTGAGGCGTTGGTCCAATGTGACTCCAAGATATCGTATATCTTATTTCAGTTGGATATGAGTGCCATCAATGTAAGAAGGAATACTATATAAGTTTATTATAAGTGATTATATGTAGGGCATAAAATCTGTAAGTGTATGGATGCAGGGTCACAGGTCACTTGCCGACCCTGCAGAAAAGCTTTTAGCTTAGCTTTGCAAAGGGATGCACACACATTGTATGGAGAAATAAGTACAGAGAGCAAAGGAGATAAGATAGGCTGATTCCCCTTTTTCAGATCCCCTTTTTGGGAGCTCTGTAAAGATAATCTTTTAACCCTGCAGTTCAGCTTTGTATCTGTAACTTTTGTCATGAGGTGGATCAAATAATACCTATGGAAATAGGAGAAACTGAGCAGAGCACTTCTAATAGTGACAGCTTAGAGCACATGGATCAGGGTTGCTATGAGCAACCAACACAAACTGAAGTACCAGGTGTAAGAGCATGCCCTAGTAATAGATTACCTCATAGCCCATTAGGTAATGAGCGACAGCTGAGGGGAGGCAAGGCTCTGAGAAACACCAAGAGTGACGCAGTTAAAAATCACTCACCTTTGGTCCGAGAGAGGGCCAGCGTGAGAGCAGACGGGAGATTCAAGGCAGGAGCCAACGGAGTGGAAGCTGACGAGGAAGGTGCTGGCTGGGAAGCTAACCAGAGAGCTGGACACGAGGTCAGAGCTTCACAGAGAAACTCCCACAGAATTCTGCAGGAAGAAACTCAGGAAAGAATACCGGGGATTTGTTTCAGGGAGCAGTGCAGGACTGAACAAAAGCCCAGTGGTTGGTGCCACGGAGGTATTCCTGAGGGCAGGCTGGAAAAAGTTGTGAGTAAGAATCTTCCTAAGAAAAAATACCAAAAGGGCAAAAGCTTTTATCAGGAGGATATTTTTGTGCCCAAAGAGAAATGGAAGGAGAAAGGCAGTGAAAAGCTTTCATTTGAGAGAAGCACCGATAAGTTTCCTGTGCCTAGACGTTACGTGAAAACCAAGCCAGAAGGTAGGCTTATTCCTTGTAATAGAAGGGAACTTGAAACACAGAGTTTTTCTTACACTTACCCAAAAGTGTGTGGCTCTCAGGAAGGAAACTCTGCACTGTGTGGTAATCTTCCATTCTACTACGGTAGTGAGGAAGAGAGGAGCCCTCTGAATAGAGGAGAGGGATTCTTTAAAACTAGCCTAAATTACAATCCAATAGAAGATAGCTCTGGGGAAGCTTATGAGGACATGCAATGTGATTATTGTGATGAAACTCCTGCTGAGTCCTATATGGATTGTACATTGACCTTTTCTGAGGACATTTCTTCACTCTGCTGAACTAACCAGAGAGGGAATCTGTTTAATGAAACAGGAGTGAAGCAACTGCTTATTTGGAGAATAAGAACTGTTTTGCAATACCTTTGTTTATTTGCTGAAGATACAAGCATGCATTTTTGGTTATAGTAGTTTTGCCTTTGTTTCATACCAGAAGTATGGTTTTTGTCCTTTGTTCATAAGTGCTAAGAATTCACCCGGGACGGGTAAATAAAAAGACCTCTTTTGAAGCCTGGCTACTCGACTGCAACTACACTTTTTGATTAGCTTGTGGGACTACAAATCCCAGGGGGCATTTCAACACCTGCTTGAGACACCCTTGCTATTTAAGAAGAGGCCCCACTGAAGCTCCCAGGCTTTATGCCTCCGGGAATATATAGGTGGGTGACACTTTCCATGACGTATATGGTACATCTTTTATGCTATATAAGCAAAGCTATACTCTGAATAAACTGAACAGCTTGTATCATACTTTTTTTGTGTGGCTGCGGACTGTTCCCAAGCGCGTGTGCTAAGAAGCAGGATCCAGGGAGACAAAATCAAATTCATAGCATCATTTGTGGTAAATGATATATAAGCATCAGTTGGGGTAACTGATATAAATAATAATGGAAGAACCCAATCTGTTTTCGTAACAATCAATAGATATGGAAGATGGTGGTTTGAAGCCAATGTCTCTTGTGATGAACATGGCCTCTGTCTTCTTGAGGTCTGTGTTCAAATTGTGTATTTTGAGCCAGTTGCAGACAGCAGAGAAGCAGGATATTATGGGTATGATGTCTGGATTTGATGTGTTGATAGGTGTATATATCATTACATCATCTGCGTAGATATGCTATATTTATTTATTTATTTATTTATTTAACAAGTTTTTTATACCGCCTTTTCTTTCAATCAAAGCGGTCACAAGAAATACAAGGTATAAACAAGGGAAACATAAACAGTATAGACATGACAACATATAGGATGTTACAAGCCTTTATTACAGAGCATACTGGTTGTACGAAGAGGTTAAATAGTAATGATGAGAGGGTCGAGCCTTGTGGGACTCCTTGAGATTGGGGTGGTATTTGTTTGTCTATTGGGGCTTTGTATGATATAGAATGGAATTTGTATGGTCTATTGGGGCTTTTTTTCTTATGTGCCTTAGTGCTGTATGGCACCCCAATATCCCATCCTTATAATTTGTATATAAATTTGTAAGACAGGACAACTTATAAGTGAAAATAAATTAAATATATTGAACTAGAGTACACATGTCTGCAGGAAATATAAATCTGACACTGTGTTGTTATCCTGTGAGGCAGAAAGTGACATTACTCGATACAGAACTCCAGTAACTGTCTGCCCGCTTTACATTCTACAAAGCGCTATTTTATACATTCACGTCACAGTTTTTTCTCTTTAACCCATTTGTCCTCACAAACTCGGGGATTATGTGCAAGCCCCTGAAAACATCTGGTTCTTGTTCCAGGTTCTGAATGTGGTTAATGTTTCCTCTCTCTTTGCTGGGACGGGCAACCATTCTTACTCAACCCAACTTCACGGGCTTTGGTGATAGAACCTCCTCCCTCTTCCACCATTAGAAGAGAAGCAGAGCTCCAGCACTGACCCAGCAAAACCCAAAGCTAGCCCCAGGGGTCTGGGCACGGTGGGACAGAGCCAGGGCTGCAGATGGTGCTGTGGTGAGGAGCAGGAGAATGGCTGCAGGGCTTCTGGCTTTTGCTAAACACTTGCTTGGAAGGTCTGTCTGCTTGTATATGGTATTTATTTATCTTAGCATTGCTAGAGTGCCTTACTTTTCAGTATTTTTGTTTGTGATCTTGCTCAGCTCTCTCTCTCCTCTTCCTTATTATCCCAACCCATGGCTGAAAATCTCTTTTAGCTGTCCTGTGCTCCTTACCATGATCATTCACATGTGCATCTCATCACTTGCAATTTCTGCCACCTATCCTTTTTATTCCTTCTGACTCCTGTTCTCCTCTCCATCTCTCTCTTTTATGGCTCATCATCACTTTCACATCCTACTCCTCATACTTCCTAATTGTCTCCCCTCCTACCAATACCTGTAAGCCCCTCCCCTCATCTCCTCTTTACCATCCTCACTTCCCCGATCTTGTCATCTCCCCTATCATCAACTCTTGCGTTTCACCACTTTCTCCCTCTATTTCAGCCATCTCCTCTCTCTTGCTAAAACAACCTCTCCCTTGTTACCTCCGTGCTGTCTCCTCTCTGTCCCGCACTCTTCTACTCCTTCTCATTCTCTCTTCCAGAGATATCAATGCCAACCCTGAGCCCCCTAGACTTTTGTCAAGCTTCTTGAACAGATCCTGACACAACATCTAAAATCTTATTCATATCCCTCTCCTCTCCCCCACCTCTCTCCCTTTCTCATGTGCCTTTTGGAATGCACACTCCATCTCAAATAAACTTGCCTTCACTCATGATCTGTTTATCTCTAATGTTCTCTATCTCCTTGCTCTAACTGAGACTTGGCTCCTCCCAGAAGACAGGGCTTTATTTGCTGCTCTGTCATGACGGATATCAATTCCTCCACACACCTCATCCCACTGGCCGTGGTTGTGGGGTTGGGCTTCTACTT
This sequence comes from Ichthyophis bannanicus, assembly GCA_033557465.1. Lineage (NCBI taxonomy): Eukaryota > Metazoa > Chordata > Amphibia > Gymnophiona > Ichthyophiidae > Ichthyophis > Ichthyophis bannanicus. The sequence goes on along the minus strand of CM066031.1, from coordinate 64,694,676 downwards.
TCTCCTTCCTGTCAATTCCATCCCCTCCTTCTGCCTCAGTCTCACCCCTTTCCCTCCTCTGATGTCCACTCCATCCAGCTTTTTACTTCACTAACTCCATCCAGCTTTTTACTTCACTACCTCTCCAATTAGCTGTTATTTATTAACCCCCTGACTGATCCATCTCTACCTTTCTCTCTGACTTTGATTCATGACTTTCCTTCTTTCTGCATTCATCTTCCTCTTCCCTTATTCTCGGGGATGTAACATTCATGTTGATCACCCCTCTGACTCTTATGCTTTAAAGCTCCTTTCCCTTACCTCATCATTCAACCTCCAGCTTTGTTATACTGCCCCCACTCCTCAGCAAGGTCACTGCCTTGACCTTGTATTCTTTTCTAATTGCTTACCCTCAAACTTCTATATCTCACTTCCTCCCTTATCAGACCATCATCTGCTAAGCTTCACTCTTCATCACCTGCCACCTCAACCTCGTTATTGACCCATTGGACCTCTCCTCCACTGTCTCATCGCCTCTTTCCTCTACTATGTCATCTGAGTCTGTTAATGAGGCAATAGCTTCCTATAACACTGCACTCTCCTCTGCTCTGGATGCTCTTCCTCCACCCATGCCAAGTCCCGTGAAGCGTACTGTACCCCAACCTTCGCTGTCTTCCACTACCGCTACCTACGTTATTGCACCCACTCAGTTGAGTGGGCTTGGCTGAAATTCTGCACCCTTGTGGATTTTCTACACTTCAAATTCAGGTTTGTCTTTTGCAATCAGCCATAACACTCGCCAAACAAGGCTATTATGTCCATCTGACTAACTCTCTTTCCTCTGACCCTCGCTGACTCTTTACAACTCTCAACTCTATCCTCAAGATGCCTCCACCTCCGACCCCTCCCTCCCTTTCTTCATGACTCCTGGCTGACTACTTCTAAAATCCACAAGATCGCACTCCAATTCCCCAGGAGGTCAGTTACTTTCCCTCCTCCCCTTATTCACTCCCAACATTCCCCCTACCTCTGCTACTCTTTCTTCCTTTACTATGTCCTCTGAGGAGGAAACTACTCTCCTCCTTTCCACAGCCAAACTCACTACCTTCTCCTCTGATCCTATTCCCACCCATCTCCATAGCTCCATCTCCTCAACTATAGTCCTTTCCGTATCACATATTCTCAACCTATCCCTCTCCACTACAACTTTCTCTGTAGCCTTCAAGTATGCTGTGGTCACTCCTTTCCACAAGAACCCCTCACTAGACCTATCTGACCTTCTATTGACCCATGTCCCTCTTTCCCTTCATTTCTAAGCTGACTGAATGTGTAGTTCACCATCATCACCTCAATTTTCTCTCAAGCCCTTCTGGATCCTTTACAATCTGGTTTTTGTCCTTTACTGCATATTCTACTGAAACGGCTCTTGCCAAAGTCTCCATTGACCTGTTCCTGGCAAAATCCATGGGCCTTTACTCAGTCCTCTGGTAGAGATGAGGACAGTAACTGAATTCAAAAAAGCATGGGACAAACACAGAGGATCTCTAAAGGTAAAAAGGGGACTGTTGTAGTTGTTAAGGAAGGACAGACTAGATAGGCCATGTGGTCTTTTTCTGTCATCATATTTCTATGTTTCTGTGTTTCTATGTTTCTTGACCTATCTGCTGCTTTTGAAACTATTGACCGCAACCTTCTCCTTGATACCGTGTTTTTGCCCCTTCAACCCATGTCTAAACCTCCCTGTAAAACATGTTTTTCGTACAGAAACACTTTTGCTGGGGCCAGCAGGGGAGCAAATAGCAGGGATAGACATTCCCGCTATTCACAGGACAGAATGACCCCCAGAGTGTTTACGAGTGAGGTCAGCAGTGTTTGCATATTGCAATTTGGTCTAAACTCATGTTGTTGCATATCCAAGGGGGCGTAAGTTTTATGAAGTCCTGTAGCTGTAATTGTACTGCCTTTTCTATTATTTTTGCTAAATTTGGAAGTATCTTTGCATTGTAGAGATACAGTTCTGGACATGTCATGTGTTCCAAGATGGATAACAACATCAGTTGTAAACCCCTTACTTTCCTCTGGGACTTCCTGAGCAAGCTGGTTCTTATTCTTACTGGCTGAAGACTCTGGAAGGCATTTTCTCACCTTCTGACCCTGGAACGAAGTTCCTGAAATTAATGCCTCTGATAATGGAATCACCTAATATTAGCAGTTTTATGTTTTGAAATACCTTGAAAACACCCGGGAAATTTCTCTTACACTGTATGTCAATCTTCTTGTCTAAGACCACACCTCAGTTTCTATTAATGGAGAATCCTCACTTACCAAGGCAGAGAAGGTATTATGAAAGGATATCTTGAGGTGGAGTGGGTGTCCCCGTATAATGGTTTGTAACCTGCCAGAACCCACTGTAATCCATTTATTCTTGAATTGCTGGATTTTGTTATTATTATTGATTTATTTTATTTTATTTAAAGGTTTTTTTATACTGCCTTTTCCAGTAATCAAAGCGGATTCCAGACAACAAAACTTCTTACCTTGAACATAATTATAACAGAGTGAGATGGTAGAATTATATACTGATTTTTCGTCTAATTCAATGTCAACTTTATACAGTGACATATTTAAATAACATATTTATAAAGATAATTCCATTCCCTACATATTTACTAAGCTCAAAGGTTGTCAACTGTATTGGAATGCATAGACTGGAAGGCTAGGTTGGGTAGATCTTGACTTAGTCTTGTGGGTTGAAAAGTGCTTAGCGAATAGATTGGTTTTAAGGCCTTACGAAATGCGGAGAGATCATTAAAGGATCTGAGCTTATCAGGAAGGGAGTTCCAGTTCACGCGTGCAGTGTATGTAAAGGCTATGTTGCTTATCAAGCGGTTAGCCTTGTGGAGGTCAGTGGGGACTACGAGGGTTTTGAGAGTTGAGGTATGATGGAACTATATTCTTTAGAAGTTTGGATGTGATCATGAGTAATTTGTATTTTAGACGTCTATGAAATGGAAGCCAGTGTAATTCATATAATATAGGTGTGATATATTCAGTTCTATTAACTTTCCAAATAATTCTGGCAACCACATGTTGGGCCATCTGTAACTGGCTTATTGCCTGTATGGAGAGGCCATGGAAAATGCTGTTGCAATAATCAAAGTGTGGGGTGATCATTGCCTGAACGACAGACCGAAAGTCATAGCTTGATAGCAGTGATCTCAATTGCTGAATCATCTTTAGTTTGTAATAGATCTTACCTGAGGTTAATTTTATATGGGTGGTCATGCTAAGGGATTGATCTAGAGCAGGCATGTCCAACTTCGAACAGGTGATGATCTACTTTTTCCGGCCAAAAGTGCCGGTGATCTACCACCATGAAAATTAAGTTTCAAATTAGTTTCAAATTAAATTTTAACCCAATAACATTGGAGGATTCCCCCCCCCCCCATTTTTAATGAACCTTCTGTCATTTACTTGGATGTGATCAGCTGTTAAGCAAATTAAGAATAACTTTCTAAACTGAAAGTGGACAAAGCTATGGGACCAGAAAGGATACATCCCAGGATACTGAAAGAGCTCAGAGAGGTTCTTGCAGGGCCGTTAAAGGATGTCTTCAACAGATCCTTGGAAACAGGAGAGGTTCCTCAGGACTGCAGAATGGCTCATGTCGTACCTTGTCATTCGCGCCCCAGCCCTCCGCCTAGGGGTCAGAGGGTTTGGGTTGCCATGATGTCCTTTATGCAGAAAATGACTATAGCTTTTACTCCCGCTATGCCTTATGGGAGTGGTAGTTTTTAGTCCTCTGATAAAAGGATAGCTGTGAGTCGAGTGTTAGGCAAAAGTTGACAAGAAATTTATTTCCCTCCCCAAACGGACTTAGTGCAGAACAAAACAGTACACTTTACAGGAGCTTTTGCTTGAAGGTTATTTACAGAAACAAAATAGCTGTATTTTCATACTCTTGGCTTCCAAAACGTGCAAGGCATTTTTCCATATAACAAAGTAGTAAAACAAAACAGCTTCTTCTTTTTCCTCAAAGAAAAACACTTCCTTTCCTTTTCTTTCCCTCAGCTCATTCACACAATCTTTAGCGAAGGGATTTTATGTCGTCTGCCAGGCAGAGCGTACAATCCATTGGAATTGCTTCTGAGTCAGCAGAATTAAATTCCCATTGCATATCCTCAACCTCAGAGCTTACTGAGTTTTGTTTTAAGCTGTTACTGCTAGGCTTGGAATAACCTCTCTCTAAGAACTGTGGCATTTCCACTGGGTACAGTTCTAGAGGGTGAGGTCTTGTAAGGCTTGTGGCTGTGGAGATTCTTCCCTGACTCTCCCCTAGCTCTCTCCAGCTGCTAGGAAATGCTTTATAACTTTCTGCATTCAAATCCAGACTAGAGCACTGCCCTAGCTCTAGTAGAAGCTGAGCTTCTTGACTTCCCTGGTTTAGTGTTAGACTTCCACCTGTATAGACCTTGAAGCCTTTCCTCTGGCAGTGAGATCTGAAGGGCCCCCAGCTCTCTCTGTCTAGGCAGGTTCCTAGTAACCGGCTGTGCCTTCTCTCCTTCTGCTCGGCTGGACTCACTTCCTGAACTACAACCAGGTTCTTCACAGGGTCTCCAACCTTCTGAAGTCTCTGAGCTTCTCCACCTCTCTGAAGCTCTCCGTGTGCCAGTCTCTCCTTCCTGGCCACTGCTTCCTTCTCTGCCACGCCTTCCGCTTCTTTGCTCTCTGCCAGGCCTTCTGCTTCCCTCCTTTCCCTCCCTTCCTGGAGCTACTGAGCAGCGTTTATATTTCTGCTCTCTGAAGCTTGGCTCGGCTTTTCTAAGCAGGTGAGAGTAATCAAACTCCAAGCTTGCTGCTACGTCAGAGCTTGGGCGTATCAGCTCAACTGCTCCCTCTCCCTGCTTGCTTCTCTTGTGCAGACTCTGAGCTGTGTGTGTTGGCTGACTGTCAGTTTTAAAGGTACAATCCACCTTTCTTTCTACTTCCATAGGCTCTGCCTGTGCTTCTGTATTACAACCTCTGCACAAAAGTGGTGACAGGGAAGAAGTGTCAAACTACAGGTTTGTGAGCCTTACCTCAGTGGCAGGAAAAGTAATGGAGGCGCTCCTGAAAGAGTGAATAGTGAACTTTCTCAAAACCAACAGGTTGCAAGATCCAAGGCAACATGGTTTTACCGAAGGATGGTCTTGCCAAACAAATCTGATTTAGTTCTTTGACTGGGTGACCAAGGAACTAGATCAGGGGCATGCAATGGATGCCATTTATCTGGATTTCAGCAAAGCCTTTGATACTTTTCCTCATAGGAGGCTTGTCAGTAAACTCAGCAGCTTGGGGATGGGTCCCAAGATGGTAAAATGGATTAGAAATTGGTTGACTGACAGACAACAGAAGGTGATTAATAAATGGAGCACACTCGGATGAAAGGAAGGTGATTAGCAGGGTGCCCCAGGGTTTGGTCCTGGGCCCGGCACTGTTCAATGTATTTGTGAGTGATATTGCTGAAGGGCTGAATGGAAAATCTGTCTTTTCCCCTGAGAGAGTGGATATCATGAGGAAAGATCTACAAAAGCTGGAAGAATGGTCTAATGCTTGGCAATTACGATTTAATGCGAAAAAGTGCAGTGTCATGCACTTAGGTAGCAGAAATCCAAGGGAAATGTACGCGATAGGGGGCGAGAGGTTGGTGTGCATGGTTCAGGAGAAAGACCTTGGTGTGATTATCTCTGATCTCAAGATGGCAAAACAGTGTGACAAGACGGTGGCAAAAGCCAGTAGGATGTTGGGCTGCATACAAAGAGGGATTACCAGCAGAAAGGAAGAGGTACTTATGCCACTGTACAGGTCGCTGGTGAGGCCTTACTTGGAATACTGTGTTCAGTTTTGGAGACCATATCTTCCAAAAGATGTAAAAAGACTGGAAACTGTTCAGAGGAAGGTGACCAAAATGATTTGGAGCCTGTGTCAGAAGCCTAATGAGAAGAGACTTGAAGACCTAAATATGTACACTTTGGAGGAGAGGAGGACAGGGGAGATATGATTCAGACTTTTAAATACTTAAAGAGAAATGATGAACAAACAAACCTCTTCCAAAGACGGGGATGCTGAAAAACTAGAGGGCATAACATGAAGCTGGAAGGCGGAAAATTGAAAGGCAATGTCGGGAAATATTTTTTCACTGAAAGAGTGGTGGATGCTTGGAATGCCCTCCCGATGGGTGAGGGCAAACACAGTGACAGAATTCAAAACAGCATGGGACAAACACAGCGGATCGCTTTACAGATAAAGGATAAAAACAAAATAAACTGAACCATCTAACTTCTGAACCATCTAACTTCTCAACAAATAGTGGTGTCCTACATGGAGTGGTGGGTTCACCCCTAAACAAAGACACGGAGAGGGGTGGCCTGCACAGAGCGACAGGTGCACCTACTCTTGCATATTGCTGGGCAGACAGGATGGACCATGCTGGTCTTTATCTGACATCATTTACTATGTTACTATTATACAAAACAGAGAGATGAAGATCCGTAAGAACTGCGAGGGGAAATGGAAAGTACATTTTTTCTTAAAGTTTTAATGAGTAATAACTTTCTTTAACTGTCTTAATAACTTTCTTTAACTTTTATTGAGTAATTTGTGTTAAATTTAGGTTGTGTATTGATCCAGGCTGATCTTGCACAATTTTTAATATTTCGCTCTTGCTCATTAGTGAGAAGTCTGAGCCTGCATTTCATCCACCAGCTTTTTGAAGTTGGGTGAATATTGCATGAGGGCCAGTCTCAGGGAATCCTGGAGATGTTCATCTGTCATGTTGGAATGTTGTGCACTCTTTGTCATTTTCAGATGGGAAAACACAGATTCACACAAATAAGTTGAACCGAAACAGGAGTGTACAGCTTCACTGCATCTTCTCAAGTTGAGAAATTTGTCTCTAGGCACTAGCTTCCAAAACGATTCTTGCTCAGCACGGGTCTTGAGAAAAATGTCATTTTTAAGGGTTAATATTTTGTTTTCAAGAGATGGTTTGTTCAATGAGTAATTTTTACTGATAGCAGCTGCAGTTTCTTTAATGTCCACATTTACTTTGAATGGGTATGACAAGTACTCCACAACTGTTCCACTTTTTTGGAAGTCACAGAATCTATTTTCGAATTTCTGGATAACAGAACAGATTTCTGTCGCATACTTCTCGTTCTGAAAAACAAAATTTGGGTATTGTTCCAGATGGTCCTGCATATTAGGAAAATGATCAAAAGTGTTGTTTGCAAGGTCAGTCAGCATTAGCTCAAATTTGCTCTTGTAGGATGAAACTGTACTCATCATCTTGCCAATTCATTTGTTTTTTACCTTGTAGTTCAAGATTCATATCACTTAGTTCGCCTGTAATGTCATCAAGAAATGCCAGATCACATAACCACTCCTCATCTTCCAACTCTGCTTGGTCATCTCCCCTCTCCTTCAAAAAACTTCTTATTTCATTCAGCAAACCACAAAATCTTTGCAGAAATTTGTGCCTACTTAGCTACCTTATATCTGTGTGCAAAATGATTTCCGCTGCCCCTTCATCAAAAAAGCCGTCTTTGAAGTGATCTTCCACGAACTGAATTTACAATTTTGAAAGTGATGTCAATGACAGTTTTTGTATTGAGTCTCTTGCTTGCCAAAACTTGCTGGTGAATGATGTAGTGATAAGAAAGGAAATCTGGGAAGTCGTCATGCTGTCTACAGAGGGCTATGAAACCATTAACCTCACCTGTCATTGCTCTTGCTTAGGTGTAAAGTTGAGGGAGGTTCAAAGTCATGGTTCCTGGTTACCTATGTTGTTGTTGTTAAGTGCCGTCGAGTCGGAGTCGACTCATGGCGACCCTCTGGATAGCTATCCTAAATTGTGCTCGGTCTTCAATCAGGCGGCTCATTGTTGACAGACTGGTACCCGTAGCTGCTGTTATTGTATCGATCCATCTCATTGCTGGCCTTCCTCTTTTGCGTTGACCTTCTATCTTGCCAAGCATGATGTCTTTCTCTAATGATCTCTCTCTCCGCATGATGTGTCCAAAGTATGAAAGTCGAAGTCTTGTCATCTGAGCTTCTAAAGAAAGCTTAGGTTCGATCTCCTCTAGTACAGACTGGTTTGTTCTTCGGGCAGTCCATGGTATACACAGTATTCGCTGCCAGCACCATAATTCAAAGGCATCAATTTTCTTCCTGTCTATCTTTTTCACTGTCCAGCTTTCACATCCATATGATGTCATTGAAAATACCATGGCTTGAACAAGTCGAATCTTTGTATGGAGAGAGGCATCTCTGCTCTTGAGAATCTTATCTAGGTCTCTCATAGCCATTCTGCCAAGAGCAATGCGTCGTCTGATTTCTTGACTGCTTGTTGCTTCTTTATTGATAATTGATCCAAGTAGGTTAAAGTTATTCACGATTTCAATTTCTTCTCCTTCGACGATGAACCTGTTGATTATGCCAGTTGTCATGATCTTTGTCTTCTTTACATTAAGGTGCAGGCCCATTTTGAGACTATGTTCTTTGATTGTGAGAAGCAAATGTTTCAGATCATCTTCACTTTCCGCCAGTAATGTTGTATCATCAGCATAGCGAAGGGTGTTGATGATTCTTCCACCAATCTTCACACCTCTGTTGTCTTCATACAATCCTGCTTCTCTGATGATTTGTTCTGCATATAAATTAAACAGGTAGGGGGAAAGTATGCAGCCTTGTCTTACACCTTTGCTTATTTTAAACCATTCTGTTTCTCCTTGTTCCGTTCGAACTGTTGCTTCTTGATCAATGTACAGATTGTGCAAGAGAACGATCAGGTGTTCTGGTATACCCATGCTTCTTAATGTGGCCCAGAGTTTCTCATGGTTTACACAGTCAAAAGCTTTGCTATAGTCGATAAAGCACAAATAGATATCCTTTTGGTATTCTTTAGTCTTTTCAAGGATCCATCTCACATCCGCAATGATGTCTCTCGTTCCTCGCACTTTTCTGAACCCTGCTTGCACTTCAGGTAGTTCTTGTTCCAGGTAGGATTGTAGTCTCTTTTGAATAATCTTCAGTAGAATCTTGCTGGCATGTGGGATCAGAGTGATTGTGCGATAATTTCCACAGTCAGTTGGATCACCTTTCTTTAGTATTGGTATAAACACAGATCTTTTCCAGTCAGTTGGCCATGATGCTGTCTTCCATATTTCTTGGCAGAGCCTTGTAAGTACGGTAATAGCTGCATCAGATTGCTGTAATACTTCTATGGGAATGCAATCAATGCCTGGTGCTTTGTTCTTTGATAAGGCTTTCAATGCTGCTTCAACTTCTTCTTTCATCACCAATGGTTCCAGATCATAAGGTACAGGTTGAAATGGCTGTTGGTCCACTTGATTTTTATCATCTAAAAACTCTGTATATTCCTTCCATCTTTTCTTGATCTTCTCAGCATCATTTCACATAGAACCTTGAGCATCTTGTAACATTCCAATTCAAGGCTGGAACTTTTTCTTTAACTCTCGTAGCTTTAGGAAAGCTGATCTTGTTCTTCCTCTAATAGTTTCTGCTTCTATTTCCTTGCATGCGTCATTGTAGTACTTTTCCTTGTCCTGTCTTGCTGCACGTTGGAAATCTCTGTTGAGTTCTGTGATTGTCTTTCTTTCTCCTCTGGCTTTAGCTTCTCTGCGTTTCTGGGCAATTTTCAGAGTTTCTTCCATCATCCATTTTGGCCGGTTTTTCTTTTTTACCTTTTGTAGAAACTTCTCGCTTTCTTCCAACACAACCTTCTTGATGTCATTCCATAGCTCTTCTGGAACTCTATCATTTGTATCTAAAGCAGCAAATCGATTTTGCAGGTAGTCTTTAAATTCCAGTGGCATATTCTAAAGGTCATATTTTGCTGCATTCATGAGTGGTTTGCTCTTTTTCAGCTTTAGCTTGAGTTTGCATACTAATAGTTGATGATCTGTACCACAGTCAGCTCCAGGTTTTTTCTTTGTTGATGTTATAGAGCTTTTCCATCGTTGACTTCCACAGATGTAGTCAATTTGATTTTTATACAATCCATTGGGTGAAGTCCATGTGTACAGTCGCCGCTTGTGTTGCTGGAAGAAGGTGTTCGAGATGAATAGATCGTTGGTCTTGCAGAATTCTATCAGTCTTTCTCCAGCTTCATTTCTGTTGCCAAGTCCATATTTTCCAACTACTTTGTCTTCTTCTTTGTTGCCAACCTTTGCGTTCCAATCACCCATGACTATCAGGATATCCTGTTTGCATGTTCTGTCAATTTCAGCTTGTGCTTGTTCATAGAACTCTTCAATTTCATTCTCTTCTGCAGCTGTTGTTGGGGCATATACTTGAATTATAGTTGTGTTGATAGGCATTCCTCGTAGACGAATAGAGATTAAGCGTTCGCTGACTGCATTGTATTTCATCAAAGACACAAAGAGAGAGCACCAAACTCGCAGAGAGTCCAAAACAAACAAAGGAGCGAGCAGGATAAGAGGTCACTGGCACTTTATTAATGAACAACCCCAACGCGTTTCGGCAGGTGCCTTCATCAGGGGGCTAAAAGGACTGCAAAACCAAATAAAAATATAACAAAACATCAATAAATACATAATAAAATAATAAATATAATAAATATAAAAAAATAATGAATATAAACATCCATGTATGATCACAAGTACCAGTTTTCAAATTTACACAATATTTAAAAACATTTTTTGAAATTTGGTATTTTAGTCCCTTTTTGTGCTCCTGTCTGTCAGGTTGTGGTTTTCTAGATGCTGTGGTTAACAGCGCCCTCCTGAGCCTATGGAAACAGATGAAAATCCTGAGGTTCAGCAGGATTTATGCCTATTTGAGAAACCAAGGAAGAAAGAGAGACTCTATTCCACAGAGCTGAGCATGGAGACCAGCCCAGGAGAGGAGTCCTGCAGTCCTGATTGGGCACACCCTGCCCTTGGAAGGGGCGTGTCCAGGAGAGAACGTAGTTTTAAACCAGAGCATGGCTTTGCTAGTCAGAGGGAGAATGAGAATGGGATTAAGATAGAGAAGAGAAAGAAGGAGAGGAGGAGGAATGATTGGAAGTCCAGAAAACAGTATGCTGATACTTGGGAACCTGGCATTGGAAAGAAACCTGCAAAGTTCTATTCAGAGGCAGTGAGTAGAAGTCCCAAGGAGAGAGGACCTAGGCCTGAATTAGACAACCGTTGGAAGGCACAGCCCTGGGAAAGGAAGCCTTCAAGGCAGGCACAAGAAAGAAAACAATCATTCTGTGAAGTACCGTTTGAGCCAGAGAGCAACAAACATTCTAACAGCTGGAGAACGTTGGAGCCATCTGAAGTCAGAACGGCATGGCAACAAGTAAGTGAATTGCCACAAAGTTTCCAGGCTGAACATAAAGCTAACTCTCCTGTGTGTGAAACATTAGCAAAAGAGACTAGCAGTTACTCTGACACAATTAATCTAAGAGAGGAGAAAATAAACAGCCTTAAGCCAGAGGGAAGTTGTATAGCTGATAGCAATTCCCTATCTCACAAACAGCAGGCTGAATTGCTCCTACAGAGTTTTAAGCAGTTTTTAGAGTTGCAAGCTAGAAGACAGCCAGTGTTACCAGAAGCCAGTAATTCCATACAGCTTGAAGAATTAACACAAGATAATACAGACTTACCAGATTGTGAGAGCATGGATTGCACGGTCTGCTGTGTAGAGATGCCAAGCTGAGGGAAACTGCTTTTTACCGTATGTGAATTGAATGCTACGGAGCTGTTGTATTGCAATGCTGAGAAAGCTCTAATTATGTGCACCTGATTTTCCCCAGCACTGTGAAGGTAACAGTGGCTGAAAGAGGCTGCAGTGAAACTAACTGACCTCTTGGGGCAAAGTGAGTAAGTTGCTGAGAAGTGAAAAGAAGCAGTTATACTTTAAGTTGCCTTTATCCTAAGTTTTCCTGTTAGCATTTGAAGCACCTATTTTGTTTGCATTTATTTGCCATGTGATGGAACAATATCCTTTACTATAATAAATATACTGGAAACCCCATAACTACAACTCTTTATTTCGGAGCGAGAGGAACAGGAACTACAATACCCAGCATTCCCTGGATACAGGTTACTCTCCTTCCTCACGAAGCATCAGACCGCCGCTCCTGTCTTTAGCCCCAAGGCCGGGCAGGAGCGCCGCAAGTGGCTACGTGGCAGTATTTTCCACGCATGCGCAAGGTGCCGCGCAGAAAACTACAGAAAAGCAACTGCAAGAAAGACCCCGAGTGCAGACCATCCTGAAAGGAAGGAAAGAGTCCCAACATCGGAGTGTCAGCTGCAACGAGGTTGTGGAAAGTGTGAGGCAACACCTGAGCCAGGTAATAAGTGTCCACCTGGGAAAGGATAAGGATACAGGGCTGAGAGTGTTTGCCAGCTAGTTGAAAAAAAAAAAAAAAGGAAAAGTTTTTTTTAAAAAGTGTGAGGTACCGCACTTGTTTTTTTTTTTCTGTCTGTTTGTATTCACAGGTACTAAAAATATCTCTGGATCCAGCAGAGGTATCTAAATGGATGGCCACTCAACTCGAGAGACAGCGAGACTTGAGTCTAGAATTCCAGGAAAAGAGTGCTGCTGCCCTGCAGGCTCAGCAGCGACCCCTACTGGACATGCTACAAGCATGGGTAGCTGAGCAGAAGACGACACAGGAGAAACCGTCCGTTCCCCCAGGTTTTCTGCTACAGCTGCGCATAGTCTAAATGCAGGGACTATGTTTAATTTTGGCCAGTTAAAGGACAATGAGGATGTTGACAATTTTATTGAGTGTTTTGAAAGAGTGGCACAGTTAAGTGCATGGCCAAAAGAGTGTTGGGCCATCAGATTTGCAGCTTCCCTTACTGGAGAAGCAATGGCTGCCTATAGGAGCATGCCACCCGACCTTGCCGGAAATTATGAGGAGGTGAAAAGAGCGGTACGGGAAAGGCTAGGCCTTACACCGCTAGCCTACCATAATCTCCTGCGAGCGGTTAAATTAAAACAGGGTGAGACACCGAAAGCCTTAGTATACAGGATAAACATGTTGTTAAATAAATGGCTTAATCCAGAGAATAGGACTAAAGAGTCTATATTGGAAAGCTTAGTTGTAGAGCAATACATGAATGCTGTACCCAATGAAATAAAAACCTTCCTGATTCTGCAAAGCTGCAAAACCCCACAGGAGGCAGTAGACCTCACAGAACGCTTCTTGCAGGCCAAGGTAATGGCTCATGAAAGCAGTAGTGATTTAAAGGGGGCAGCAATACCTGAGTCAGAAAGGAAGTGGAAATTTCAGAATGAAGCAAGCAAAATGTGTATGCCAACTGTGAAGGCTAGGTTTCCGCCTAGGAAATGTTTTAAATGTGGGCGAGAAGGGCATATACAGAAGAATTGTTTTAAGACTGCCTTAGTAGCAGAAAGTGCACAAAAAACCCGAGAAGGATTTCTCATTGAGGTAGAGGTGCAGGGAATTGCTACTACCGCGTTATTGGATTCTGGCGCGGAGCAGACAATGCTCTCCAAGGCGCTGTGGCAGCAAATCCAAGCATCAGGGGTAGCAATTCAGCCTGTTCGTAACGTGAAGATCCGCTGTGTACATGGAGGTACATCACTATACCCTGTATACAACCTTCAGGTGAAAGCGCTAGGTGTGCTTAAGAAAATTCCCATCGCAGTGGTCCCCAAGCTACCTCATAATATAGTTTGGGTAAAGACTGGCCACATTTCCATAAAGGGGTGGAACAAGGCTTATTCTTAAAAGAGCAAGAAGCTACCAGAGAGTCCCCAGTAGAAGCTCTAACCCAAGCCAATAAGAAAAGTATAGTGCCTAGTCCTTTGTTTGCCCACCTGAAAAAGCAAAAAGAGAAAACACCGCCTTCAAGAGACGAAATAGTGAAGAAACCAGTGTTTGTACTAAGATTCTGCAAGATGAACCCTAATGCTCAACCCCCTAAGAGAGCTTCAAGTAACTCAGCAGGTTATGACCTCTGTAGTGCTGAGGAGGTCATAGTTCCTAAGCAAGGGAAAGCATTAATAGATACCGCTCTACAGATGGAAATGCCACTAGGCTGTTACGGCCGGATAGCCCCACGATCGGGCCTTGCTGTAAAGCATTTTCTAGACATAGGAGCCGGAGTGATAGACCCGGATTATAGAGGTTCTATTAAAATTCTTATGTTTAACTTTGGCAAGGAGGACTTTAAAGTCAAGGTTGGAGATCGAGTAGCTCAACTAATCTGCGAGCGTGTGGGTCTGCCTCCGCTGGAAGAAGTATCCAGCCTATCAACAACGGCTCATGGAGCAGGTGGATTCGGGTCAACAGGGGGTACCAGTTTCCAAGCTCTAGCCGCAGTAGTAGAAGAAAAGGAAGAGGAAGACCTGGGGCCACAAATCGCAGTATGTAAAAGCCACCCAGAGCCTAGAGTAGATGAAGGTTTGTCTTAGGCACAAAAACAGGAGTTGGTTCAGCTACTAACAAGATGCCAGGATGTCCTCACACCAATGCCAGGCAAGACGGATCTGATCGCCCATGGGATCATAACGCCGCCTGGCGAAATAGTACGCCAACGTCCATATAGGCTGCCAGAAGCCAAGAAGGAGGAGGTCGTACGGCAGGTACAGGAAATGTTGCAGATGGGCGTTATAGAAGAGTCGCGGAGCCCGTGGAACAGCCCAATTGTTCTAGTTCCCAAGCCCGACGGCTCCATAAGGTTCTGTATCGACTTCCGGAAAGTTAATTTAATATCTCGTTTCGATACATATCCGATGCCCAGAATAGAAGAACTTCTGGATCGCCTAGGCCGTGCCAAATACCTCACCACATTGGACATGTCGAAAGGATACTGGCAGGTCCCACTAACCAGGGATGCCAGACAGAAGACTGCGTTCAGCACCCCGGTAGGCCTGTACCAGTTTAAAAGAATGCCTTTCGGCCTACACGGAGCTGCTGCTACGTGTCAGCGATTAATGGATTTGGTTCTGCGACCGCATCAAACATACGCTGTGGCTTATATGGATGATGTGGTCATTCACAGTGACAATTGGACACAACATCTCCCACGAGTTGAAGCCGTTCTTAGGGCACTTAGGGATGCTGGCCTTACGTTAAACCCGGCTAAGTGTTTATTTGGAGGCCGGGAAGTTAAATATTTGGGTCACCTGGTGGGTAATGGGGTGGTGAAGCCCCTTACTGATAAGATAGCCGCTGTTCAAGCATTCCCCAAACCACTTAACAAGAAGCAGTTAAGGAGCTTCCTAGGCTTAGTGGGGTATTACAGACGGTTTGTTCCAGGATTTGCAGAGAAGAGTGCCCCTCTAACTGAAATGTTAAAGAAGAACGCGCCTAACCAACTGAGATGGCGGGAAGAGGCGGAAGAAGCATTCCACCTGTTAAAGAACAAGTTGTGTGCAGCACCGGTTCTCAGAGGTGTGGATTTTTCCCAACCATTTTTGGTACAGACTGACGCGTCGGAGACGGGCCTTGGCGCAGTACTGTCCCAGCGTCATGATGGTACGGAACACCCCGTGTTATACCTCAGCAGGAAGCTAGCCCCAGCGGAACAGCGCTATTCAACAATTGAACGTGAGTGTCTGGCTATTAAGTGGGCCATAGACGCGCTGCGCTTTTATCTCACGGGGAGACGTTTCACCTTGATTACCGACCACGCACCACTCAAATGGCTAAACCAGATGTATAACCATAATGCGAGGTTAACTCGTTGGTTTATGGCCCTCCAAGCGTTCGACTTTCAAGTGGAACATAGAGCCGGAAGGCTCCACCAGAACGCAGATGCCCTGAGTAGAATCACGTGCTGTGCCTCTGGTCAGAAGCCAGCCTGTGATATCTTAAGGGGGGGGATCTGTGGTGAACAGCGCCCTCCTGAGCCTATGGAAACGGATGAAAATCCTGAGGTTCAGCAGGATTTATGCCTATTTGAGAAACCAAGGAAGAAAGAGAGACTCTATTCCACAGAGCTGAGCATGGAGACCAGCCCAGGGGAGGAGTCCTGCAGTCCTGATTGGGCACACCCTGCTCTTGGAAGGGGCGTGTCCAGGAGAGAACGTAGTTTTAATCCAGAGCATGGCTTTGCTAGTCAGAGGGAGAATGAGAATGGGATTAAGATAGAGAAGAGAAAGAAGGAGAGGAGGAGGAATGATTGGAAGTCCAGAAAACAGTATGCTGATACTTGGGAACCTGGCATTGGAAAGAAACCTGCAAAGTTCTATTCAGAGGCAGTGAGTAGAAGTCCCAAGGAGAGAGGACCTAGCCCTGAATTAGACAACCGTTGGAAGGCACAGCCCTGGGAAAGGAAGCCTTCAAGGCAGGCACAAGAAAGAAAACAATCATTCTGTGAAGTACCGTTTGAGCCAGAGAGCAACAAACATTCTAACAGCTGGAGAACGTTGGAGCCATCTGAAGTCAGAACGGCATGGCAACAAGTAAGTGAATTGCCACAAAGTTTCCAGGCTGAACGTAAAGCTAACTCTCCTGTGTGTGAAACATTAGCAAAAGAGACTAGCAGTTACTCTGACACAATTAATCTAAGAGAGGAGAAAATAAACAGCCTTAAACCAGAGGGAAGTTGTATAGCTGATAGCAATTCCCTATCTCACAAACAGCAGGCTGAATTGCTCCTACAGAGTTTTAAGCAGTTTTTAGAGTTGCAAGCTAGAAGACAGCCAGTGTTACCAGAAGCCAGTAATTCCATACAGCTTGAAGAATTAACACAAGATAATACAGACTTACCAGATTGTGAGAGCATGGATTGCACGGTCTGCTGTGTAGAGATGCCAAGCTGAGGGAAACTGCTTTTTACCATATGTGAATTGAATGCTACGGAGCTGTTGTATTGCAATGCTGAGAAAGCTCTAATTATGTGCACCTGATTTTCCCCAGCACTGTGAAGGTAACAGTGGCTGAAAGAGGCTGCAGTGAAACTAACTGACCTCTTGGGGCAAAGTGAGTAAGTTGCTGAGAAGTGAAAAGAAGCAGTTATACTTTAAGTTGCCTTTATCCTAAGTTTTCCTGTTAGCATTTGAAGCACCTATTTTGTTTGCATTTATTTGCCATGTGATGGAACAATATCCTTTACTATAATAAATATACTGGAAACCCCATAACTACAACTCTTTATTTCGGAGCGAGAGGAGCAGGAACTACAATACCCAGCATTCCCTGGATACAGGTTACTCTCCTTCCTCACGAAGCATCAGACCGCCGCTCCTGTCTTTAGCCCCAAGGCCGGGCAGGAGCGCCGCAATGCATCCCCCTTTTGGTGTTCTGTTAATTGTGTTTTTATAATATTTATGTTAAGCTGGAAGCAACTGCCTGTTCATTAGCCAGGATTCTTTATTAGTTTCATTGGTTTTTAATGGTGTATGTGTTTTATGCTTATTTATGGTTGTATAATTTTGAATATGTTTTATAGCGATTTTATTTCAGTTTTTTATTTATTATTGACAGGGTTTTATTTTTATTTATTTATTTATTCTTTTAGATTTGCACCCATGGTTATTAGTTAGACTTTGTGTAGAGTTTTTTTTGCAGCCTAGATGTTGCACTAATGTTTTTCTTATGCATATGGCCCAATTGTTCCACGTGGTTGGGTTTCAATTAATAATATTAACAACGTTGACAAAATAGCACACATTGATATACTCTTGTCGTTTATAAGTTATCTTCAGCATTAGATTTTCGCAATCACCTGATGCTATCACGTTTTCCAATGCATATGCATTCATGCAAAATTGGGTTTTGTGATTTCCTTAAAACGCGTCAAAATTTAGCGCGTCTATCTCAGGCTGTTTCAGTTCCCTATGCCGGTCTGAAGGTATGTGTGTCTTCTTATGCACTTTGAGATTTGTACCCATAGTTATTAGTCAGATTTTGTATAGAGGTTTCTGCAGCCTATATGTTGTACTAATGGTTCTCTTATGAATAGGGCCCAAATTGTTCTACGTGGAGCTATCTTTAGCATTAGACCTTCGCAATCATCTGATGCTATCACGTTTTTCAATGCATATGCATTTATGCAAAATCGGGTCTTGTGATTTCCTTAAAACGCGCCAAAATTCAGCGCGTCGATCTAAGGCTGTTTCAGTTCCCTATGCCGGTCTGAAGGTACGTGTGTCTCCTTATGCAAAGTTTTTTTATCTCCTTTCTGTTTTTAGTTGATGTTGCATTGATTTTTAGTTTACTTTCTAGGTGCAGTTGCCATGACGGTACATATACATGGTCTCTTCTACAGATCGTTTGTTTACATACGTGGCATTCAATACCCCCTTCTGTGTTTACATAACGCACCGACATCGGGCTGTATTAGTTTGCCCCGATGTAGGCTTTGTATCATTTTTTAATACGTTTTATTTCTTTATCAGATTAGTATGGTAAATTGTCTTAATATTCATTTAGATAAAGTTGGTTAATCGCTGTTGGCTGCTTTTGTCCACACGCAAGATATGACGTTGGTATTTGGTTTTTTTTTCGGTACTATTATGGTTTTTAATATAAAGGCATATACGGTGAGGCTTGTGTCCTTTTTAAAACGCACCAAATTCAACGTTCTTTTTAAGGTTTTCTCCCCCCTTTTTTATATAAAAAATTGAAGTACTATGCTCTTTGATTTTATTTTTGTATGGTTTTCTTTTTGGATATATTTTTTCCATATCCTCTATGTTAGAGGTTGTGGACATGGTCACACTTTTTTATAAGCCAGATTAGTATGCTGGTTGCCTAAACATCCATCCAAATACAGTCGGTTTATCGATGCTTATACTGAGGTACCCCCTTCTTTTTTTTAAAACATTGTAATCCCTCATGCAATTGCTTAAGGTATGAACGGCCCCTTCTCCAATTTGGATAAATGAGGTTTTTATCAATGGTGCTCACAAAGAGTTTTTTATTTATTTAACTATATGTTTTTTAGCTCCATTTTGGTATGGTCCTACACCGTACGGCTTTATATTCATTTTTGGCTTAGAGGTTGGTACACCTAATTGTATTTGTTTTATTTATTTTTAGTATGTCATTATTTGTCCTTTTGTCATAGCTTTATGCATTGGCATGTCCTATACAACAAGTATGTATCACTTAGCAATTTTATTGTATAGTTGTTTAAATGTTTTTATACCCAGTGGTTTTTATTGTTTATTAATAATTACTCTTTTTATTGTTTTATTTGCCAACGATGTCATGCTTTTCTGATTGTATTTCATATTGATGTATTTAAATATTTTGTTTTTAATTTTAATTTTTTTTTTTTATTTTAATTTTAAATTTTACATATTTTTATTTCTTCTTGGTGTTATGACATAGACGTTATTGTTATATTATTTACATACCTTTATAGTATGTTGGTTTTTGGTCTGGGTCTCCCATTTTCCTCTATTTCTTAACGTGGTACTGTATGCAGTTTTAAATTTTAACGTATTTATTGTTTTTCTCAGCTATTTCTATTGTACTATTGGTCACACATTGTTTATGCGCTTGCTTTAATGCTTGACTAGAAGTACAACGTGTAAGTATATTTTACTTGTGATCATACATGGATGTTTATATTCATTATTTTTTTATATTTATTATATTTATTATTTTATTATGTATTTATTGATGTTTTGTTATATTTTTATTTGGTTTTGCAGTCCTTTTAGCCCCCTGATGAAGGCACCTGCCGAAACGTGTTGGGGTTGTTCATTAATAAAGTGCCAGTGACCTCTTATCCTGCTTGCTCCTTTGTTTGCATTGTATTTCATTACAGTTCTTGCAAGTTTCTTCTTTATTATAAATGCAACACCATTTCTTCTTTGTCTTTCATTTCCAGCATAGTAGACCATGTGATCATCTGATGCAAAGTGCCCGATGCCAGTCCATTTCAGTTCGCTGACACCCAACAGATCAAGTTGTACACGTTCCATTTCATTCTTGACCACCTCCAACTTCCCTTGGTTCATGCTTCGTACATTCCATGTTCCAATATGTAAGACATCTTTACAGCTTCTGATTCTCATTTCATGCGCAGCTACATCAGCAGTCAGACGTCCCGAGGGCTTTGATCCAACCATATCATAAATGCTGGATTTACTCTGAAAAGTCTTCAGCTCTTCCCCAGTAGCTAGTTGAGTGCCTTCCAACCTGGGGGTCTCATCTTCCAGCACTACAGCACAATTTGTTTTGTTGTAACTATCCATTGGGTTTTCATGGCAAGATACAGAAGTAGATTGCCAGGCCTTTCTTCCGCGCAGTTTAAGTTTGGTGTTGTTGCCGTTGTCACAGAAATGTGATCCTCCGCCGTCAACACTATCCCATTCTGCTGCTGCCCAGATGGGTGGTTTGTCTTGGTCTGGCATCTCAGCTGAGACCTGTCCATCTTGGGAGACCCTGCCAGTAGTAAACTACTGATAGTTTAGCTCTCTGCATCACTGATGCACACAAGCCCTCACAGCACGACAAGCTGCAAACCAAGTGAGGTTTAGTATCTCAATTTTCTTTAAATTAATCAGCAGATTATGGGAGTTCAGCCACTTTCACAATTCACTGAAGCAGGACATTATCAGATGGAGATTAGGGCTTGCAATATCAAATGGGAGATATAATGCTATATCACCTGCATAGATATGATACTCCACTTTAAACTTAGGGAAGATACTACAGATTGGCTGGAGATAAATATTAAATAAAAGGGCTGATAGAGATGATCATTGAAGTAAGCCCCTCTCTTTGTCTATATGGTTTACATGTCTAGAAACCGATGTCGACTTTCTTGTCTAAGGCAACCTCAGTTTCCATTAATGGCGAATCCTAATTTCCCAAAGCTGAGAAGGTAGTCTGCAAGGGTATCTCGAGGTGGAGTTGGTGTCTCCATGTAATGGGTCATAACTGGTCAAAACCACTGTCATCCATTTATTCTTGCATTGCTGGATTTTTTGAGGGAATAGCATGGATTGTTTTCATACTGTATCTTGGTGGAGGTTTGATTCATTGCAGCCAAGTCTTCCCTAAATTGAATCAATTATTTTTCGATAGCAGATAGCTTAAGATGCATAGGACAAGCTCAAAGGCTCCAAATTGTTTTCCTGAGGATTAAAACACTACATCTAGTGCATTGATTAAAAATAACTTTGATTAGTTTGTCAAATATGGGGCAGTTGTCAGATGAAAAAGCAACAGAGAAGTACATTCCACTAAAGTTATGACAAGTTGGACGCCATATTCATTGAGTGAGAGCGGCCGAGACAGGCACGCTCGGGAGCACGAGCTTTTTTTTTTTAGACTTTAGTGTATGATTTAATTTGACTGGTCCGTCAAGGATGTTGTTTTTTCTTAATTTGTTTTAGCGGAGATGTCTGGAGAAGGTGCTGATGAGCAGGCTGAAAAGAAATTAGAAGATAATCCATATGATCTTGATGCATGGAGCATTCTCATTCGAGAGGCACAGAATCAACCTATAGACAAAACTCGGAAGACCTATGATCATCTCGTTTCCCAGATCCCCAGTTCCGGCAGATTCTGGAAACTATTCATTGAAGCAGAGATTAAAGCTAAAAATTATGACAAAGTTAAGAAGGACTGCTTAATCAGCATGTCAAGTATTCAATGCAATACCTGTGGTGCTTTCATTCTGAGACGAATCATTTGGAACCTAAGAGCCTGTCCTATGTGCCTCAAGTCATCTGCAATGCATAAGAATTGACTCTACTAAGGGAAGAACTAGCTTTAACGAAACGCACCTCTTCTAGGATACAAACAGAACAAAGTCCATCACCACTCCCACAAAGAATCAAACATCCCAGGAACATATGGATCACAGTGGACTTGAGTAGATTCCAACCTGTATCGAAGAGAAACCCACCCTATACATCATGAGATATCCCTGCATAATGCCCTCTCTGCTTTGGTTAATCCATGGAAACTGAAGGGCCCTTAAATGAATCAGCCAATGCCCAATCTCCTGCTAAAGCACCAAATATGAAGAAAAACTCACCAAACGGAAACTACTACTACTTGGAGATTCCATCATCAGAGGCACCAACTTGGGAACACAGTTCAAAGGAGAGAAGATAGTCAAATGCCTCCCAGGCTCTTCAGCCAGCAGGAATACAAACCAAATTGTTGATATACTTAGCGCATAAAGTGAGCACTCCAAAATTGATGTTGTCATCCACCTGGGTACAAATGACCTGGCTAGAAACAGTGCCTCTGCAGTTCAAAGAGACTTGCAGACTCTGGGAGAGAAACTCAAGCCCATTGCTAACACTGTAGCATTCTCAGAAGTTCTACCTGTTCATGGTAAGGGGGCAGAAAGGCTGCATCGCATAAACAGCTTTAATACATGGCTCCAGACTTGGTGCGAACAAGGATTCAGATTTATTGGCGACTGGGGAAACAGATGGACCAACAAGAGACTATACTGTGCTGCTGGACTACATCTATCTGTTGCAGGGAAAATAATCCTAAGTGAAGAATTCAGGCAGTATGTGGGTATGCATTTAAACTAGAAAAAGGGGGTGACGGATGGAGAAGGACTAGTTCAGGACGTCGCTCCCGGCAAATGCAGAACAACACCAGAAACAGCCACACTTTTAAATCACACATCAATGACAAGTGGGAAGAAGTAGGCAGAACAAAATCAATGCAAAATACATGCAAGCCATTTAAATGTTGGAAAGCAATGAGCACAAATGCTGGAAGCTTAGCCAACAAAGCTCCAGACCTGGAAGCCCTAATGGTGGAAATGGACTTGGATATTGTGGCCATTACAGAAACATGGTTTAATGAATCGCATGAATGGGATATAACCATAGCTGGCTATAATCTATTCAGAAGAAACAGAGAAAGTGGAAAAGGAGGAGGAGTAGCCTTGTATGTCAAAAGCAATATTAAAGTCAAGTAAATCCCTACGCTCAATCACTTTATTTATATGCAGTTGTCCTATGGAGCTGGATCCAATGAGGAGGTTTTCTAATTATCGGGTCTCAGACTTACAATGGCATGATTTTCTGGGTTTGTTTTTATCCCAGGGAACATGCCTGTTAGCATCAATGACCCTTCATAACATCCATACTCTCCTCTCTTCTTTATGTTTCCAGCAACAGAGTGTCAAAATGCTTTTTAGATTTTCTACTTAGCTCACAATGGTATGAAATACTATGTAGATACTGCACATTCCAATGAAACAAAAAATTGAAAAGCTTGAAATGATTTTAGATTTCTACTTAGCTCGCAGCTCCGGCCGCGACTTACCGCGACCGGACGCAGCCGCTGGGCCAGCAAGCCAAGGGTTAACCTTGGTGGGGGGCGGGGGGGAGGGGGAGGGCGGCGCGGCGTCCGGCTATAGAAGGGCCGGGCGCGCCGCGTTTCGCCCTCTTTCCCTCCTCCCAGCGGCGCACGAGCGGGCAATTGAGACCGGACATCGCAGGACAACGGGAGCAGCGGCGGCCTTCTGGAGCAGCGGCCTGTCCTTCGTAGCGGAGCAGCGGCCTTCCTAAACAGCGCCTCACCTTTTAATCCGGGTCAGCGGTCCTGCGGAACAGCGGCCTTCCGAAGCAGCGACTTTTTGGTGCGGCGAGCAGCGGCCTACCTGTCGCCGAAGCGGGCAAGTTATCATTTAAAAAAAAAAAAAAAAAAAAAAAAGAGAAGGGAAATTAGGGGACGCTGCTCAGCTCCGTTGGTAGGCCATGGGGAGTGATGGTTATGGCAAAGGAGCTTGAGAGCATGCACGGGGAGGAAGGGCGCACGCGGGGGGGGGAGGGTTGAAACAAAAAACGGGGTACCTCGCATAGGAGAGGTGGAAGGACCTCAGGCATGCCAGGGATGTGCTCGCTCGAGTAGTACGAGCACAACATGTGCACGCTGTTGGGACAGTTGAGCTCCGAGCACAAAGGGAACCCCGGGGGGGGGGGGGGGGCACATGGCAGACCAACATTGCGGCCCCCACGTGAGCCAGCAAAAAGGGGGGGGGGGCATTGCACAGGGCATGTGCCAAAAATAAATGGATAAAATCAAATCAACCACCACGGAGAGTAAAGGGAGGAAAAGGATTAACGTAATGGAACAGGGGTAAAGAGAAATTAATGGACGGAGCAAAAAGAAAGGGGTGTAGAAGAACAGAGGGTACTGCTGCCATCTTGTGATCGGGGAGTATACAGGCAGGCTGTTTTTTTTTGCTGGGCAGGCTGTTTTTTTTTTTGTTTTTTGCTGACAAGGGAATCCCTGATTACAGTAGGGGATGCTAAAATACAGGGTGCACCGCCGCCATCTAGTGGCCAGAGAGCATTTAGTGAGGCTGTGTGATTACAATTGAGCACCCTGAGTGCAGGATTAATGTCCCCTTTGGGTTTTTTTTTTTTTGCAATAAACATGAAACGTGCCGGTGTGTGGTCAATGTAAATTATATTAGCGATGATGGGGCTATATATCTTACTGTGTGAAATGTACAAGAAAGAAGCTGTAGGAAAAGGGTGATGAAAGATAGGGAATAAATAAACTTTCATGAATCATGGGCTGGTGGAAGGTTAAGTAAGATATGTACTGGAGGTTTGATATCACTGTGTATATGTGTAAGAAAGATAGGTCGAATGGCGACAAACAATGAGATGTTAGGAATGCTCCGGCCTGCCCACTGCATGGTAATCGCAAAGAGCCTAATGAAACCACCCCCCTTTCCCATTGCCTTTTCTCCTATAGCAGTCTCCAACAGGGTACCATGCCGAGGAAAGTTGGGCAGAGCGGTGAAAAGGACGGCGGGATGCAAGCATGCCCTGCGCGAGCAGGGTCCGGGCAAGGTGCACAACGTAGAACAACACGCGTTGCTGTAAAACGGGCAACGCAGGACAAGGCAAAAAAGGGGGACGGGCCCAAGAGGGGACAGTCGGAGAAGAATACACGGCAAAGCAGCAGACGGGCCCCAACGCGGCAGCAGGCACCCGCCCCCACGGCATCGGCTTCCAGCCCGGAGCTAGACGAACTTTTCAGACTCATACGTGACCAGGTGAACCAGCACGGACTGAACGCGTTTAAGCAACGCCTGGAGGCAGGAAACGCCGGCACGGGGGGCCGGGGGGCTACAGACCCACCAACATTGAGCGACAGCATAGCCGGCATTAGCGTGGCCACGCCAGGCACCAGCAGCAGTATGCCGGGCATCAACGGCAACAACCTGTCCGACACCAGTGACAGCATGCCAAGCTCCAGCAGAAGCACGACAGCCGCCAGCAGCAACGTACCGAGCGCCAGCACAACGGCCGGTAAGTCTACTGGGGGGAATGAAGCCTTAGTAGTGTCTTCTTCGTCAGAAGAATCCAACTCTGATTCAGACGGAGATACTTCTTTAGCAACTGCTATGCGGAGCATGCTAAAAACATTTACAAAGAAAAAGAGTAAGGCCCAAAAAGAAAAACAACTAGCAAGGGTATGGTCAGAGCACAGGGAAAACCCCGTGCGGGGAGCGGGGAGCGGGGAGGCCCGGGTAGCGGAGACAGCAAGGCCAGTCCCGAATACGCCGGTAAGCCCGGTAGCAGTGAGTGGGGACCCGCGCTGTGGAGTGAGCTCTCTGGCCAGCGCGGTGCCCAGAAAGATAAAGAAGAGGATCTGGCGGAGGGAATTTATCGACATCTTCTCTTTGCTGATCAGAGACCAGGAAGGGGACCACAATGAGAATAAAGAAAAAGATAGGAGATGGGATAGGAAACCCAGGATTGCCAAATCCATCAGCAATTGGGTCTCCGCCTTCCACATATATATGAGCATAGTGCTAGAGCGGGAACCCGAACTCAGTCAATACCTCATCAAGTACCTCGATACCATAACCCAAGCGCACAAGCGTCTCGGCGGTTGGGCCTGGCTCAACTACGATTTCAAGTTCAGACAGAGCCTGGCAGAGGACCCAACCATGACCTGGCAGCACAGAATAATTGATCTCTGGCTGGAAGAGATGTCCCACAATAGACCATTGTCGCTGGAAGTGACCTCGCAGTCCTTTCAGGCGCCGCAAGGGCGGCAGACTTACCAGCCGGCCGGCCGCAAGGCGTGCCGGCAATACAACACAGGAAGCTGCACCTGGCGGCCGTGTAAATTTAGGCACGCATGCTCCGGTTGCGGGGGGAACCACCCCGCCACCTCTTGCCGAGCCGGTAGGGATAACAAGCCATTCCGGCCAATGCTGCCTAGAGGGAACGATGGGTCTGGCCCCAACCCCCATCAGGCTTGACCGCATGAGGCCTTGGCTGAGGGTATACCCCCAAAAAGACAAAGCTCTCAGTATCGAGAACGGCTTTGCTTACGGATTCCAGATTCCAGCCTCGGTCACATCGCAGGGGCGGGCAATCCGTAACTCAACGTCAGTTAAAAAATTTGCATCGGTTGTACAGCAAAAAATACGACAAGAAACAGAGCTAGGGAGGGTGGCTGGCCCTTTCACCTATGTACCCCTCCCGAATTTGATACTGTCCCCGTTGGGGATTGTCCCAAAGAAAGAATTAGGAAAGTTCCGGCTCATCCATAACCTGTCATACCCAGAGGGGAGTTCGGTCAACGACCACATCGACCCAGCCCTGTGTTCCGTGAGGTACTCTACGATCGATCAGGCCGTGGGTATAATACGGAAACTAGGGCGGCGGGCGAAGCTGGCGAAGGCCGATATCGAATCAGCCTTCCGACTGCTCCCGGTGCACCCCGACTCCTTTGCACTCCTGGGCTTCTCTCTCGACGGAGAATATTATTATGACAAATGTTTGCCCATGGGGTGCTCCATATCATGTGCATACTTCGAGCTGTTCAGTACATTTGTACACTGGGTCGTCGAAGACATGGCGGGACACGACACCGTCGTACATTACCTGGACGACTTCCTGTTCATAGGCAATGGGGACGAGGGATGTCAAAGGATCCTCTTCATTTTCGAACACATTGCCCAGCAATTTGGGATCCCCCTGGCAAAAGAAAAGACCACTGGACCCACAGGGACCATCACATTCTTGGGCATAGAGCTCGATGTAGCAGCACAGCGGTCTCGACTGCCCGATGATAAAATCATCAGGCTGCGGGCTGCCATACGCGAAATCCAAGGGCGGACGAAGGCAACATTGGAACAGCTACAATCCGTGCTGGGGCTGCTATGTTTCGCGTGTAGGATCATGCCAATGGGACGGGTGTTCTGCCGTCGCATGGCAATGGCTACGAGGGGAGTCAAAAAGAAGCACCACAAGATTCGAATTACAAAAGGCATGCGGGAAGACCTGCGCATGTGGGAGCTCTTCTTGCAATCCTTTAATGGCCTGGCATTCTGGCAAGAGCTACCGGTGACGAGCGAGTCCCTCGATCTCTTCACGGATGCTGCGGGAGGGAGCGGCTTCGGAATCTATTTCCAAGGAGCCTGGTGCTCAGAAGAGTGGCCGCGCGAGTGGCAGGCCGAGGGTATCACTAAGGATATTACCTTCCTGGAGCTATTCCCCATAACAGTGGCCCTATACACCTGGGCCCCGCAGCTGGAAAACAAGGCAATCATATTTCACACCGACAACACAGCGGTTGTGTATGCCGTGAACGGGATGCGGGCCCAGACTCCCGGGGTCGTCGCACTCCTTAGGCACATAGTGATGATATGCCTAAGGTACAACATAAATATTAGGGCCGAACATATCCCCGGTCAGCATAATAACATTGCCGATGCTCTCTCTCGTTTCAAGATCCCACTCTTCCGATCGCTGGCGCCCAGGGCCGATCTCAACAAAACGCCTATACCGCCGCAGATATGGGAACTTGGTCCACCGAAGTTTGGGAGCTTGTTATGAGCTCCCTTTCCGACCGGACAAGACAGAGATACCTAGCGGCCTGGGGGAAATTTCAAGCCTTCTGCAGAGGAGCCGGACTCACGAACGCCGGACCCACGACGGAATCCATACTGCAGTGGATCCTACACTCCAAGAGCTGTGGAGTCAAGAAGTCAGTGGTACAATCGCATTTGGCTGCAATCACCTTTTTCACGAAGGTGATAGGTAAGACCAATCCACGAACAGATTTTGTCATAGCCAAGGTAATGAAGGGCTGGAAGCCGGAACAGCCCCGCACACCCGACTGGCGACGCCCCATAAACACACGAAATTCTGCAGAGACTGATAGCAATCACGGGTCAGGTGTGCTTTAACAACTTCGAGACCCGGCTATTCAGATGCGCATTCTCATGGGCATTTTTCGGGGCGTTCCGAATAGGCGAACTGGTACCCTCAGCGAGCCGAGAATCGGCCGAAGGCGGGATCCGGGGAGAGCGACGTCAGCATGCAGGATGGGAAACTCATACTGCATCTACGTAAGTCAAAAACCGACACCGAGGCAAAAGGGACACGGGTAGTGCTGGCCCCGCTGCGGGGGGACACGTCCTGCCCAGTAGCAACATTCAATGAATACAAACAGATGCGCCCTACAAGGGCCGAGCATTGGCTGGTACACGTGGACGGAACCCCCCTCTCGCGGTTCCAGTTCGCCAAGGTATTGAAGCTGACACTTGCAGAAGTGGGTTTGGATGCGTGCTTTTACGGCACCCATTCATTCCGCATTGGGGCCGCTTCCACGGCGGCCAACATAGGTATGACGAGGGAGCAGATCATGACCATCGGGAGATGGCGCTCCGAGAGATACAAACTTTATATACGCCCGGTCTGACGCTGGGCGTAAGGCACCCACTGTGGGGGTTCAGGATAACATTATCAAAAAAAAAAAAAAATAAAAAAATTTTGTCTTTACTGTCTTTATGTAACGGAAATCGCAATAGCTAGGTATGGATATGTAACTAAACCTGTTTCTCGCACCATTGTATACCTGTGCTAGTACCTTTGTATTCTTGCATCCAAAATGTGTTCTTGACGAGATGTGTTGGTTTACAATAATACCATACAGGTGCCAATCCCCACTACGAGGCATGGATCTGCGGCCATTCGTTTGTTCATTGGGCCGAAAAGCGGACGAGACAGAGACCACAGGGGCATAATCTGGGCTTCCCTAAAGAACAGCTGGTAGTGAGATGGCTGGGGCGACGTGGTATGGTCTGGGACCAGATGATGCCATGCCTCTTACAATTGAAGAGGGCGGGCGGACACCCCTGGGCAATCTTGGTGCACCTGGGCGGTAATGACCTGACGGGCACGCGCAGTGTCGAGCTCACCAAGAAGATGCAAAGGGACATGCTGGCACTGACGGGTGCCTTCCCAGGAACATTGCTGATATGGTCCCACATCATACCACGGCGAGTATGGAGGGACGAGTGGTCCCACCACGCAGTAGAGAGAACGAGAAGAAAAGTCAATAGATGGATGGCCCGGTTCATGGACTCAATCGGAGGATACAGCATTGCCCATGACCTGATAGAAGAGCGCTGCCACGGACTGTATCGCGCGGACGGGATACACCTCTCGGATATCGGGATGGACGTATACCTCTGCGCCATACAAGACACGATTGAACGCTTATGGCAAAAAACGTGGGTTGGCCACAGCAGGATGGGGTGAAGGGGGAACTCCCCGGCAAGCGAGGGGTCGCAGCCGGGAAGGATTGGCAGAGAGATAGGGACCCCATCCTTAGGAGAGAGCGCACAGCCCAGACATGAGAAGGGGGAGTGGGGCACATCGGAACTGGCGGGTCCCCCAGAGTACAAAGATGGGTAAGCCGCAATAGTGACTAGAAGATCTCCTGACGCTTTTACGGCCGGAGAGGCGAGCATACACCTTTCTCAGCGTACCTCTGCGCATGCCTTTGACGGGCCCTGGGCAGAGGTGGGATACAGACACTGCGGCGAAGAGTAAAGGAGCCCGGAAGGGCCGGGGGGGGGGGGCCCGCTGCAACACCCCCTTGTCCACGGACATGTTAGTGGGGACCGCCGGCAGTGGGGAAGTGGCTTGAACGGCCATGTTCCAGAATATCCCTGCCGGGCGGCCGAAGAGATGTTGAAAGATTGGGGGGGGGGCTGTGCCTCTCCGGGAAGGATGAGGATAAGTAAGAATTACGTTGTTTTGATGTAATATTGTTGTAATGCTTTTATATAAATCTTTGATGTTACAATGTTTGAGGTTGTTAAGTTATGCTGTGGCCAACAGTTTTCAATACTGTACTTTCCACTTATAGTTGACAAATTGGAAATAAAGACATCTTTTGTGGCAAGTCCGGATTCGTGGTAATTATTGCGGGGCAAAGGGGGGGGGGGCAAAGGGAGGGGGGGAAGGGGTAGCGACCCGCGGCGGTCATGCTGGTCCCCTGGCTGAGCTCCGGCCGCGACTTACCGCGACCGGACGCAGCCGCTGGGCCAGCAAGCCAAGGGTTAACCTTGGTGGGGGGCGGGGGGGGAGGGGGAGGGCGGCGCGGCGTCCGGCTATAGAAGGGCCGGGCGCGCCGCGTTTCGCCCTCTTTCCCTCCTCCCAGCGGCGCACGAGCGGGCAATTGACCCACCCGACCCGCCCCTCACGAAAGGAGCTATCGTCACGGCATAGCGAGAGAGATAGGGACCCCATCCTTAGGAGAGAGCGCACAGCCCAGACATGAGAAGGGGGAGTGGGGCACATCGGAACTGGCGGGTCCCCCAGAGTACAAAGATGGGTAAGCCGCAATAGTGACTAGAAGATCTCCTGACGCTTTTACGGCCGGAGATGCGAGCATACACCTTTCTCAGCGTACCTCTGCGCATGCCTTTGACGGGCCCTGGGCAGAGGTGGGATACAGACACTGCGGCGAAGAGTAAAGGAGCCCGGAAGGGCCGGGGGGGGGGCCCGCTGCAACACCCCCTTGTCCACGGACATGTTAGTGGGGACCGCCGGCAGTGGGGAAGTGGCTTGAACGGCCATGTTCCAGAATATCCCTGCCGGGCGGCCGAAGAGATGTTGAAAGATTGGGGGGGGGGCTGTGCCTCTCCGGGAAGGATGAGGATAAGTAAGAATTACGTTGTTTTGATGTAATATTGTTGTAATGCTTTTATATAAATCTTTGATGTTACAATGTTTGAGGTTGTTAAGTTATGCTGTGGCCAACAGTTTTCAATACTGTACTTTCCACTTATAGTTGACAAATTGGAAATAAAGACATCTTTTGTGGCAAGTCCGGATTCGTGGTAATTATTGCGGGGCAAAGGGGGGGGGCAAAGGGAGGGGGGGAAGGGGTAGCGACCCGCGGCGGTCATGCTGGTCCCCTGGCTGAGTGCCGTGAAGTTTTAGAAAGGTACTGCAGTCATTCTGTTGAAACTAAAAGTCCCGACGCCATTATTTGAAGCGCCTCTGCGTTTCTCTAATCTGGTTCTTCAGGGGACCATTAATTGTTGCTACTTTATTGAAAAACACAAAAACAAAAACACCCATCCACAGTTAAACTAATACAATCTACTATCGTACTAAACCTCCACAATCTTTCCCTCGAATATGCTACTTCAAATCAATTATCTTGAGTGAATAATGCTGCCCACGTAAAATTAACAGACCATAAGTTCCTCACGGAAGCTTTAACCGAGGCAGGCGGACCCGGCGCTTCGGGCCCTACCATTCCCCCCCCCCCCCCGAAACAAGACATGACACCATACTTCATGGAACACAACTGGTCGCAGCTTTATTAACCATTAACAATTGCAACAAAACAACATCAATTTTCAAAAACCCCCATTAGCGGAACCCAGCTGCACCAGCCATACCTTAGCAAGGTGCCCGCCACCGCTAATGCCATAACTTGCCTCCCGGCAAGTTGCCATGCCCCTCTCCCCGACTTCGCCATGCCCATAGCAAAAGTCGGCAGGGGTTCAACCGGGTCAGGGGCACCCCGCCCCCGCCCAAATGAAGCCTGCTGCTCCGGACCCCGGAAACCTCCGGGATTCCGCCACCGGCACAGAACCCTGTTCATGTGCCGCCCCCCCCCAACCCGAAGCTGCGACCAGCGAAAATCATAGACAGACATATACTCCAAGGCCTCCCGCCAGTCATGAATGAATAGGTCCTACCAACTGGCAACAAATGAACCCCATCCGCCCGATACAGCCCCAAACACGTAGCATCCACCCAATCATGCAAAAGCTGATAACCCCCCCTCTGCCAGACCCATCGACCAAGTTGTCGATAATCTTAGTCAAGCCCCGAGACCACCGCCGCTGGTCCCAGCAAGCCGGCCTTGGAATAATGTCAGACCACAGCAAGACAATACCAGGAAACAACCGAAGCACCACCTCCAGATTGTCCGGTACTGCCCGGATCAGCTGCCGGCAGGGCTAGGACACCAAGCATCGTCCCCAAGATGCACAAGCAGGGCTCTCGGCCACTGGAATGTCCTCCCATGGGGCTGCAGCAAAGGTAGAAATTGAGATCAGCGAAGTCCTCACACTCAGCCATGTCACAGCCACTACCGACGGGTCCAGTCCCCAATTATCTCTGATAGGTCGAGCAGCCGCACGCCGTCCCGCCCAGTGGACAAAAGAGTGGCCAGCAACCCAACAGCCGCCAGGCCCGGCACCCCCATCTGAAACAGAAATAAACAGTTAAAGCCCCCCGCCCCACAACCCAAACCCCAACAGCTGAACATAACCTTTCAAGCCCAGGAGCGCCACCCCCGATACCCTGAATAACCTGCTCGGGGAACCCCACCGCCGCCGCACTAGTGGCAGCCCCAATTCAAAAGGAGTGGGGCGCAAATTGCATAGGGTCCGCACCCACCGCCCGCAATGCCAGGTGCAGCACCGCCGTCACCTGAAAGACGGGTTAGGACCCGGGCTTCCGCGTACACGAAAACCCCCCAGCCGGCCTCAGGCGCACTAACACATACCGCCGCCCGCCCGAACCGGGCAAGCCCGCAGGTCCCCAATCGCAACCAACCACCTGCAAACCTCTCTCCATCGGATCCGTCTTGGATTTTCCAACCGCATCCGCAACCGCCCCCCCCCCGCCACACACACCTGCTGTGCCTGCAGCCCCATACCACCCCCCCGACCAGAGTCCGCAACCAACTCCACAACTCGAAAAACCCCAAAAGGCAATGCAAAACACCGCCCGAAACAAAGCGGCCGTGTACGCCGACGCCGCCACCTGCGCGACGGCCCCGCAAACCTTTACCAATAGCCCAGGTGTAATGGGCAGCCGGGAGTCCAGCGGTGTAGGCCGAACCCTCTCCCATCCTTGCAACAAACCGCCGCAGCAAAACCCCTCCAGCAGGAGAGCCCCAACTAACCGCGCTCGCAAAAGTTCAAACCCAGCCAGGTGCCCCCCGCCGATCACGAGAAACCGGCGTGCGTAGCCTCCCCAATATAACGACCAATCAATCCCGGCGGAACCCCATCCTGAACCACCAAAAGGCAACCACCCGGTCACATCCCCGCTGCTACGCTGACCAAGTCCCTGCATATCTAGCATCTCCGGAGGACAATGCTCCACAAACTCTCTGGGACCACAGCACCGTCCTCGTCCGCTCTGGGGGCGAGAGCCCGTAACCGATCCCACTGAAAACGAGAAAGAGCATCAGCAACCTCGTTAGTGCACCCCGGGATATGCCGCGCCTGGACCGACACATGCCGCCGGAGGCAGGATAACACCCCTCCCGCATCAAGCCCACCACCCTTAAGCACCTAGAAGAGTAGCAATCGACCTCACTGACCACTACCTCATTATCGCACCACCACAGAACCTTACAGATCCGAAGCCGTTCCGGCCAAAGCCCCAAAACCACACGAACCGGAAAGAGCTCCAAAAAGGTGATGTTCTAGGTCAAACCCTCGACGTGCCACGACTCCGGCCAGCGATCCGCACACCAGGCCCCACTGAATTAAACACCCACCCCCCCCCCCCCCGCCACATCAGTGTATAACTGCAAGGCAGCCCTGGACACTTCAGACTCCCTCAAAATAGCAGACCCCATTGGAGTCCTCCAGAAAACGACTCCACACCATCATATCTGCCCGCATGGCCCCGTGACCCGAATGCGATGGTGAGGCTTCCTTACCCCGGCCGTGGCACAAGCCAGCCGGCGTGAAAACACCCTCCCCATTGGGATCACCCTACACGCAAAGTCTAATGACCCGCACAGCGCCTGCGGCTCCCTCAAGGAAGGCGTGCGAGACGACAACACGGTAGCCATCTAAACCCGCAAGCGGGTCACCTTATCCTGCGGCAAACGCGCCACCAACTCCTCAGAATCCAACTCCACCCCCAAAAGGTCAATCGTGCCGTCGGACCTTCCGTCTGGCCTGCCGCCAACGGTACACCGAACTCCCGTGCCA
Source organism: Ichthyophis bannanicus (assembly GCA_033557465.1). Classification (NCBI taxonomy): domain Eukaryota; kingdom Metazoa; phylum Chordata; class Amphibia; order Gymnophiona; family Ichthyophiidae; genus Ichthyophis; species Ichthyophis bannanicus. The sequence goes on along the minus strand of CM066031.1, from coordinate 64,660,465 downwards.
GCCGACAAACGCAGACAACAGCTCCTGGCATTCCCCCGACTGCGCCATACCCACAAACAAAATTCGTCCAGATAAAGCACCACAGTCGACAAGCCGGACAACTGAACCAGCACCCACTGCAAGAAGGTGCTGAACATCTCAAAATAAGCGCCAGAGACGGAACAGCCCCTCGGCATGCACGTGCCAAATTAATACCCCCCTTGAAAACAAAACCTAAGAAAGGAAAAGCAGACGGGTGCCAGGTAATAGGCGAAACGCAGATTCAATGTCAACCTTTGCCATCAGGGCAGCCCGACCGGCCCCCCTAACCATCAGAGCCGCCTCGTCCAAGGACGCATACCGTACCGTACAGAACTCACGCGGAATGTGATCGTTAACGGAAGCACCACTGAGACAAGACGAATTATGAATCCACCAGAACTTCCCCGACTCTTCCCTGGGTACGATACCCAAGGGGGCTCCGGGAAAGGACCCGCCACTCTCCCCAACCGCAATTCCCCCGCTAACTTGTCATGAACGACTGCAGCCCAACGCCGTACTGACGGGGAGTTCCGCGCACTCGAGGCCGACACCACGCTGTGCACCGAGATAATGAAACCAAACCGACAACCAAACGACAAAACCACCGCCACCCGCGTCCTAGGGTATCGCCTCAGCCACCCCAAAACGGCCTCGACCCGTATCGGCGAGGGCGCACGCCCCCCCACCACTCCCTGCCTTTCCGCCGAGGGTCCGGCAACCCCAGCGGCACCTTTTTAATGCACCTGGTGGCCGAGTGAGGACCTCCGCACCAGGAACAAACGTGCTGGAATGTGCAGTCTGGAAAAGGGGCAAGCGGACCGGTTGAAGCGCCAGCACCCATCTCCACCCGCACCGCCCCCACCACCGCCCCGCCACTACCCTTACCCCCACCCCCCCCCCCCACTGGCACTAGACCTAGCCGACATCTACGTCAGCCAAAGGTTACTATCCTGCGCACCCCAGGAAAGCGCTCGGTTCGCTTCCATTCTATCCCTGAACTGCTCATCGTAGTTCAGCCAAGCCCATCCGTCCGGCGTCGGAGACGCCTCCAGGATGGAATCAGCGTACGCTAACAACATCCCATACCGGCCCGGATCGTGGTGGCCCCATACACTAGCCAACCGCAGAATAGGCGCACGTCCAGTTCACCACATTACGCGCCACCTTCCTAACCCTACCCCCTTCCATTCACCATCCTCTTCCTCCGACTCTCCCCGGAGCGCTTCCTCCCCTCAAGCAAGCGGAAGATATTGAATATAACACCCCTTCCCAATCTTGTGCCGCAGCTTACGTGGCACTCCCTCCCACAATGCTGGAAAATCACCGCTGAAGCGGCACCGCCACCCGGACTAGAGCCCACCGTCCCCCCGCCTTTCCCGCCCCGCCGCCAAGGCAGCCCTCCGGACCCACCAGACGAACTGCTCGAAGAAGAAGAGGAGGACGAGGCAGAGCTTTTCCGCGTACCACCCCCCACCTTCGCCCCAGCGACCGCCCACCCACCCACATCGCCCATACCCCCAAGCAACTCACCAGTCTCACCATCCGCAGGCACCAACACCGCAGTGGCCCCGTCCGCTGCTGGACCATCTGCACCATCGGCACCCCCGCTATCCTCAGGCGTCCCTGTGCCAACTCAGCTCCATACGGCATCGACGCTCCCGCTGCCGAAGACGACCAGCCCTGGCATCCCGCAGCACTCGACTGCCATGCGGGCTGTGCCAAAATCGGTCCCTGTGGAGATATAAAAGGAAAAGACAGGGGGGGGGAACTACCCTTGACCACGCCGAAGGCCAAAGCCCACCCCAATCCAACCGAGATGGACCCTGCCCCCCACTCACCCACAGTGCCCATGGAGACGGTCCCCCTGATGCCCCATAGCCACCGGGCCCAGGGAGCCAGCCAGCGGGCCCCCATAGCCACTGACCAACTGGGACCCCTCAGGCCGCACGCCTTCCGCAGGCCACTGAACCCACAACACTCCCCCTGCTACCCCCAGACCCCCCGCTGGACAGGCAGCACCTCTCTCCCCCCCCACATGCACTCCCCCCGCCGCTCCAGCAGTACCCTGAAGCCCCTCGAGCCCTCCCAGGGTGCCACTGGGAGGCGCCACCCTCGTCGTCCCCAGCACCCCCCCCGGGACGCCGAGCCGTCGTTGCCCCCTTTTGACCCCGCGCAGCTCCCACAACAGAAGCCCCATGACCCCCCTGCCAGGGCTGAGTGGCCCCTCACCCGTCCCCACAGACCCTGGAGTCCGAGATCGCCCCCACCCCCGCGCACCCGACCCCTCATCACCTCCCGGGGCCGAACCCCACGCACCGGCCCGACTGCGTGGTGCAGGCATCCCCAAGGGCAGATAATCCCCAACAGCTAGCTGGGCTATAAAACAGCGGTGGCTGCCTGACTTGATCTTTAGATATGCAGTTATTTTTCAAACTGCCCCCTTTTATTTCCCACCCTTTTTTTTTTTTTTTTTTTAACGGATGAGCTATGTGTCCCTTAAATTACCTCCCCCACAAATCAGCAACACCCGGCCCCACCAAAGAACACACGGCCCGCACTTGCCAGCACCTCCGGAATACGGTGTTGCCCCGAAGCTCCGCTGTACCTGAACGCTGCGAAACTGCCTGCCTTCTGGAGGATAGAGGAAGCCGGCACCCCAAAACAGCCTCCGCTTGAACTGCCATGCGGAGGCTGCTGGCCGCAACTCCCCCTCCTCCACCACCCATCAACACACACCACGATTGGCTCCCACGCGGCACAGACCGCGGGGAGCCAATCAATTTCAAAGGCGCACTCGCGCTCTCTAGTGAGGCCGCGCTCGGGGTCCCAGCGCCGGGCCGCGCGCCCGGTTAAAGTCGGCCGCCGGGACCCTGCCCGCGGCCTCGCGATTTTCCCGGTCTGCAAAAACGCCGCGCATGCGGACCTGGGGTTTAGCCTCGTTAATTTAAACCCCTCTAGACGCCTCCCATCCAATGCGAATCATATCCAATGTAAAACTATTATCATAGGATGCTTTATACTATCATATTGCTCCTCTTTATTATTATCCTATTCATTCTTATTCAATTTTTTTAAAAAGTGTTTTTTTAAAAAACAAACTCCCCAATCTATCGCTAGATTTAATCCCGCTGGGTGAACCGACCCCAACCGGTGTATCCAGCGCTGCTCTCTAACCAATAGAGTTTGATCCCTCGTTTTACCACATGACCCTGTCTGTACCTGTTCAATACACCAACAGCATAGGTGTTCAAAACTATGTCTTTAGTTATACAGTGAGTTACTAGAGCTTCTATCCTCTTGCACTTAATCCTACTCTCATACTCTTTCATACGAATTCTAAATTTACGAATTGTCTTCCCAATATACAGCAGGCCGCATGGGCATAGTATTGCATATACTACATAAGTTGAATCACAGGTAGTGATACCCTTTAGCCAGTACGTCACTCCCTTGTAGCTAAACTGATTTACTGTTTTTGAAATATTACAAATAGTACATTGGCCACAAGAACGATGACCTAATTCATCTCTATTCATCACGGCCGGTTGTGCAGCATGCAAAACTGCCGGACTTAAATATTTTTTTAGATTTTTACTTCGTTGCCACACGCACCGAATGGAGCGGTGCTGCATACTGGGCAATATTTGCAAGACTCTGCTATTCTTTTTTATACTTTTCTGTATACTCACACTGATAGGAGAATACTTTGTTACAAAATGCACAAATTGTGTGTCATGTTCATTTCGGGGCGACTGAGAATTCAATATTAAAGATCGATCACAATATAAGGCCTGTTTATAAGCTCTAGTAACCACATAAGAACATAAGAACATAAGATATGCCATACTGGGTCAGACCAAGGTCCATCAAGCCCAGTATTCTATTTCCAACAGTGGCCAATCTAGGTCATATGTACCTAGCAGTTTCCCCAAGAGACACAAGTTCCACAATGCTTGTACTGGGTCAAGCATTGATATCTTCGGTCACTTCTTAATAATGGTTTATGGACCTTTCCTCCAGAAACTTATCCAAACCTTTTTTAAACCCAGCTACACTAACAGCCTTTACTACATCCTCCGGTAACAAATTCCAGAGTTTGATTACACGTTGAGTGAAAAAATATTTTCTTTTATTAGTCTTAAATAGTTTACCCTGTAGCTTCATTGCATGTCCCCTAGTCTTTCTATATTCTGATAAGGTAAACAATCGATCTACGTTTACCCGTTCCACTCCGTTCATTAATTTATAGACTTCTATCATATCTCCCCTCAGCCGTCTCTTTTCCAGGTTAAAGAGCCCTAACCTTTTTAGCCTTTCTTCATAGGAGTATCCTTCCATCCCCTTTACCATTTTGGTGGTTCTTTGTACCTTTTCTAAAATCGCTATATCCTTTTTAAGATACGGTGACCAGAACTGCACACAATATTCAAAGTGCGATCTCACCATGGAACGATATAGAGGCATTATAATATCTTTTGTTTTATTTTCCATTCCTTTCCTTATCATACCTAGCATTCTATTTGCTCTCTTGGCCACCGCTGCACACTGGGCCGAGGGTTTTAACATGGTATCCACAATGACGCCTAAATCTTTTTCCTGGGTGGTGGTTCCTAATGTGGAACCTTGCATCGTGTAACCATAGTTTGGGTTGTTCTTCCCTAGGTGCATAACCTTGCACTTGTCCACATTAAATTTCATCTGCCATTTTGATGCCCAGTCTTCCAATTTATCAAGATCCTCTTGCAATTTTTCACAATCCTCTTGGGTTTTAACAACTTTAAATAGTTTTGTGTCATCTGCAAATTTGATAACCTCACTCGTTATTCCACTTTCCAGGTCATTTATGAATATGTCAAAAAGCAGCGGACCCAGCACAGATCCCTGGGGTACACCACTATTCACCTTTCTCCATTGGGAAAATTGGCCATTTAGCCCTACCCTCTGCTTTCTATCTTTTAACCAGTTCCTGATCCACAATAGTACACTGCCTCCTATCCCATGACTCTTTAGTTTTGCCAAACGTCTCTGATGAGGGACCTTGTCAAAGGCTTTCTAAAAGTCCAGATACACAATATCAACCGACTCACCTTTGTCCACCTGTTTATTCACTCCTTCAAAAAAACATAACAGATTAGTAAGACAAGATCTTCCTTGTCTAAAGCCATGTTGGCTGTCTCCCATTAGGTTGTGACTATCTACATGCTGAGTAATTTTATTCTTTATGATGGTTTCTACCATTTTTCCCGGTACTGACGTCAGGCTCACCGGTCTGTAGTTTCCCGGATCATCCCTCGAACCCTTTTTAAAAATTGGTGTTACATTGGCGATCCTCCAATCTTCAGGTATTAGAGATGATTTTAATGATAGTTCACAGATTACTGATAGCAGGTCTGCAATCTCATATTTCAGTTCTTTCAACACCCTTGGATGTATACCATCCGGCCCAGGTGATTTGCTACTCTTCAGTTTATCTAATAGTTGTAAGACATCTTCCCGATGTATCGATATTTCTTTCAATTCTTCCGCACTTTTAAATACCACTTCAGTCATGGGTAACATCCCTACATCTTCCTCAGTAAAGACCGAAGCAAAGAATTCATTCAGTCTCTCCGCTATCGCCTTGTCGCCTCTTAGTGCCCCTTTAACCTCTTTATCATCTAATGGACCAACTGAATCTCTCACAGGTTTTTTGCTACGAATGTACTTGAAAAGGTCTTTATTTCGCGTTTTTGCTTCCGCAGCAAGCTTCTTCTCAAATTCTCTCTTTGCCTGCCTTATCAATGCCTTGCATTTGACTTGCCAGTGCTTGTGCTGTTTCCAGGTTTCGTCGTTTGGCTCTTTTTTCCATTTCCTGAAAGATGCTTTTTTGGCAACAACAGCCTCTCTGACCTCACCTTTAAACCATGCTGGCAGTTTTTTGGACTTCCTTCCACTTTTCTTAAAGCGTGGAATACAGCTGGTCTGGGCTTCCAAGATAGTATTTTTCAACAACACCCAAGCTTGATGTACGTCTTTAACCTTCGCAACTGCTCCTTTTAGTTTTTTCTTAACTGTTTTCCTCATTTTATCATAGTCTCCCTTTCGAAAGTTAAAAGGTAGTACTGTGGATTTCCTTACTATCCCTCCTCCACTAATTAAATCAAAGGCGATCATGCTATGATCACTATTGCCAAGTGGCCCCAACACCCTTATCTCTTGCACTAGATCTGGTGTTCCACTAAGGACTAGGTCTAATATGGCTTCCCCTCTGGTCGGTTCATGAACCAGCTGCTCCAAGAAGCAGTCATTTATTTCATCTAGGAACTTTATCTCCCTAGCATGTCCTGACGTGACACTGACCCAGTCGATACCGGGGTAATTGAAATCACCCATTATTATTACTGTGCTATAACGTTTGTTAGCTTCCTTGATTTCTTTGAGCATTTCATCATCCATTTGGTCATTCTGGCCAGGTGCTCGATAGTACACCCCCACTGCCATCGCCTTCTCCCTTTTATATGGAATTTCAATCCATGTAGATTCTACAGCAGATTTTGTTTCCTGCAAAACTTTAATCCTTTCTGAGTCAATGCCCTCTCTAACATAGAGCGCAACCCCTCCACCAATTTGATCAGCTCTATCATTACGATATAGTTTGTACCCAGGTATCACAGTGTCCCACTGGTTGTCCTCCTTCCACCATGTCTCTGATATTCCAATCATATCTAACCTTTCATTTAGTGCTATATATTCTAACTCTCCCATCTTATTCTTTAGACTTCTAGCATTTGCATACAAGCATTTTAGAGAATGTATTTTATTCATGTTAATTTGGCTATTGTTAGACATGGGTAAATTGGGATCTTTAAGCTCTGTCTGCTCCATACTTGAGGGCATTAGGGCTACTTTACTCTTTTGTGGAACCTCTCTGCTTTTGGTAGTATCCTTCAAGGATACATTCTTCCGAACCATCCGCTCTTGGGCGACTGTCGGCTTTCCCCTAATATCTAGTTTAAAAGCTGCTCTATCTCCTTTTTAAAGGTTAATGCCAGCAGCCTGGTTCCATCCCGGTTAAGGTGAAGCCCATCCCTTCGGAAGAGCCCCTCCTTTCCCCAGAATGTTCCCCAGTTCCTAACAAATCCAAAACCCTCATCTCTGCACCATTGTCTCATCCACGCATTGAGACTCCGGAGCCCTGCCTGCCTTTTGGGTCCTGCGCGTAGAACAGGAAGCATTTCGGAGAATGCTACCCTGGAAGTTCTGGATTTCAACTTCCTACCTAAAAGCCTAAATTTTGCCTCGAGAACCTCCCTACCACATTTTCCTATGTCATTGGTACCGACATGTACCAAGAAAGCAGACTCCTCCCCAGCACTATCTAAGACCTTATCTAGGTGGCGCGTGAGGTCCGCTACCTTCGCACCAGGCAGGCATGTTACCAGGCGATCCTCACGTCCACCAGCCACCCAGCTATCTACATGCCTAATGATCGAATCACCAACTATAACGGCTGTCCTAACCCTTCCCTCATGGGCACATGGCCCTGGAGAAACTTCCTCGGTGCGAGAGCGTTTTACATCACCTGGAGGACAGGTCCTAGTTACAGGATCACTTCCTGCCACACCAGGGTGATGCTCTCCTGTCACATGACCTCTCTCCTCCATGGCAACAGGGGTGCTGCCAGACTGGAGGTGGGACTTCAGGACTATGTCCCTGTAGGTCTCGTCTATGTACCTCTCTGTCTGTCTTATGTTTTCCAAGTCTGCTACTTTATCCTCTAGAGAATGGACTTGTACCCTGAGAGCAAAGAGCTCCTTGCACCTAGTGCACACGTAAGACCTCTCACCAACTGGGAGAAAATCATACATGTGACACTCAATGCAAAAGACTGGAAAGCCCCCATCCCGCTGCTGGACTGCTGTCTGCATCTTAGTTTCAAGTTTGTGTCTAGATCTTTAAGTTATTACTTACTAGGGGTTGCTATGGGTATTTATACCAATAAAACTGTACCTAATACGTTTAATATACCTTGTTCACCTGAAGCTTAATTAATCTCAGGTCCTTAGTGTATGACTGATTTGGGTAATGAGCTTCCCCTGAAAGCACCTCCTGTCTTTTAAGAAGTGACGTACTGGCTAAAGGGTATCACTACCTGTGATTCAACTTATGTAGTATATGCAATACTGTGCCCATGCGGCCTGCTGTATATTGGGAAGACAATTCGTAAATATAGAATTTGTATGATAGAGCATGAGAGTAGGATTAAGTGCAAGAGGATAGAAGCTCCTCTAGTAACTCACTGTATAAATCAAGGACATAGTTTTGAACACCTATGCTGTTGGTGTATTGAACAGGTACAGACAGGGTCATGTGGTAAAACGAGGGATCAAACTCTATTGGTTAGAGAGCAGCGCTGGATACACCGGTTGGGGTCGGTTCACCCAGCGGGATTAAATCTAGCGATAGATTGGGGAGTTTGTTTTAAAAGAAAAACACTTTTTAAAAAAATTGAATAAGAATGAATAGGATAATAATAAAGAGGAGCAATATGATAGTATAAAGCATCCTATGATAGTAGTTTTACAATGGATATGATTCGCATTGGATGGGAGGAGTCTAGAGGGGTTTAAATTAACGAGGCTAAACCCCAGGTCCGCATGCACGGCGTTTTTGCAGACCGGGAAAAAAGCTTCCGTGAGGAACTTATGGTCTGTTAATTTTACGTGGGCAGCATTATTCACTCAAGATAATTGATTTGAAGTAGCATATTCAAGGGAAAGATTGTGGAGGTTTAGTACGATAGTAGATTGTATTAGTTTAACTGTGGATGGGTGTTTTTGTTTTTGTGTTTTTCAATACAGTAGCAACAATTAATGGTCCCCTGAAGAACCAGATTAGAGAAACGCAGAGGCGCTTCAAATAATGGCATTGGGACTTTTAGTTTCAACAGAATGACTGCAGTACCTTTCTAAAACTTCACGGCACTGCGAGCTAAGTAGAAATCTAAAATCATTTCAAGCTTTTCAATTTTTTGTTTCAATGGAATGACTGCAGTATCTACATAGTATTTCATACCATTGTGAGCTAAGTAGAAAATCTAAAAAGCATTTTGACACTCTGTTGCTGGAAACATAAAGAAGAGAGGAGAGTATGGATGTTATGAAGGGTCATTGATGCTAACAGGCATGTTCCCTGGGATAAAAACAAACCCAGAAAATCATGCCATTGTAAGTCTGAGACCCGATAATTAGAAAACCTCCTCATTGGATCCAGCTCCATAGGACAACTGCATATAAATAAAGTGATTGAGCGTAGGGATTTACTTGACTTTACAGCTGTGCGATCGCTCTGAGACAAGACCATTTAGATTTGTTAAAAAGCAATATTAAAGCTACTGCAATGCAGGGGGCATGGGGAAAAGAAGAAGCACTCCGGATTGTGTTGGAAAGAGGAGATGGCACTGTCATCCATTCTGCTGTAGTCTACAGACCTCCGACTCAAATTGAAGAAATAGATAATGAATTGTTTATAGATATTGCCAAGATAGCCACAAAGGGAGAAGTGATCATATTGGGTGACTTTAATCTACCCGATGTGGATTGGAGTACTCCTTCTGCGAATCTGGCAAGAAGCAAAACAATTGTGGATGCTTTCCAAAATGCGCCTCTTAAACAAATGGTAATGGAACCAACCAGGGAAAGCTCAATGCTGGATTTAGTGCTCACCAACGGTGAGAGCATGTCAAATGTCTTGGTGGGATCCCCTGTGAGCAGCAGTGATCATTACACGGTGTGGTTTGAGATAAAAGCTGAGGTGCAGTCCAATCATAGCAAACTTCAAGTCCTAAACTTCAAAAACACTGACTTCAGTGGAATGGCCAAGTACCTGAAGGAAGAGTTGGCAGAGTGGGAGGGGATAAGGGAAGTGGAATTGCAATGGGCTAACCCAATGGTTCCCAAAGTGGTCTATCTGGACCCCCAAGGGTCGATTTCGACTTGCAGGGGGTCCATGTCAGAGAGAAAAAAAATTGAGAGTACACGAGATGTAAAGGGGGGTCCATGTGAGCGGACCCCATTTTGGCAGATCATCAACATTTAGGCGTTCCGTAAATATCTTATTACGCCTAACACAGTTGTGTGTACATAATACTTAAAATAGACATAGAAATTACATAGATAGATAGATATAGATGTATGTTAATTATATTTCATAAAATTGTTTAAGTACCTTTCTTATAAAGACCATACAACCAATTGGTAAAATTTAATATACCTCCTTATGACAGGAGACAAAACTAGCAGAGGAAAGAAGGCTTCATATACAAAGGAAACATGCGAGAAGCATATCATTCCAAAGTTCTCCAGCGATATTGAGATGGCTGAATATCTCCAAATTAAAAACAAGGAGGTTAAAAAGGGTCAACTCCTTTTTAAAAGCATAAATATAAAAATTGATAGAATAAATAATGTATGGGTTCAACAATTCTTTTAAACCTTTTTCTAATTCAAAGGGACGGAGCAGTGAAGCGACTCCTGAATACGTCAGTATCTATCTGCTTTGTGGTGTGCTACGTTCATGTGCAAGTTTTTACAAGTTTTCATACCAGCAGCAACACATCGCGCACGTACGTGCAGTGAATAACAGTTGTCCAGACTTGTACCAAAGCTTTGCACAGATTTATTTGATTCATCAATTATAAATAAGAGTATTAGAGACAAACTCTGTTCATTTGTTTTCTGAGTTTTGAGAAGAAAAGTGGTTTGAAAATATGTTCAAAAATATAAATAGGTACAAGTCAAAGTGAATCAAAATCATCTTCTTTAGGAGTGCCTAAAAAAGTAAGTACAAAATCTTATACATATTTTTGTAGTCACTCCGATTGCGTAGAGCCGTAGACGCTGATCACGACTTTAGGTAAAGTCGATTTTTCCTAAATTCCTTAAAAATATTTGTGTGCTGTCTGGGCAGGAATCAATTTTGAATTGCTCTGTCTTATCATATTTAAATAGCTTCATTTTTGTCAATAGATAACGTCTACCCAACATGGCCCAGGCTAAAAAGAAATGTAGGCAGTATAGCATTGATTATTTGAAGTTCGGCTTCATTCCATCCCTGTCGGACAAACATCTGCCCATGTGCCTTTTGTGCAACAGAATTTTAAGCAATGACGCTATGAAACCATCCAAGTTGGAGGATCATCTGAGAAGGTATCACCCTGATAAAACAAGTAAAGATTTGACATACTTTCAGTGTTTAAAGAAAAAATTCAGAAGAGAACCACGGTGGACAGTATGTTCGCTTCAACGTCAAAAAGAGACGATGATGGTTTGCGGGCGTCTTACAATATCTCACTACTCATAGCAAAATCAGGAAAGTCTCATACTGTCGGAAAACAGCTGATTTTGGCAGCCATTGAAGAGGTTTTAAAAAATGTTCTACACAAGCCTGCATATGATATACTCAAAAGAATTCCTTTGAGCAACAATACAGTTCAAAGACGTATTGATGAAATGAGTCATGATGTTGAAAGCTTCTTGTGTAATTATCTGCAAACGAACCATTTCTCTATTCAACTGGATGAGTCAACGTTACCTGGTAATGAAGAACTATTATTGGCATATGTTCGTTTTGTTGGACCAAGAAATCCATGAAGAACTGCTCTTTGCGAGAACTTTAACAACAGACACTAAAGGTGAATCAATATTCAATGTTTTGAAAGATTATTTCATGTAAAAAGCGATCCCTTTATCAAGTATAATATCGGCAGCAGCAGATGCGGCACCAGCCCTGTTTGTGCGCTATCGCGGTTTTATAAGCCATTTAAAACAAAATGTACCCGGGGTGTTTGCAATTCACAGGGTCATTCATCGACAACATTTAGCAGCTAAAAATCTGAGTGCCAGATTGCATCAATCTCTTCAATTCGTTATAAATGCAGTAAACAAGATTTGTAGCAACGCGTTGAATTCTAGGTTATTTGCGCAGTTGTGTGAAGAAAATGACAAGGACTTTCATCGATTACACCTTCACACTGAAGTATGCTGGCTCTCGAAAGGCTTATGTTTGACAAGATTTTTTTCACTTTTTGAGACCGTTTTAGAGTTTTTGGATACCGAACATCCCATTCTGAAAGAAAATGTAATTAAATGGAAACCAGACATTGCTTATTTAACAGATTTGTTTACTAAATTTAATGAGGTTAACTTGCAGTTACAAGGTGACAGTCTGAATTTAATAAAAACAAAGTCCATCATTGCAGCTTTTCTTGCCAGAATGAATCTAATGAAGCAAAACATTGGACGGCGTGAATTTTCCCAGTTCCACAACTTATCATTGACAAACGTTCAGGATGATGACGTTTTGGTCTACGTTCAACATTTAAATGTCCTTCACTCAGATTTTAAAACCAGGTTTGAGGATGTTTTGACTATGGAAATACCACAGTGGATTATCAATCCATACGGTGACATTGAAGAATCGGATGTCATATTGCAAGAAAAACTGATCAGAATAAGCACAAACAAAGAACTTAAGGTGTAGTTCAGAAAGGGTTATCAGCAGTTCTGGCTTCAGAAAGATATACCTGTTGCTTATCCTGCATTATGGACTATCGCAAGAAAGTTTTGCATTGCTTACACTGAACCTGCTACCCATTGCTTATAATTAACCTGCCGCTTTATCAATTGTGGATTACATCTGCTGCTTGCCTGGACATTGCTTACATTGAATTTGCTACCCATCGCTTACATTGTACTTTGCTGCACAGGCTATAGTTTCCCCACTACCATTGCTTGCATTTTAACCTATAGAGACATTAGCCCTCCTCATTGCTTGTAAGAGAACATACACTGCATAGTAACCCCCACTACTCCTCTTCTATGGCCCCACATCTCATTGTCCTTCTCTTCCTCATACTCCCCAACTGCCTCCCCTCCCTCACTCCTCTCCCCCCTAAGCTCCCTCCACCTTCCTCACTTCTCCCTCCATTCTGTCTTCTCACCTTGTATCTACTCTTGAGCTTCATCACACCCTCCCCCTCATTCAACCAAACTCCCTCTCCTTAAGACAACCTCACCCTCGCTTCCTCCGCACTGCCTCCCCTCTACCCCATTCTCTAGTACTCCTCCTCCTTCTCTCATCAGTTAATATCAACCCCAACCCCGGCCCCCCTCAATTTCTTTCTCACTTTAAGAAGAGTTCCTCACGTACCTTATCTAATCTCATCCATATCCCTCTCCTTCCCCCTTCCACCCTCCCTCACTCATGCCCCAATCACTCATCCAGAGATACCAACCCCAACCCTATCCCCCTTAGCATTCTATCTCACTCAAAAAAGAGATCCTCACATAACCTATCTAATATCATCAAGACCCCCCTCCTCTTCCCCTCCCTCATGTTCCTCAGGGAGGGCACACTCATCCAGAGACACGTACCCATACTCCGGCTCCTAAAGGCCCCCCTAGACCGCTGCCTCATTCGGGAAAGAAATCCTCACATAACTTGTCCAACCTCATCCATATCCCTTTCCTTTCCCCCTCCACCCTCCCATTCTCATGTGCCCTGTGGAACGCATGCTCAGTCTCTAACAAACTTCCTTTTACTCACAATCTTACATTGAGTGGAGGAGTAGCCTGAGTGGAGGAGTAGCCTAGTGTTTGGGGCAAGGTACTTCAGACCGGAAGGTTGGGGGTTCAAATCCCACTAGAGGACAGCAACCTTGGGCCGGAAGGACTGGGGTTTCTAGTCCCACAGGTGCTCCTTGTGGTCTTGGGCAAGCCACTTAACCCTCCATAGCCCATGTTCCCTGTAAAATAGTTATCGCCAAGTTATAATGCTCTGTTCAATGTAATTTCAGTTTGTTCAATGTAAACCGCACTGATGCAAAATAGTGCGGTATATAAGAGTATATAAATAAATCTCTTTATTTCTAACGCACTATACCTTCTTGCCCTAACTGAGACCTGGCTCCTCCCAGACGATACCACATCCATTGCTGCTCTCTGCCACGGGGGCTACCAATTCACCCATACACCTTGATACACTAGCCGTGGTGGTGGTGTTGGGCTTCTACTTTCTCCCTCTTGCCAATTCCAACCCCTCCTGCTGCCTCAGTCACACTCCTCCCTCTCTTTTGAAGTCCACTCTATTCGCCTCTTCACACCACTTCCCCTCCGAGTAGCTGTTATCTATCGTCCACCCGAAAAATCCAAATCGTCCTTCCTTACTGACTTCGACTCTTGGCTTTCCATCTTTATGGATCCCTCTTCCCCCACTCTTATTCTTGGCGATTTTAACATTCACATTGATAACCCATCCGACCCCCATGCTTTAAAGTTCCTCCTCATTCAACCTCCAACTCTGCTCCACTGCCCCCACCCACCTACATGGCCACTGCCTTGACCTGATACTCTTCTCCAATTCCTCTCCCTCAAACTTCCACAACTCAATCCTTCCCTCACCTCTTAACCTTTAACTTTCAACTTCCGCCGTCCCACCCTCCTTCTGTCTCCCCCAGCCTATTTAGAAACCTTCATAATATTGATCCCTTGACTCTCTCCTCCACCATTTCTCCATCCCTTTCCTCCATTATGTCCTTCAAATCCGTTGATGAAGCAGTTTCATCTTATAATGCTGCACTACCCTCGGCTCTTGACACTCTCGCCCCACTCACCCCATGCCCTGTCAGCCGCTCTACTCCCCAGCTATGGCTCTCATCCACAACCCGCTATTTACGTATCTGTGCCCGTTCTGCTGAATGGGCCCGGACCAAATCCCGCTCCCCTGAAGACTTTCTACACTTCAAATTCATACATGGCTCCTTCCAGTCAGCCATAGCACTTGCCAAACAAGAATACTACATCCATCTGACTAACTCCTTTGCCTCTGATCCTCGCCGCCTCTTTAATACTCTCAATTCTCTCCTCAAGGTGCCCCTGCCCCTGGTCCCACTCTCCCTTTCTGCCCAAACCCTCACCGACTACTTCCATGACAAAATTCACAAGATTACCCTCCAATTCCCCACTTTCTCACCTACCTCTCCCCCTCATCTATTCTCCCCTCCCATCCATACTTCCCCTGCTACCCTCTCCTTCTTTTCTATGATCTCCGAAGAGGAAACCTTCTCTCCTCCTCCAAACCCACCACCTGCTCCACTGACCCTATCCCCACCCACCTCCTACACCCCATCTCCCCCACCTTTGTCACCCCCATCTCCCACATTCTAAACCTTTCACTATCCACTGCAACTGTCCCCATAGACTTCAAACATGCCATTGTTACACCTCTCCTCAAGAAACCCTCTCTTGATCCCACCTGTCCTTCTAACTATTGACCCATCTCCCTCCTTTCTTTCATATCTAAACTACTTGAACGGGAAGTCCATCGCTGCTGCCTCGACTTCCTCACCTCCCAAGTCCTCCTGGACAGACTACAATCTGGCTTCCATCCCCTACATTCCACTGAAACGGTTCTTACAAAAGTCTCCAATGACTTGTTCCTGGCTAAATCTAAGGGCCTATACTCAATCCTCATCCTTCTTGACCTCTCCGCTGCCTTTGACACTGTTGACCACAATCTTCTACTCACCACCCTCTCCTCGCTTGGTTTCATGGGCTCCGCACTATCCTGGTTCTCCTCCTACCTCTCCCATCGCTCCTTTAGTGTATGCTCTGGTGAGGGGGACTGTTGCTTCTGGAGGGAGATCTGCAACTGTGAGTATTTACTTCTGGTAATTTTCTAAAAGGAATTCTTTGTATTAAAGCTAATTAATCTGTGATCCACTATTTTTGTTAAATCAATCAGGGCCTAGTAGCAGCAGTTTAAGTTTACATTTAAAACACAGAGGAGAACTCTCTGGTTACATTTCATACCCAGCAGAGAGCTTGTACTTTAAATTTAATAGTCACTCATGGCATAGTAACAGCAAAGTACTTTTAGTTTAAATTTAAAACACAGAAGAGAGCTTTCTGGTTACATTTGGAACCCAGCAGAGAGCTTGTAGTTTACATTTAATAGTCACTCAGGGCCTAGCATCAGCAAAGTTCTTTTAGCTTAAATTTACAACACAGAAAAGAGCTTTCTGGTTAAATTTAGAACCCAGCAGAGAGCTTGTACTTTAAATTTCATAAGAAGTTAGAGCCTAGCAGCAGCTAAGAGCTATAATTTAAATCAAATCAGAATTTAGCTTAGCACAAAAAGCAAAGCAGGGTCTGTACTTTTTGAGCAACAAATAAAGTTTTCTAGAGACCTTTACAAAGAGGCCTTCTACCTAGGGGGCAAGAAACCTGTGAAACCTTTTCAATAGGTGTTAACACCAAGTGGCAGATCAAAAGGCCATTTTGAAAGACTCCTCCTATCCAAGCAAGGACTGTTAATTACCCAGGAAGTTGGTCACAGCTTACTTCAGCAACACAGGCATAAATAGCTCAACCAGAGCTCTGTGATCCTCTGTCTTGAAAGACTGGTAAGGGGCACTGTTGCTTCTGGAGGGAGATCTACAACTGTGAGTATTTACTTCTGGTAATTTTCTAAAAGGAATTCTTTGTATTAAAGCTAATTAATCTGTGATCCACTATTTTTGTTAAATCAGTCAGGGCCTAGTAGCAGCAGTTTAAGTTTACATTTAAAACACAGAGGAGAACTCTCTGGTTACATTTCATACTCAGCAGAGAGCTTGTACTTTAAATTTAATAGTCACTCAGGGCCTAGTAACAGCAAAGTACTTTTAGTTTAAATTTAAAACACAGAAGAGAGCTTTCTGGTTACATTTGGAACCCAGCAGAGAGCTTGTAGTTTACATTTAATAGTCACTCAGGGCCTAGCATCAGCAAAGTTCTTTTAGCTTAAATTTACAACACAGAAAAGAGCTTTCTGGTTAAATTTAGAACCCAGCAGAGAGCTTGTACTTTAAATTTCATAAGAAGTTAGAGCCTAGCAGCAGCTAAGAGCTATAATTTAAATCAAATCAGAATATAGCTTACCTCAGCAGCACAAGACAAGGTACTGTGTAGCAGCCCTCTTTTAATAAGTGTTAATTCCCTCCCACCCTCCCCACACCCACCCACCCCTGGGATAATCGTAGCTTTATAGGTACTTACACATCTTAAAAGACAGGAGGTGCTCTCAGGTGAAGCTCATTACCCAAATCAGTCATACACTAAGGACCTGAGATTAGTTAAGCTTCAGGTGAACAAGGTATATTACACATATTAAGTTCAGTTTTATTAGTATAAATATCCATAGCAACCCTTAGTAAGTAAAGAACTTAGATCTAAACACAAACTTACACTGTTCTATACTGTTCTGTATTAACACTAGTTGTTTATCTTATTGTTATTTGGTTATATGATGTTTTATGTAAAACAAACTCCGATTTGTTAACTGTTGTTTATTGTGAACCGCAACTGAACTATGGAAGATGCGGTATATAAATCATTGTTAAATAAATAAATAAATAAATAAAACTAAGATGCAGACAGCAGTCCAGCAGCGGGATGGGGGCTTTCCAGTCTTTTGCATTGAGTGTCACATGTATGATTTTCTCCCAGTTGGTGAGAGGTCTTACGTGTGCACTAGGTGCAAGGAGCTCTTTGCTCTCAGGGAACGAGTCCGTTCTCTAGAGGCTAAAGTAGCAGACTTGGAAAGCATAAGACAGACAGAGAGGTACATAGATGAGACCTACAGGGATATAGTCCTGAAGTCCCACCTCCAGTCTGGCAGCATCCCTGTTGCCATGGAGGAGAGAGGTCACGTGACAGGAGAGCATCACCCTGGTGTGGCAGGAAGTGATCCTGTAACTAGGACCTGTCCTCCAGGTGATGTAAAACCCTCTCGCACCGAGGAAGTTTCTCCAGGGCCATGTGCCCATGAGGGAAGGGTTAGGACAGCCGTTATAGTTGGTGATTCGATCATTAGGCATGTAGATAGCTGGGTGGCTGGTGGACGTGAGGATCGCCTGGTAACATGCCTGCCTGGTGCGAAGGTAGCGTACCTCACGCGCCACCTAGATAAGGTCTTAGATAGTGCTGGGGAGGAGTCTGCTGTCTTGGTACATGTTGGTACCAATGACATAGGAAAATGTGGTAGGGAGGTTCTGGAGGCTAAATTTAGGCTTTTAGGTAGGAAGTTGAAATCCAGAACTTCCAGGGTAGCATTCTCCGAAATGCTTCCTGTTCCACGCGCAGGACCCAAAAGGCAGACAGAGCTCCGGAGTCTCAATGCGTGGATGAGACAATGGTGCAGAGATGAGGGGTTTGGATTTGTTAGGAACTGGGGAACATTCTGGGGAAAGGAGGGGCTCTTCCGAAGGGATGGGCTTCACCTTAACCGGGATGGAACCAGGCTGCTGGCATTAACCTTTAAAAAGGAGATAGAGCAGCTTTTAAACTAGATATTAGGGGAAAGCCGACAGTCGCCCAAGAGCAGATGGTTCGGAAGAATGTATCTTTGAAGGATACTACCAAAAGCAGAGAGGTTCCACAAAAGAGTAAAGTAGCCCAAATGCCTTCAAGTATGGAGCAGACAGAGCTTAAAGATCCCAAATTACTCATGTCTAACAGACAAATTAATATGGATAAAATACATTCTCTAAAATGCTTGTATGCAAATGCTAGAAGTCTAAAAAATAAGATGGGAGAGTTAGAATATATAGCACTAAATGAAAGGTTAGATATGATTGGAATATCAGAGACATGGTGGAAGGACGACAACCAGTGGGACACTGTGATACCTGGGTACAAACTATATCGTAATGATAGAGCTGATCAAATTGGTGGAGGGGTTGCTCTCTATGTTAGAGAGGGCATTGAGTCAGAAAGGATTAAAGTTTTGCAGGAAACAAAATCTGCTGTAGAATCTATATGGATTGAAATTCCATGTAAAAGGGGGAAGGCAATGGCAGTGGGGGTGTACTATCGAGCGCCTGGCCAGAATGACCAAATGGATGATGAAATGCTCAAAGAAATCAAGGAAGCTAACAAAAGTTACAGCACAGTAATAATAATGGGTGATTTCAAATACCCCGGTATCGAATGGGTCAGTGTCACGTCAGGACATGCTAGGGAGATAAAGTTCCTAGATGAAATAAATGACTGCTTCTTGGAGCAGCTGGTTCATGAACCGACCAGAGGGGAAGCCATATTAGACCTAATCCTTAGTGGAACACCAGATCTAGTGCAAGAGATAAGGTTGTTGGGGCCACTTGGCAATAGTGATCATAGCATGATCGCCTTTGATTTAATTAGTGGAGGAGGGATAGTAAGGAAATCCACAGTACTACCTTTTAACTTTCGAAAGGGAGACTATGATAAAATGAGGAAAACAGTCAAGAAAAAAATAAAAGGAACAGTTGCAAAGGTTAAAGACGTACATCAGGCTTGGCTGTTGTTGAAAAATACTATCTTGGAAGCCCAGACCAGCTGTATTCCACGCTTTAAGAAAAGTGGAAAGAAGTCCAAAAAACTGCCAGCATGGTTTAAAGTTGAGGTCAGAGAGGCTGTTGTTGCCAAAAAAGCATCTTTCAGGAAATGGAAAAAAGAGCCAAACGACGAAACCTGGAAACAGCACAAGCACTGGCAAGTCAAATGCAAGGCATTGATAAGGCAGGCAAAGGGAGAATTTGAGAAGAAGCTTGCTGCAGAAGCAAAAACGCGAAGTAAAGACCTTTTCAAGTACATTCATAGCAAAAAACCTGTGAGAGAGTCAGTTGGTCCATTAGATGATAAAGGGGTTAAAGGAGCACTAAGAGGCGACAAGGCGATAGCGGAGAGACTGAACGAATTCTTTGCTTCAGTCTTTACTGAGGAAGATGTAGGGATGTTACCCATGACTGAAGTGGTATTTAAAGGTGCAGAAGAATTGAAGGAAATATCGATACATCGAGAAGATGTATTACAACTATTAGATAAGCTGAAGAGTAGCAAATCACCTGGGCCGGATGGTATACATCCAAGGGTATTGAAAGAACTGAAATATGAGATTGCAGACCTGCTATTAGTAATCTGTGAACTATCATTAAAATCATCTCTAATACCTGAAGATTGGAGGATCGCCAATGTAACACCAATTTTTAAAAAGGGTTCCAGGGGTGATCCGGGAAATTACAGACCGGTGAGCCTGACGTCAATACCGGGAAAAATGATAGAAACCATCATAAAGAATAAAATTACTCAGCATGTAGATAGTCATGAACTAATGAGAGACAGCCAACATGGCTTTAGACAAGGAAGATCTTGTCTTACTAATCTGTTATGTTTTTTTGAAGGAGTGAATAATCAGGTGGACAAGGTGAGTCGGTTGATATTGTGTATCTGGACTTTCAGAAAGCCTTTGACAAGGTCCCTCAAGAGAGACATTTGGCAAAACCAAAGAGTCATGGGATAGGAGGCAGTGTACTATTGTGGATCAGGAACTGGTTAAAAGATAGAAAGCAGAGGGTAGGGCTAAATGGCCAATTTTCCCAATGGAGAAAGGTGAATAGTGGTGTACCACAGGGATCTGTGCTGGGTCCGCTGCTTTTTGACATATTCATAAATGACCTGGAAAGTGGAATAACGAGTGAGGTTATCAAATTTGCAGATGACACAAAACTATTTAAAGTTGTTAAAACCCAAGAGGATTGTGGAAAATTGCAAGAGGATCTTGATAAATTGGAAGACTGGGCATCAAAATGGCAGATGAAATTTAATGTGGACAAGTGCAAGGTTATGCACCTAGGGAAGAACAACCCAAACTATGGTTACACGATGCAAGGTTCCACATTAGGAACCACCACCCAGGAAAAAGATTTAGGCGTCATTGTGGATACCATGTTAAAACCCTCAGCCCATTGTGCAGCGGCGGCCAAGAGAGCAAATAGAATGCTAGGTATGATAAGGAAAGGAATGGAAAATAAAACAAAGGATATTATAATGCCTCTATATCGTTCCATGGTGAGACCGCACCTTGAATATTGTGTGCAATTCTGGTCGCCGTATCTTAAAAAGGATATAGAGTTATTAGAAAAGGTTCAGAGAAGAGCCACCAAAATGGTAAAGGGGATGGAAGGATACTCCTATGAAGAAAGGCTAAAAAGGTTAGGGCTCTTTAACCTGGAAAAGAGACGGCTGAGGGGAGATATGATAGAAGTCTATAAATTAATGAGCGGAGTGGAACGGATAAACGTAGATCGATTGTTTACCTTATCAGAATATAGAAAGAATAGGGGACATGCAATGAAGCTACAGGGTAAACTATTTAAGACTAATAAAAGAAAATATTTTTTCACTCAACATGTAATCAAACTCTGGAATTTGTTACCGGAGGATGTAGTAAAGGCTGTTAGTGTAGCTGGGTTTAAAAAAGGTTTGGACAAGTTCCTGGAGGAAAGGTCCATAAGCCATTATTAAGAAGGGACCCAGGATATCAGTGCTTGAACCAATACAAGCATTGTGGAACCTGTGTCCCTTGGGGAAACTGCTAGGTACATATGACCTAGATTGGCCACTGTTGGAAACAGAATACTGGGCTTGATGGACCTTGGTCTGACCCAGTATGGCATATCTTATGTTCTTATGTTCTTATGTTCTCCTCCTCTCCCACCACACTCCATGTTGGTGTACCCCAAGGATCAGTCTTGGGCCCCCTCCTTTTCTCGCTCTATACCCAATCCCTTGGTGCACTTATCTCCTCCCATGGCTTTCAGTACCATCTCTATGCCGACGACTCCCAAATCTACCTCTCTACACCTGATATCTCTCCGGCAATCCAGACCAGGATCTCTGCCTGCCTTTCTGACATTGCTGCCTGGATGTCTCATCATTGCTTGAAGCTGAACATGGCCAAGAATGAACACCTTGTCTTTCCCCCCAACTCCCCCCCCCTCCTCTTCCCCCTTCTCAGTCTCCGTGGATGGTTCTACAATCCTTCCTGTTCCCTTGGCCCGCAACCTGGGAGTTATCTTTGACTCCTCTCTCTCCTTCTCCACGCATATCCAGGACGTAGCTAAGACCTGCCGCTTCTTTCTCTACAACATTAGCAAGATCCGCTCCTTTCTTTTTGAACACACTACCAAAACCCTCATCCACTCCTTAATCTCCTCGAGCATCGACTACTCCTTGCTGGTCTTCCCGCTAGCCATCTCCTTCCCCTTCAATCTATACAAAATCATGCTGTTCGACTAATCTTCCGACAACCTTGCCATGCCCATATTACTCCTCTTCTCAAGTCGCTTCTCTGGCTCCCTGTCCAATTCCGCATCCAGTTCAAACTTCTCCTGCTGACCTATGAATACATTCACTCTGTGGCCCCTCAATACCTCTCATCTCTCATCTCTCCTTACACCCCCTCTCGGCACCCTCTCTGGCCTTCTTCAAATCCAGATTGAAGACCCACCTCTTCACTGTCGCTTTCAGATCTTGACTTCTTTCTCTTATCTCAACCTGCCCCCGTCAATTTTCCTGACCGAAATGTAAAGACTATACTGTACTTTGCAGTGAGCATGTCTCTGACAAGCAGGGACTGTCTCTTGTACAGCATTGCGTGCATGGCGCTATATAAGTGCTAAATAGTAGTAGTAGTAAAGTTTTTGATAGCTTTTGTGGTGAGGAGGAGGCAGCCCAGCATGAAAATAAAAGAGAAAGAAGAACTTTTTCTTCTTCTCGGGGGATGGGTTCACTAGAACACATACATCACAGCAGAATCCCTGAGAGAAACCAAGAGGGTAGTGCTAGGTTTAAGCCGCTCCCAGACCCCATGACAACCTCAGGCAAGAGTAGGAGGTACAAGTGGGTGGAGTCGAAGAGTCAGCTGGAGATCGGAACCGGTGCGGTGAGGCAGTCCTTTTCCATCTGATTGGCTGCAGCAATAGTCTTCCCGACTGCCCCGGCTGCTCCTGGCAGCATATTACAGCGTTGGCTGCCTTGTGGGGTTGAGAGTCAGCTGGAGATCGGAACCGGTGCGGTGAGGCAGTCCTTTTCCATCTGATTGGCTGCAGCAATAGTCTTCCCGACTGCCCCGGCTGCTCCTGGCAGCATATTACAGCGTTGGCTGCCTTGTGGGGTTGAGAGTCAGCTGGAGATCGGAACCGGTGCGGTGAGGCAGTCCTTTTCCATCTGATTGGCTGCAGCAATAGTCTTCCCGACTGCCCGGCTGCTCCTGGCAGCATATTACAGCGTTGGCTGCCTTGCGGCCGCGGTCGCAGCCCGCGGTCGCGCGCCCGAAGGGGGCGTGACCAAAGGGGGAACGCCCCTTTGGTGCCCCTTCGGTGCCAATTTGGGGCTTGTGCCCTTGTCGCAGTTGGTATGCCACGAGGCCACGCGAAGAGGAAGAGCAAAAAGCTTCAGGGAAGTCAATCTGGTAAACAATCAGCTACTGTTACATCTACCCCGTCAGCTGTTACTGGTCCTATGGATCATCATGTGATAGTTCTCTCGCAAGCGCTTTCCTCAGCTCAATGCTCTTCCTCATCTGGGTCTGGCATAACCCTTAGCTCCATCGAGAGGTCTCATCCACCCAACCCAGGATCTTCTCAAGTGTCTGAGGAAATGTCATCTGCTTCTGGGTCGTCCTCCTCCTCTGGAGGGGAAGATGAGATTCCTGTTTCCCTTCCTGTGTCTTCGCATGAGGTACTTTCATTAATTCCCATTCCTATGGTTGCTAGTTTTGATGCTAATCGAGTTCCTCAAATTGAAAATCCAGAGACTGTTACTCTTGTGGACATTTGGAAGCAAGTTACTGCAACTAACTCAATGTTATCTCAATTTATGAGTCAAACGACTGTATTTTCAAAACAGGTTTCTTGTAAATTTGAAAAAGTTGAGGTTTCTATTAATCAATTGTCTCAGCGTGCTGATCAGTTAGATACGCAGGTGGCATCATTGCAGTCTGCTAATATGTTAACTTCCAAGGATACTTTGATGTTTTATCAGCAATTAGAAGTTTTAGATAATGCCTCTCGGGCTAAAAACTTACGTATTCTTAATTTTCCTAAGCACCGTTTATTGACATCTGTTTTGTTATTTCGTCAATATTGTAAGGAAATTTTGTCTCTACCTAATGCAGATACTGTTGTTTTGGAGAGGACTTTCTACTTGTCTGCTCCAGCGGCTTCTAGGGAACTTGGTGAGCCGCGGCAGGAGGAGGGTACTTCTTTAAATTTAACTGATCTATTAGAACACTCCCAGGTTCCCATCTCTACTCGTGCTACCTTGGTAGTCACTTTGGCCAATTTTGTAGATAAGTCTTCTATTTTGAAGGCTTTTTTTCCTAAGAAAGATTTTCTTTTTATGGCCAAAAGATGTCCATATTTCCGGATGTCTCTAGACAGACACAAGTACGTAGAAAGTCCTTTCTGCAATTGAAAGCTAGGGTTTTGGCTATAGGGGGTATTTTTCGTTTACGGTTTCCATGTAAATGTTTTGTGACCATTCAAGGAATCAGTTATGAATATTTTGATCCTTCTTTACTGGAATCTCTTCTGGCTTCCTTACACGCTTGAGTGATATTATTGTATATTTTGTAGTTAGGATTACACAACTTGGTTGGTTGGGTGTTTGTAGCCTTATAAAATTCTACTCCGGCTCTCTTTTCAGCTGTTCTCTCCTTGTTGTGGGTGGAGAAATGATATGTTTATGAGATTTTTCTTTGTCTTATTTGTAAATTTGTTTGTTCATATTATTTGTTTCTTGTTGAATATATTCATTGGATGTAAAATTGAAAATTTAATTTAAAAAAAAAAAAAAAGTGGGTGGCGTCAGGAAGGGAGTTGCCCTGCTCAACGTTTAAGTTTGAGAAAACAAACAAACTTAGCAGAAGCAGCAGCAAGAGAGCCCGGCAGAAAGGCCAGAAGCAGCAGCCAAGAGAGAAGGAGAAACCACCAAGGCAAAAGCAACCATGAAAGAAGCAGATACAAAGTGAGCAGCAGCAGAGACAAGAGCAGCCAGCACTGCAGCCCAGGAAGCTACAGGGAAGGTTCCAGGCAAAGGACCAAACAGGCAACAGGGAGAAAGAGAAAAGGTTGGCTTTAAGAAGGCAAAGGCAAGAGTGCTTAGACTCATCTGAGGAAGGGTCTATCTGCAGGCAGCAGAAGCCCCAGGAAGGGAAATGGAGAGCTTACCCTGAGTCCCTGTCTAGCTCAGAGACAGAGGGAGTTCCAAGCCGTAGAAGCCTCAGCCAGGAAGGTGCTGCAACCAGACTCCAAGGTAGGAGAGATAAAGCCATAAAGCCTAAACCCTGTGTTACTTGCTCTGACTCAGAAGAGAGGTTAAAGCCTAGGAAAACCCGGAATAGGAGTAAGGGGTTTGCCAGGGACACTGAACAGGAAAAGCCCAGTGAAATCCTACCAGAAGGAGAAAGGGTCATTCAGTGGCATAGGCTATATAATCTGCTAAAGAATATTAAGGATAAACTGCCAGAACGCTTACAAGCATTGCCAAGTTACAGCTCAGTTGAAAGCATGGAAGTTGCAGGCCAAGAAAGTGACCTAACTTCAATTTGTTCTGAGATGGACTGTAATGTGTGCATGAAGGCTGAGTAATGGAAGCCTGAGAAAAGAAGCTTGTGTAAATAGAGTTACTACAACACTGGTTACAAGTGTTACCTTAAGAGGAGAAGAATTATCCTGTATTTTTCTTTGACCTGAATGTGTACATTTGCTTTGAAGATTTTGTTACCCATTTTGACACGGATGCTAATAAAATTCCTGTGTGCTTTAAAATAACCACTCGGTTCATAATCTCCTTGGCACAACTACAATCCTTGGGAAAGAGGAATTGAGATGGCTTCCCGTCCCTACTAGGCAACCGCCTGGTAGGGGCGCGACCGCCACACTTTCCATCTTCATACCTCATGGAAAGGGGTTTTAGCGCAGTTGCCAATCCTCTTACGAAAAAAAGAAATTGATTGCAAATCACTGGACGTGGAGGTTTCAGACTATACCTCACTAATTTTAAGCCAAATATTGAACAATTGCTATCAGAGCATCAGGTTCATCCCTCTCATTAACAGCATTATTTGTGTATTAATTTTATGTAAGAATTTTACTAGGTTCTGATTTGTTTTGTTTCAAATCCAAATATTTACTTGCATTTTGTGTCTTTTCAATAAAGGTATGACTAAAAATTGTACATGTTTTTCTTTTTTTTAAATTGTCCACTCTACACAAAACCCTATCAAAGTGAGCAGCACTGTATCAGCTGTCAAAAACACATTTGAAGTTAATACGTTTAGGAAAATTTAATATAAGGCAGGCAGGGGGGTCTACGGAAAACAAAAATATCGGCAAGTGGTCTACGGGGCAAAAAGGTTTGGACTAAACTAAAGGTGGCAATAAAAGAGGCAACAGATAAATATGTAAGGAATGTAAATAAAAACAAGAGGAGAAGGAAACGTATTTGGTTCTCCAAAGAAGTGGCTGCTCATATAAAGGCAAAAAAATACAGCTTTCACAAAATTCAAAAGCTTGCAAACAGAAGAACACAGTAAGGAATACAGGAGCAAACTAAAAGAGACAAAAAGAAAAATAAGGAAAGCAAAATCAAAGGCAGAGGAAAAGATGGCTAAAGATGTGAAGTGTGGCGACAAAACTTTCTTCAGGTATATTCGGGAGAGGAGGAAAATCAGAGAAGGACTTGCAGGACTCAGAAGTGCTGGAACGGACTCGTGGAAAGTGACATTGAAAAAGCAAAATTGCTGAACAAACACTTCTGCTCTGTTTTTACTAAAGAAAATCCTGGAGAAGGACCATCTGTGACTCCCAAATATAAAAATGGGAATGAAGTAGATACCACACCATTCACAGAAGATGATGTGTTAGAACAACTTGCAAAACTGAACATGAACAAGGCCATGGAACCAGATGGGATACATCCCAGGATACTGAAAGAGCTCAGAGAGGTTCTTGCAGGGCCGTTAAAGGATGTTTTCAACAGATACTTGGAAACAGGAATAGTTCCTCAGGACTGAAGAAGGGCAGATGTGGTACCTCTTCACAAAAGTGACAAACTACAGGCTCGTGAGCCTTACCTCGGTGGCGGGACAAGTAATGGAGGCGCTTCTGAAAGAGCGAATAGTGGACTTTCTCAAAACCAACAGGTTGCATGATCCGAGGCAACATGGTTTTACCAAAGGACGATCTTGCCAAACAAATCTGATTGAGTTCTTTGACTGGGTGACCAGAGAACTAGATCAGGGGCATGCGATGAATGCCATCTACCTGGATTTCAGCAAAGCCTTATCAATAAACTCAGTAGTCTGGGGATGGGTCCCAAGGTGGTGAACTGGATCAGAAATTGGTTGACTGACAGAAGACAGAAGATGATGGGAAATGGAGCTCACTTGGATGAAAGGAGGGTGATTAGTGTGGTGCCCCATGGTTCAGTCCTGGGCCCGGCACTGTTCAATGTATTTATGAGAGATATTGCTGAAGGACTGCATGGAAAAGTCTGTCTTTTTGCAGATTGTGGTACCAACAGGGGGCACGAGCTAACATGCCGACAGTCCATATTTCTCCCCTGTTCATGTTTAAGTGAATTGATATATGGTGTATTTCCTTAGAAAAATAGCTTGTCCTATAGTTCTCATCCTTGTCCCTATTGTTTTACCGTTTTTTTCAGTATACTATGGATGTGTGAAATGCCTATTTAAGGTATGTTTTGTTGGTCACAATTATTGTTTTCATTATTTACATAGGTATGTCTTGTTGGTTGTAAATGTCCCTTATACTTATGTGTTTATAAGATAAATGGTTGTTTTCATCTTATATATATATTATATATGTATTTAACATATATACATGTATGACTTTGAGTGGTTGCCTCTGGTAACTTTTTATACTTTTAATATATAGTATAATTTTATATGATTTTATATGTATATTAACCTAGTTCTTATTGGTGGTGCTGTGCTGATCTTTTATCATCCTTTCCTTTTATATAATAGATATATAATGATTATTAATTTATTTATATTTATTATATTTATATTTATTTATTTTTATATCCTTTGAACATTTTTTTCTCTGGTACTCTTGGATCCTGTGAGATTTATATGTTTATTACAATTTATTAATTTATTTATTTAGTATGTATATATATATTTTTTAAGTTTCAATTATGTATTCATATTTATTATTATTGTTTTAACATTCTTGCTGCTGTTTTTTAGCCTGCCCCTGAGGAAGAATACGAAACACGGCCTGTGTCGGGCCTAGGCTTTGTTCAATTTGTATCAATAAAGTTGGTCTTCCATTCGCTTCCCACGTTTTCACTGGGTCTTCTGTCTTTTTGCAGATGACATGAAAATTTGCAACAGAGTGGACTTCCCTGAGGGAGTGGATAACATGAGTAAAGATGTACAAGAGCTGGAAGAATGGTCTAATGTTTGGCAGTTAAGATTTAATGCGAAGAAGTGCAGTGTCATGCACTTAGGTAGCAGAAATCCAAGGGAATTGTACGTGATAGGGGGCGAGAGGTTGGTGTGCATGGTTCAGGAGAAAGACTTTGGTGTGATTATCTCTGCGGATCTCAAGGCGGCAAAACAGTGCGACAAGGCGGTGGCAAAGGCCAGGAGGATGTTGGGTTGCATACAGAGAGGAATTACCACCAGAAAGGAAGAGGTACTAATGCCACTGTACAAGTCACTGGTGAGGCCTCACTTGGAATACTGTGTTCAGTTTTGGAGACCATATATTGCAAAGGATATAAAAAGACTGGAAACTGTTCAGAGGAAGGCGACCAAAATGATTTGGAGCCTGCGTCAGAAGCCTTATGAGAAGAGACTTGAAGACCTAAATATGTACACTCTGGACGAAAGGAGGGACAGGGGAGATATGATTCAGACCTTTAAATACTTAAAGAGAAATAATGAACAAACAAACCTCTTCCAAAGAAGGGAAAGCTGTAAAACTAGAGGGCATAACATGAAGCTGCAAGGGGGTAAATTGAAAGGTAATGTCAGGAAATACTTTTTCACTGAAAGGGTGCTGGATGCTTGGAATGCCCTCCTGATGGAAGTGGTGGGGACAAATACAGTGACAGAATTCAAAATGGCATGGGACAGACACAGTGGATCCCTTTACAGCAACAGGATAAAATCAAAATAAACTTAACTATCTAATTTCTCAACATACAGGGGTGTCCTACATGGAGCGGTGGGTTCACCCCTAAACAAAGACATGGGGAGGGGTGGCCTGCACAGAGCGGCAGGTGCACCTACTCTTGCCATCTTACTGGGCAGGCTAGATGGACCATACTGGTCTTTATCTGCTGTCATTTACTATTTACAAGCGACTGTGTGTCTTGGGATGACTAAGACCATGCAGCCCTGGGGTGGGTAGGTGAGGGAAGGGAGGGAGAGAAATAAGTGGCAATAAGCTACGAGTTTGACTTCCTAACTCAGAGACCCTGCAGGGCAGCTGTTACCTATCAGAGCACAGACTTGTCTCTGCAATACAGACCAAAGATATTATTTTAAAGCTACTTTTCTAGAACAGGCTGAAAATTTGAACTCTTTTTTTTTATTAAAGCTAGGTAATTCCTATAGTGTATCCACTATTTTCTCAAAGACTAAAGAAATCTATATAGTGGATTCTTGAAATGTCCTCCCGATGGAAGTGCTGGGGGCAAATACAGTGACAGAATTCAAAATGACATGGGACAGACACAGTGGATCCCTTTATATCAACAGGATCCTGTTGATATAAAGGGATACACTGTGTCTTCAAAGACGAGACAAATTAAACAAACTAATAACACCAAAGGAATTTATAAAGGCTAAAAAATCAACAAACAAGAAAGCATTCTCCCATGCTGCCCCTATAACTTGGAACAACATTCCATTGGAATTAAGATCCTTACCTCAAATCATGGAGTTCAGGAAAAAACTCAAAACTCATTTATTCTCAACATACTACGGATCCTTGTCGAATTCACCTTTTCAACAAGAAAAAGGATAGCTTCACCAGCTGACATATCCCATCTTTGAACTGGATAAATGAGAAAACCCTAAACCGACGATTTCGATAACATACATACCTGTACATAGTTAAAATCTGGTTCTTTGTACATAGTTTACAACTGATAATTGTAAAATTGAATTTCTTTGTAGTTTCACATTGTTATCTGTAAAAGCAGCTTTGCCTGTTTACTGTTGTTCCATGTAAACCGCAACTGATCAATGGAAGGTACGGTATATAAAAACCTCGCTAATTAAATTAAATTAAATTAAGGATAAAATAAAAATAAACTTATTTATTTAGACAGTTTTGTATACCACCTTATCCTTCAATCAAAGTGGTCACAACACAATTGGGGGATACATTTTAACACAAGGGGATATGAGACACATACACTAATACTTACAGGGAAATTGGGCAATGGAAGGTTAAGTGGCTTGCCTGAGACCACAAGGAGCACCTGTGGGACTAGAAACCCCAGTCCTTCCGGCCCAAGGTTGCTGTCCTCTAGTGGGATTTGAACTCCCAACCTTCTGGCCTGAAGTACCTTGCCCCAACCACTAGGCCACTCCTCCAGTCCATACTTAACTGTCTCTTATATCTCAACAAATAGGGGTGACTTACACGGAACAGTTGGTACACCCCTAAACAAAGGCATGGGGAGGAGTGACCTGCACTGAGCAGCAGGGGCACCTTCTCTTGCCACCTTGCTGGGCAGACTAGATGAACCATACTGGTCTTTATCTGCCGTCATATACTATCTTATTTTATTTATTTAAAAGTATTTATATCTCGCTTTATCCTTGAATCACTGCAAACCAATCAAGTAGGGCAGTGTGGGGGTGTCGGCATGCAGTGGCTGTGAAGGTAGTATTCGTGAGTGTGAAGACAGGTAAAACTTGATTTGGGTGCAATATATATGTTAAACACAGGCAGTAAGTAAAGCAGTGCAATTACAGTAATTTCAAAAGACCGACGAGGTACAGGCAGCTAAAACTATTCAAAGCATGCAAAAGAAAAAGAATAAAAACTTAGCTAGAGAGATGCACTCAATGTGCTTCCACCCCGAGTGCTCTGAAGACCAGCAATAGCTTCTGGGTCTGTTCCTACAGGTTTTAAATGCAGAGCTCCCTTGGATTTCTAGGGGAGGAGAATAAAGCCAGCCAACATCTAATGTATCCTGAGCACCTCCACGTTTCCTTGAGTATGTTTCTGGTTTATGTTTCAGATGCGGGTGACATTTGAGGACATCGCTGTCTCTTTCTCCCAGGAGGAGTGGGAGTATTTAGATGAAGGGCAGAAGGAGCTTTACAGGGAGGTGATGAAGGAGAATTATGAGACTCTGATCTCCCTGGGTAAGGACTGTACGACTGTATCTGTATTTCTAGCAGATGGTGGGGCTGATCTATTATACTGTATCTACCATTCTTCCAGGTTCTAGAGATAGGACACGTCCAGAAAATGTGCTCACATAGCAATTTCCAGACAGATTAACACCCAGCACCCACAAGGTACAATAAGCAGCATTTTATAAATCATCAATATGTAATTCAATTCTAGATACAGAACCTGCAGAGCTGAGTGGTAGATGAGTCCGGTGAACCCTGGGGTACTGGGTTCAAGGCTCCCACAGGGACTGTCCTACCTTCCCCTATACATATATAGATGGTTCCTATAACTTCATCCCTTCAGGAATATCCTTGTACAATACTTAAAAAATAATATAGTCCATCATATCTTCAGTCAGTCTCATTCTACATTCCTTCCTGTTGTGTTCATGTATATTTCTCAGCAGCACATTTATGTTTGTCCCCTACTTTCTTGAATTCAGATACTGTCCTCATCTCTACTACCTCCACTGGGAGACTATTCCAGGCATCTACCATTCTTTCCATAAATAAATATTCCTGCATATTACTCCTGAATCTATCCCCTTTCACCCTCATCCATCAGGCGCTGCAGGACTACACTCTCAGATACAGAGTCCAAATCGGTATCAGGAAAGAGAGTGGGAGGCTGAAACCCCTCTACTCTCCATCTAAAGGCCAATCAGGGCCCACCACAGCAACTTAAAAAAAGAAATGCCTTCAGCCACAGCTGCCCCTTAGGCCCTTAGGCAGGGAACGCAGGCAGATATGCAAAAAGTAGCTCAACCCAAACAAAAACCTGCCAACAGTAAGCCCAACAACCTCGAAAAACCTCAACAACCTCGAAGACTTCACTGCTGACTTCACCCCTATCACAAGCAGACAACTCTCACCCCACACATCTCCTAGACACTTCGGATTGTATCAGGAGACAATTTCAGCAAGAAAACAACAAACTGTAAGTACCACTCATCAGAAATGGAACTCACTGCTGAAAGAGCCCCACCCCTACCCTCCTATGATTCTACCAAAAAGCATAAAAATGCTATAATGCCATGGAATCCAATGTTGCCAGTCAACCAAGTATTGTATGCCCTTCTTCTCATCTGGATCCTACTCTGCCACTCATCAACAGCTACCTATACCATAAACATACCCACAAGAGCCCTACAACCTCCCCTACTACACATGCCTTGCCACCCACACATATGGATGAACCGCCATAAGCATGTCAACAGACAGACACCCAGATTAATAAGAATTCAAACCAATACTCACATAACTGGCTACCACACCCTACATACACTAATCACTCCAATTAACATTGGGCTAATCAATGCTAGGTCCATCTAAAACAAGACAAACACCATCATAGACTATATTCAATATCACTCAAACTGACATCCTCTGCATCACCGAATCCTGGCTAAAAAGCACTGACCTGGTCATTCTATCTGAGATCACTCCATGATCCAATACTGCCTTCAACTGCCCACTCGCCCACAAGGGAGGTGCGAATGGACCTTAAATTTAAATTTAAAATATCCCGATCTCTAAGCCACAAACACTGTGGCTTAATCACGATAGAAAACAGACACCTAGCCATTTGTCTTACCTACAAAGCCCCAAACGCTCCTGCTGATGAGACATCTAACATCCTCAAAGCCATATGTTTGGCCAGCTCTCCTCATAAGCTGCTTATACTACTAGGCAACCTAAATCTGAGCTTCGCACCTAGCAGAGAAGAAGTTACTTTCACAAGACAATGGAATCACTTAACTTCTGCCAAATCCTCAAGGGTCCTTCTCACTGCTCAGGCTCTACTCTGGACCTCATCTTTGTCCCAAGGACCCTTCACTCACAGGATAGCATAACGACCCCTCTTGCCGTACCAATACCCTGGTCAGATCACCATGCTATACACTTCAAGGTTCACCTCCACCAACTAGGAAAATCACAGAGAATACCCCACTCCAAAAGAAGATTTAAAGGATATAACCAAGACCAGCCTCCCTCACAACTTCGGAGATCCAGATGACGCAATTAAAACTTGGAACTCCACTATCAATGCATCAGTGAAGCCTCCTTAGCACCCAAATCTTGGAAACAGAGAAGAAAGATCCAAATCTGACCCATGATACTCTGATGCAATAAGAGAAAAGAAACAAAAACTTTGCCAGCTAGAGCATAAATGGAAACATGACGTTCCACACCCTCACAAAGAATCCATCCCACAAAGAAGACACTATCCATCCCCAGATCTTTGCAGATTTCCTCATCAACAAGAACAAAGTGGTCTAGTGGTTGAGACAAGGTACTTCAGGCCGGAGGGCCAGGGGTTCAAGTCCCACCTGGGGACAGAAATCTCAGGCTGGAGGGACTGGGATTTCCAGTCCTATAGGCACTCCTTGTGGTCTTGGGCAAGCCACTTAATCCTCCATTGCCCATGTTCCCTGTATGTATTAGTGTATGTGTCTCATATCTCCTCATGTTAAATGTATCCCCCAATTGACCGCTTTGACCCAGTGAAAAGCGGGATATAAATACAGCTAAATAAATAAAATAAAAAAACTTCACTGCTAAACATCTCCACCACTTCAACTGCAGAACCCAAGGTCAAACACAAATGGTACTGAATTATGGAGCAAATATTCCACACCATCACTGCCTTAAACATCAGTGCAATGCCATCTGACCCCTGCCCGGTCATGTGGATCATATCAGTCAAGGACAAAGTTTCCAACTGTATCCACAACACCATAAGCTCATCCCTATCTCAAGGATACGTGCCCCCTGCTCTCAAACATCCAAAAAAACAACTCAACAACAGCTTTGATCCTGCAACTTTCCACCTTATTCCCAGCCTGCCATTTCTATCCAAAATAATTGAAAAGGTGGTGCAGAGACAACTGCAAGACCATATTGACCTGTATGTGTCTCTGGATCCACACCAACATGAATTTCATCCTAATCATAGTGTTTAGACTCTCCTCATACATCTGTTCAACAGAGGAATACACAACATAAAAACTGGATTCCTACTCATCTTTGTTGACATCTCCTTGGTCTTTGACATTCTATCACAAAGCATCTTCTTAAACCGACTAGCATTGGACTTCACAGCACAACATTCAACTGGTTCCAATCCTACCTCACTGACAGACAACAAAAGGTCAAAGTTGGTTCAAACACCTCCACTCCATTCAACAGAACACAGGGAGTCCTGCAAGGGTCTGCCCTGCCTGCCCTTCCTACTTAACAACCAATTTACATCATCTTCAAGCAGCTCAAAATTAACTATGCCTTTTATGCAGATGACATCTTGGTCTGTTCCCCTATCCATCACGACACGCCAGACTATACAGCTATCACTAAATGCCTACAGGAGATAAAAACATAGAAATATGACGACAGAAAAAGACCACATGGCCTATCTAGTCTGTCCTTCCATGTCAACAACTACAACAGTCCACTTTTTTCCTTTAGAGATCCTCTGTGTTTGTTCCATACTTTTTTGAATTCTGATATTGTCCTCATCTCTACCACCTCCACTGGGAGACTGTTCCACGGATCCACCACTCTTTCCGTGAAGAAATATTTCCGCATATCACTCCTGAATCTATCCCCCTTCACCCTCATACCATGTCCACTCGTAGCAGAACTTGCTTTCAATCGAAAGAGGCTCTTCCCCTGTACATTTATGCCATGGAGATATTTAAACATCTCAATCATATCACCTCTATCCCGCCTTTCCTCTAAGGTGTACATATTAAGATCCTTAAGTCTGTCCTCATATGCTTTATAATGAGGATCACTAACCATTTTAGTAGCCACCCTCTGTACTGACTCCATCCTGAGCAACTGGCTGGCTTCCAAGTCAACTTCAAAAAATCTGAGGCACTATTCATAAAACGGGACTCTTCCTTTACTCCCCATCATCAGTCTCCTTCACGGACACTCTAATCCCAGTAAAAGAGGAAATACGCTACCTTGGTATCACTGTTGATCGCTTTCTAAACTTACAAGCCCACATCAACAGAACCTCCAGGAACGCATTCCAAAAGCTCACTATTATCCGAAGACTGAAACCCCTCCTCAGTCTGGATCACTTCGGCACGGTCTGTTAAGCAGTTATAATCCCAATGCTGGACTATTGTAACTCCCTTTTGCAAGGTCTTCCAACTCAAACCACTCGTCCCACATCATCACAGGATCCTCCAAACATAATCATATAACACCACTCTTATGTCAGCTTCACTGGCTACCAATTAACGCACATGCCAGATAGTCAAGGCAGTTTTGTATCTTCAAGATAAGAAACAACACATCAGCCGGAATTCTATGGGAACTGATATGCACAAAATTAAACAGCAGATCTAAGAGACAGATCACCAGAGATGCCATTTCAACTCCTAGTTCTTACACCAATGAAGAGGGCTCTTTCATTAGCGGCACCTGCCATCTGGAACTGTTTCCTAGAGAAGGTCAGGACAACCAAGAACTTAAGGATTTCAGAAAAAATCTCAAAACCTTCCTTTTCACTGATCACTTCAGAGACAATACCCAATATGTTGCAATGTATATATTTTGCCTCTTTGCAAACCTTGTATATCACCCCTTCCTAAGTTTACACATTGAATTCTCTGTAATGTTTGTGTTAACGTAAATCACTTTGATTATACGAGGTGGTATAAAAAAACTTGTTAAATAAATAAATAAAATAAATTGTCTCCTCGTTGCCGAGCTTGCTTTCAATTGAAAGAGGCTCTCCTCCTGAGCATTTATGCCATGAAGATATTTAAACATCTCTGCCATATCTCCTCTCTCCCATCTTTCCTCCAAAGTATTACTACTGCTTCTCCTGAATACCTTGTCCTCGCTTGGTTTTAAGGGATCTGTACTGTCCTGGATCTCTTCTTATCTCTCCCATCGCTCTTTCAGTGTTTGTTCTGGTGGATCCTCCTCTGCTGCTATCCTGCTCTCAGTTGCTATTCCCCAAGGATCTGTCTTGGGCACCCTCCTTTTCTCTCTCTATACCCATTCCCTTGGTGCACTCATCTCTTCCCAAGGCTTTCAGTATCATCTTTACGCTGATGGCTCCCAGATCTACCTTTCTATACCTGAAATCTCTCTGGCAATCCAGGCTCATATCTCTGCCTGCCTTTCTGACATTGCTGCTTGGATGTCTCATTGCCACTTGAAATTAGACATAGCCAAAACTGAGCTTCATATTTCTGCTCTAACCCTCGTCTCCCCTATCTCTTTTCACAGTCTCTAAGGATAATAAATCACTTGTCATCTGCCTCTAGACTATTGTAACCTGCTCCTTGCTGGTCTCCCTCTCAATCATCTCTCTCCCCTTCAATCTTTTCAACACTCTGTTGCGTGGCTAATCTTCCACCAGCCTCGTCCTGCTCATATTACCCCTCTTCTCAAGTCACTTCATTGCCAAAGTACTACTCCTGCTGACCTATAAGTGCATTCACTCTGTAGCTCTTGACTACCTCTCCTCTCTTTTTCTCTCCCTACAACCCCCTTCAGGAACTGCGCTCTTCTTGCAAAACTCTTCTATCTGTGCCCTTCTCTTCAATTGCTTAATCCAGACTTCGCTCCTTTCGCCTTGCTACTGCTTATGCCTGGAATAAACTACCTGAGTCTGTACGTAAGATGCCTTCACTGGCCCTTCTCAAATTGCGGCTCAAAACTCACCTTTTCGCTGCCGCTTTTGTATGTTGAGTCACCTGATCTCCTTTGTGTTTCCTTACCATTCCCCTAAGCTGTATTCCGTGTCTACAGCTACTGTGTTGTCTGTCTTGACTAGATTTAAGCTTTGATGAGCAGGGACTGTCTTTTACATGTGTCTGTGCAGCACTGCATATGTCTTGTAGCGCTATACAAATGCTCAGTAGTTGTGGATGAGGGTCTCAGTAGTGTGTGTAGAAAATAAGGGACAAATATTTCTGATGTTGTTGTAGAGAAAGAAGTGACAGGGTTTAGCCATGCTGCAGAGAAAGAGAGAGTAGAGTCAAAGATGGTATGGAAGGGCAGAAGGGAGAGGCCGTATGGTCTTTATCTGCTGTCATATTTCTTTGTTTACATATAGGAGGTGCCTTGAATACTGGCCAGTAAATTCTAATTATTTAATTTTAATGCAAATTGCTTTGCTATTTTGTATGAAAGATGGGTCATCAAGAGATCATGAAATGAACTGAAATCAAGTACGAGATCTGTAACATTAATCACAGCTGATTGGTCAGAGATTTGGGATAATCTTAAAACGGAGATTTTGGGAGCAGGAGACACAGAAATACCTCTGTGGTCCCAACATGTGATTAGTGTCTTCTTTTTATGTCCAGCAGGTGACGGGGTCACACAGGAAAAGAAGAGAGAGGAGAAGAGAGAAGAATGGGGAAACTCTTTCACACACGAGCTGTACCCAGCACTCCACCTAAAATCTCACTCCCAAGAGAGACATTTTCCACGTAGTGAGTGTGAGAGCCGTTTCAATCATAGCAATCGCATAAGAAGCCACCTGGAAACCCATACAGCAGAGGGAACTACCCCAACAGAGAGGCCTTCTACATCTTTTAAAAGCCCTGAATGTGGAAGAAATTTCACTCTTAAGAAATCCGTGCCAATGCACCAGAAAATTCACAGGGCTGAGAAAAGATTTCACTGCACTGAATGTGAGAAATCTTTCCTCAGCAACTCAAAACTTGTGGTGCATCTTAGAACCCACACCGGGGAGAGACCGTTTAGTTGTTCTGAATGTGGGAAATGTTTCCTCACGAAAGCAAATCTAGTGCAGCATCATAGAACCCACACGGGGGAGAAACCTTTTAGTTGTACTGATTGTGGGAAATGTTTCATCACAAACTCAGCTCTACGGAAGCATTATAGAAACCACACAGGGGAGAAACCTTTTAGTTGTAGTGATTGTGGGAAAGGTTTCCTCACGAAAGCACATCTAGTGCAGCATCATAGAACCCACACGGGGGAGAAACCTTTTAGTTGTACTGATTGTGGGAAAGGTTTCATCACAAACTCAGCTCTACGGAAGCATCATAGAACCCACACAGGGGAGAAACCTTTTAGTTGTAGTGATTGTGGGAAATGTTTCCTCATGAAAGCACAACTAGTGACGCATCATAGAACCCACACAGGGGAGAAACCTTTTAGTTGTAGTGATTGTGGGAAATGTTTCATCACAAAAGCACAACTAATGATGCATCATAGAACCCACACGGGGGAGAAACCTTTTAGTTGTACTGATTGTGGGAAATGTTTCATCAGAAAAGCACAACTAGTGCTGCATCATAGAACACACACTGGCGAGAAACCTTTTAGTTGTACTGAATGTAGGAAAGGTTTCCCCAGTGGAACACAACTAGTGCTTCATCGTAAAACCCATACAGGGGAGAAACCTTTTGGTTGTACTGACTGTGGGAAATGTTTCATCACAAAAGCACAACTAGTGCAGCATCATAGAACCCACACTGGGGAGAAACCTTTTAGTTGTATTGATTGTGGGAAATATTTCATCACTAACTCAGCTGTACGGACGCATCATAGAACCCACACAGGGGAGAAACCTTTTAGTTGTAGTGATTGTGGGAAAGGTTTCCTCACGAAAGCACATCTAGTGCAGCATCATAGAACCCACATGGGGGAGAAACCTTTTAGTTGTACTGATTGTGGGAAATGTTTCATCACAAAAGCAAAACTAGTGTTGCATCATAGAACCCACACGGGGGAGAAACCTTTTAGTTGTACTGATTGTGGGAAAGGTTTCCTCACAAAAGCACATCTAGTGCAGCATCATAGAACCCACACGGGGGAGAAACCTTTTAGTTGTACTGATTGTGGGAAATATTTCATCACAAACTCAGCTCTACGGCAGCATCATAGAACCCACACAGGGGAGAAACCTTTTAGTTGTAGTGATTGTGGGAAAGGTTTCCTCACGAAAGCACATCTAGTGCAACATCATAGAACCCACACGGGGGAGAAACCTTTTAGTTGTACTGATTGTGGGAAATGTTACATCACAAAAGGAAAACTAGTGTTGCATCATAGAACCCACACGGGGGAGAAACCTTTTAGTTGTACTGATTGTGGGAAAGGTTTCCTCACGAAAGCACATCTAGTGCGGCATCATAGCACCCACACGGGGGAGAAACCTTTCATTGAACTGACTGTGGGAAACTTTCCTCTTGAGAGCACAACTAGTGCTGAATCAAATAGGGGTGTCCTACATGGAGCAGTGGGTTCACCCTTAAACAAAGAAACAAAGATATGGGGAGGGGTGCACCTGCTCCAGGTGGGTACACCACTAAGCAAAAACATGGGTAGAGGAGCACCTACTCCCTAAAAGACATGGGAAGGGGTGCCTCTACTCCTGTCAGACTGCTGGGCAGAGTAGATGGACCATGCTGGTCTTTATCTGCTGTCATTTACTATGTTACTATGTAACCCACACAAGGGAGAAACCTTTTGGTTGTATTGAATGTGGGATATGTTTCCACTGGAACTCAGAGCTAGTGACGCATAGTAAACCCACAATGGAATGTGGGAGATATTTCTGCACAAAATGAAAACTAAAGAGGCATCATGGAATTCACACTGGGGAGAATAAACTGACATACTGGTAGTCTTGAATAATATATAAACAACATTGTTAATAGAGGTGTCTGTACCAAGTGATTATTCTCTGAATTGCATGGAGAGGAAGAAGATCCTGAAGTACCAAGAAGTGCAGTCAGAAACCAAGAAAGTGTGGCAGATGATATGGTAATCTTTCCCATTGTACTAGGTGTGACAAGCTTGATAAACTAGCCATACCTGATAAACTACTCAAACCTCACTTGGTTTGCAGCTTGTCATGCTGTGAGGGCTTCCAATAATTTACTCACAACCAAAGTTAAACTAACCGGCCTGTAATTTTCTACCACATCCTTACTTCCACTTTTGTGTAAAGGGACCACATGAGCTTCTCTCCAGTCCTTTGCCATCACATCTGACCTCCAACGAAGCATTGAAAAGGTCACTCAGTTCAGCTGCAAGAACATCCCCAAGTTCCCTCAGTATTCTCAGGTGTATCCCCTCCGGACCCATTGCTTTGTCTACTTTAAGTTTAGCTAGTTTCTCACGAACACAGTCTTCTGAAAATTGTTCAAGATGTCCTTCACTTCTGTTCCTGTTTGTGGGTGTTTTCTGAGATCCTGCTCCTGGTTCTTCATCTGTGAACACAGAACAGAAATATTTATTAAGCAATTCCACTTTATCCTCATCAGCTTCTACATATTGCTCCCCTTCACCCTTGAGTCTGACAATACCACTTTTGCCCTTCCTTTTCTCACTAACGTATCTGAAAAATGTCTTATCTCCCCATTTTATTGCATTGGCTATTTCCTCCTCTTTTTGAATCTTTGTTTTCCTGACTATTCTGCTAGCTTCTCTAAGTTTTTCAAATACAGATGTCTGTCTTCTTCTCTCTGTGATTTCTTGTATTTTATGAAGGCCTCCCTCTTTTTCTTCACATTTTTAGCTACTGCTTTAGAAAACCATAGCGGTCTCCTTTTCCTTTTACCTTTATTTTTCATTTTAACATAAAGGTTGGTTGCCCTTAAAATATCCCCGTTCAGTTTTGCTCACTGTTTTTCTACATCCCCATCTATTCCCATCCCGCTATTGACTCCCTGAGATATTGGCACATCTTAGCAAATTTACATCATTAGCAGCCTTTCCAATAATTTACCATCCACAGAGATTAGACTAACCGGCCTGTAATTCTCTGTCATCCTTACGTCCGCTTCGGTGTACAGAAACCCACATGTGTCTTTCTCCAGTCCTTTGCACCAGTCGAAAGAGGCATCTCCTTTAGGCAGCTTGAGCTTCTCCTTTCCTTGCAGATGATACTTTCAAATATTCTATTTTATGAGTGTCCGCTCATCCTGAGGGCTCTTTGAGTTTGTCTGACTGCCAGGAACTAGTGTTTTGCGTTGACTGCTGCTGCTGCTGCTGCTCTTTGCAGCCCCTCAAAATCTCCTGCCCTAGTTAACTGCCTAGTCTTGCCTAATGGTTGAGCTGGCCACTCTTCTTCTAAAGCTGCAAAACAAAGACAAACTCGGCTGAAAAAACTTCACCTACAGCCAGACCCTCAAGCTGTGTTCTTCAGAGCTTCTAGCAACTACCCGCTGAAGACGCCTTAGGCAGAGCTGTATCAGCAGATGGGCGGGGGTTGGGAACCAGAGAGTTCAGATTCTGAGCTAAAATGGCCAAGTCTCTTGTGCTTTTGTGACCAGCCATGCCCTCCTGAGGGGAACTCAGTCTGACCATTCCCACTCACAGGGAGCTTGCCTGAGTCCTCCAACCTTGGCTCCAGTCTTCATGTGGCCCGATTCACCCCTCTGCAGCATGAACCACGATGGCCAGTGCAGGTATTGAAGTGCCCGTGTTAACACGCTCATGGTTTGCCACTCCTGCTCCCTCTGATGCAATGTCTTGTTGGAGGGGGCAGGAGCGGCAGGAAACCACACAAAGGATAAATCTTAATATTTTTTGATGCCTCCGACGCCATCTGTCACAGCATCCTCCATCAAAGAATACAAAATGAAGTACTAAAATTGTTTTACTCCTACCTATTTGAGAGACAACAGAAACTGAAAATGGGCATCAACACCTCATCCTCCTTCCCTCAACCCACGGCATCACTCAAGGCACTTCTCTTCAGCCACTATGCCCAATTATCCGTGCCGATAGCACATACTTCCACAACTATGCATATGATATAATGATTATTTATTTCACTATTTTTATACGACTTTTCATTT
The DNA here is from genome assembly GCA_033557465.1 of Ichthyophis bannanicus. Taxonomy (NCBI): domain Eukaryota; kingdom Metazoa; phylum Chordata; class Amphibia; order Gymnophiona; family Ichthyophiidae; genus Ichthyophis; species Ichthyophis bannanicus. Next base: position 64,618,340 of record CM066031.1, on the reverse strand, counting down.
CAGTCAAAGCAGTTTACATTGTAATTTAAACTTGGTAATGTACATTAAACGGGGACATTGATAACTTGTATTTTTCTGAAACAATGGAGGTATGCACCTTTCAACACCAACAAAGCCGTATACGAAGGAATATCAAACGGCTTCAAAGACATCACTCAATAGCTGGCAAGAAACTCATTGACAGTTAACTAAAAAATTCCAAAATACTCTGTATCACCAAGGATGACACATTCCACCCACCCCCATTCCTGACAATAAATGAGATTGATGTGAAAGTCCGGACAGAGGTCTAGTATCTAAGTAACACCCTGGACCAACAACTAATACTGAAACCACACATAAACAGCACAAGGAGGTCAACCTACCACAAAATCTGAACCCTGCAACACCTGCACCCCCTACTGGAGCTATTGGACTTCTGTACAGCATTCCAGGCCATCATCTCACCACACTTTGACTACTGTAACTTAATTTACCATGGCTCAAAAAATTCAACTCTGCTCCCACTACACATTGCATTACATGGAGCTGCAAGCATCATTCAAGGAGCCCCAAAATACGACCACATAATCCCTATCCTGCGACAACTCCACTAGCTTTCCCTGCAAAGTCACATCAGATACTAAATACTGTTCCTAACTTTCAAAATCATCAACAACTAATCCTCCCATCTACAAACTCTACAAAACACAACCAAAACCATCAGACAAAGCACTAAAAACATAGAGCCTGACATTCAAAAGGCATTTACACAATTAGTGCCACTGAATATCACGTCTTATCCCTTGTGTGCTCTGATGCTAACCACTTAGCATCAGAGAGTGTTGTGGGAGATCCGGGTGACAGTCCTTATCTTTTAGCTGCAGGGGCTAACTGAGAAGCATGCAACATTGCTGCTGAATGGTTAACTATGGCAGCTGTGAGGCAGTATGGTGACCCCAGATATTCAATGATATTCTGAATGAAATAGAGACTGAATGAATGTTTTGCTTCAGTCTCTACTGAGGAAGGTGTAGGGAAGTTACTCATGACTGTATTGATATTTAAAGCTGATGCAAAAGAAGGATTGAAAGAAATATTGATAAAGCGGGAAGATGTATTACAACTATTTGATAAACTGAAGAGTAGGTAATCAACTGGACCAGATGGTATACATCCAAGGGTGTTGAAAGAACTGAAGTATGAAATTGCAGACCTACTATTAGTAATGTAATGTATATAATATAATGTAAATATGTACATAGTTAATGTACATGGTTACCTGATGGTTCTGGTATTCTCATATTATAAGATTTCAATTTAACTAAGTTCTCTTCCATGTAATATAGCAGTACCATGCTGTTACATTTTTGTTACCTGTAAACTGTCTTGAATTGATGAAAGACGGTATATAAAAACTGTTAAATAAATAATCTGTGAACTATCATTAAAATCATATGAAATAACTGAAGATTGTAGGATGACCAATGTAACATTAATTTTTAAAAAGTGTTTCAGGGGTGATCTGGGAAAGTACAGACTGGTGAGCCTGATGTCAGTATCGGGAAAAATGGTAGAAACCATTATAAAGAACAAAATTACTGAACATGTAGATTGTCAGGGTTTTATTGGGAGACAGCCAACATGGCTGTAGCCAAGGAAGGTCTTGTCTTACTAATCTGTTAGATTTTTTTAAAGACATAAATAAACAGGTAGACAAAGGTGGGTGAGACAATGTAGTGTATCTGGATTTTCAGAACGCCTTTGACAAGGTCCCTCATGAGAAACTCTTGGTGAAATTAAAAAATCATAGGATAGGAGGTAGTATAATATTGTGAATCAGGAACTGGTTAAAAGATAAAAAGCAGAGGATAGGGCTAAATGGCCAATTTTCCTAATGGAGAAAGACAGGGCCGGATTTACCTTGAGTGAGGCCCTACGCCAACAAAAATTGTGGGCCCCCAGCAGGGGAGGCCCAAGGGGGGTGCGGGGCCTAATTTGCATAAGGGGCCTCATTTGCATAAATATTTGCATAATGTTACCATATACTAACTTTTAGTAAACGTGCCTCTTAATGAGTGTATGGATAAAGAAAGACTAAAAGATTTCTACATTACTATAATCCAGTGCCAACCCATAGCAAACCTGCCATATCCTAACAGCACTACCAGGACTTACAAAGCACCATACTCTACCAATCAAAAGGCAACACTGCAAATATTAAACCAATACATTTCAGAGAACAACAAAACATGACCTACTGGGGAAAGAGAACAAGTGGCAATGTCAAATAGGAATTATATAATCAGAACACCTCAGCTCAGTTACACATGCAGAACATAGACCATCACCAAACAAGTAATCACAATTTAGAAACAGGAAGACAATAATTAAACTGGGAATCCCAAAAGCCAAACTTGGAATGTACAACACTGTAGAAATAAAACTATACATTAATTTGCTCTTGTACTAAACAAAGCGCAGACTTTAATGATACACATTTACCAGAGCTGACATATTCCAATTAATAAATTCAAAATAAAGAGATATTTTTCTACCTTTTGTGCATTTTTTTCCAGCTGCAATTGCTCCAGCCACTTTCTTCTGGTTTCTTCGTGTCTTCTGCTAACTCTCCATCGTCTGCTGTCCATTTGTCCTTTCTTCTCTCTTCTAGTTTTTTTCCATTCTCTCTCTACATCTGCTTTAACATACTAATCTTTCTCCTTTTGCTCTTTCCTCATTCCTATTTCATCCACTCAAATTTTGCCCCTCCATCCTCAATCCCCACTTACTCTCCCAGTACCCGGCCAATTGTAGATTTTTTATCCCTCCCACACAAAATATTTTTTCCCTTCTCCATTTTACTCTTCCAGCCCCATCCCATTCTAATCCTCCCCCAACATCAGCTCCCTTCTAGTTCCAGCCTCACCCAGCATCCATTCCCTTCTAGTCCCTGCATCAGCCCATTTCCAGTCCTAGCCACCCATCAGCCCATTTCCAGTCCTAGCAACCCCCCAACCCAATACCAGTCCTAGCCCCCCCATCAACCCACTTCCAGTCCTAACACCCCATCACCCCATTTTCAGTTTAAGCCCCCCCCTATAACCCATTACCAGTCCTAACCCCCCATCAGCCCAGTTACCACTTACAAAAATGTTTTCTTTCGCGATTTAGTTTGTGAAAACTTTTCAATAATTGTATCAAAAGTCAACGCAGAAGTAACGTCATTTTCAATTGACATGACTGCCAGAGAATTCAGTCTTTTCTGCGTCATCGTAGAACGAAATCTATTTTTTATCAGGGAAAGCTTTGAAAAAGAACGTTCCCCTTCGCAGATAGTCACGGGAAGCGTTGAAAACAAGCGGAGGGCAGTGGAAACATTCGGAAATGTTGAATCCACTACAGGATTTTTTTTCAGCCATTTCAGTAGGTTTTGGGGTTCACGATCCAAATTCAAATCCGCGGCCATTCCAGAAAACGCCACAAATTCCTCTTCACACCCGCTTTCCAGATCACAATTGTATTTTTGCTGCAAATGGATTACATCTTCTCTGAGAGAGCCAACATCATTCTCCTTCAGTGATTTGATGAAAGCAAAGTCTTCAGAAATCTGCTTGTAAGCATTCCGGCGTTGAGATAAACATGCAAGCAGTTTGTCAAGTATGACATATACACTCTCAACACGGAATTTTTGTGCACCTTGTAAAGCAGCATTCGGCCCACCTGCTTCTTCAAAAACCTGGCATCTTTTTGGTCGATTCCGAATGAAACGAGAGGTGTAGTCTTGTTGGATGTCCTCCATGAGCTCTTTTGCTTCTTTCTCCAGGTTGTCGAAGTCATCACGCATTCCAGCAACGAATGTTCCCAAAGAAGTAAACAAAGAAACGCCGACACTGATGTCAATAGACACACTTTGCAAGGCAGTGTTGATTTTTTGACATCGCTGCAAGATCTTGTGCCACAGAACACACATGAATGCAGTTTCCAACAGACACATTTTACCCGCCAAAGCTGCTGCTAAGCGTCGGGCATCACCCTTCTCGTCTTCATTTTCTGCGATACTATTCAGCATAGTATAGATGTTGGCATAGTTGAGATGTAGTGCTTTCACGGACTCTGAATGGCAATGCCAACGGGTAGACGATAAAGTTTTCAAAGTCAGAATTCGTCCATTTTCGTTCGGTGTGAGTCCTGATGTCAATGAACTCCACCGCTTTGTTGAACCAACCGAAAACGCATACAGTTCTTGGACGAGACCAAAAAAGTTAACAGCGTCCAGACAGCAATTTACACTAGCAACTCCAACCAAATTTAATGAATGTGCTGCACAAGGTATGTAGTCAGCCATTGGGTTAATTTCCCTCAGTTTTGCTTGGAGACCGGCGTATTTCCCAGCCATGTTTGCTGCGTTGTCGTAGCTTTGTCCTCGGCAGTTATCCAGAGACAATGACATTTCATTTAGTATATTCAACACATCTTGGTAAAGGCTGTCGGCTTTGTGACTTTCAATTGGAAAGAATTTTAGAAACCGTTCAGTTGTTTCACCAAACTTGTTAACGTAGCGCACAATAAAAGTTAGTTGGTCAATGTGACTAACGTCTGGAGTGGAATCAATACATATGGAATAGTACTTCGCGTCGTGAATTTCATTTAAAATGACAGCCAACACGTCTTGTCCCATTTGCTCGATGAGTTCATCACATACAGTGGAAGACAAATAGCTAATTTTTCCACTTCCTTTATTTCCAAAACGAGATATATGGTCGGCAAGGAAGGGGTCGAATTTGGCTAAAAGTTCCAAAATTCCCAGATAGTTTCCGTTTTGCACAGAACCAAATAATTCGGTATCTCCTCGAAATGCTAGGCCACGTTGAGCAAGGAACTTTATCACTTCAACAACACGCCGAAGAACTGACTGCCAATATATCTTCTCTTCGTTCATCTGTTTCTGAAGCTTTTCGTCGATGCACCCTTTCGCTGAAACACGTGCTAACCAGGAACTGAGTGATGCTCGGTGTTCTGCACTACTTTCGTGAAGCTTGATCACTTTACCGCAGTTGCTCCAATCGTTGAATCCACAGGAGGCAAACTGCGACGTGGACCTTGAAAGCAACTTACAGAAAAAACAGTAAATGTTCCCATTTGATGGCAAATAAAGCAGCCAGTCTCGGTAATACTTCTCATCATTTGCTTTTCGTCCGTAAAGAAATTCCTTCGCAAAACGGCGTGTTCTATTTCCCATAGTTCTTTCTGATGACATGAAACTATCATCGTGATGTTGACATGCAGCTGGACCATTAACAATCCAATAATCTACGTCAGAAGCTGGAAGGAATGTTTTCCAGAGACCCACATCATGAGGTGGTGGTGGTGGAGAACTAGAAATATTCTCCATAGGTACATCGGGTTGTGGAGTAACATCAGCAGTATCGGAAGTTTGAGGAGTAGTGTCAGTAGTATCCAAAAGTTGTGGAGTAGCCGCGTCATTCACATTCAAAAATTCTGATTCTGAGACAGCTTGAATTTTCGTCGATGGAAGAAGAAAGCTGGTAATCTTGGGAATTTTGGTGGTTGATTCGTTTTCTAGCATTTTCTTTTTTCGTTTAGATGCGCCACTTTCATATTTTTTCATGACTACTGTAAGGGGGGACTGAGAGAGACTGAGAGCGCTTGAGTTCTACCAGGAAAAACCCCTGCGCTTGTAGCCTGTAGCCTAAGCACTTAGTAAGCAGTAGCAACCAGTACAGAGAAGCCAGGGGCAATTGGGAAGCCTCAAGGAAACAAACCAATAGCGGACAGGCAAAAAAAAAGCTTTTGATGCATGCAGTTAGAACCTCATGAAGATGAGTGGACGGACCAGTTTTAGGTCAGGTAACCTATATGCAGCCTCAAGTCTATATGCACTGTAACCTACATGCAGCGCAGCCTGAAGCCTAAGTTAGATAAGTTCTACCAGGAAAAACCCCTGAGCTTGTAGCCTGTAGCCTGTAGCCTAAGCAGTAGCAACCCCAGTACAGAGAAGCCAGGGGCAATTGGGAAGCCTCAAGGAAACAAACCAATAGCGGACAGGCAAGGACTACCCCCGGTAATGCTCGCGTGGTTTGCATGTGCCTTGTCCTCGCGATGGGCGTGATGTCAGTGTGTTCTTAAGCAAGCTGTCAGCTGCTGAGCGCTGCTGCAACTGTGCTCGAGCCCCCGACTGTGCCCGTGCCCCCCCCGCGGCCCCCCCCGACCCCCCCCGCCCCGCTCCGCTCCGCTCGAAGCCGAAGACCCATAAGAACGACCGCACCTACCGCTTCCGGACCTGGTGTAGCTGAGCAGGCTGCCGGCATCGTGGAGGCTGAGGCTGAGGCAGGCAGTCGGCGCTGTCACTTTGGAGCGAGGGGAAGGCTGACGCTGGCCGGAAGTGACGTCGACGGCTCAGGAAGTGAAGAGGAGCCGGGTAAGATGGCCGCCGCCATCGGAGGCAGCATAGAAATCGGAGCCCCATGTTCACTGCGGCGGGAGACGGAGGCCTGGGAAGGCGCGTCTCCGGCCGAGCTTGCGACTTCGGCGTTTTCGCTACCACGGAAAAATCTCTGCCGGACTTTAAACTCTCTCTAGAGAGCGAGGGATGGGGACTCTTGTGGGCCCTTGCAAGCTGTGGGCCCTACGCCATGGCGTACATGGCGTATGGGTAAATCCGGCCCTGGAGAAAGGTGAATAGTGTAGTACCCCAAGGATCTGTGGTGGGTCTGTTGCTTATTAACATATTGATAAATGACCTACAAATGGGAACAATGAGTGAGATAATCACATTTGCAGATGAAACAAAATTATTAAAAGATGTAAAACCCAGGAGGATTGTGAACAATAGCAAGAGGACCTTGATAAACAGGAAAACTGGACACTCAAATGGCAGATGAAATTTAATGTTGACAAGTGCAAACTTATGCACCTAGGGAAGAACAACCCAAACTATGGTGACACATTGCAAGGTTCCACATTAGGAACCACCACCCAGGAAAAAATGGAGGTGCCATCGTGGATAACACGTTGAATCCCTCCACCCAGTGTGCAGTGGCGGCAAAGAGAGCAAATAGAATGCTAGATATCACAAGGAAAGGAATGGAGAATAAAACAAAGGATATTATAATGCCTCTGTATTCTTCCATGGTATGACCACAATTTGAATATTGTGTGCAGTTTTGGTCTCCTTATCTTTAAAAAGGAGATAGCATTATTAGAAAAGGTAGAGAAAAGAGCCACCAAAATGATAAAGGGGATGGAAGGATACCCCAATGAGGAGAGGCTAAAAAGCTAGGTCATATGTACCTAGCAGTTTCCTTGGGGAAACTGCTAGGTACATATGACCTAGATTGGCCACTGTTGGAAACAGAATACTGGGCTTGATGGACCTTGGTCTGACCCAGTATGGCATATCTTATGATTTAAGGCTCTTCAACCTGGAAAAGCGACAGGTGAGGGGAGATATGATAGAGGTCTATAAATGAATGAATGTAGTGGAATGGGTAAATGTAGATCGATTATTTATGCCATCAAAATGTAGAAAAACTAGAGGACTAAAATGAAGCTACAATGTAACCTGTATAAAACTAATAAGAGAAAATATTTTTTCACTCAACATTTAACAAAACTCCGGAATTTGTTACTAGAGGCTGTTAAAAAAGCTGTTAGTGTAGCTGGGTTTAAAAATAGTTTGGACAAGTTCCTGGAAGAAGGGTCCATAAACCATTCTTAAAGGCGACCCAGGAAAGCTACTGGTTGCCCCAGTACAAGCATTATGGAACCTGTGCTATTTGGGGAAACTGCTAGGTACTTGTGGCCTAGATTGGCCACTGTTGGAAACAGGATACTGGGCTTGATGGACCTTGGTCTGACCTAGTACGGCATATCTTATGTTCTTAATGCTGGGGCCGCATATGATCCCCGGCATTGAATATCCAGAGTTCAGTTCAGCACCGACAGTTAAATGCTGTACTCGTGTCTAGCCATCAATGGAAATATTGGACCCATACTGACCATAGCACATGAGAATATCAAAAGCAGCCAATATGTATGCAATAGCATCATTCAAACAACATGCACCAAGCCTCTGGAACTTTCTACCAGAAAAATACAGAAATATCACTGAAAAACCTCAACACCATCCTATTCATGGAGCAATTTGGACCCACCACATGAACTCCTCCTGTCCCCCTCTCCCTGAAGCCTTCCCCCTTTACATCCCTCCCACTCACCCCAAGCCTATCCGCTGCTCAGACATCCCTTCTGTTGCTGTTCGCTATACATATGATGCGTTCCACTGTACTATATTTTATCTCACTGATGAGTAATGGGGTAGAGGTGCAATGGAAATTTCAGAGCTGTTGGTAAACTCATCCATTGGTCTCCATGGAAAAATGAAAACTGCGGTAAATTGGCACTAGCAGCTGGGCAGCATCCCGCGTGGACTCTGTACGGTACCATCACCCATATCTAAGGAGTTCACGTCTGCTTGTCTATGGAGAAAGTATTTATCCTGACATGGGCTGATACCTCCAGTAGAACATCTGCCAGATCTTTCTTCCAGTGGAGGTGGTGGGAGCAAAACCACTGAAGAAATTCAGAAAGGCATGGCAGAGACACAGAGGATGCAATCAAAGGAAACTTAAAGAACTTTTGCACTTCAGCAAATACTGTAGAAGGGGGTAACCAGCACAGAGTAGTGTAAACAACACTAATCAAAGACGTGGAGTAAATGGGGGTGCGTCTTGCACAGAGCGGTGTGAACAAGCCCGGCAATCTCACTGAGCAGACGAGAAGGGCCATGCAGGTCATTATCTGCTCTCACTTACTATGTTACAAGGTTTCTTTTTCCCTCAGTGTATCACGCTCCAATGCACTTTCCACAAAGCACAAGCTTCAGTAATAAAGGCTCACCATGCTTTCTCTGCTCCTTCCCCCTACCCTGGGCTGATTCCAAGAGTGCACAGAGATGCCCAGAAGCTGAACAAAGGCGGGATCTGCAACCTCCAAACTGTAACAGTAACAGTCCCAGAAATAAATACCTGCTAGAAATGTCTACAGCACCTGAGAGTGCACTGTGAAACTCCCATACAGTAATCCCTCCTATGAAGGACTACAGCTCCCAGAATGCACTGTGACACTCCCATGCAATAATCCCTTCTAGGAAGAACTACAGCTCCCAGAATGCACTGTGATACTCCCACACAGTAATCACTCCTATGAAGGACTACAGCTCCCAGAGTGCACTGTGACACTCCCACAAAGTAATACCCCTTAGGAAGTACTACAGCTTCCAGAGTGCACTGTGACACGCCCACAGAGTAATACCCCCTAGGAAGGACTACAGTTCCCAGAGTACACTGTGACACTCCCACATAGTAATCCCTCCTAGGAAGGACTACAGCTCCCAGAGTGCACTGTGAGACGTCCACACAGTAATACCCCCTAGGAAGGACTACAGCTCCCAGAGTGCACTGTGACAATTCCACACAGTAATCCATCCTAGGACGGGCTACAGCTCTCCCTAGGAAGGACTACAGCTCCCAGAGTGCACTGTGCACTCCCACACAGTTAATCCCTTCAAGGAGGGACTACAGCTCCCAGAGTGCACTGTGACACTCCCACAGAGTAATACTCCCTAAGAAGGACTACAGCTCCCAGAGTGCACTGTGACTCACTCACACATTAATCCCTCCTAGGAAGGACTACAACTTCCAGAGTGCACTGTGACACTCCCACACAGTTAATCCCTTCAAGGAAGGACTACTTCTCCCAGAGTGCACTGTGACACTCCCACACAGTTAATCCCTTCAAGGAAGGACTACTTCTCCCAGAGTGCACTGTGACACTACCAGAGTAATACTCCCTAGGAAGGACTACAGCTTCCAGAGTGCACTGTGACACTCCCACACAGTTAATCCCTTCAAGGAAGGACTACTTCTCCCAGAGTGCACTGTGACACTACCAGAGTAATACTCCCTAGGAAGGACTACAGCTTCCAGAGTGCACTGTGGCACTCCCACACAGTAATCCATTCTAGGAAGGACAACAGCTCCCAGAGTGCACTGTGACACTCCCACACAGTAATCCCTCCTAGGAAGGACTGTAGGGATTATTAGTAGCACACAAAAAATAAGTTATGCTCTTAGTTATGTCCATGGGAAATTAGCTACTAATACCCAGCCTGAGGTTCTATGAGGTTTGCTGGTAATGAACTTTGAAAGAAGTCTCGTCTGTGTATATATATATTATGTTGATTATGGACAGCAAGGTAGAAAAATATACAGACATATAGCTGAAGATATATAATTAGAAACATGAGGTAGCAGATTGTTGCGACACAAAATTAGTTAGACAAAGTGATAAATCACTGATTAGTAACCAGAAGTCACTGATTCGCTGTGCACTGAGAAAAGTTATGGAATAAGTTTCTAGCTAACCATAGTCCACCCGGAGAAGAAGAGGTAGGATGGTACATTAGCTCCAGCTGGCACTCTGGTGGCTGAGGTCCAATAAGACTCTGGAGCAGCACAGGTTCAAGGAGGCAGCTAGGCTAGATAACGCAGGCTACAGCCCTTTCAGAGGTGAGCCGCGGGAGAACACAGACCTGAAGGTATCTCTGAAAGTCTTATCTCAGTCCTTAGGAGAACGGCCTTGCATACACGAAGTGTGTGCCTGTCTTGCAGACAGATCAGGTAGCAGACACAAGGTAAACGGCAAAAAGGCACGAAAGTTCTTCTGGGCAGACTGTATTATTCTTTGTGATGAGTCTCCGTCATAGGTCCAGTGATTGTTTGGCACAAGACAGTCCGAGGTGCTCTCAGCAAATCAGAAGGTAATGAACAGGTGTTCATCCTGCAGACCTAGGAGCCATAATGAGGGAAGAAGCAGATGTTCTTGCATGTAGACAACTAATTGGTCTAGGAAACTAATTGGAAAGAAACAATAGTCTTCTGTATGCTCAGGTATGATCACTTGGCAAGCATTTGTGTGAAGGTCAGGTCTGAGACTGTAAGCACAGCAAAAGTCCTTTGTAGCAGGAAACCATCTTGCTTGGTCAGCTTTGGTTCAGGCTTTAGCTGCTAAGCAGGCCAGAGATCTGCAGGCGCGGAATTGCAGGGGTTCTAGCCCTACACACCATAGAATGATACAGAGGCATTATAATATCCTTTGTTTTATTCTCCATTTCTTTCCTTATGATTCCTAGCATTCTATTGGTTTCTGCTGCACACTAGGTTAATGCTGTCATGTTCAAGGGGTGGCCAGTAAGAGGCAGTATTCAGCTCCTAACCAAAAGCTAAACTGCAGGTGAAAGGGTGTCCTAACGTTAGGCGGGTTTGCAGTTCGGATGGTGTCTGAATATTGCTGCTGACTGGATTGCAAAATATCAATCTAATGAAACTGGATATTCAGGGTCGGTCACTAAATATGCACTGGCATTGGATATCTGGGTTTAATTTAAAGTGATGATGATGAATTTGGCAGTGCCGGCTGCTGTGATTGAAATTGCCCCCCCAGTGTTCTTTATAAGAGGTGTGTTCTTCCAGTGCAAGGATGGAAAAACTATCTAAATTTTAGGAGCTAGAGAATTTTCTGATTCTACAACAAGGAGAGAAGAAGGTCTGTGTGTCATTCTCCTGTTGGCAGAATCATGGGTAAAGTAGTGAAAGGTGTAGTAATGTAGAAGTTTCTGAAGGACTCCTGAGTTTCCCTTTGACTTTTCCTTACATTGAAGGGAGGCCATTTCTGACTGAGCTAGTAGCCCAAAGGAGCAGAAGGAAAGTAGTGAAAAAATCCTTGTCAGAAACCGGGCATTGTGGTAAAGGAGAAGAGCACAAGAATGACATTGATGAGAGAAAAGTCAGTAGCAAGTGACAAATTCTCAAGAAGCAAGAAATGCAATCTGAGACAATGTGGCAGAAAGATACAGAAATATCCAATTGTATGGGGCGCTACTTGATCTGTGTTTGCATATATTCCACCCTCAGAACATCAAAAGCATTCAGACAAGTACTAGCAGTAAATCTGAGATCAGACCCAACATTCCCTGACTTACACCTGAGGTTCATTCCTGGCATGATGAAATGAGAGAGTTTTGGATGTAATAGTTATTTCAGATGGATACATTCTCTCTTAGATTTCTCTTCCATTTTGCATGAATTAGTTTATGTAATAATCTCACTTTGTATGACAAGTAATGCGTAATATGTAATTATTTCTGTGACATGGTCTGTATCATGATATAACTCTGAGAGAAAAATACCCAGCACATGCACGCCTTAAAAAGAGACCCTTCTCTTCCATCAATGACACTTATAAACATTACATAGCAGAAATGCGTAAACCAATTATTATTAATATAGAACAGGCCATGATACATTTTTGTTGTATTTAGGATCCAGCCCAAAAACGTAGGAGCCATCGGCTGAAACCTTCCACTCACCCCTGTTAACTGAAGTTTGGGAGCAGGGGTGGGGGATGGAAGAGATCCACTCGAGCTCTACTTCAACTTCTGTAGGACATGATTTACTAAGGCTAGTTTTTCCATTCCATGTCTGAGGAAAAAGAAAGTAAATCAGGCCATTAAACATCCCTGTAGACTGCTAGCAGAAATCTCCAGCCATCAGCCTCCCTCCCCACCCAGTCTTGTTCTTTCTCCTCCCACCATGCTGTTAACCAGTCTTTCCCTTGTACCATATTCCTCCCCATCCTACCATCTCCCTCCTCACTAAAATCAGCCCCCCACCCCCACCCACAGCTATTACTCCATTCAGCCAGGCTCCCAGCTCCTACCCCTAACAAGCCATCTTCCCTCTCAGCCCTTACATCAGTTCCAAGTGCAGGATAAGTGACTGCAGTGCTGGAATATGAACTGCCTCCCCTCTGTACTGTAGCTTTCTTTCTGCAAATCTATGGCTTTTATTCTTTGGAGAACCACCCCAATCATGTGTGTAGGGAAATAGGAAGTGTCCAACACTTCATCTTGGTAAGTTTTTTTTATAAGTGTCTACATTAGTTAAACTGGTTTTTAATCACTGATGAGTTGAGGAAGTGTTTTCCTTCCCTGTGGAGGCATATATAAAAGGAGGCTTGCTGTGATCTCCAGAGTTCATGTGCAAAATCCCCTCTGGATACATTTTATAATGCAGCCTACAATGAATCTCCATGTAACCTATAGGAGAGTGAAATATGCTGATGTCATAAGAGGGCATTATGACAGCAGAATGCTGGCAAGAGAAAGTGTGTCTCTCTCACCAAGGAGATTCATTTGTTTGTTTCCAAACACTGAGGAGTTTGAAGAGAGCAATAAACAATGAAAACCCTAAAGAAGGGGTTCTCAAACTTGCCTCACAGACAGTCGCGTTTTCAGGATATCCACAATGAATATGCTACTGATGGGAGGGAGCAGTTTGGCACAGTAGCAGGGAAAGCTTCTGGCTGCAGGCGATGCCCCCTAAAAAGTGCAGCAAGCCATGAGTTATGAGTGAGGTGTGTAATTTGATCTTTGACCACAATGTTAAGATCCAGCAGAATTGCAACTTTATCTTGATAAACATTTTTATTCATTATAAATTGTCTTTCTTGAATAGACACGTAACAAGAACTATCTGTCATGGGTATGTCTACAGCACTGCGTACATTTAAAAAACATTCTAGGAATGATAAATAGCAGAAGTGGTAAATTCCTGAATTTATACATCTTCCAAGATATTTAATAGGAACACACTGAATTACACCTACTTCTATCACATAGATAAATCTTTACCATTTACCGAAACTGCTGTGAATTGATAGCGCGTGACTGTAATGAGTCCCTGAAAGATGATTGGCTGCCTCTGTTCTGGGCAAGGCAGTGGGAGCTCTTCAGACATACATCTTTCCCGCTGTTTTTTATATCCTTTTCCTTTGTAGCAGCAAACTGCAGTCAATGAACAAGTCCAGGAGTCAATTTACAGGGTCCAAACCAGTTTATTTGTGCACAGGCCCAGTCAGTCAAAGCTTTCAAGGAACTGAGCGGAGCTCTCCATAAAGACATAACTTTTTATACCACTTTTCTAGCTTGATACATGAAAACTTTCCATTGGTTCTAGCTCAATACATTTGATACATGCAAACATTTCATTGGCTATACATTCCCTTCAATTATCCAATTAGAAATCCCTCCGGAGCCTAGCAACTGGTCCCCCTCCCTCGGGACCGTTCTAACAATGGTCCAGTTCTTGACTTAACTTCAAGGCTAACCTTGGCTCCAGGAATGCATATTCTGAAACATTTCTGTTCTTTCACATACAAGAGAATAATAGAAGACTTATGAATTCATAAAAACTTCTGATTAAGCATTTCAAAACCAGTTTTCTTATTTCACACAAATTTTTGGTTCTTTTCTTAGCTATAGTATGGGTTAGAATCCAGGCCTAAGTTACAGGCCTTTCATAACAACAGGCCATGCTAGGCCATGGCCTACCACACCTTCACATTATGAGTCATTGCTGATCTCTTCCGTTCACTGTGCAGTGTTGCTCTTTACGCCAGCTTCAAGTTCAGGATCAGTGACTGCAATGCTGGAACAGGAACTGCCTCTCCTCTGTACTGTGGCTTTCTTCTGCTAATCTATGGCTTTTATTCTTTGGAGAGCCACCTCAGCCATGTGTGTAGGGCAATAGGAAGTGCCCAACATATCATCTTGGTAATTTTTTATAAGTGTCTATATTAGTTAAGCTGGTTTTTAGTTACTGGTGAATTGAAAAAGTGTTTTCCTTCCCTGTGGGCGGAATATGAAAAAGGAGGCTTGCCGTGATCTCCAGAGTTCATGTGAAAAATCCCTCTGGATACATTTTATGATGCAGCCTGCAATGAATCCCCATGTAACCTAGAGAGAGTGAAAGGTGCTGATGTCATAAGGGGGCATTATGACAGCAGAATCCTGGCAGGAGAAAGTGTCTCTCTCTCACCACAGAGATTCATTTGTTTATTTCCAATCACTGAGGGCAAAGATAAACAATGGAAACCCAAAAAGTAGCAGTTCTCAAACTTGCCTCCCAACTAGTCGGGTTTTCCAGATATCCATAATGAATATGCATGAGAGAGATTTGCATGCACTGCCTCCATTGTATGCAATCTTTTCATACATATTCGTTGTGAGTAGTATAATGGGTACACTACTCGTCAAACTGATTGACAGGTGAGATAAGGATGACAGGAGCCAATCAGCGTTCACTTCCGGTCTATGTCCCGCCTTAGGCCACGCCCCCTCCCATAGAAGTGAATGGTGAGTTAGCCCCGCCCACTCCCGCCCCCAAAATGTTGACAGGCACCAATCAGCGCCCACTTCCGGTGTATGTCCCGCCTTAGGCCACGCCCCCTCCCATAGAAGTGAATGGTGAGTTAGCCCCACCCAGTCCCGCCCCCAGGCGTGGCCACCGCCCCCCCACTTGACACACCCCTGCCCCCGCCCCAAGGATGACATCATCCAATCAGCATACTCTTCCGGGGGGGTGTCACACCCATGCCACGCCCACAATATGGCATTAGCCAATCAGCACCCACTTCCGGGGTTTGTGCTACACCTACAGCCTCCCACCCTCCTCCACGCCCCCTGCCTACATCATCGGAAATGACATCACCGGAAACAGGGCGTCATCAGAAGAGGGACTGTCCCTTTTTTGCTGACATCAGCGGAAACAGTATGGCTGACTCCGGAAATGTGTTTGTGCTTCTGCTTAATACTGAAAAACAAAAATGCTTTTCTCTCTGTCTCTCTCTCTCTCTCTCTCCCACACAGACTCAGTTGTTTCTTTCTCACACAAAAACTGATTCCTAGCACAGAGAGACAGGCAAGCTAGAATCTTTTTTCTTTCCAAAATGCAATTAGCACATCTTTGTTAGAGGGATCACCCTCTCACCCTCAACCACGCCCCTGCCTACATCATCGGAAATGGACTGTCCCTTTGTGCTGACATCAGCGGGGAGCAGTGTGACTGACTCCGGAAATGTGTTTTTTTTTTTTTTTGCTTCTGGTTAATGTTTACACCTGCAAAAAAAAAGCAGGAACCCTGGAAAATAAAATGCTTTTCTCTCTCCCACGGCACCAGTTCTTATTTCTCACAAAAAGATTCACGGCACAGAGAGACACAATTTTCTTTACAAATGCAATTACAAATGCAATTGTTAGAAAAACTAGTGCGGTCCATGTGATAGAAGTATTCTGACAGACCTGTAGAGTTCAGACTGAAATACAGAGAGACCTGAGTTCAAATCCCCCTAATACAGCTATTTTTTTTGAGAGAGCCGAGTTCAAATCCAAATACAGCTATTTTTTAGTGGCTTTGAAAAAAACCAATACAGAGAGACAAGCCTGGACATGTCTCTCTAGGGTGTGGTAACCACGTGATTGGTGGAAACAAGAGGTCTGTTCTGAGCATGCTCCAGGTGTTCTGAGCAGGCTCCTGCTGTAAGGGGAGCATTTTAACACCAGACTTTCAGAAAGGAAAAAATGGCTCTTTTTGGAACACCAAGCAGAATTTCCAGCAGGGCACCAACATTAATTACTAAAACCATTCGGAAGATGTTGGCAAAATAAAAAGAACAGTCCAAAGCACGGCAATCATGAAGGAAACCTTATTGAAGAGCATTTACTATAACCCCAAAGCAGCAGGGAGCTTTGGGGGCATAACTCCTCTACTTCAAGCTGCTAAAACGCAGGCTAAAACAGTCACCAGAATTGATGTATTTAGATGGGCTACCGGACAAGATGCTTATACTTTACACAGACCTGATAGGGTCCGTTTTAAAAGAAACAAGACGATCGTGTAAGAGCTGTATGCGCAATGGCAGGCTGATTTAGTTGATATGGCAGGCCTGTCCCATTATAACCAATGGCTATAAATACATATTAACAGTGGTAGACATCCTGTCAAAATATGCATGGGCTGCAAGTTTAAAATCGAACAAACCGGTCATGAAGTTGCTAAAGCCTTTGAAAAAATAACTAATCTAGGTCGTACACCTGAAAAAATACAGACAGACAAAGGGTAAAGAATTTTAAAATAGGTCCCTGAAGCTTTATTAAAACAAAGAGGATGTTCATCATTTTGTAACCACTAACGATGTTAAAGCAGCGGTGGTAGAAAGGTTTAACAGGACTTTTGAAACCTCAAAATGCTGGCGGTATTTTAATTCCAAACACAACACCTGTCGGTATCAAAGACGTATTGCAGGCTTTTGTGCACAGTTATACTCATACGTTTTCAACCAGAACAATAAAGACGAGACCTGTCAGATGTGACAAACGCACAAATTCTGCTGCAGATCTGGAAAAAGATGGTCTGAACTGGTGTGATAGCAATCAAGCGTAAGCATACCGAGAATCCACTTCAAAGACAACGGAGATCATGTAAAGACTTTCAAAAACTAAAGGAACAATTTGAACAAAGGTTACAGTTCGCACAACAGTAGGGAACTGACGAGGTATTTATAATATTTTCATACCAGGACACTTTTAAACCAGGGGGCCAGGGAAAGCAACATACAAGACTACAGGATTATGACGGTGACGATAGCCATTAACCAAGCGTTCTTTTTATCATCCGGAAGATATTGCTTAAAGTCACGCAGCAACAGGACCGATTATAGCCGAATTCGAAAAAGGTTCTAAAAGGTAAAAGGAGTTGGCATAACAGATTCCTACCTCGTGAAATGGAGGGGGATGGCCTGTTAAATTTAACAGTTGGCTTTAAAGCATCAGAGATTCAAGACCTTTCTGATTTCTTTCTTTCTTTTGCCAGCAGCATTTAAATAAAAATTGAAAATGAATGGGATGGTGTGCTTTTATATACACCCTGCCTAGCAATGCCTCAAGCAGATGGGTTTTCCCAAAATATCCACGCCTCTAATTTTAACCCATACAACTAGCAAGGGCCTTTGGACGTACAAGGACAGTGGGAAGTTGTCTCGTGGAAATATACAATACACCAACCACCTTGGAGAATAGTCAGGAAGACCATAAGTATGGTTCTCGTTTCCCGCAGCAGGAAATATACAGCCACCTGAGGTCAGGAAAGGACATTAACGCGACCATGCAGCGTTTAGTGGAATCCATGAATCAGGAACATTAGCAACATCTATAAATCGTCGTGGTACCCACTAATCATTTTAGCGCCCCAGTGCGCGATGAGACTCCGGATTATATAAAAACTCGGAAGATAAGTCTACTATTTATGCGTATGGTGATTTGGCAACCATTTTGGGAATAGAATGCATACGGTAATACACCACGTTCCCCATTTTCCGAACGGATATCACTGCCGGTTTTAATACCCTCATACCGTCCACAGATATTGTAGAGCACCAGTTTAGTAGGTGGAACCATTTTGTGCCCCTGCTGCGCTCTTGTGTTCCAACCCCTAAAGTGGTTAGTGATGGTTTTATCACGTTAACTTAGATAATAATCCGCAATATGTCCCTGTGAACAAAACAGCATAGTTGATACCATCACCATTTGAAATAAATACGGATCAGGACAAGTACGTCTCATCTTCGTTACGGGCGGTGATCCTTAAGCTTCATCTGCGACCCCAGAGGGTGACTGTTTTTTTAAAATGGTTGTGGCTAATAGACTACGTATACCCCAAAAGCATACAGGCATTATTATACACACCCAAGCCGGCTAATGGGCTTTCAGGATATCATGGAGTACACCGTCATGTCATTGGGCCGGGTTAGGTGGTGTTTTTCGCGAGCCTCTTTAGAAAAGCTATGCCGTTTTTGAGAAGGGGTTTTTGAAATTATTACAAACCACACGTGAAAAGGCGCCGCCAAAAAACATAACAAGGATGTCATGAGCCCATGTCCCAACTGCCGTTCTAAATAAAATGAACCAGGCTACAGAACAGGCAGGATCAGGCCTGGGCTTGTGATTAGAAGAGCTGTTAAAAGAAAGAGAAACCGCGTCTCGGTAGTTTACCACAAGTGACTCCTCGGCGCCCAAAACCTTTTAAAAGAAAGAACCCCGTGGGTGGGTCACGGTCGCAGAAGCTTAACCGTCCGGGTTCTAAGAATGAGAAGCGATAGCTTCTAAGGCATCGGGAGAGAGATTCTACTAACAAGGCACCATGTGCTTTTTGTAACAACCCACGGCTCTGGAAGCGTTGTGCTTAAATTCGGAACTGGACCTTGTTTTTCAACTCTAGCACCCGACTCAAAACAAAGTAGCGACAAAAAGTATTTATGTGGAAATTCCGCCTTAATGAACGTCGTTTGTCGGAAACAGCCTCCTTTGGACTTCTATATCGCAGGTCATGGTGAATACTACATTGATTTAAATAGTACACTTTTGCACCTGACCTGTAACCTTGTGGCAGGAAGATGGCTCGAACATCGAACCGGCAGCCAAAGTAGCGCTGGTGAACTACCCAATCGCAGCTCGGTGTTTAGCCAGCGGGATGTTACACTGGGTGACCAACTCATTAGCCAGAGCAACAACTGCTTACCCCTACAGAGCCCTCCTAGATCTGCTTTCTCAATTATTGCGAAGGATCCCTCAAAGCACAGTTTACAAGCGGTCTGCTTTTATAAAGACACAGCCGAGCAGCATGAGGTGAGAGAGATAGGATCTCACAACATCGGCTTTACTGAAAGGGCTCAATTTACGGTCTCTAGCAACAACGTAGAGCTATTGGGGCAATTACATAGCGATCTATTTTTTCCAGAAAAGCTATTGATTAATGCGTGAATCTCAACATCAAATGGACCCGCAACAAAAAACGCTTTTCTGTTTTATGAGGCGTGATGCCGAAAAAAGTTATAAAATCCTTATCCTAAATGCTGCGCTCCTTTGTAAAGATAGGTAAAGTGTCCCCCGGAGTGCGCCTGGGACATTCGGGAAGCTCTGCTGAAAGCTAATGTCAAGTATGTTTAACTTATTGACCGTGTGGGGCTGACGGGTTTTTAGCATACCAGCCGTTGCCCGTGTGACTAACCATGAAAATCTCTTTTTGGGGCAGCTACCAAAACTCTTGGTGCTGGATTTTGTGGATAAATGATGCTTTCAGCGGTAATTATGCTAAAAAACCCTTCCATTTTAAACATTATGATATTAATTTTGCCTCGCTATATGTGGATGGTGCACAAGTACCCGGGAACCCTCTTCCACCTGACTTTCAAAACGGATGTTGTGTACGATAATATATGCAACTGAGACAAGCAAGTGGTAAACATCTCTGAACGATACAGCTTTGCTGATTGACCGTCAGGAGTTTTAACAAAGGTTTTATATATACCCTTTTGGCGTTTGACCTTCAACCGGAGCAGGAGTGTGCAGACCATTACTCGCTGATTAAAACTGGTTACCCTGTGGGCTGAAATCCGTTTTGCCAGTGCCTTACCCCCTACAGTTAACATGAGTGTTTCTGGGGTTTTTTGACAATGTGATAGCAATTTATCATAGAAGGAATGTTCTTTTTGATCATTCGTGAAAATGAACACCCTGCAGATCTTCCGTATTTTAACAAGAAGGACCCCTGTGTTTTGCAGATTTCTTTTTTAGATGTGCTACCCAGCGATTGGTTTAGCGGATGTACAAATATCAATGAATCCAGTGTGTTTGGTGGTAAATACACACCCTCATATCCTACCTGTATAACACTGGTTTCGCCCTCTATATATGTGGAGATGAAACGGAGAATTTTTTGATTCTTATGGACCACCACCTGATAGCTTATTCTTTTCCTACCAGCCTTAATGAGCTTTTTCAACAAGCATTGTAAAACTGTTTTATACCACAACAGACAATTACAGCACCCCATGTCTACGCTTTGTGGATCTCACTGTGTATTTTTCTTGCACCACCGCTGGGGTAAAGTGGGTGCCTTTTGAAAATATTTTAGAAATGTAAGTCTGAAGAATTTAATGCAAAATGATGATCTGGGTGTTACCTTTTGTAAAATCAACAAACAAACTTTGTGTAGATCTTTTAGAAATCCGTTCCATAATCAGCAAGTTGGTGTTTCCTATCGTGAATGTTTTGATGCTTCTAAATAAAAATTAACCCCTCTAAAGGAGGTTTTTTGAAAAGAAACCACTGTCCTAGTCTTTTATTTTTGTTTTTACACATTTTTCTGACAAAATACATTTTTTTTTTTTTTACACACTCAACCACCGGTATCTGTTGTCTATTTAACGGTTTTTGTGAGTGAGTACCTCTTTGCTCTTTATTCGGACCCGTGTACATTTTAGTAGCCTTCACAGATGGGGTTCATCATTTGAGGCGTGCCACACATCTCTGTTTGCTGCATTACCCATTACCGTAGATGGCATATTTAATTCGGCTAGGGTTTGCAATGAACTCCATCCCAGCCCCTGGGTATTCTTCGTTGTGAAAGAGCTTGGGGCTTCGTAAGCCCCGACGCACGAGGTCGCGTAGGTTAGAGCCATTGACGGGGGTTCCCCTTCCCCCGGTAATAGCAATGTGCCATTTCCCTCCCAGGATGCCACATTCTTGTTTTTTAACAGTTTATTAAGCCACAACTCAGCATTTTTCCTATAGCGCATATTGATGCTGTTTAACACTTCTTGTATTACAGGTTCTGGAGGTAGAATTCTTTTCTATAGATGCTGCCGTTGATGTCTCATCTCATGTGCCTGTAGATACAAGTTTATTTTTTTCTTTTTCCATATCCCGTCTGTCTGTTAAGCACGAGATAGCTCTGTAGCACTTCTGAGGAACATTTAGCCTTTTCGTTTTCAGACTAACCGCCGCTTGACAGGATGTTTTTCATTTCTTTCATCTAACTTATGGATTGTCGTGTGTTCCTAATATTTTCATCTCGATCTGGCGGGTTTTTCTCAAGCGCTCAAGTTGTTGACTAGGGACTATGTACATTTTTTCAGCATAATGCATTCGAGGTTTGTCAGAAGCCCCCCGTTATCCACGGTAATGCAAAATCTTAGGCAGGGGCCCGATAAAGCCACCCGACTGTCTCACCAATTGCTTCTTTTTTTTAATGGGTAGTCTTTTATCGCACAGACTCTTTATGGCATGTACGCTTCCCTTTTAAAAACCTTTATCTGTTGTTTGTGAAAGAGGAATTTTACCTTTTAGGGTGTTGAGAGCGATTTCAACTATCGCTGCTACCAAATCATTAGAAGCTGTATTCAGGATGTCTCTTCTGTGCTGGCGGATAGCTTTCAACCAAAAGTTTTTAAAAAAAAGGGGCAGGTTTTCTCTTTACAACCGGCGAGACAATGTTGTCTGAGACACACAGCGGCAATGTATGAAGGGGTTGTTTAAATATTCAGATTCTTTTTAATGTGAGATTTGTGGTTTTTCACAGTATACCATGGTCCCAATCTGGCGGGCAGATATCCGTCCTCATTCTGTAAGCTTCCAGCGTTGTGTTATTTAAATCCACGCAGAGATAACCCAAACGGCTTTCTGGTTGCATCTTCAAAGACTTCTAAAAATAATTTTGATTTTCCAGGGTACATCTGCCTGGCTAGAATGGCAATCTGTAACTTATCTCTAGGATTCGTAAAGAGCACCCGTCTTGGTGTATTTAAAGTTATAGTTCGGCTTGCTTTACCTTGGCAGAAAACATTTTGAACAATATATATGATGCTCAGGTTGTCTGTGATGCACATACTTGGTAAAGGCTTTCTCTATTTCATCACTTTTAACAGGCAGAATCCATTAGGTCATCAACCATACCCAATTTTACTTTATTGATTGGAAACATCCGTTCATCTTCAAAAGTATCAGGCACTCGTGTCCATAAATGTAATAAAAGGATATTTATTTAACATTTCTTCTTTATACATAGGTTGCCAGCAACTGTAACACCACACAATATTGTTAGGCATGACAGTCAATACACGACCAGCATGTTCTAAACATCTTTTTAACAAAGAAGCTCCTTGCCTGAATTGGACGTCCCCGCTAAAATACAAGAAAAGTGCTGTGACCAAGCTCGCACATCCACCACGCTAGTACCCATAGGGTAAAGGGCTAAGCCCATCCTCCAACTTCACCCTTTTGTCATACACAACCTTTGTGTGTTTTTTTAATCACACCAGTCCTCTATTGTCCAACCCTTTTTGTTTCTAATAATACCAGGGTTGTTGTACTCCTATCGTTTTCTGGGATAAATCTGCTTGTCCCAGGCTGGTAGTCCAAAACTAGATCTTTCAAACTATTGACATTGATTTTCCTGGCAGTTTTCTACGTTTAACGTAATCCCTTTTACTTTCATACAGGCCTTTCCCGCCTTGACAGCTTGTAGGCCGTGATGTTTTAGGCCCCGCTGATACCAAACTTCTGTGATATGTTCATTCCTGAGGGTATCTCGCTTGTGATCTCAACCTAAATAATCGCCCAAATATGGGTTTCAATCACCCTCTCGACTTAGAATTATCACAGAATCTGTATCATGGTACAGGACAGCGCTTCTTGCAAACTATCCTAGAACGTTTGTACAACTCCAGGCGTGCATAAGCGTTTGTAAACCAGGCAATGAAAAACGTTGGTGCTACCCGACAATATACTCTGGTCTTTTGAGTGCCTCCAATACACACAGTCTGTTTCATCATCATTAAAATCGCATGATGATACCTCGTATTCATGAGAATACTGATATTTAAAGAGATCATCAGGTTCGTTCGCAATGCTTGTGGTAGGCAGGGTTTTTTTTTCTTTGACCCAATTTACCACACCAGGAATTTAAGAAAAGTTTTGCTATTTGACCCCGCTTATCATGGTTTACATTAATCTGGTCGTAATACGCAAACACACCCCTCTCTTTTCTAAAGAAATCAGCTATGTCCCACATTTTGTTTTTCAGTATCATTGCACCATCGAGGGTAGCCAGAAGCCTCTGTTTTTTGACGGAGGTGCATTTTGATGTATTCGGAAAAGAGATGATCAGATTTTTGGGCTCGAAATGCCAGATTTCATAGATTTCAACAACCACATGCCCCTTTTTGCAATTGCTAAATTCCATCTCCACCTTACCACCAAGTCCCCACAAAAAGCTCTCTCCTCCTCCGTGTGGGCACAACATTTCCTGTTGCCGTGGTGTCATCACACGTGTGACACAGCGGAAACATAAGCTTACCGCCCAACCGTATGGGTAACAACTGGGAAAAAGAGCTTTCGTGGGGGCTCTACTTTTTGCTTTTATAAAACCAAAGTACTTTGTAGTGGGCCAAATTTGTCATAAATGATTTTTGGCTGGCCTATTGGATATTCCTTTGTTTTATTGACAAAAGGGTATAGGCTTGGTAAAATCAATAGTAGTTTATTTTTTCCCCAGGCCTTGTTTTGTGTTCACAGACAAATGTCCTTGTTTCTACCCCCTAAAAGGTCCATCTCCGTGGAATCAGATGTTGCGGTAAGCCGGAGTCAGCCATTAATCTGCGCAGCCCCCATCATTTTCTTTTAACCATCCGCTTCCACTCGTGCTCCCATAGACTTATTCTGACCTTGAACCCACGGCTTTCCAGGAATTCAGCCTTTAGCTGTGTTTTGTAATAAAGAAAACCATAGGTCTTGGCTGGGCTATAGGCTTCTGGTCTTTATCGTTATAACAGCTCGGACCGCCGTGGTGACCACAACCCTTTAAATTCAAAAGCTGTTTCTACCCCACCTATCACGGCATAGCCCATCAAGAAAATAAGCCCCCACCGTTTTTTCAAACCACCACCTTTCATAGCATGTGTGATCTGTATATTTTCTTTGGCCTCCACATACATCATCCATTGAATAGAGGGGGTTGAATATCTCTTTGTCTGTCCGGTGATAGTTATCTGGTGGGATGAGTGCCCCCGTCTTGGGTTTCTAAAAACATGAATCTGAACATAGCCATACCTAACAGATGCAGGGTTTATATATTGGAAAGGGTCTAAACACCTTGTTTGAATTTCTGATGATGTCACCCACCCCGCTCTACAAACACTTCTTTCTCTGTCATTTTCATGATTTCAGCTCGGTAGAGAACACAGGCCTGTCGCAAAATAGATACCTCCTGCTGGCAGTAATAAGCCAGCTCTTTTTGGGGCAAATTAAAAGTTTTATGCCGATTGTCCCTTGTACCATTGTAAAAATTCATCTTTTTCTTCAGGCAACATGTTACCTCACAAGTAATGTTCAACACCCTGCATGGGGACCCACGATAATTTTGATTTTCCAGCGTATTAAAAAAGTGTGGAAAGTACCCCTTGCTGCCTGTAAAACCCATGGCTTGTGGAAGTTTGTCTAAGTTTTTCATAGTCAGGAAATTTAGAGAGTCTATAAAACGGATAGTCAAGGTTCAACGGTAATTTGTAAAAGTTTTATCACCTTGAAAAGAACCAACAGCCTCGTGTCCCTATCTTTCCTTAAGCAGAGCAGTTGTTTAAGAACAAAATCTCCG